>CM031608.1:82765365-82767865 GCA_018398815.1 Conus ventricosus | reverse complement strand
CACACACACACACACACACACACACACACACACACACACACACACACACACACACACACACACACACAAACAAACACAAGCACACACACACCCACACCCACACACACACACACACACACACACACACACACACATAACACACATGCACACGCAAGCACGCACGCACGCACGCACACGCACACGCACACACACACACACACACACACACACACACACACACACACACACACACACACACACACACACACACACACACACACAGACGCACGTACGCACACACACACACACACACACACACACACACACACACACACACACACACACACACACACAGACGCGCGCGCAGACATCAATATTTTTATTTATGAAGTAGTATATTGGTAAATCGCAGAAGAATAGTTAGACAGATAGATAGTTGAAGAGGCGTGAAATAAAACCATTAAACTGCACTGAGCCAAACTGATCTATCTATCTATCTATCTATCTATCTATCTATCTATCTATCTATCTATCTATCTATCTATCTATCTATCTATCTATCTATCTATCTATCAAAATAACTTTCTATCTATCTATCTATTAATTGACTGTCTCTCTGTCTAGTTGTATCAGGAGAAGCTGGCGGTGACGTCATCAGATACATAGACTTCCAGAGAATGGAGCGAACAGATCATTCAACGTCCCTTCTTGTGGGTGGAGGGGGAGGGGAGGTTTACCGCGCCTCAGTTCAGGACCGTCAAGCATCTCCACAGACGTTGACTGCCCAGTGCTTTCCAGCATGACGGGGGTGTCAGGGAGTACTGTCACTCCTTCCTCTTGTGCGTCCTTTGGACTGGGGTGTCTGGCGACTTCCTCTCTTCCCTGCAAGACTGCAAGACAGCCTGGTATACTGGAGTACGAGTGTCTGGCGACTTCCTCCCTTCCCTGCAAGACAGCAAGACAGCCTGGTATACTGGAGTGTCTGGCGACTTCCTCTCTTCCCTGCAAGACAGCAAGACAGCCTGGTATTCTGGAGTGTCTGGAGACTTCCTCTCTTCCCTGCAAGACAGCAAGACAGCCTGGTATTCTGGAGTGTCTGGCGACTTCCTCTCTTCCCTGCAAGACAGCAAGACAGCCTGGTATTCTGGAGTGTCTGGAGACTTCCTCCCTTCCCTGCATGACAGCAAGACGGCCTGGTATTCTGGAGTGTCTGGAGACTTCCTCCCTTCCCTGCAAGACAGCCTGGTATTCTGGAGTGTCTGGCGACGTCCTCTCTTCCCTGCAAGACAGCAAGACAGCCTGGTATTCTGGAGTGTCTGGAGACTTCCTCCCTTCCCTGCAAGACAGCAAGACAGCCTGGTATTCTGGAGTGTCTGGAGACTTCCTCTCTTCCCTGCAAGACAGCAAGACAGCCTGGTGCTGGAGTGTCAGGAGACTTCCTCTCTTCCCTGCAAGACAGCAAGACAGCCTGGTATTCTGGAGTGTCTGGAGACTTCCTCTCTTCTCTGCAAGACAGCAAGACAGCCTGGTATTCTGGAGTGTCTGGAGACTTCCTCTCTTCCCTGCAAGACAGCAAGACAGCCTGGTATTCTGGAGTGTCTGGAGACTTCCTCTCTTCCCTGCAAGACAGCAAGACAGCCTGGTATACTGGAGTGTCTGGAGACTTCCACTCTTCCCTGCAAGACAGCAAGACAGCCTGGTATTCTGGAGTGTCTGGAGACTTCCTCCCTTCCCTGCAAGACAGCAAGACATCCTGGTATTCTGGAGTGTCTGGAGACTTCCACTCTTCCCTGCAAGACAGCCTGGTACTCTGGAGTGTCTGGAGACTTACACTCTTCCCTGCAAGACAGCAAGACAGCCTGGTATTCTGGAGTGTCTGGAGACTTCCTCTCTTCCCTGCAAGACAGCAAGACAGCCTGGTATACTGGAGTGTCTGGAGACTTCCACTCTTCCCTGCAAGACAGCAAGACAGACTGGTATACTGGAGTGTCTAGAGACTTCCTCTCTTCCCTGCAAGACAGGAAGACAGCCTGGTATTCTGGAGTGTCTGGAGACTTCCACTCTTCCATGCAAGACAGCAAGACAGCCTGGTATTCTGGATTGTCTGGAGACTTCCTCCCTTCCCTGCAAGACAGCAAGACAGCCTGGTATTCTGGAGTGTCTGGAGACTTCACTCTTCCCTGCAAGACAGCCTGGTATTCTGGAGTGTCTGGAGACTTCCTCCCGTCCCTGCAAGACAGCCTGGTATTCTGAAGTGTCTGGAGACTTCCACTCTTCCCTGCAAGACAGCAAGACAGCCTGGTATTCTGGAGTGTCTGGAGACTTCCACTCTTCCCTGCAAGACAGCAAGACAGCCTGGTATTCTGGAGTATCTGGAAACTTCCTCCCTTCCCTGCAAGACAGCAAGACAGCCTGGTATACTGGAGTGTCTGGAGACTTCCTCCCTTCCCTGCAAGACAGCCTGGTATACTGGAGTGTCTGGAGACTTCCACTCTTCCCTGCAAGACAGCAAGACAGCCTG
>CM031608.1:82750365-82752865 GCA_018398815.1 Conus ventricosus | reverse complement strand
TTCATTGTGAAAGTGTTGGCACCGTCGTGTCCTGACGCCCTTTCCGGTGAGTGGAGGCGGGGGAGGGAAGGGAGGGGAGGTGACGAGTGAAAGTCATAGACAGCTATGCAGCTGCTTATTGAGCTTTCATTGTCAAGTAAAGCTCCATGGGACACTGAGGGTCGAAGCTGCTTTTTCATTAAGATTTGATTCGTGCATTTCAGGCCAAATGAGTAAAGAAGAAATTTCGTTTTCCTTAAAAGCCCACTAAAATAGCGGCTAATCTGAAAACTTTGGTGATAGCATGGGCAATACCTATGAAGAAATTAGTACATATTCTTTTGGAAATAAGCAAAGGCCCCCAAAACGGACTCGGAGCCGCGACTTGTGGTTCGAAAGAGACCCACAATTTTAACATAAGGTATAATTCGTTTCTGAGCCAAGTTAGTGAAAAAGGAAAACATTATGTTCTATTGAAGTATGACGACCCGTTTGAGTATACTGTTTACACACACACACGCACACACACACACACGCACACACGCACACGCACACACACACACACACACACACACGCGCGCGCGCGCGCGCGCGCGCACATACACGCTCTTGCATACGCATGTATGTGCACAGATTTGCTCGTTTGCACACATGCGTACGTACACTCTTACACAAACACAGAAGCACACGCCCGCACACATTCACACAAGATTACACCCAAACATACGCACGCACACGCACCTTTGCATTCACATGAACATGTGCCATCACATACGCACGGATTCACGCACGCACGCACACACACACACACACACTCACACACTCACACACACACACACACACACACACACACACACACACACACCACACCACACCACACCACACACACACACACACACAACACACACACACACACACACACACACACACACACACACACACACACACACACACACGCATCAAGGTACACCGTTGTCATCATTGGAAACGTTTCATCAAGCTGGAAGCGGCAGGTTATAAAGATTATCCATATTTAAAAAGAAAGTTGTTTACTGACCACGAAAGATGTCAGGGAATACAATAAATTATTCGCTGTGGGGTAGTGAGTGAAATGAAAGATGTCAGGGAATACAATAAATTATTCGCTGTGGGGTAGTGGGTGAAATGAAAGATGTCAGGGAATACAATAAATTATTCGCTGTGGGGTAGTGAGTGAAATGAAAGATGTCAGGGAATACAATAAATTATTCGCTGTGGGGTAGTGAGTGAAATGAAAGATGTCAGGGAATACAATAAATTATTCGCTGTGGGGTTAGTGAGTGAAATGAAAGATGTCAGGGAATACAATAAATTATTCGCTGTGGGGTAGTGAGTGAAATGAAGGATGTCAGGACTTAAATGTTTCTATGAAAAAATAGTCATGTGTTCAGGCCCAAAATAGTCATGTGTTCAGGCCCAAAATAGTCATGTGTTCAGGCCCAAAATAGTCATGTGTTCAGGCCCAAAATAGTCATGTGTTCAGGCCCAAAATAGTCATGTGTTCAGGCCCAAAATAGTCATGTGTTCAGGCCCAAAATAGTCATGTGTTCAGGCCCAAAATAGTCATGTGTTCAGGCCCAAAATAGTCATGTGTTCAGGCCCAAAATAGTCATGTGTTCAGGCCCAAAATAGTCATGTGTTCAGGCCCAAAATAGTCATGTGTTCAGGCCCAAAATAGTCATGTGTTCAGGCCAAAATAGTCATGTGTTCAGGCCCAAAATAGTCATGTGTTCAAGCCCACGATATTCGCCAAGAAAGGAAAAAGACGATGTACGGACAGGTTTAACAAAACACGTGAAGCATTCATAAGAAATCGGAAAAAGAACAGAAATAAGAGAGAACACGAAGAGAATTAGAAGACGAAAAGTAGCAGTCGTAGTAGTCACAGTAGTGGTAGTAATAGTAGCAGAAGTCGCAGTGGTAGTAACAGTGGTAATAATAGCAGTAGTTGGTCGTTTAGTTAGTAAAGGCAGAAGGAGAAAGTAGGAGTAGTCGAAGTGGTAGTAATAGTGGTAGTTAGTAAAGGTAGAAGAAGAAACAGCAGTAACAATAACTACGACAACGACTATCTGCGAAAGACGAGAGAGAAGGGAACGGCCAAGAATACGGGGGGGGGGGGGGGGGGGGGGGGGGGAGAGGAGAGAGAGAGAGAGAGAGAGAGAGAGGAGAGAGAGAGAGGAGAGAGAGAGAGAGAGAGTGGGAAGCAACTAAAAACAGGTTTCACTTTGAATATCACTTTCCCTTCTCCCCCTCCCCTCTTAAGCACATTAATGATAAGTTAATTCTACAGTTAACACTTTCTTTTCAAGGTACGTTTGGACTGAAGAGTTTTGAGTGAAGGAATCGATTTTCATATTCCACCGGCTGAGTATACCATTGAAGATGGAATATCACAGACGATGGGTCTTCACATTTCTGTGACTTAACCTTTCACCATTCTACACACCACTTGAGAGGGAATGTTTGATACAGTTATCGGTTT
>CM031608.1:82740365-82745365 GCA_018398815.1 Conus ventricosus | reverse complement strand
AAGACGCAAATGATAATGGGCTGACATTACAGGCAGAAGGAATTAAATAAAACTGTAAAACAACTAAATACACTGACAAATGAAAAAGAAGAAGAAAAAAACAGTTAAAAGAAGGAAAAATTACACATAAAAACAGTTTTAAATTACAGACAAAAGAATGCGGAACAACGACAAGCTAAATGTAAATGAAATGAAGGTATGTTTTCACTGAAAAAATACAGGCCAGAGAAAATAAAATGATTATGAACACAAATACCGCAAAATGAAACGAAGCAACAGAAACAGCTAGGAAGTCCTCGATAGAGTCACGAACCTCTGTTATCTTTCCTTTTCTTTTTTTTTCTTTTTACTTTATTGTTTGTTTTGGTTTGTGTTTTAATAAATGTGTGGTGCTTTATTACGTTGACTGCAATATTGTGTGGCATTACATTTGTCGTATTTGTTTCCTTTTCTCGTGGGGCCTTTTTAAATCTCTTTGTTCTCTCGTTTATTTTTGTCTATTCTTTCTTTCTTTCATTCATTCATTATTCATTCACTCATTCAGTAATTCATTCATTCATTTCATTCATTCATTTCATTCATTCATTCATTCATTCATTCGTTCTTTTGTCTTTCTTTCTTCATGCTTCCCCTCCCCTTCCCCCCCATTCCGTCTCACCAGTAGCATTATCCACGACGGTTGCACACACACACCACACTATAGAGATCCTGTCAAACAAACAATAGAACTATAAATGTATCAAGGTTGTATCTTTACAGGGGAAGTAGGAATTGCTGTCCGTCTGTTGGAAATAAAAAGGTTTCGGTTGGTTGGATGGGATTTCTTACACGATGTTAAAACCATTTACCAGAGAATGGCTAGTCATTTAACATAAATTATTTAACAAATGTTGGGAATGTGGACAATGCCCGATATGGAAGACGTTTATTGTGGGACTTATTCTAAAGCAGGGCAAGCCTCGGTCTGAGGACGTCTAGCTATGAGGGGGGGACCCATTTCAGTCACGGTCTCAGACTGAAAAGCTCATGGAAAAAATATAATAAATTTTAGTATAATGCGCCTATTACTGTGATAAAAATGATGTATTTTCTTCACATCAATCTGGATTTAGAAAAGGGAAGTTACAAATTGATCACCTGACACGACTAACTACTCAAAGAAGAAAAGTTTGCTAAAGTAAAAAGTTCTTGCTCTCCTTCTTTGATTCTTACTAAGCTTCGATAGGTGTCGGCCAGCCGATTATTATATAAATTAAAACAAATTGGTCTTTCTGGTTCAAGTCTACAATTATGTGAAAATCATTTTCAGTGGGAGACACTAAGGACCAAAGTTGTGCTGACTTTATCATCCTCAAGGATCTTAAATATGGGAATTTCACAAGGTTCTATTAATCTCCCATTGTTATTCAATGTAATGCTATATGACTTATTACAGGTTTTTTATATATACCGAGGTTGTCAATATGCTGATGACATTGCAATATGGATTAATGTATCTTTAAAGAAAGATCAAATTTACGTCACATAAATTATATTCAGAAGCTCCTTTTCAGAGAGCTGGAATAAATTAAAAGTCTATTTTGCATTTGAAGGTTTCCAATTCTCTGTTGAAAAAACACATTTGGTTTCTTTAACAATGGACATAACCCAAGTAACTGCCTATATTCTTCTGGGGGACTGGTAATTTTTGTATATATCTTGAAGTCAAATTTTTTAGGTGTCTACTTACACCAAAACTAAAACTGGAAAATAACATATTGACTCAATTGTTACTAAAGCAGTTAGTTAAAAGTTTGAATTTCTAAAAATTGTCAGTAATTCGCCATGGGGACAGGATCCTTGCAGTTTTGTTGTATTTAGCAAACAGTCTTGTACGATCAAGAATTGACTTACGGACAGGAAGATTCTTTTTGCTTCGCGATCGCATTTAAAGAAACTTCAAAAGAATTGACAGTTAAAAGCTATATAAGTTGGCCCTGGGTGTACTGTTGCACCACTAAGTCCTATGGTGATAAGATAGCAGGCCTTTTGCCATTGATGAAGAAGGGAAAAATAGTTCTGTAAAATATGTAGTGAGACGGATTGGGTGGACGACCTTGAAGAGTTAAATACACGAATCGACATTGGGATTTTTCGAAAATTGCACAGAAAAATTCAAATTTAGAGACGCTTCGTTCATTTGTTTCAGACCGTTTTAAATTCATCAAAGATTAAATTGACCCACACGAGGTAGCGCCTCGCGTACTGGTTCCGCCGGTATACCCCCTTGGGAACTAACGGAAGTACAGTTTAACATTTTTTCTTCTGATCTAAATAAAGCGATTTGCCGATGTGTTAGCAGCATCTGTCAAAATTGTATGGAAGAAATGTTTATAAATATTTGAAGTATACACTGAGGCTCAGTTTTGCTGATGGTTAGTGGGCGGGATCTGGCTTTTGTAATTCCTGATTTAAGCTGAAAAATCATATTTATTTAGGTTAAGGGGTTATTCCATATTTACTGCTGAAATAATTGCTGTCTGAATGGCATTAAAATTATTTAATTTCCTTGCAGTCTCAATATTTAATATCTGTTTTGTGTTGATTCTCAGTCAGTATTAAAAAAGTTTGTATAGTTTTGAAAATCCAAAGAGGGAATTATTATTTGAGATTAAGTACATGTTGCACTGTCTTTACATGAAAGGTACTAATGTTGGTATTTTCTTGGGTCCATCGCACACCTCCTGCGTTTTTAATGATCAAGCAGATAAGAGCAGCAAAAAGGGGCAAAGACTTATTTGTAGTTATTTAAGGTTGATTGTCTTTTATCATACAGGAAATTAGTCATATAATCGAGAGGGATTTTTGGGTCATACAGTTCCTCATCAAAACCTGTCAGAAACTCTGTTCAAACTTTGTGTCGATTAGCCGACGCCGGTTTCTTGCTGACTTTTAGACTTTTATGTAATTCCTATAACCAAGTATTGCCGAACTGTTAAGTGCGTATGTCGTGGGGATCTTTCAGGGTTCAACATGTGATTTTGTTGTGAATAAACGAAACCCTTTTTGAATGGTTGTTATACCAAAGTGCTGACACTGGGCTTGTTAATGTGTTTGACTTTTTAGATTCGTTGCAGTTGTTTCTCTTGTTAAATTAACGAGTAACCTTTTGGGCAAGTCATTAAGGAACATTTTATAATCATAATGTTAGTACGATTCTTTAGTTATTTTTATCTATTTTTCATTAGTTACTGTCGGCAATCATCTATCCTCTATATTTTTGTTCCATGTACCACATCGAGTTACTCTTTCTCTTTTATGATAATAATCTAAAATTGTAAACAATATGTTATTTAGACGTCTGCACTCACCTATTTGTTGACGAGACGTAAATACAGAAATTCTTCCATCACCACGCTCGCATCACGCACGCATGCACGCGCACATCGCATGCACAAACACACACACACACACACAACACACACACACACACACACACATACACACACACACCACACACACAAACACCACAACACACACACACACACACACACACACACACAACACACACACACACCACACACACACACACACTTCTACCGTTGCAGCTTTCGCCTTTGACGTTTTATAAAAACCCCAGTAAATATCGAGTCGTGGCCACACTACCCACCAGGAGAGGTCACTGCATTACATTTTTTATTCTTCTTCTTGTCGTTTTTTTTTTCCCTGATTTCATTAGGTTGCGTTATATTTTTAAATGGTTGACTGAATAGGGTTGGTGTTGTGGTCGGATGATCAGTATACCGTAGCTGTACCTAGAGAATTAGGCTTTATCGTCGTCGTGAGGCATCTCGTCTTCGTATCATCGTGGTATTAAGAATAACCATCAAAGTTTTCTTGATCATGTTAATTATGATGCTGATGATTTTCATTATTATTTCATTTCATTATTGTTGTTATTATTATTTACGATTTTACGTCATCATATCTTCATTATTATTATTATTAAATATTATTATTATTAATATGCATTATTATTATTTTTATTATTATTATTATTATTATCATCGTCGTCGTCGTTTCTCATCATTTTTCTCACCTCATCGACCATTATTATCAGTAGTAGTGTTAGCATTCATTACTGTAGTTGTCGTCAATGTTATTTTTGTAGGAAAAGAGTGATAATGATACCGTTCTTGCTTAGTTGTGCTATTATCAATTACTGATGAATTGTTAACTTTGACTTGAAACGTTACACATCACTCAAGCGTCAGACATATTACTCGAGCACGTGAACACTCACCACACACACACAGCAACAAACACCCTCAAAACACACACAACACCCACACACAAACACAACACACAACACACACATCACCACACACACGCGCGGCGCGCGCGCCTCGCGCGCAATCACACACATAAACACGCACACATGCATTCACGCGCATACCATACTCAAACACATTGGGAATGCACGCACATGCACACGCGAAAGACAGACAGGACAGACTGGAGGAAGACGGAGGACGAGGGGGATAAAAGTAATGAAGCCATGCCCACACATTTTGTCAACTGTTTGGCAACACGATCGGGTGGACGCGAGCTGCGAGTTGAATTAGACGTTGACCAATGAGTGGAGTTTGGTGAGTCAGAAAATGGAATGAGTGTAGAATGACGGCATGTGTGCACGGTTGTGTGTTCCACACACACACACACCACACACACACACACACACCACACAACAACACACACACACACAAACTCACAAACAACAAAACACACCGCATGCACGCACGCACGCACCACGTACACAGCGCGCGCGCGAGCGCACGCACGGCACGCATGCTCCCACGCACGCAGAGAGAGGAGACGCGAGAGTGAGAGAGAGAGAGAGAGAAGAGAGAGATTTTAATGCCATTGAGGCAGTTAATAAGGCCTCAGACAAAGGGGATGATATCTCATTCATCAGCACCAAAGAAGGCAGTACACCTATCCTCCTCTCCCCATCCTCACCA
>CM031608.1:82732865-82735365 GCA_018398815.1 Conus ventricosus | reverse complement strand
ATTACCCCGCCACGTGGGCAGCCACACTCCGACTTCGGGGGATTTTGGAGACTGATCATGTGATGCTAGGAGCTTGTCACGTCTGAAGACAATCCTGCATAACTATGCAGAGCATAACAACATTTTGATGTAGCCTTGGTGCTCTAGCCTATGTTAATTGGTCTGACACAGCCTTAAGCCCAGGCGGGCCTTTGCCAGTTTCAAATCTGTGAACAGAAAGAAAACGGTGAGACCCCGAGACGTTTCTACATTCAGGCTAACGCTCGCCCAACGGACTTTCGATAAATTCTAGTGTTTTCACTCCGTTTGAACACCTGTGGCAAGGCCGATTTTGAGTGGCTTCGAACGCCGAAAACGTTTCACTTCAACGTACCGTCGCAGTAAATTGTGACCAGTGCAACTTTATAGCACAAAAGTGATTCTCTCTTGATGTGCCCCGTGTGTTGATAAATCGTCGTGCCAGATGTGCAGAAGATCGGGCGATAACTGTGCATTTGTGTAACCAACAACAAAGACAGACATTTTTGGATACAGACACTCGCCCACAAACAGATCGACGGACAGGACGCAATACCTGATAACAGCAAACACTTCCCATGGAGATGAACAAAAACTACGCTCGCTGTCAGACACGCGCGCATGTTTACATACGCACAGACACACAGACCACAGACACACACACACACACACGCACACGCGTGCGCGCGCGCGCTCACACACGAATAGAGACGAGTGCGAGTACGCAAATTGTTTCTTCTACAGTATGTTGATTTCATATATATGCATCGAGCTGCGTTTATTGTGTAATTGCGTTTTTACCGCCAACAGGTAACTGGGGCGTATGATGTCTAGCAGACTCAGTATACCTGTCAGTTAAACAACTGAATGATAGAGAAGAACAAGTGTAGATAGTGAATCAGTCTTTGGGTATGATGTCTAGCAGACTAAGTATACCTGTCAGTTAAACAACTGAATGATAGAGAAGAACAAGTGTAGACAGTGAATCGGTCCTTGGGTCTTTTGTAAGACTTAGCAGAGTGAAAGGAAATAAAAAGCAACAATGAACAGGCCTGATTTGCCATGAAAGAGAGAGAGAGAGAGAGAGAGAGAGAGAGAGAGAAGAGAGAGAGAGAGAGAGAGAGAGAGATGCACAGTTTTTGTTGTTGGTGGATAGCCTACTGGGAACATCAAATTTTCATCGGATCCAGATGCTCCTTTCAGCTCTATGCGGGTATTCCCGAACAGGGAAGAGATGCGTGGGCGGTTGAAAGCCTCATCCTGAAGGGAGGAACCATGGTTTCAGCCGTGTCCGGACACATGCTTCGGGGTTTCAGCTCCTCTTCAGCTGGCCTGGTAGACAGAAGTGTGCTGAGGCCGCTGAGACCCAGCCCAAAACGGTCATCAATTAGAAGATATCTGGAATGGCTAATTTTCAAACACATTACTGTTTGATGGTCCATTGATGCCATTTATGTGATGAATACAATGGTGTGAATTGAAAAGAAACATATGTAACAAAGTAATAATCATCATTATTGTTGTCGTCGTTGTCCTCCTCCTCCTCCTCCTCCTCTCATTTTCATCATCATCATCATCATCATTAAGATAATGATGGTAGTAATAATAACACTGATAATAACGGAGGTAATTGTATTAAAATAACGGGAGTTAAAAAAGTAGCAATAATGATAATAATAATTACACACACGTACATGAACAACAACACATATATACACACACGCACGCACACATATATAACACGCACACGCACACACACACACACACACACACACACACACAAATCGGTTCTGGGTGCCCTCCAGTCCCAAAATTCAAAATTCGACTTAAGATCATATTAGAAATTAACTATATCATCACCTTTTATCACTTAAAAGGGATCACTGTTAAGTTTTATTGGGTACCATCTCACAGTGGAATTGTATCAAATGAAAAAGTTGATCACGCAGCAAAAAGAGCAGCTAGAAATATGGAATGCACAACTTCACTTAATATACCTTTATATCTTTCAGAATGCTATTCCTTAATTGACAAACAGACTGAGAAAAGCTTCCAACAGTCCTTAAAGAATTCGGAATCTCAGTACTATCATAATTGTATTGTATACAGTTCTGGAACACAGAATAAAACAGCAAAAACGTATTTAACTCATATACGTAGAGATATAAGAAGCGTAAGTCACAGATTACGTTTAAATTCACCGAAAACAAATTCAGTAGACATGTTGGATGTATGTGTGGAAATGCACAAAGTGTTTCACATTTGTTAATTCATTGCCCCAAAACAAAGAACTTGATTATCATGTTGGTGGTAATACTACGGATAGATCGACGTCATCACTCTCTAAAATGTTGAATGATTATTCGTTTCTCAGATTAGTTAGTCAAAGTTTCTTACAGAGTCCAGTTGGCATTTATCTTTAATTGGTTTTATCTAGGTGTTTTTTTTTTAACACGTAGTAGTATTCAAAGTTCTACACATT
>CM031608.1:82717865-82720365 GCA_018398815.1 Conus ventricosus | reverse complement strand
GGGCTTCAGACACGGGTGATGATTCAGTCCAGGGATGGTTAAGGCGATGGAAGGAGAGGGACGGGCTTCAGACACGGGTGAATACCTCACTGCGTGCTACTCCAGTGACCGTGAGGCTGTAGGCTTCAACGTTTTATTTACTTAAAGCCTACAGCCTCACAGCCCCACGGTCATTGGAGTATGTCATTTGGAAACGAACAGGAGAAGCTCAGTTAAGTGTTCTTGTACTGTCCTAATTTGTGTGTTTTCATTGAAGAAGACCCAGGGGGTCGAAATGCATTGTGTCTAGTCCTGTATTCTTGTTTGTCTGTGTCCTTGGCGTTAACTAACCCCTCTTTTTCAAGTTTTATTTACTGTGAAAAAAAAGCAGGTAGAGAATAATGGGGTGACACAACAAGTGAAAAAAGGTCATTTCCAGGAACGACACACGCTGCATACAACACTTTTTGACGTGAAAAAGATGAAGGTGACGTGCAGGTGGCGGTGGGAAGAAAACATGAAGACTGGGAAGCATGGCGACCTGAATCTTCACCAGTGCAATGTCTTCACCAGTGCAATGTCTTCGCCAGTGCAATGTCTTCACCAGTGCAATGTCTTCGCCAGTGCAATGTCTTCACCAGTGCAATGTCTTCGCCAGTGCAATGTCTTCACCAGTGCAGTGTCTTCACCAGTGCAATGTCTTCACTAGTGCAATGTCTTCACCAGTGCAATGTCTTCACCAGTACACTTTTTTCGCCAGTGCAATGTCTTTGCCAGTGCAGTGTCTTCACCAGTGCAATGTCTTCGCCAGTGCAATGTCTTCGCCAGTGCAATGTCTTCACCAGTGCACTGTCTTCACCAGTGCAATGTCTTCACCAGTACATTGTCTTCACCAGTGCAATGTCTTTACCAGTGCAGTGTCTTCACCAGTGCAGTGTCTTCACCAGTGCAATGTCTTCACCAGTGCAATGTCTTCACCAGTGCAATGTCTTCACCAGTGCAATGTCTTCACCAGTGCAATGTCTTTACCAGTGCAGTGTCTTCACCAGTGCAGTGTCTTCACCAGTGCAATGTCTTCACCAGTGCAGTGTCTTCACCAGTGCAATGTCTTCTCCAGTGCAATGTCTTCTCCAGTGCAATGTCTTCACCAGTGCAATGTCTTTACCAGTGCAGTGTCTTCACCAGTGCAGTGTCTTCACCAGTGCAATGTCTTCACCAGTGCAATGTCTTCACCAGTGCAGTGTCTTCACCAGTGCAGTGTCTTCTCCAGTGCAATGTCTTCACCAGTGCAATGTCTTCACCAGTGCAATGTCTTCTCCAGTGCAATGTCTTCACTAGTGCAATGTCTTCACCAGTGCAATGTCTTTACCAGTGCAGTATCTTCACCAGTGCAATGTCTTCACCAGTGCAATGTCTTCACCAGTGCAATGTCTTCACCAGTGCAGTCTTCACCAGTGCAGTGTCTTCGCCAGTGCAATGTCTTCACCAGTACACTGTCTTCAGCAGTGCAATGTCTTCACCAGTGCATGTCTTTACCTGTGCAGTGTCTTGTTCTCCACACAGGCGACGCTCGCCAAGCACGTTGAAGCT
Source organism: Conus ventricosus (assembly GCA_018398815.1). Taxonomy (NCBI): domain Eukaryota; kingdom Metazoa; phylum Mollusca; class Gastropoda; order Neogastropoda; family Conidae; genus Conus; species Conus ventricosus. The sequence continues at coordinate 82,718,796 of CM031608.1, read as the reverse complement.
TCAATGGTGATTTGACTGATGCCTGAATCACCAGCACCATTCTTCCCGCTTTAACCCCGTCACTGGGGAATGTTGGGGTACAATGAAGTACAGGTCTTCGCTCACGCCAAGACGCCTCGCGAGCAGAAGCGCAGCAGAACACTGTCGTCGTCGATGTTGGAGATGTCTTTTCGTCTCGCCGTTGATCTCCGATCCAGGTGACCTTCTTCTAAGTAACACTCGGTTGTTGGAGAGTGATGCAGTGTCGTGTGTTGATGTGGAGATGACGTCTGAGGACGAGTAGACTCCCGTGGAGTGGCGTGGATTGCGTTGCTTCCTCGAGAAGCTGCTCGTTCGTGCCTCTCGGATTTCGGGATGAGTTTGACTCCTGGGTCTTAAATGTATCGACAGTAGGTTCCAAGACTTTGTGAGGGACTTCCAGAGACCGGAAGGTGAAAGAGGCGGTGATGAAGAGATCGCTTTTACCCGGCATAAAGGCTAGAAGTAGTCTTAAATGATTATGTGAGCATTGTCATTATCGTCATCTTCATCGGTCATCGTATACTCATGAAAAAAAATCGCATGACGTTGAGGGTCTTAATCAGAGGCAGTGGAAAAAAAAATCCAGTAACCGGTGTAAAAATTCAATAAGCGGTGTAAAAAAAAAGAAAAAAATAAATAAATAAAAAATGCCAACAATAAGCGATGTAAAAAATTCAATGCGCGATGTAAAAATTCAAAAGTCATCCTCGTTCAGTCTCTGCAGCTTTTCGTCATACATTGAAACGGCCTTCAAATTGGAGAAATAATCCTAGCTTGCCGTTTTTACGCCCCTGATCCCACCCCCCTCATCATAACATTCTGTATGCGTGTCTCCGTTTCTCTGTTTTCATCGGTCTGTGTCTCTCTGCCTATCGACACACACACACAGACGCGCGCGCTCGCACGCGCT
>CM031608.1:82700365-82705365 GCA_018398815.1 Conus ventricosus | reverse complement strand
CTCTCTCGCTCTCTCAGCATGAGGGACATGTGGGTGGGTGCTAAAGTGGAGGTGGAGGTAGCTCTGGCCTTGCGTGCGGCTCGCTTTCTCGCAACTTCTGCTGTGCGTCTCTTCTCTGATGTACATGCACCCTTTGTGAGGCTGCTTCGCCAGGCTGGGCGGTCCAGGGCAAGCGACTCCCAGGTGTTGAGGCTGATGTTTAGGCCTTTGAGGGACACTTTGAGGCAGTCCTTGAAACGCTTCTTCTGCCCCCCAACTTTGTGCCCTTGCCCTGACTCAGTTCTCCGTACAGCAGTTGTTTCGGCAGTCGACTATCTGGCATTCTGACGATGTGGCAAGCCCATCTGGCTCGGGATTTCTGAAGGAGAGTGTAGATGCTGGGGATGCTGGCCCTTTCCAAGACCTCGGTGTCTGGGACTTTGTCCTGCCACTTGATGTGTAGGAGTCTGCGGAGACAGCTGAGGTGAAAATGGTTGAGCTGTTTGGCGTGTCTGCAACCGAGTATAACTTATGCCTTACCATTTTGCATTCAGCCATTACATTTTGATCATTATCATCATCTGGTCATCACTATCATCATCATCATCATCATCATCATCATCATCATCATCATCATCATCATCATCATCATCTCATCATAGCGATGATGATAACGGTAGCCCAGATAATGACACGACGCTTTATCAGGACTGTAACCGCTCAAGGAAGAGAAGTCTTTTCACGCAAAAAAAAAGAAGAAAAAAAAAGAAGAAAATACTACGTAGATATTTTCTTTCCATCAACTTCATAGCTTGGCAATATACTGATGTTGTGGAGGCTGATGAAAAACCAGGCTGTGTGGAAGACATGAGGCGTGCTGTTACTTCATCACCTCCAAACTGATTTCTTTTTAAAGAAGAAAAATCAGTGCTGACCATTGCAGCGTTACACAGGTGCACTACCAAAGCCATGCGTGCTGTTGCTTCATCACCTCCAAACTGATTTCTTTTTAAAGAAGAAAAATCAGTGCTAACCATTGCAGCGTTACACAGGTGCACTAACAAAGCCATGCGTGCTGTTACTTCATCACCTCCAAATTGATTTTTTTAACGAAGAAAAATCAGTGCTAACCATTGCAGCGTTACACAGGTGCACTACAAAGCCATGCGTGCTGTTACTTCATCACCTCCAAATTGATTTTTTTAAAGAAGAAAAATCAGTGCTAACCATTGCAGCGTTACACAGGTACACTAACAAAGCCATGTGGGCAGACAGACGCTGCAGAACGGTCAGCTGATGTCCACTGTAGACAGATTGTTCCAGTACTTAGTAGCCAGGTCAAACAAATAAACCAACCTGACATGGTAATGCAGCTGATAGAAACTGCGTTAAAAAAAAAAAGAAGTGACAAGCATTTATAAACGTTCTCTTACGTTTATGTTTTGCAGACCAACACCACAAACTAACGAGTAGCTATAACCTAATAATCTTACTTTCACAACAGATTTTCGTTTCAGTGATTTTTTTCCCCAAGTTGAAGATCATGAAAAATCGTCCTCCACCTCCCCTTTATAAAGAAGTTTCGGAAATATACGTTTGAAACACACGCACAAGCTCTCTCTCTCTCTCTCTCTCTCTCTCTCTCTCTCTCTCTCTCTCTCTCTCTCTCTCTCTCTCTCTCTCTCTCAAACACACACACACACACACGCACATGCACATGCACGCAAACGCACACACACACACACACACACACACACACACACACACACACACACACTCTCTCTCTCTCTCTCTCTCTCTCTCTCTCTCTCTTACTCTCTCTCTCTGTACGTCTGTCTCTGTCTGTCTGTCACACACACACACACACACACACACACACACACACACACACACACACACACACACCCGCACGCACGAACGCACGAACGCACGCACGGACGCACGGACGCACGCACGCACGCACGCACGCACCCAAACACGCGCGCGCGCTCTTCACCCCCCCTCCCCACACACACACACAAAAAGAACAAACCAAAGCACATTCATGCCTTGGCCAAGGACTGATTCTTCACGTCATGGTGTAAATCATCCAGGTGATAAGCTGAGGACTGAAGCCCATTGTGACTGAAAAATATAACAGTAGTTTATGATCTGTCAAGAAAGCGTACTGCAGTTATTTGAGGGATTGATAGTGAACAACATGTGCATGTTATTGCATTGTATGTTTTCAGTGTAGTACCGTACACATGTAAGTTCCTCCTCTCTCTCTCTCTCTCTGTCTCTCTCTGTCTCTGTGTGTGTGTGTGTCTCTCTCTCTCTCTCTCTCTCTCTCTCTCTCTCTCTCTCTCTCTCTCTCTCTCTCTCTCTCTCTCTCTCTCGATAAAGCATCAACTTCTCTAAGACTTAACGTGAACTTAAAGAAAACAAAAGTTATGATTTTTAGAAAAGTGGGACATTTATCAAAAGCAGAAAAATGGTTCTATCAGGGAAAAGATAATTGAAGTTGTTAAGAGTTATACGTATCTGGGATTTACTTTAACCACAAAGCTATCATACGACATTGCACTCGAAGAATATGCAGGCAGGGCTAAATCCAAGCTTGTAGAAATCATGAAAACTATGAGGAGTTTGGGAACAATGGATAGAAGTATGTTTTTAAAAAAAAACTTTTTGATGCGCAAATGAAACCTATGCTTTTATATGCAGCAGAAGTCTGGGGACAGTCTCATCTACATGTAATTGAATTGTTGTGATGAAACGTTTGACAACTCCACCCGATCGGCCCCAAACCCCATCTTGTACACACTGTACAAACCCTAACCAACAGAATAGATTTCAAATCTATGCCAACCCCCTCCCCTTCCTTCTCGCCTTGATATAGTGAATGTATCGTACGTGCCTCGCCAGTCTCTCCCCACCCGTCTTCCCTACAACTCCCTCCCCTCTTCACCCCTACTGTAGCCCAGTGACACAGCAAAACATTTATCTCACATCGCAACTGTGTTGCCTGTCGCTCACAGAACGACACAGGGCCTGCTTCTCGCTCACCTCCCCTCCCTCCATACCCCCCCCCCCCTTCCCTCGCACATGTCCATCGCGTTCGGGGCAGGTGTAATGAAACTGTGTTTCCCATCGCTTTGTTCATTAGCATTCGTTCTAAAAACGGTACATAAATTATTGGTCGTTGATCTCGGATTGGCGCAAGGGAAGCTTCCCAAGTTTGCAATTGGCCAAATGACAGACAAGTCTCCTCCCTCTTGTTGCTCCGAGTGACAACCTGTCCCCAGGAAGATTCGAGAATACACAGTGTGACGTGTAAAATAGGGACACCGAGCCTTTCCCACTCACTGTTCCTGAGACCAGCTGCAGGTGAAACCCGAAAGATGGAGAAGGGATGAACAGAGAGAGTGAATGCTGATCTTGCTCTACTCTATCCATGGTTGATAGTTACAGTCGAAACTCTACAATAGAGCAAACATTTGCTGGCTGAGTTCTCACACCTCTTCTGAAAGATAGAGGGCCAGTGTGTGAACTCGGCAAGCCAGCCACTCAGCTACTTAACTACAGACCAGGTTCTCTTTATTGCAGACCTGGGACCGTGGTTACGCTACAAACTGTAGCTAAACCATACACCATGGCTATGCCAGAAACCGGGGTTACGCCATAAGGACTGGGCAAGACTGGTTGTGAAGACACACCACAGCCCAGCACTACAGCAACAGGTCTACACATCAGGATCAATCACCAGCCAATGGAAAGACCAACTATCCTCTCAGACTTAAGCTGAGTTACCATAATCCAATTGGACTTCAGTTCACCCAGTTCATTCAGAACTTTCCCTCTCTTAATGATGAAACAGTGAGAACATGTCTATGATTACAACTTTGATTTTCCTTTTGTTTGGTTAAATGGTGAAGTGAATTACGAGAAACTGTTTTTATGCGAACTTAAAACAACGCATGATTGACTGTTATAGACAAAATTGGGATAGTAAAATACTTAATAGTGACATATTCAAAATATCGTTCCTTCAAATCCTTACGGCAACCTGAGAAATATCTAACTAATATCCAGTTTCTAAATTTTGCAGTGTTCGTGAGATTTCGACTTGATATTAGTGGTTTGAATGTCCATCAACGATATGCACTAATCTCCAAAAACTGTCCATTCTCTCACCACATCGAGGACGAAATACATTTTATGATTGTTTGTCCATCCTATAAAGATTTAAGACACAAATACATGTTGCCTCATACTAGAAATGTTCATCAAGTATCATTGCTTTTTTTTTAACTGCAAAATGAAAAGAGAATTGTAACTCGCTCTGTAGCTATGTTCATTTTCACAGCACTGAAACGAAGAGAAGAACTGCTATCACTTAGCACACAAATGCCAGAGTAATTTCAGGAAGAGCATCCATTTTTGTTAAGCAAATATTTCATTTCATAATTTTCAGTATATGCGCCGAGCGCGTGTTTTCTACTTTTGTTTTTGACCTCATTGCAGATAGGTCGGTGCCTTAGCCTTTGCAATTAAACTATTTGAATTTTAGGTTTTTTAGTTCTCTCTCTCTCTCTCTCTCTCTCTCTCTCTCTCTCTCTCTCTCTCTCTCTCTCTCTCTCTCTCTCTCTCTTTCTTTCTTTCTTTCTCTCTCTCTCGTTCCTTTGTATATGCTTAAGTCGGTGTAGGAAGTAAAGAAACAAAACAAAAAGGGGGAAGTATATATATATACATGTGTGGTGTGTGTGTGTGTGTGTGTGTGTGTGTGTATGTGTGTGTGTGTGTTCACCAGGGTGAACAAGCTTTACACCTTTCACGTATCTTTACATTACAAGAATTATACACGTGCATTTGATGCGTTACGTGAATTCGATCTCTTGTCGTTTTACTGATGTGGCTCATGCCTTGTGTCATTTACCTTGAGGAAGGCAATAGTAAGCAGAGATATTGGTACAAAAGCAGTACACTTGTTGTGTGTCCATTTTTTTTTAATCTTTGAACCTTTTTATATATTCTGACCA
>CM031608.1:82685365-82692865 GCA_018398815.1 Conus ventricosus | reverse complement strand
GAGTGCAACTGTGAGTGCAACTGTGTGTATATTCCTGAGGGTACTTGTGAGTGCTTTTGTGCTTATGTGATGACTTGGCGGGACTGAGGGGGAGGGGGGGGGGGGGGGTCTCATACGCTCCCTTTACACAAAATCACATACGGACACCATCTTCATTATCTTATGAATAGTTTATATCGGACAACCCTCCTGAATGTTCGAGATTTCGCGATGACATGTTAGATACAACTAAATCCCGAAATCCCGAATCTTCTTGGAAAAATCCAAAATACGTGGATTCTGTTTTAAAAAAAGGACTTTGAGAGGGTTTTTTTTTGAAGGTTGAAAAAATATTGCACCTATCCACTCTTTACACACACAGCGAAAATGATGTGCTGCGAGTATCGGCAACTATTTTCATTAGACAATACATTTTCCTTCTACGTCATACATTCCTCAAAATTTCAAAAGAAACGGCGGCAGTTACTGCCACAGACACAGATAAATAGATTACAGGGAAAAACACAACGCATTTCGACCTCTTGGGTCTTCTTCAGGCAAAAACAAACAACATTTAGGACAATGAACACGAAGAACGAGAAATCACTTATCTAGGGGTTTCTCGTTTCTCGTTCTTCGTGTTCATTGTCCTAAATGTTGCTTTTTTTTGCCTGAAGGAGACCCAAGAGGTCGAAATGCGTTGTGTTTTGTCTTGTAATCTGTTTGTCTGTATCTGTGGTGGTAACTAATACCGTTTCTGTTTAAATTGTGCTTCATTTTTCACCCTCAGTCACCTCTTTTTGAAACATACATTCCTCAGTTAAATCGTAAGCAATCCCATTGAACGCCAAGCTCTGAGTTTGATTCCAAACGTCTAGGAGCTATGCCTTTGTGATAAAACTGAAGTTATAGATATCAGCAAATGCAGTCATAATTTCCAATGACATCCTTGTAGCAATCGTACATTTGATGGATATGATACGTAATTGTGTGTGTGTGTGTGTGTGTGTGTGTGTGTGTGTGTGTGTGTGTGTGTGTGTGAACCCGAATACGCATGCAAAAGATTTTTGTTATGTATTTTTTGCGCGAATTTGTGCATTGTATTTTTTTTCCTCATAGAAATGCTTCAGTGACGACAAGATTGCTCTTTGAAATTCAAGGTATATGCTAATGTCTATATTCCAGTAGGGAAAAAGGACCCCCCCCCCCCCCCCCCCCCCCCGGTCCTGCCCTGTCGGTCAGCACAGTGGAAACTGGCATGCAGTTTTCATCAAAGTTAGCACAGTGATTTCGCCTTTGTCACGGTATGGATCGTTTTAAACATTCAAAAACTGAGATCAAGAAAACGCCGTGGCGTGATCACATGCAAAAATTATAGATAAGAAAACGATCGTGTCTTGTGTGTACTCTTCGCCGCACTTTCTCCTGTGTTTTGCTGGGAAACGAGCAGGAACTGATTTAGGAAGAAAAAAAAATACGGGTCATCAGGAAACGTATTTTAATGATTTGTAAGGGTGAGAACATGAATAGTTAAACAACTCATGGCCAAAAAAAAAAAAAAGACTAGGCAAGAAAAAGCTAGCTAGTGTCTTGCGTACAGACTTCATCAACCTCAAACCAGTGGCCTACTAGGGTGAGAGAGCATGACTCATGTTGATATTCCAGGACAATACAAACCTCAGACAGACAGCTGGTGGGCAAGTGAAGCTAGTGCCTCATGTGCTGTCTCTGTTTGAAACTCCGTTCAATGAGTAAGTAGGGTGAGAGCATGAATGGCTTCAGCATTGAAGGTCAAGAGTCCGAAAAAAGACTGGTGGGCAAGAGAAAGTTAAGGTGAAGTAACGTAATGTTGTTTATAGCCCAGCCAACCGCAAAGGGCCATATCAGGGCTGTCACCGCGTTGAAGTCAACTCACAAGTCATTCATTCATTCATACAACACCTTGAAATAACATTTTTTTAAAAACACACCCAAAATGTTGTTAAAAAATCTTTCCACTGTAGAATCTCAAATCAGACGAAAAATGTTAATCTCTCTCAGAAATTCAAAGCTCACATCAAGGTGGAACATCTCTGAACAAGGTTTTCATGGAGTCTTAGCGCCTCGTCTGCGTGCAGTCTGAAGGTTATTCAGTACCATGATGGAGGCGAAGGTCAGGCGAAAGACGCAGAAAGCACAGGATTACTACCTTGGCCTTTGGCTGGTTGGAGTTGTGTCGCCTGCATTGAAGGCAGTCATTCACATGTGTCTGTGTTGGTCCGATTGTCTCTGTGTTTGCCTAATGTCTGTCCACCACTCTCGGCAACTGATGGCGTCACTGTGTCAAGTTTGACTCACACACACACACACACACACACACACACACACACACACAAAAGGATGATCACGTGTAAGCCAGAGGCTACGTGCAGGCTGTAGGCCGCCCTCGCCGAACAGCAGCCTAGGAGAATCTGGCATATGTGGGCTACCTGAGAGGGCGCGCCAATCAACTGAACGATTCTCTCGTCATGAAGTGGTTAATCATCTTTGCGAGCGAAGGGATTCCGATCGAGTCGAACGAATGGTAGACGAGGCGAGATACGAATCCAGTCGTCTCTCCCTCTGTGGGTCAGATGACGAATCAAGGGATCCCAACGTTAGGCGGCTGAACACGTGGAGGGTGAACATGCCGATAGCTTCGTTGACCTGGTGGAGGACGTAAATATTCATAGAACTAGAAAAATAACGGTGAGACATAATTAGATTACATTTTTTATTCTGATCTCTATTTCTTACATACATTACATTTGTTGGTATGAAATGTAAAGGGAATTTCAATCAGGAAAGGCTGAATCAGAGACTAAGTTTAAAACCTATTCTTTGTTCTCACTGTCTCTCTCTGTCTCTGTTTCTCTCATTCTTCTTCCCTCCCTTTCTCTCTCTGTGCGCGCACACAAACACGCATGCACGCATGCATGCAAGCACGTACGCGCGTGCGCTACTGGGCTGCGCGATTCCGTGAACTCTTTCGCGATTGAAATCAGCGAATAACACCTGCTGGTTTATATGAACGACAGAGCCTTTTTCACAAATTCAGTTCTGTGAGTAGAAATACACATAGGAAGTACAAAAAAGAACCCATTTTCACTGTGATGATTTATATACATATATATATATATATATATATATATATATATATATATATATATATATATATATATACGTGTGTGTGTATGCATGTAGAGATATTATATATATATATATAATATATATATATATATATATATATATATACGTGTGTGTGTATGCGTGGAGAGAGAGAGAGAGAGAGAGAGAGAGAGAGAGAGAGAGAGAGAGAGAGAGAGAGAGAGAGAGGATAAGAAAATATTCGACTGCGAGGAAACGAAACAGAATATAATGTTCTGGCGTACTCGCAGGCATGTGCATTCTAAATGGGTATTAATTGGAGACTGTTATCAAAAATGAGTTTGTTTTTTTTTTTTCCTGTGCCACGTGGGTCCTTGTTCCTCCATTCGCTCCCAAACCGGGAATCAATTCTCTGTTCCAAGCAACGATGTAAATGCGTCAATAAAAAAGAATGTCTCTTCCTCCCTTTTTTTATGAGCTTGTGTCGCAATATCCGATTGGATACGGCGTTAAAAGAGATTTTTGCACTTTCTGGCCACAGGAGTTCTGGGGTTATTGCTTTGATACAGGGAATATTAAAAACCAAAAAAAAAGAAGATTATTGAGCGGCTGGAGCTGGAGTGTGTGTGTGTGTGTGTGTGTGTGTGTGTGTGTGTGTGTGTGTGTGTGTGTTTCTTGGCGGAGTTGGTCCGATATTTTGTAGTTTTGGGTCACATTGCTGATTATATGAAAATGCAGCATTGATGACAGGGCCGAGCGCACGCAACGCACATGCGCGCGCACACACGAGCGCGTGCGGCCCTCCCCTTCCCCCTCCCCCCCCCTACAAACACACAAGGGACGTGCGCGCAGAGCAGTAGGCTGAGAGAGAGAGAGAGAGAGAGAGAGAGAGAGAGAGAGAGAGAGAGAGAGAGGTGGGCGAGGAGGGAAGGAGGAGGATGGATAGTGAATATTGAAATGAGTTAGAGTTATTTTCAAATGATCGTCTTAGCATATTGCTGAACTTCCGTATCTGGCATCGTATAGAATAACAACAATAGCACTACTACTACTGCTATTGCTGCTACTGCTACTACTACTACTACTACTACTACTACTACCAAGAACAACAACAACGATTGTGATTATAATGATAATAATAATGACGATACTACTACTGCTAATGATGAGGAGGAGGAGGAGAAGAAGAACAAAGGCAAGTGCAAGAAGAGTCTAGGAAATGTAGGATCCACAAATATTACAAAGGTAACGTAGATAACAATATCATCAATTAGTCATGAAAAATGTGTGTGTGTGTGTGTGTGTGTGTGTGTGTGTGTGTGTGTGTGTGTATGTGTGTGTGTGTGTGTGTGTGTGTGTGAGAGAGAGAGAGAGAGAGAGAGAGAGAGAGAGAGAGAGAGAGAGAGAGAGAGAGAGAGAGAGTCTTAAATTAGTAGGTGGTGTCCTGCGTATGTTGGATCAGAACAGGCGCCATAGAACACCACCGACGAGACTCGGCAGCAGTGCAGTGTCTCCTTCGGTGGGTTGCCTCTTGGCGACTTGACATTGACTGCTTCCTGTGAATAGCCGGTGCCGGGGCTGTGGCGGGCCGGGCCGGGCTGTGGCTGTGGACAGGATGTCGGAATGAGCGGTGTGGGTGCACTGCCACTGAGCTGGCACAGAAGATGGGACAGTGAAAAAACAAACAAACAAACAAAAACCCCACTAAAATCGGCGTCCTATTTTCAGACTTTGAGCCTGACTTTGTATTGGCCGCCAGTACTATAGTTTTGACGGATCGACTTTTGTCGTCGTTTTTTCTAAGCCCAGGAAAGATGTTTTGCAGGATTCCTTAAAACGTTTGTTTCTTTGTTGTTGTTTTTTTTTTATTTTTTTTTCTCTTTCTTTTTCCTTCTATATCGCGGTACATGCTGATTAAGTGACGGCCTCGTTGACAGAAGATGAAGCACGTCATTTCATTAAAATAAAAATGCTTGCTTAGACAGTGTGTGTGTGTGTGTGTGTGTGTGTGTGTGTGTGCGTGTGTGCGTGCGCGAGTGCGTGCGTGTGTGTGTGTGTGTGTGTGTGTGTGTGTGTGTGTGTGTGTGTGTGTGTGTGTGTGTGCGTGCGTGCGTGCGTGCGTGCGTGCGTGTGTGTGTGTGAAACAGCGAATTCCCTCGAAACAGCTTCGTTCAATACCGATGACGCACGCAAAGCAAAACCTTGTCAAAATCCAGTCTGTCGCATTCTGCTGACAAAGGCGCATTTCAGTCGGAACGCTGCGCAGTAAGGTCGGCTTTCAAGCTGACTCCGGCCGGTCAAACATGGACACTTTCCACGTTGACGTGACGCGTAGACGATGTTTACTCTCTTCGCCCTCGTTCTGAAATGTTGAAACGTGTGTGGCATTCTCATTGCGTGTGTGACGCACAACGCACTGTGCGGGGGAGCCGTGAGATGTAGAAGAGTTAAAACAGAAAGGAAAGATAATTGAAAATTCAGTTGTGTGACCTTTGTCTTAGTTTTCGTCCCCGTCTCTTTCACTTATTGATATTCACATATCGGGTCACGTGGTTCGACAATTTCCGTCAACTTCCTTGCGAAAGAGCCGTCTGAATTGACCTGTCGGTTCATCATGCCGTCTGAATTCACCTGTCGGTTCATCATGCCGTCTGAATTCACCTGTCGGTTCATCATTCCAGGATGTTGCCGGTCGTCAACAGACGGTTTATTCTAACTTGGTTCGCACTGTTTACGAATGTGGAGTCACAGAGAGCGATAATTCTGATTACTTCATGTACCTGTCACATGACGTCACTATTTATGGTGCGTGGGAAAATGTAATGGTGATCAGTCCCTCAAAAGTGAACAGTTACCTTTCTTGGTATTGAAGATGGAGTGGGTTGTTAAAGTGAACAGTTACCTTTCTTAGTATTGAAGATGGAGTGGATTGTTAAAGTGAAGGCCTCAAAAGTGAACAGTTATCTTTCTTGGTATTGAAGATGGAGTTGATTGTTAAAGTGAAGGCCTCAAAAGTGAACAGTTATCTTTCTTGGTATTGAAGATGGAGTGGATTGTTAAAGTGAACAGTTATCTTTCTTGGTATTGAAGATGGAGTGGATTGTTAAAGTGAACAGTTACCTTTCTTAGTATTGAAGATGGAGTGGATTGTTTAAAGTGAAGGCCTCAAAAGTGAACAGTTATCTTTCTTGGTATTGAAGATGGAGTGGATTGTTAAAGTGAAGGCCTCAAAAGTGAACAGTTATCTTTCTTGGTATTGAAGATGGAGTGGATTGTTAAAGTGAACAGTTATCTTTCTTGGTATTGAAGATGGAGTGGATTGTTAAAGTGAACAGTTACCTTTCTTAGTATTGAAGATGGAGTGGATTGTTAAAGTGAAGGCCTCAAAAGTGAACAGTTATCTTTCTTGGTATTGAAGATGGAGTGGATTGTTAAAGTGAACAGTTACCTTTCTTAGTATTGAAGATGGAGTGGATTGTTAAAGTGAAGGCCTCAAAAGTGAACAGTTACCTTTCTTGGTATTGAAGATGGAGTGGATTGTTAAAGTGAACAGTTACCTTTCTTGGTATTGAAGATGGAGTGGATTGTTAAAGTGAACAGTTACCTTTCTTAGTATTGAAGATGGAGTGGATTGTTAAAGTGAACAGTTACCTTTCTTGGTATTGAAGATGGAGTGGATTGTTAAAGGGAGGGAAGCTGGATCAGTGACTAAATAGCCTCGTATCAAGCAGGCCCGCAAGGTACTGACACCTGCGGTGTTTGTCAGGAAATTTGAGCAACACTCTTAGAGACCAACCTGTGAATTTATGAAACTCAGTCATGTGGTGCCAGTCTTCCCATTTGGACCCCCCCCCCCCCCGGCACACTCAACGCAGGGATAGAGCCTGCCAGGACAGACCCCCCCCCCCCCCCCCCCCCCACCCCCACACACACATATCCTTCAGTCCCTCCCCAATAAATGTATCCGATGGATTCGAAATCACGACCTCCCCAGCCGGCAAATCCGTGACGCTAACCACGGGGTCTGATCAGAATGTTGTTTTAAGCGGCTGATGTTTGGCCTGCCCGTCGGTCGCCTTCCGTGGGGATTTCTGTGCTGCCCTCTCCCCCCCCCCCCCTTTTTTTTAACCAACATTTTCTGTCTTCAAATCCGCTTTTTCTTAACCTTTTTTTTTTTAAACTGTGGCCCACCGTTTTCTGCTGGTTGTGGCCAGTTCACTTGACTCTGTTGTAGACAACTTCTACGTTTTGTTTCTCTCGCATAACATAATTATGATATGCCAGTTTTGGTTGTGGTTCAGCGGTTCTGCAGTCTGCTTGTAAAACAGCCTGGACACTAGCTGGTCACTGTGCAGTGCCCCTTTCACCACGCAACCTGTTCACGTAATTACAGTG
>CM031608.1:82657865-82667865 GCA_018398815.1 Conus ventricosus | reverse complement strand
AAGTTCGCTTCCTCATGTCATAACTGTGAGCCCGTACAGGTAAACAACAGGCGCTGCACTATTGAAAAATTTGTCTGGAGCGAAGCTCATGCTGATTTGTTAAAATGTAATCCTTTCCGATGAAATGCAAGTGCGCATGCAAGAGGCAGTAAGACTGGTTGATAATAATATCGAAGAAGCGTTAAGTGTGTTTGATTCTTGTATAAAAGAGGCTGGGGAATGTATGAAGAAACAGGTTTGTATTGGAAAATGTCAGAAAGAAGACGACTGGTATGATATGGAATGTCTTGCTAACAAAAGAAATGTTCGTAATTTATTAAACAGATATCGACGTTCTTTGTCAATACCGTCTCGTGTAGCCTACTGCAAAGCTAGGCGAGAATATAACATCTTTTAAAGAGAAAAGAAAAGCAATATAATGATACTCTGTTGACAGAATTACTTACGTCTGTAATTAATCAGAAAGATTTTTGGGACTGTGTCCGCAAAATTTCCAGAAAAAGGAAGCAACCCGTAAATGATATAAGTTTAGAAACATGGTCTCATCATTTCAGAGATCTGCTAGAAGGAAACGCTGGGTCTCATAATGATCTGGGAAATGAAAATTACATTGATGAATCTGATCATGACGATGACAATCTAAACCGTCCAATTTCCAAAAAAGAAGTTATAGTCGCGCTAAGAAAGGTAAAACCTCGCAAAGCTGCTGGTCCAGATGGAATTATCGGTGAACTGATAAAAAGTGCGTGCCAGTCAAGTTTATTTCTAGATTTTCTGGTTAAATTCTTTAACTCCTTATTTGATCAAGGGGTATATCCCAGAAGCTGGTCCGAGTCTATTGTCATCCCATTGTTTAAAAAAGGTGATTCAAACGATCCAAATAATTTTTGAGGAATTTCGTTGTGTAATGTTGGCAGTAAACTGTACAGTGCTATTATCAATAGGAGATTACAGGAATGGGTGGAAGAAAATAACATTACCGGGGAATTTCAAGCTAGGTTCAAGAATAACTATTCTACAGTTGATCACATGTTCACATTAATGGCATTTGTTCAAAAACAGTTTTGCTTAAATCGTAAATTATATGTTGCATTTATTGACTTCGAGAAGGCTTTTGATTCAGTCAATAGAACCTTGCTGTGGCCTATCCTGTTTAAAATGGTATCCATGGAAAACTTTATAAATGTGTTATAAGTATGTATAATGTGTAAAAGCAAGAGTGCGATCTGGTGATGCTCTAAAAGACTATATAAACTGCACTTCTAGTGTGAAACAGGGCGATGTCTGTAGCCCTGTTCTGTTTTCTTTATTCATTAATGAACTAACACAGGAGGTTATACATTGTGGAAGGCACGGTGCACATTTCATAAATGACGTTGTGGAAATTTTCATTCTTCTTTTGGCTGATGATGTGGCCTTGGTGTCAGAAACAGTGGTTGGATTACAAACCCAGTTAAACACTTTGCAAAGAGTTGCTGCTTCATTAGAATTAAAGGTTAATATGGCAAAAAGTAATATAATTGTATTTAGAAAGGGTGGATATTTAGCAGCGAGAGAAAGATGGACGTACAATGGGTCTACAATGCCTGTTGTCAATGTGTATAAATACTTAGGAATATACTTCTCAACGCGTTTGAGTTTTGTCTTCGCTTGCAAAGATTTGGCCAGTAGAGCTACAAATGCGTTACTGTGCATACTAAAGAAATTATCATTGCTAAATAGCGATTCCCTTACTTTGTTTGTGAAGTTATTTGATGGCCAGATTCAACCTATGGTACAGTACGGAGCTGAAGTATGGGGCCTTGATGCAGTTGCTGCAGTACACTGTGAAAAGTTACATCTGTTTGCTTTGAAGAGATTTCTTGGTGTATCATTGCAAACGCCAAATGATTTGGTTTATGGTGAAACGGCTAGATTTCCTATATATTTGAATTCCATTATTAAGTGTGTTCGATACTGGCTGAAAATTACTCAGATGCAAGGTCACAGATTCCCATATAAAGCATATCGAATGTTGTTAGAATTGGACGACAGAGGTAAGAAAACTGGGTGACTAATGTGAGAATGAAACTGTGTGAATATGGTTTCGGATTTGTATGGATGAACCAAGATGTTGGTGATTTGAATGCTTTTATCCAGGTATTCCGAGAAAGACTCGTTGACTGTAGTTGGCAAAATTGGAATTGTCATGTACAGAATAGTGACAGATTTGAATTGTATAGAACGTACAATAATCTACGATGTTTACCTGTATATATATCAATGAAAATGGACAAACATTTAAAACGCATCACGGCTAAGTTTAGATTTGGTGTTTCCGATCTCTTTACTCATTATTGTCGTTATAGACAGTCATGTAGTGGAAATTTGATCTGTCCTTTGTGTCGAAATGCAAAAGAGGATGAAGTTCATTTTGTATTGGCTTGTCCAGTACCAGATGAACTTAGACAGGAATTCATCTCAAGAAAGTACTTTAATAATCCATGCCTTTTCAAATTAACCTTGTTAATGTCGTCATCAAATGAAAACACGGTTAAAAAGTTAGCGATTTATTTATATAAAGCATTCAAAAAGCGAGCTATGTATGTAACATAAAGAATACTAAGATCAATTTTCGACATGATTTATTATGTGCATCCCCATTCTAAGGGGCTATGGCCTTTAAGAATAAAACATTTGAGTCTTGAGTCTTGAGTCTCTGTTTCTCTGAATATCTCCCTCCCTCTCTCTCTCTCTCTCTCTCTCTCTCTCTCTCTATCTCTCTGAATGTCACCCCCCCCTCTCTCTCTCTCTCTCTCTCTCTTTTTCTCTGCGATGGAAAGGAGCAATGGTCGGCTTTCACATTTTAGCTCTTGTTCTCTCGTCACCTTCCATACCCCTGCCTGTCTGTCTGTCTGTCTCTCTGTCTCTCTCTCTCTCTCTCTCTCTCTCTCTCTCTCTCTCTCTCTCTTCTCTCTCTCGCTCTCTGTCTCTGCTTTCCTTTACGGCGATTTTAGCCACACTCACCAGGGAGCTCATCTCGTTACAAGCTGGTGGCCACAAGCAGAGTTCTGAGGGGATTAGGGACAGTTTTGAGTGCAGACATGATGAAAACCGAAACAGCCGAACTTGTCACCATTGAGACAAAGATTATGTTGTACCGGGCACGCGTGGACGTGGGCTACATATCCAGACAGCTATGCGTATGCATGTCCTCGTCTCCCCACAGACTTTGGTCCGGGAGCGACTTGTTTTTATTAAGGCCTTACGGCTGACAGGACGTAACTCTTGCCATCAAGAGTGTGTATGTTCTTTCTAATGAGATGATAGACCAGGGTCTGGCCTGGGCCATGTCAAAGAACCCCCGGGAAAAAGAACATTGTCCATGGTCAATTTCTGTAGAGCAGTTTATTCTGGACTGGTTAACAAACACATGTGCACACAGCGCGTCGCCGTGCAACTACGACCCGCCCTACATTAGAATATAACACAACACAATACAACGACACGCGATATGATACACAAATGCAGTTCAAAACTGTGCAATACAATGCAGCAGGACATAATACAGTGAAATGCAATATACGCACGTATGTTTGACTGACTGAAACCATTTACAGTCAGATTGACATATTGTTGTTCTGACATTTAAGAATAATATAATAAATCAGTGAAAAAAACAAAATAATGCAAGTAACATCTGAATGATGTAAAAACAATCATAAAGGAAACTTAGCACGGAAACATTTAACATTTATATGTGAAATAATGAAATCAGAAATTGTAATTGTAAACAAATTACATCTTAACTGTACTGGAAATTAAAAAAAAATCTCTCATTCTCTCTTTCTTTCTCTCTCTCTGTCTCTCTGTATGTCTGTCAGTCTGTCTGTCTCTCTCTCTCTCTCTCTCTCCTCTCTCTCTCTCTCTCTCTCTCTCTCTCTCTCTCTCTCTCTCTCTCTCTCGCGCGCGTGTTGTGTGTGTGTGTGTGTGTGTGGTGTGTGTTGATGTGTGTTTGTGTGCCTGCGTGCGTGCGTGCATGCGATGCGTGCGTGCGTGTGTGTGTGGCGTGTGTGTGTGTGTGGCGGTGTGTGTGTGAGTGTGTGTGTGTGTGTGTGTGTGTGATGTGTGTGTGTGTGTGTGTGTGTGTGTGTGCACGAGCGCACATGCTTATTTTCGTTTCTTCTTTTCTTTCTTTTTCCTGAATGTACATTATTCCAAATTGTGACCTAACCCTTCTTACTAGGTAATATTTATGTTAATCATGTTTCGTCGTTATAAGCTTGTTCATTGTTTTCCTTTTCGTGTATCAAGTATATGTTTATTTTGAAATCGTTTGTTACTGTTGTTGTTCTTGAGGGCATGGTGTAAAAAAGCTGTAAGCTTATCCATTTTACCCTCAATAAAAATATTCGTATTCGTATTCGTATTCGTATTCGTATTCTCTCTCTCTCTCACGCACAAAGATTCAAAGATTGTAATCCCGTAACCCCTTCTGGGGCATGGAGGACTTGAAACAAAACAAATAAATGTAAATGAAACACATCAAACATCCGAAAATTTTCCCGATAATTAACACACTGAATGTAATGAAAATGTAAAAGGATATTTATAGAGCGCTTTCCCCTCGCAAGAGCCCCAAAGCGCATATTACGGGAAAAACATGAAAAAAATTATCAATCTAATTCAAAGCAATCACACACACACACACACACACACACACACACACACACACACACACACACACACACACCACACACACACACGCACACATGCGCGCGCACACCACAAAACACACCACACAACACACACCCCAAACACACACACAAAACACACACACACACACACACACACACACACGCCGCTCGCTGCCGAAAAACTCACACTCGCAGACAGGCACACGAGGGGGTTCAACACCACAAACACGCGCCAGTGGTAATGGATATCGTTAACCCAGTCCGGGGGAAAAAAATGTGTCTTTAGGGAGGTTTTAAAAGTCTCTAAAGAATCCGTGTTACGCAAAGAAGAAGGGAGACCATTCCACAGAGCAAGTGCCTGGAAAAGAGAAAGATCGTTGGCCTGAAGTTTTCAGGCGAGCGGGGGGAAGCCGAAGCTGACGAGAATGGGTGGATGAGCGAAGTTGCGAGACGGAACATAGAGATGGAGGTGGTCAGAGAGATAGGAGGGAGCCAGATTATTCAGTGATTTGAAAACCAGGAGAAAAATTAAGTCAATACGAGACTGAAATTTGGGCCTGTGTAAGGAAGACAGAATTGGTGATATGTGATCAGATCTAAAAGGAGCGGGAGATCAGACGGCGGCATTGTTCTGAACCTTTTGAAGTTTAGTGATGAGCCTTAAGGGACAACCGGGAAGGAGGGAGTTACAATAGTTTGAGCCGAAACAGAACAAAAGCACAGATTAGAGTCTTCAGGCATTTGAGTGAGGAAGCGGCGAACTGAGCTGATTCTACGAAGTTCAAGGTAGCAGGACTTGCACACATTAGAGATATGTTGTTTGAAAGAGAGAGTTTGGTCGAATGTAACGCCGAGGTTACGAACAGACACGATATATTTATCTCGTTTCCATCAACTATTATAGAAGGAGTTCTAATAGTGTGTTTCGAAGCAATGAGGATTATTTCAGGTTTGTCTGCGTTAAGTTGTAGTTTTGTTATTGTGCATCCATGATTTAACATCGGTAATGCATGCTTGGAAGAGATTATTTCATGAAGCTGACTGAGATGGGCAGAGATATACAGCTGGTTGTCATCTGAAAAGCTATGGTGAAGGAGAGAGTGTTGGCTGATAATGGCCGAGAGAGGCTGGGTGTATAGCACAAACAAAACCGGTCCCAGGACAGATCCCTGAGGGACACCAAACTGAAGTGCTCTTGCTGGAGACTTAACACCTTTCACTAAAACAGTTTGCGTGCGATCAGAGAGATATGAAGAGAACCAGGAAAGGACAGAACCAGAAAGACCAAAAGAAGTGTTTAGTCTTGAGAAAAGAATGGAGTGATCTATTGTATCAAAGGCAGCAGACAAATCTAGGAGAGAGAGAGAGAGAAGAGAAACTTTGTTTCCATTAACAGCTGTGAGGAGGTCGTTTGCTATCTTGAGAAACGCTGTCTCGGTACTATGTCCAGCCCGGTAGGCTGACTGGTTTGAGTACAAGAGATTGTTTACAGAGAGATGTTCAGACAGTTGGGCGAGAACAGCTTTTTCAATCAGTTTGGCAAGAAATGGGAGATTAGAGACAGGTCTGTAGTTCTTGGGGTTTTCAGGATCTTAGGTTTGCTTCTTCAGGAGAGGTCTGACAACTGCAGATTTGAACAGAGTGGGAAAACAACCTGATTGCAAAGAGTCATTGATAATGGATGTGAAGTATGGGAGGAGATCGTCAAGACAGCAGGTAAGAAGGGATGAGGGGAGAGGGTCAAGTTCACATGTTTTGACAGTGACTTGCTTCAAGATTTTCCGGACCTCTTCTACCGACACGAGTGGGATTCAGACCACTGAGTGCCGGAGAATGAAGGATCAGGAACAGCAGGGGAAGGAGCAGCATGAGAGTCCAGATTATGGGAATAGTGGCTATTTTACTATAGAAGAAATCAGAGAAACGCTGGGGAGTTCTGTCGCAGGGATTGAGGAGGGCAGAGGTGTGGACTTTGATTTGCCAAGCAGAGTATGGTTTACAGTAAACAGTTGTCGGGATGTACTACAGGCTAGGATGTTGGCGCTGTAAAAACAGCATTTGGCACTGTCCAGGATGTTGGTAACTAGCTTATTGGCAGCACGAAAATTTTGTTTATGAACATGTAGTCCAGATTTGAGCCAGCAACGCTCTGCCTGGCGCCGTTCTCGCTTAGCCTGCAGCAGCTGAGGGCCGACGGAGGTGACCCAGGGTGAGGGGAGGCCGGCTGGAGATCTGGCGGTGGGTGGCCGGGGCGTGCTGAGCTGGACAGAAGCTGGTGGAGCTGGTCACTGACAGGTGTGAAGAGGCCTCCAGTCTGGCCCGAAGATCAGACTGGAAGGTGACGGTGTTGACAGCGACGATCTTCCTGGCCTCCACGTACACAGGAAGGCGTGAAGGACGTGAGAGGCGGAGCTGGGCAACAACACAGTAGTGGTCGGAGAAATCTGGGGCTGTGGAATGCAGCACGTTGTCGTCACGCCGGCAGATGACAAGGTCAAGGGCGTGGCCTTTCTGGTAAGTCGGGAAGGTAACAGCTGGTGCAGACCAAAATCGTCCAGCAGACCGCGAAGCGAAGCGCTAGGGAGTCAGTGGGGACGTTGACGTGAACAGTGAAGTCACCAACGATGACAGGACAGCCACTGATTGTATTGCAGTGTTTCCAGGAAGGACGGGAACTCTTCAATGAAAAGGGCATCAGACAGTTTGTTCTTTTGGTTCGGGGGTGGGGGGGGGGGGGGGGGGGGGGGGGACGGTAAGATGCGAAAAAGCTGAAGACAGTGCTGACGTAGGGTGACAGAAAGATGGGCAAGTTCAAAGGAGGAATGCTGGAGCGGGAAGGTGGTGGTGGAGGTGAGGTGGGAGCACAGATAGTCACGCACAACGAAAGTGATGCCGCCGCCGCGGGAGGAGCGAGGACAGGAGATAGTTCTATAGCCAGGAGGAGCAAGGCGAGACTGAATTGGGAGCCAGTGTAAGGATGAATGTAATGTTACACAACTTCACTAAGTTTTAAAAAAACTTGCTGTCTAGCAACACTTTTTTTTACCACCACAGAGCAAACGGACAATAGTTGAACACGGACTTAATGCGTGTAAATTTTCTTGGTATAAACTGATTTCTAATGTTATATTTGGTGCATTTCATTACAAAATGAAATTCACCACCAAGGTCATTCTGGTCGCAGTCCCGATACAATCGTTCATCGTGAGGTATTCCAAATCGTCTGCCAACTTCTATCATGAGTTTATGATTACCACAGCGAAACCAAATTAGTGGGTATATTAAACATCAGGCAACATTTCAATATATTTTTCACGGCAAAACTCTGTTTTAAATTCCCATAAAACAAACACTTATTACTAGATTCTAAAGCATCATTTCATGCACATATGTAAAAATTTTCTTATGAATTACGAACGTTTCTACAAAGACTGTGAACAGACAAAAACGTTTGTGTCTCCCAAACACAGTCGAATCCTGTTTCTATTAGGATATTCCGTATACACTTCAACCACCTAGATGTAAAACCCTGATTTCTGCGCGCGCGCACACACACACACACACACACACACACGCACGCACGCAGACCATCACCACACACAAAACAAACCTCTTCGTATGTACGTCTGCAAGCGTGACGACACGCATTGCTTGTACGTGCTTACGTATGCGCGTGCGAGTAATGATATTTGTTACTGGTATGATTAGAAAATACGTGTGCTGGTGTGGTTAGAAAACAGGTGTGCAGGTGTGGTTAGAAAACAGGTGTGCAGGTGTGGTTAGAAAACAGGTGTGCAGGTGTGGTTAGAAAACAGGTGTGCAGGTGTGGTTAGAAAACAGGTGTGCAGGTGTGGTTAGAAAAGAGGTGTGCAGGTGTGGTTAGAAAACAGGTGTGCAGGTGTGGTTACATGGGTGGACCAAGGGAGGTGAATGAAAATGAAGTGTTTGTTTCCTTTTGTCAGTTATTGCTGACGTGGCAGTGATTTTTGCCGAATGTTCTTTTATGGACTAACTACTGCCAGTGCTGCTGCTACTACCACTACAACAATCGCTGCTACTGCTGCTGCCACTGATGTCACCTCTATGACTGCCACTGCTACTGCTACTGCTGCTGCTGCTGCTCATCTTCCTCGTCCTTGTAACGGTAATATTATTACCGGCATTGCTTCTGCTACCGTTCATTTTATTTGTACTGCTACTGCTTTTTATTTCTAATTCCCACTTATTTCAATCAGATAACTGGGTGTTTACACATGCACAGAAAGAGGACAGTGTGTAGAAACTTTCACAAATATAGGAACCATATCCTTGCATTGCGTACATAAGTACAGTTAACATACTGTCGAAACAAAAGGGGGCGGGGGGAGGGGGGAGAATGAGCACCCTTGAAAGGCATCGTGCATTAGCAATCAACACAGAATAATGCATTGCTACTGCTGCAACGACGACGACGACGATGACGACTGCTACTGCTACCATTGATACTGCTTTAGTACTTTTGCTGCTGCTACTGCTGCTGCTGCTACTGTTGCTGCCGCTTCTGCTGAAGCTGCTGCTGCTCAGAAACCTGCTACTAGTATTAATTAGCTCGTACACTACTGCTATTGCTTCTTCTACTGCTGCTGCTGCTGCTACGTCGACGACGACAATGTGGAGCGCTGTTGCATCTTATCTACTACTGCTGCTACTATTACTACTTCTACTACTGCTGCTACTACTACTACTACTTTTTTCTGATGCTGCTGTTACTACTGCTCTAGCTATCACTAATTTACTACTGTTGTTGTTGTTGTTGCTGCTACTACTACTATAACTAATGCTATTCCTACTTCTGCTGATACTACTACAGCAGCTGCTACTGCTGCTGCCAATGCTGCTTCTGCTACTGCTGCTATGGGTTGCCGCTGCTGATTACTACTTCTGTTCTTGCAAACACAGTGGGTTTTTTTTTGTGACAGTGGGTTTTTTTCGCGTGGTAAAAGCCCCCCCCCCCCCCCCCCCCCACACACACACACACACACCCTCCCTGCAAGGCTGGAATCAGCTGGGGGTATGATACAGCTGAAACTGACACCCATGTCAGTGGCTGCTGCTCACGTATGCGTTTGTTTGAGGTGCCTTAATTCCGTCAGATGTCCGCTCAAGAAATATATCGATTTCACTGTCAGACGGGTAAGGAATCTGCAAGAAAACGCGTGAGAAGATTTGCAAATTTAAAAAAAAAAAAAAAAAAAAAAAAAAAACCAGAGAGTCACTATTGTCTTGTGACATGTCATTGGTACACGAAAGATGAGGCATTGTTTTATGGAGACACGCCCATTGTG
>CM031608.1:82650365-82652865 GCA_018398815.1 Conus ventricosus | reverse complement strand
CGCTAAGTGCCCTTCAGAACATGACAGTGTGACATCCGATCGGTAAGTCACCCCACCAGGTTCTTGCGTCACGGCAAGCTGTACCCTGTCTGGCGAAGTGAGTGCCGTGGGAGTAATTAGAAGGTCACGGGTACGGTAGGTTCCAGAAGGGCATGATGAGAGTTATTAAGACGTTTCAGCTGAGGTCACTGAAGTAGTGCGATATTGGTGAGTTTCGAAAGTTGCGCTTGGCGTGTCAAAGAAATGTGAGAGCGTTTCAGTGTATGTGCGAGTGCATACACGCATACCTAACAACGAACGCGCACGCACACTAGCAGAGAGAGAGAGAGAGAGAGAGAGAGAGGAGAGAGAGAGAGAGAGAGAGAGAGAGTTTGATGTCATTGATCATTAGTCCCTTGTGACACGAGAGGGGGGGGGGGGGCACTAGTGGACAACAGAAGAGGAATAGTAAGGGTAAAAAAAAAAAATCAAGAAACCACTTTCGATTTCCAAAACCAAGTACCAACCCAGGGCGGATTTTTTTTTTGTTACCAGATTTATCAGTGGAAACATATCTCACCAAGATTCTGTTTTTGAAAAAAAAGTCAAATTTATCTAACGTTGAATTCCCTATGACAAAAACGTTTTGTGCTTTATCACTCAAAACTTCCAACATGATTTTTGCCACAAAATTGAGATTGATATCATCATCTGATCTACAGTCAATATATAGAACTTTCGTGTGTTTTTTTTTTAATCAACATCTTTTTTTCATAAGCTTTGCGATAGAAATGAAAGGAACCCCATCTTCAACAGTGGAACTACATAAATGGCATGCAGGGAAACTTCAGACGCACCAGGTTAAAACCTTTTTTTTCTGACCTTGAGACCAACAGTTCTTTGTCTGAATCGAGCATGTTCAGTTCGATGCTATGTAAGTATAGCGTTGTTGTTGTTTTTTCAGTCTGATAAAGCGAAATAAAACCCGCTGCGTTTTTCTTTACTTTTCACGTCAGAATCACAACTTTGTTTGAAGAAATCAGTCAAGGTCATGAGAGAAAAAAGATGTACGTGCTCGTTTATCATGCACAACAAATGCGAGCACTAAATGGTGCACATCACTTAAAGGTTTTGTAGAAGTTTGCCGCTCCATTTCGTTGTAGAACATTCCATGATACATTACAGTAAAAAATGAAAGTTTTATTTTTAAGATAAAAAAAGCCGCGCAGAATTTCATTTGCTTTGAAAGCTATTTTTACACCAGCGTAAATAGTTATCGCAACAGATATGGCATATTGTAACATCTTCAGCTCAAAATATCGCTTGTTCCTCAACATTTTTTCTTTTATGTACATTACCACATTCCTTCTCATTTAAAACATGTGCGTATTCACAAAGCTTGTAAGAATTATTCCATGGCGATTGTCAGGGTTCGGATTGTCTTCTTATGAGGTAACAATGATTTTTGTTCAGTTGAAAGACATTCCGTTTTGTAGGTGGTAGCACGATAAAATGGCAATGGAATTGTTAGTATCAAAACTGGCGTGTTTTGGCATCTTCCCCCAAGATCACATCGGAACCTGTGCTTTTCATTATTTTAATACATGATTACCTTTATGAAATCGTTTTCTCTAGAAATATTATCGTTAGATAAGGTTCAACATTATCACTGTCGTGCGCTTCGTTATCACGATCATCACAATCATGCTCACCATTATCATTGTTAATCAACAGGTTTATGTACAAACATTTTCACTGAAACAAGGTATATAAACTAGGTTGGTAAGAGTCAAAATTGTGTGAAATATTGACATGTTAAAAAATTGACAGCATACAAAAAGCCATTTCCCCCAAAATGATTAGAGATCAAAAGCCATTATCGTGAGGCAGCCTTCCGGTGAAACAAAGGCAAAGCTTGCGTTTTGATCCCCAGAGAGAGAGAGAGAGAGAGAGAGAGAGAGAGAGAGAGAGAGACACACACACACACACACACACACACACACACACACACACACACACACACACACACACACACACACATACACACACATACACAGAGGGAGAAATGGAGGGGGTGGGGGGGGGGGGGAGTGTAAGCGGGCAGGGGAACAGACTGACATAGACAAAGAGACCTACCGTCAGACTTCATCTCCTGACCCACAAAGTGCACAGGATAATTCAATCAATGTTTCTACCCCGGACAACGAGGTTCGCCTTTTCCTCCCGTCCGTGGGTTCGGTTCGTTTGTATGTCTGTCTACGAGTTAAGGCAACAGCCACTGCCCGCTGTCCGTGGGTTCGTTTGTATGTCTGTCTACGAGTTAAGGCAACAACCACTGCGCCGCTGGCCGTGCGTTGGTTTGTATGTCTGTCTACGAGTTAAGGCAACAGCCACTGCCCCGCTGTCCGTGGGTTCGTTTGTATGTCTGTCTACGAGTTAAGGCAACAACCACTGCGCCGCTGGCCGTGCGTTGGTTTGTATGTCTGTCTACGAGTTAAGGCAACAACCACTGCCCCGCTGT
>CM031608.1:82635365-82640365 GCA_018398815.1 Conus ventricosus | reverse complement strand
CACACACACACACACACACACACAAAAGAGAGAGAGAGAGAGAGAGAGAGAGAGAGGAGAGGAGAGAGAGAGAGAGAGAGAGAGAGAGATTCGAATAGTCCTATTACGATAAAAAGAAAGTGAAGATGACATTGCCTTTCGTTCTGTTCTGTCCTCTTGTAACTTACAAGAATGCTACCCACCACTTCAGTATACAAAAATACACTAACCAAACTGTCCCCCCCCCCCACCTCCCCTCCACCACAGAGAAACCATGGCTTGTCCTATCGCAGCCAGGCAGTAGCAGTCGTCAACAGGCTGTGCTCTGCTGGAGGAGTCATTGTACTGCTGCTGAGTCACTTTGGTGGCGTTCGTCGGCGCCTGTCCTGGTCCAGCGAGCCCAGGAGACAGCGTGCTTAGCCCCTGCTGACGACGGGGGTCATTTTAGTCGCAGAGTCAGCAAGAGTGAGCATCCTCCTGTGAAGGACGTTGTCATCACGTTCGTCCCCATGAACTTGCTCAGACCCACGACCTCGACATGAACGTACTCAGGGCATAGACGTGGGGAAGACATCGAAACCGAGGTCACCATGACAACAGGGCATGAAAGGCCACACAATAGGAGTCAGTATTTTTTTTTTCTAATGCTGATCGATCGGAATGAGGATGATGACGATGTTGCTGCGGAGTCCCGTTCTGGTCAGAGACTTCAGGACATGGCTGTACTCTCTGTTTAAGTTCATGATATATCACGGCGTCAACCAGGCCCAAGAAATGCGGACACCTGTGGTGTGGGTCAGGAAATGTGGGTAACACTTTCGTTGACACATCGGTTAAGTAGATGAAACTGTGTTCATTACCGTTTGATCCCAGTTTTCCCATTGGAGCACACAGCAAACTCATTCTGCTTTGGAGCCGGTCAGGGCCGAGAAAATTCCCACCAGCAAATTGGGCTCATAGGAGTCGAACACACCACCCCCAGCGCAAATCCCGACACTAACCACCGCGCCACGATGGCTGCTGTGGACTGACTGTTTGGGGCAAAAATTCTTTTACTAAAACAACAACCAGCATTGTGAAAAATGTGCCGGTTTATTTACGTAAAGCGTTTCAGCTTCATCCTATTAACATCATGACGTTCTCGATTATTTGTTTAAATCATTACAAATGTGCAAGCAGATGTGAGTGGCATCGTTATATGGTCTACCTCTATCATGAAGGACAGTAACTTTATAAAGAGTACATCATCTTTCTCTCCCTGTCTCTGTCTCTGTCTTTCTGTCTGTCTGTCTGTCTGTCTGTCTCTCTCTCTCTCTCTCTCTCTCTCTCTCTCTCTCTCTCTCTCTCTCTCTCTCTCTCTCTCTCTCTCTTCTCTGCCTGTCGCTGTCCCCCTCCTCTACAATTCCTCATACATATTTTAGATTCTGTGTTATCTTGCTCAGGACGGTGCACATTTCCACAGTGAAAAGTTTTGTTGTTGCCCGTTCTGTTAGGGCAGATTCCTTCTTCTGTCACGTAACTCAGCCACCGGACAAAGAATCCAGTGCCGAGTATGTCGACGGAAAACAGAGATTACTTATGCAAGCTTTCAACAGAAAAGAAGACGGATTTTTAAAGTCATCTTAACCCTCTTGTGCCGGGGCCTACGTAGTCACGGAAACCATGCAGCTTGCATGCATTGAATGTAGTGAACAAATAGCACACGGTGATTGGTTTATCACCTGTAGGGTGGTCAGCTGTCTCGGACCACAGACTGGTCAGCGGTGTCGTACGTGGAAGTAGTTGCTTGCCTCATATTTTTTGTTAACTGACACGGAAAGTGTTAGTATTGGATATGAATGAAGAGGAGCCCATGAGTAGGCTTTAATAGGCATAGACCCCTCCCCCCTCCCCCCCGGGACTTTTTTCTCCGAGAGGAACTAGGGACGCACGCTGCATTTCTTCTTCTTCTTCTTCTTCTTCTTCTTCTTGCCTTAGAAAGGTACAGGCGCGATTATGTTTTGTAAGTAGATGTGAGGTCGCAGAGGTTGTGAAGGTTTTGTTGCTTTGAATAAAAAATGCGTAAAGGTTTGTGAGGACAAAGGTTCTTTGTTTTCGCTAAGAGTGGTTTTTGATTGCGCTGTTTGAGGCCAGTTTATAAAATGGAACAGTCCTAGTGATTCCGTAAGGACCAGGCTAATCTTTTGTATCGAAACATGTGTCCATGAAAATAGTAATTTGAAACTGTGGTAGAACGTATTCTGTGTGATCGTGTAAAATTCAGTTGTTAATTAAAAGGGGGAACTCTCAACTGTTTCTTTTTCTGTCTAATTGTTTATGGACGTTACGAAAGCGAGAGTCTGGCGTTCCAGTTTTGACACGTTGAGGATGCCATACAGAGTATCGCTCCGTGTCTGCGCGCAAAAATACAATGCTGCAGCAGACGGTAAAACCGTGCTCACAGATTGGGTGAAATGGATCGTGCCGGAAAAGTGGAAATCGACCGTCAAAAACTGACGTCACCACAAAAAACAAAACATGCGAGCAGTTGAAAATTTTACGAGATGAGGACGAACAAAATAACTGGAAGAGGAGTTGTAATTAGCGCGCGCATGCCTTGTCCTATTTGAAAAACTTTTTTTCGGGGTGTGTGTCACAGTCTGCTGTTGATGAGATGTCGAAGACATATTTTTCTTTAGTCAGTATTGCATTGTACGCCCAGTGTCTCTAAGCCATGTATAGGTAAACGCGTGCGTTTGAACAAAAAAAGTGAATTGTGCGGCCTTTTTTGTCTCTGTCTGTGCTGTTTGGTCGGGTGTTATGGCGTGTTCTGCGCGTCATTTGTCTAACGTTAGCTATGTAATGCCAGAGGATTGCGTTACATACACTACTTCGCATAGAACAAGGCGTATTGTGAAAAATGTACATGGAAGAAAGATGAGATATTATTGAAGGCAGTCTGATAAGTTCATGAGTTAACAAGGATTTCTTTTTTCGTGAAATAGAGTATAAAGAAGACAATGTAAGAATTTTAATGAAGGTAATGACAATGAAGATGATAATAAAAATAATAATAGTAATAACAATGATAATGGTATGATCATTGCTTTATTTATAATGAAGGGTAATAATGATAACCTTGATAAGCAGAAAAAGCATTAGCGGCAACAGCAGTAGTTCTCATAACATACGCAGTGGAGGAGCATCGACATAATAGTAAAACACAGTCATCTTTCCATTGAAAAAGAAAGTCAAATTAAAGTACTTCAAATCAAATCGTCTGTAATGAAATCTATTTATGATAAACCAGGTCAAATCAAACTAGGTCCACAGTGTCAAATCATACCAGTCGATCAAAGTTGAAGCCCCCAAAACCTATCAAAACCATCAGGGTTACATCTTCTCTTAAAGTGACTCTCACCCGGCAAGGGACGGGCACAAACTATGAAACAGATGGAGCAACTGTACCAGCACATGTGCCCGCAACCACACGCACGCACGCACGCACGCACGCCTGCTATGTTTTTGATGATGATTGCATTACCGGCCAAAATGGTGCGCTGCAGTAACAGCGGTGTGATAATGATCAGGCGAAGAGAACAGCACGGCCAATAGGAGACCACTGTGAGCAGAAGCCCAAGACGAGCCGGCTCGTTCAGCGTTGTCCTGTGTGTACATTGCCTGCTCAAATAGGAAGAACAACATACCACATTTCGTAAGTTTTTTTTAAAAGTTTTTTTTTCTTTTTTCTTTTTTTTTAATAACCAGCAGCCTATGTTATTTCAAAAATCAGATGCTACAGAAAGATCTTGGGCATCCATTACGCAGACCACGTGACAAATGAAGAAGTCCGCAGAATAATTCAACGGGCAATTGGACCCCACGAAGACCTACTCACAGTCGTCAAGAAGCGGAAAATGAAGTGGTACGGACATGTGTCCCGTTCAGCAGGCCTTGCAAAGACAGTCCCGCAAGGAACAGTCAGAGGAAGCAGCAATAGAGGAAGACAAAGGAAGAGGTGGGAAGACAATATCCGAGAGTGGACTGGTCAGCGAGCGGTGGAGGACACGGACAGATGGAGGAGAGTGGTGGCCGGATCATCAGGGGTACCCCAACGACAGCAGACGATGTCAAGGGATAGATAAGCCTTTGTTACTATCACTAAACGAAGTAGAAAGTTAAGGCACAGCTCTAAGCAACAATATTGTATGATACCACGACACTACGGTAGGAAATACTGACGAAGGGAAGTTTGCGGAATACGGCCCATCGTAACCCAACATACAAATTTTCATCTCAAGACAAAGAGGCAGAAATGAAAGACAAAAACGCAGTGTTAACATCGTAATTCCTAATTCAACTTCTTTCCCTTTAAAACGTACTTCAGCTGGTACTACACGTTATTTAAAAACGCACCGATTCGTTTCTTTCTTTCTTTAAAGGAAAAAAAAAAAGCTTTCACTGTCTGTATAAGCGGTCCTGTAGTAGTGAGGAGATGCAAATTTATGTATACAAAAAGCTCTGCATTTCTCACTTGCAGAAAAAAAAATCCAGCCCCTATAAATATTGTGTGATTTCACGATTCTGCATTATCTTCTTTCGGTGTTAACCCCCCACCCCCACCCCCCACCCCCCAGTGGCCAAAGAAGGAACCAATTATTTTATCAAGCATTCTGTGGGAAGAGGGACGAACTTCTATTCGTTTACCACACTTCAGGGTTGACATCGTATTTAACTCGTCTTACCTCTTTTTTTTTTTATCTCTTGCTCTTACGTTCTTGTTCTTGTTGCATTTGTGATCTCTTAATTTATTTGATTAAAATTTGATTTTAAAGAATCTGTTCCATCTTCGAGACCAAAAACATATGTCGGATTCAAGAGGTAGAGGTAAAAAAAATAAAAATAAAAATAAAAGTTCTTTTCTAAACATCTCTTGCCGTTAATTCCACTCTATTCACTAAGCATTGTAATTTTCTCATACTGTGAAGAGCCATGGCATTGTCTGTTCTCGGCGGAAAGGCAAACTAGCAGATGAAGAGGGG
>CM031608.1:82617865-82622865 GCA_018398815.1 Conus ventricosus | reverse complement strand
AGAGTATAGAGGGGCCTACGTTTGTTTGTTAGCAAGAGTATAGAGGGGCCTACGTTTGTTTGTTAGCAAGAGTATAGAGGGGCCTACGTTTGTTTGTTAGCAAGAGTATAGAGGGGCCTACGTTTGTTTGTTAGCAAGAGTATAGAGGGGCCTACGTTTGTTTGTTAGCAAGAGTATAGAGGGGCCTACGTTTGTTTGTTAGCAAGAGTATAGAGGGGCCTACGTTTGTTTGTTAGCAAGAGTATAGAGGGGCCTACGTTTGTTTGTTAGCAAGAGTATAGAGGGGCCTACGTTTGTTTGTTAGCAAGAGTATAGAGGGGCCTACGTTTGTTTGTTAGCAAGAGTATAGAGGGGCCTACGTTTGTTTGTTAGCAAGAGTATAGAGGGGCCTACGTTTGTTTGTTAGCAAGAGTATAGAGGGGCCTACGTTTGTTTGTTAGCAAGAGTATAGAGGGGCCTACGTTTGTTTGTTGGCAAGAGTATAGAGGGGCCTACGTTTGTTTGTTGGCAAGAGTATAGAGGGGCCTACGTTTGTTTGTTAGCAAGAGTATAGAGGGGCCCACGTTTGTTTGTTAGCAAGAGTATAGAGGGGCCCACGTTTGTTTGTTAGCAAGAGTATAGAGGGGCCCACGTTTGTTTGTTAGCAAGAGTATAGAGGGGCCTACGTTTGTTTGTTAGCAAGAGTATAGAGGGGCCTACGTTTGTTTGTTAGCAAGAGTATAGAGGGGCCTACGTTTGTTTGTTAGCAAGAGTATAGAGGGGCCTACGTTTGTTTGTTAGCAAGAGTATAGAGGGGCCTACGTTTGTTTGTTAGCAAGAGTATAGAGGGGCCTACGTTTGTTTGTTGGCAAGAGTATAGAGGGGCCTACGTTTGTTTGTTAGCAAGAGTATAGAGGGGCCTACGTTTGTTTGTTGGCAAGAGTATAGAGGGGCCTACGTTTGTTTGTTAGCAAGAGTATAGAGGGGCCTACGTTTGTTTGTTAGCAAGAGTATAGAGGGGCCTACGTTTGTTTGTTAGCAAGAGTATAGAGGGGCCTACGTTTGTTTGTTAGCAAGAGTATAGAGGGGCCTACGTTTGTTTGTTAGCAAGAGTATAGAGGGGCCTACGTTTGTTTGTTAGCAAGAGTATAGAGGGGCCTACGTTTGTTTGTTAGCAAGAGTATAGAGGGGCCTACGTTTGTTTGTTAGCAAGAGTATAGAGGGGCCTACGTTTGTTTGTTAGCAAGAGTATAGAGGGGCCTACGTTTGTTTGTTAGCAAGAGTATAGAGGGGCCTACGTTTGTTTGTTAGCAAGAGTATAGAGGGGCCTACGTTTGTTTGTTGGCAAGAGTATAGAGGGACCTACGTTTGTTTGTTAGCAAGAGTATAGAGGGGCCTACGTTTGTTTGTTAGCAAGAGTATAGAGGGGCCTACGTTTGTTTGTTGGCAAGAGTATAGAGGGGCCTACGTTTGTTTGTTAGCAAGAGTATAGAGGGCCTACGTTTGTTTGTTGGCAAGAGTATAGAGGGGCCTACGTTTGTTTGTTAGCAAGAGTATAGAGGGGCCTACGTTTGTTTGTTAGCAAGAGTATAGAGGGCCTACGTTTGTTTGTTAGCAAGAGTATAGAGGGGCCTACGTTTGTTTGTTAGCAAGAGTATAGAGGGGCCTACGTTTGTTTGTTAGCAAGAGTATAGAGGGCCTACGTTTGTTTGTTAGCAAGAGTATAGAGGGGCCTACGTTTGTTTGTTAGCAAGAGTATAGAGGGGCCTACGTTTGTTGTTAGCAAGAGTATAGAGGGGCCTACGTTTGTTTGTTAGCAAGAGTATAGAGGGGCCTACGTTTGTTTGTTAGCAAGAGTATAGAGGGGCCTACGTTTGTTTGTTAGCAAGAGTATAGAGGGGCCTACGTTTGTTTGTTAGCAAGAGTATAGAGGGGCCAACGTTTGTTTGTTAGCAAGAGTATAGAGGGGCCTACGTTTGTTTGTTAGCAAGAGTATAGAGGGGCCAACGTTTGTTTGTTAGCAAGAGTATAGAGGGGCCTACGTTTGTTTGTTAGCAAGAGTATAGAGGGGCCTACGTTTGTTTGTTAGCAAGAGTATAGAGGGGCCTACGTTTGTTTGTTAGCAAGAGTATAGAGGGGCCTACGTTTGTTTGTTAGCAAGAGTACAGAGGGGCCTACGTTTGTTTGTTAGCAAGAGTATAGAGGGGCCTACGTTTGTTTGTTAGCAAGAGTACAGAGGGGCCATGCGTTCGTCGGTCCACCTTCGTTTTGTCTGTCTGTCTGTTAGTCAGCTTACAGAGGGGCTGGAAGTAAAACTGTGGAGTCATTCGTGGGGTCGTTTTTTCTTTTTTTTCTTGTTCTTCTTATTCTTCTCCTTCTTCTTCTTCTTGTTCTTGTTCTTCTTGTTCTTGTTCTTGTTCCTGTTCTTCTTGTTCCTCTTCTTCTGCTTCTCCTTCTTCTTCTTCTTCTTCTTCTTCTTCTTCTTCTTCTTCTTCTTCTTCCTTCTTTTTCTTCTTCTTCCCTCTCCTCCCTCTCCTTCTTCTCCCTCTCCTTCTTCTTCTTCTTCTTCACCTTCTCTTCTTCTTCTTCTTCTTCTTCTTCTTCTTCTTCTTCTTAAAACCTCTCTGTCGACTCAGTAGTGAACAGGTACCTGAATCACTTCAGGGAAGCTTAAAGGGGGATGAAAGAAAAAGATTGAGATCAGCCTTCCATCAAGCCGCCCCCTGCTCACGGTTAAGCTGTCACAGGTTCACTGACCCTGCGGCTGACAGCCTATAGCGATGTTCACCTTGTAGTCTCAACCTAAGCTAGCCTACAACAGAAAACTATGGAACTGTCTTTTTTTTACGAAAATTGGTGGAAAAATGGGATGTGGCGGAAGGAATATACCGCTAAGTTTGGTTAGCATCCGGATCAAAGGAACCGATCCAGGATCCGTTCAGCAGGAGAACATAAACATGACTGAACCGTTTTTAGAGAAACTTGGTGGAAAGTAGGATCACCGTTCAAAGACGAAGCCGTTTAAACTTTCGGTGCGGGATTCGTACAGCAGGTCCGGATCAAATGACGCATCCAGGGTCCTTTCAACATGATGCAGAATGGTCTCAACCAGTTGCAATGAACGTTGTTGGTAAAGGTGAAATATCGCGCAAGGATGAAGCCATGA
This sequence comes from Conus ventricosus, assembly GCA_018398815.1. Classification (NCBI taxonomy): domain Eukaryota; kingdom Metazoa; phylum Mollusca; class Gastropoda; order Neogastropoda; family Conidae; genus Conus; species Conus ventricosus. The sequence goes on along the minus strand of CM031608.1, from coordinate 82,619,720 downwards.
ACTTTTGGAACAGATCTGGATCGAAATGGGAGATCCGGGATCTGTTCGACCGTGGCGGAGGTTTGTGCTCTGTCGAATGTCCTTTCAGGTAGTGTGTCTGTGTGTGTGCTAAGGGGGGTATGTGTGTGGCGTGGGGGGGGGGGGGGAGGGAGGGAGAGGATGTGTGTGTGAGGGGGGTTATGTGTGTGTGTGGGGGGGGGGGGGGGGGAGTATGTGTGTATGTGTGTGTCGGGAGTATAAGTGTGTGTACTTTTTAGGGGGTGGGGGTGGGGGTATGTGAGTGTTGAGTGTGTGTGTGTGTGTGTGTGTGTGTGTGTGTGTGTGTGTGTGTGTGTGTGTGTTTGCGCGTGTGTTTGCATGTGTGCATGCATGTTGCGTGCGTGGGTGCGTGCCCGCGAGGGGTGTGTGTGTGTGTGTGGGGTGTGTGTGTGTGTGTGTGTGTGTGTGTGTGTGTGTCCATGGCAGATGCTCTCAGTTCATTTAACTGTAAACGCACGACATGTCTTTATTCTGTAATCTGTCCTAACATTACACGACGAAGAACGACGTTGAAGACAGGAAGATGGGGGAGCCCCAGTGTTCTCCTTACAAAGGCAATACAGTCGGGCCCACAGGCGCCTCCGCAGCAACATCAATGATGATAAACCCAACTATCTCATCATTGTGCCCCGCAGCCCAGATACTATCGTTTTCTACCAAAAGGTTAGTGGCCCCAGTAAGAAATTGAGACAAAATGGTCTGACTGACAAGAGAGTTGAGATGGGGGAAAGAGATATACGACAGAAAAGACCAGGGGGTGGGCTGGGGAAAAGCGAGGGGGTAGGGGATAATAGAGTGGAATTGATGAGGGAGAGAGAGAGAGGGGAGGGGGAGGAACTGATGATGATGATGATGATGATGGAAAGAGACGAATAAATAGTTGAAAGCGGAAAACGAAACAGAAAGGGGGGAGCGGGGGGGGGGGGGGGGGGGGGGGAGACAGTTTTCTGTGCGCGCGCGGGGCACGTGTTTTGTGTATTTGTGTGTGTGTGTGTGTGTGTGTGTGTGTGTGTGTGATTGAGAGAGGAAAGAGAAGGAGGCGGGAGGGGGGGGGGGGGATGATTAAAACTGATTCTACGCTCTCGAAAAAAATCCGTACTATGTGTGAGCGTTATAACAGAAGGATATAAGTTACACTTCCCTTAGTCGTAATTACAAAGAAGAAAGGGAGAGAGAGAGAGAGAGAGAGAGAGGAGAGAGAGAGAGAGAGAAGAGAGAGAGGAGAGAGAGAGAATGAGTTTAAAATTTCCCTACGAAAAACAAAGCCAAAAGGGGGCAGCGATTTGCTTGAGAGAGAGAGAGGAGAGGAGGAGAGAGAGGAGAGAGAGAGGAGAGAGAGAGAGGCAGGCGGGTAGACAGACAAAAGAGACTGATACACACAGACAGACAGACGAGCGAAACTAAACAGAAAGACAGCCGTAAAAGTCGGCTCCCCAAGTTACCAGCCAAAAAAGCCGCCTCTTCTTGTGGAACCTTTCGGTTTGACATGCGGGACTGCTTCCACAGAAAAGAGCTGGTCACCCACCCGGGACACTTTGGGGGGGAAGGGTGGGGGGAAGGGGGAGGAGTGACAGGAGAGAGAGAGAGAGAGAGAGAGGGAGGGGGGGGGGAGGGGAGATTTTTTAGAAAAGCGGGATGGGGGGCGGTGGGAGCCAGGAGGTAGGGTGAGGAGATTGGAACAAACAGAGAGAGGAGATAGGAGCAGCCACTAATTTAAAAAGCGAACTTTTCTCTGTCTGTCTGTCTGAATCTCTCTCTCTCTCTCTCTCTCTCTCTCTTCTCTCTCTCTCTCTCTCTCTCTCTCTCTCTCTCTCTC
>CM031608.1:82607865-82612865 GCA_018398815.1 Conus ventricosus | reverse complement strand
GATCCCAGAGAAATAAATTCCGTGAGCCCATACGATGTAAGTAGAATGAAAAGGGGCTTACATTTGATTAAGCTCTATTAAAGTTGACTGGAGACCCAGTCGAACCTTGCACATTTTCCGCACTGTCAGAGTCAGATTGTGCTCATTTGCTGCAGAGGAACACATTGATTTTTATCGGTTTCCATCTTGGTAACAGGCTCAAATCTAAGACCACGAAATATTCAATGGCGGCTGACTGCATTTCTGTCTTTTTTGGGAATGCACAGCGGGCGTCTTTGAACCAGCATTTGAACCAAAAGAGTATGGCGTGGTATGGCGTGCCATGGCACATACTGATTAAAAGCTGGCGCTACACACAAAGAAATAGGTTTAAAACTAGATATCACTATGGCACGCGTGTTACTTTGAGAGTACGGAAAACTGTTGTTTTTTTTCTGGTCTCAGCTTAGTAAATCGGTTCTTGGAACCGGCAACTCAAAATAGTGGTGGTATTCTACTTTTACCGTCGATTTCTAGCTAACGTCATCACTGCTATTGTTCACGCATCCCAGGGCCTAAATAAGTAAACCCAATATTCATTCATTCATTTGATTTCTCTCTGTGTATATCTGTCTATCTGTCTGTCTGTCTGTCTGTCTGTCTGTCTCTCTCTCTGTCTCTCTCTCTCTCTCTCTCTCTCTCTCTCTCTCTCTCTCTCTCTCTCTCTCTCTCTCTCACTCTCTCTCTCATGATCCAGAGTGTTGGAAGTAAGGTGGCGTCAACTTCAGAATTTAAACACCATTAGGCCATTCCTATACGCAAAATAAGTTGTCCCACTCGGAGGAAAATACAAAATATTGCCGGCATTACTCTTTTAACAGGATTTTGTGAGGGTGAGAAAATAACACATATCTCAGTCAGTGAAAACAATCTCTCTCTCTCTCTCTCTCTCTCTCTCTCTCTCTCTCTCTCTCTCTCTCTCTCTCTCTCTCTCTCCTATTTCATTAAGCTGCCCCCCCTCTCTTATCTTATTAAGCAGCCACGCCCCCCCCCCTCTCCCCCCCCTCTCTCTCCCTTATTTTCTGAAGCTGCACCTCCTCTTTCTGTTTCTTTATCTAAGGCCAAATGGCAACGTTACCAGTTCCCTGTACGGCCTGCGTGCTTCATCCGACAGCTGCGGTCTCCAGTTAGCAACGTTCAGACAAACAACACACCAAAGTCTTGTGACATTGAAGCCGTCATCTTATGACCCCGCTACACTTCCATAGCTTTCCGTGTGTCTGGTACAACTTCTTAGACAGAACCGGGGAGTTGGGGTGGGGAGGGGGGGGGGGGGGGGACGGAGCGGGTGGAGTGGCTTTTGAGGAAAGATGGTAGAGGTTTTCTTTTGGGAGTATTCAGCTCGGTGAAAGGATGATTTCTGTTTTCTTTTCCATCTTTTTCTGACTATTTGGGGGGGGGGGGGGGGGGGGGGGGGGGGCTGTATTCCGTCGCTTGACTGGTTGAACATAAGGCTGAAAGTGTGTGTGTGTGCGCGCGCGCGCATGTGTGGGTGTGGGTGCGCGCGCGCGCGTGTGTCTGTGTGTACATCAGGTGTATGTCGAAGAATGTCCCATTCATTTTTCAAGCGGAAATCACACCAGAGATTTTTTTTTTTTAAATTCTTAACCGTATTATCGATTATAAATGGGTGGAGAAAGCAGTCTTCCTTGCAGGTGTTTGAGAATCATACGTTTGTCTTCTCTCTCTCTCTCTCTCTCTCTCTCTCTCTTCTCTCTCTTTCTCTCTCTCTCTCTGTGCATGTCTGTATCGCTTTCTACTAATCATTTTATTTTCGTCCGTGACTCTGTTTCTGCCAGTGTCTTATGCCCATTTTTGGTGTCTGTTTTCTTGTTCTTGTCTTCCTGATCTTCTTTTTGCAGTTGTTAATTCTTCTTCTTCTCCTCCTCCTTCTTCTTCTTCTCCTTCTTCTTCTTCTTCTTCTTCTTCTTCTTTATCTTCTTCTTCTTCTTCTTCTTCTCTTCTTCTCCTCCTCCTGATCCTCCTCCTCCTCCTCCTCCTCCTCCTCCTCCTCCTCCTCCTTCTTCTTCTTCTTCTTCTTCTTCTTCTTCTTCTTCTTCTTCTTCTTCTTCTCCTCTTCCCCCTCCTCTTCCTCCTCCTTCTCCTCCTCCTCCTCCTCCTCCTTCTTCTTCTTCTTCTGTCTCTCTTCCTCTCTCTCTCTCTCTCTCTCTCTCTCTCTCTCTCTCTCTCTCTCTCTCTCTCTCTCTCTGTGTGTCTCTGTCTCTCTCTCTCTTTGAATTTCTTTTTCGTACCAGCTGCTGAGGCGCAGTGGTTAGCGTTGCGATAGGGAGGCCGTGGGTAGTTTCCAGTCATGGGTGTGTGTGTGTGTGTGTGTGTGTGTGTGTGTGTGTGTGTGTGTGTGTGTGTGTGCATGCGTGTTGCCGTGACTGGCTTCTGTCTGGAGTTAAGTGGGGTGATGGGCTTCGCTTGGAAGACTGACACCACACAGCCCTGGTTCATCCACTTCATGGATACGTCTCCACCAATGTTGCTGGCCTTTTTTCCCGACCAAGACTGCAGGTGTATTTGTTTCGCAGACCTGGTTGTGCAGACTTAGAGGCCCTAGTATTAAACAAGGCATAACATGCGGGCCCTGCCATGAAGAATTAGGACAAAATGGAACTCCAGCACATCGTCGTCGTCGTCGTTATCCCTCCTGTAATGTTCTCGTGGCGATGTCAGTGTGTGCCTACACACCTCCCACGATGGATCTCCGTGAGAGTGTTCGGTGTGGACCGATCTATCGGGAACGTCGTTGGTTGGCCGGGATGGAGCCCTCTGCAGTACGAGGGGAGGGGGGAATGAAAGAGGGAGGGGCGCTCAGTTCAATCACACTGGAGCAGCGGCTGAACGGTTGCTGTCTTCCGATAGCGAGGAAGAGGGGTTGGTGGGGGGTGAGCAGAAAATGTCCTTTGCATGTTGGACCAGAACATCTAGCTCTGAGCGACACTGAAGTGACTGGTGGACGGTGCAGGGTCTGGTCTGGCGGGTTGCCTTGGTGTCACTCCATGTGGACTGTCCTTGATGAGCTGGGTAATCTGAGTGTGGTTGTGTTTAGGGTGATGGCGGGGGTGAGGTGGGGTGGGAGTGCACGTGCGTGGGAGTGGTGTCACGAGGGATACGCAAGAGATGAGAGAGGAGATGAGACAGCAAAAGAAGAGAACTTAAAAAAAAAAAAGCCCATTGCATTTTGATCTGCCGTTCCTGTTCTGCCTTGTCACTCATTTGTAACCTTTATACGCTTCTCTTGATCACTTGTTTTTTGTCATTCTCCTGTCAGTTCTTGTTTCTCATTGCTCTCTTTTGAAATCTGTTATTGCTGTCCTTGTTCTTGTTCTGGTTTTTGTTCTGGTTGTTGTTGATTATTCTTCTTCTTCTTCGTCTTCTTCTTTTCTTCTTCTTCTTAATTTTCTTCTTCTTCTTCCTTCTTCATCTTCTTCTTCTTCATCTTCTTCTTCTTCTTCTTCTTCTTTCTTCTTCTTCTTCTTCTTCTTCTTCTTCTTCTTCTTCTTCCTCCTCCTCCTCCTTTTGTTCTTGTTCTTCTCCTCCTTCCTGCCCTTCTTCCTTCCTTCCCTCCTCCTTCTCCTTCTCCCCACTCTCACCCCTCCTCCTCTTTCTTCTGCTAGTTGTTGTTGTTGTTGTTGTTGTTGTTGTTGTTGTTGTTTGTTCTTCTTCTTCTTCTTCTTCTTCTTCTTCTTCTTCTTCTTCTTCTTCTTCTTCTTCCTTTCCTCCTCCTCCTCCTCCTCTTCTTTCTTCTTCGTCTTCGTCTTCTTCTTCTTCTTCTTCTTCTTCTTCTTCTTCTTCTTCTTCTTCTTCTTCTTCTTCTTCTTCCTTTCCTCCTCCTCCTCCTCCTCCTCTTCTTCTTCTTCTTCTTCTTCCTCCTCCTCCTCCTCCTCTCCTCCTCCTCCTCCCCTCTTCCTCCTCCTCCCTCCTCTCTCTCTTCTTCTCTTCTTCTTCTTCTTCTTCTTCTTCTTCTTCTTCTTCTTCTTTCTTCGTCCTCCTCCACCTGCTCCTCCTTCTCCTCCTCCTCCTCCTCCTTCTCCTCCACGCCCTCTCGCCCTCCTACTCTCCTTCTCCCTCATTTTTTTGTGATTCTTGTTTTTGTTCTTGTTCTCCTTCTTATTTAGCAAGTGTATATCTTCTTTCTTGCGTGCCTGTGTGTGTGTGTGTGTGTGTGTGTGTGTGTGTGTGTGTGTGTGTGTGTGTGTGTGTGTGCGCGTGCGCGCGTGCGCGCGCGCCTGTGTGTGTGTGTGTGTGTGTGTGTGTGGTGTGTGTGTGTGTGTGTGTGTGTGTGTGACACAGACAGACAGATAGACAGACAGACAGACAGACACAGACCTACTCGTTTTTGAGTGAACCAGTATTTTAGGAAGAAGAAGAAGAAGACAGACAGACAGACAGGCAGGCAGACAGATAGACAGACTGACAGACTGACTCGGGAACTTCAAACTCAAATAGCCAACTGTGTTTTGGCCACGGGCACACATACACATGACGCGGTAAAGGGGGAGGAGGGAGAGGAGGGGGGGGGGTCGTCCAATATTTTCCGAAGGGAAACACATGGAGAAAGAAAGTAAATGGGGATGGGGTGGGGAAGAAAGGGCGGAGAGGGGAAGAGGGGGGGGGGGGGGGGGGCAAATCGTAAGGAGGGGAAGCGCGGAGGAGGGGAAGATACAGGTTTGGGATTGTTGATCAAAATCTCCGGTAGGACGTGAAGAGTACGCGTGAAGATAGCATATGCATCCATGTTTGTTTGTTTTCTCCCTCTGTGTTCTCTCTCTGAATTCTCTTCCTTTCTGTTCTCCTCTCTATTTTTTTCTTTTCTTTCCTTGTTCTTTTCGGTGCTGTTGTGGTTAGGTTTTTCTTTCAATCCGGCTCCTACATTCAACTTCTTTTTCTTTCTTTTTTTTTCCCTCATGCTTTCTCTCTCTCTCTCTCTCTCTCTCTCTCTCTCTCTCTCT
>CM031608.1:82592865-82597865 GCA_018398815.1 Conus ventricosus | reverse complement strand
GATTCTCCAAGGGAAACCCCAGCCTGGGCCGTTTACCCCGGCCCCAACCCACGTCTTTCTTTGCTCTACCCGGCCGGGCCAATTAGATGACAGGCATTATAAGAAAAGGCCCCAATAGTTAAAAAGGGGAAAGGGGGAAGGATGTTGATGGGGGGGAAAAATTGGTTTTTTGGGGGAGAAATTGACACAAGGGAAGAAGGACGTGTAGCGGGACGTCGGTGGGGTTCCTGGTTTGAGGGGATTTGGGTAGGGAAAAATTTGTGGTCTGGCCCCCGGGCGGGGTTGTGGTGGTGTGTGGTGGGGGCGGGGGGCGGCGTGAGGGGGGGGTTGTTGGGGGGTGGGCTCCGCCGGGGCGGGGCATGGAGAACAACGGATTTAATTTTATGAAATCTCCACGGGAATAACCCAATGATAAAAAAGGATAAAAGAAAACAACAGGGGAAAGGAAAAGGGTTCGATTGGATCTGGGGGGAAGGGGGTGGAGAAAATTAGGAAAAGGAACCAAGTTGAAATTGATGGATGTTCAGGGGAAGGCTGGGAAAAGAGTGGAGAGGGGGAAAGGTTTGAAAATTTGGGGGGGGGGGGGGGGGGGGGGGGGTGTATGGTAAGAGCGGACTGTAGGGGAGAAGGAGGTCAATAATGGGAGATAAAAGGAAACATGGTTGATGTTGCGCCAACGGGTTGGACTCATAAGGGAGCCCATTGGAAGCGCACCCACTTTAGGGGAAACCAGGGGAACCAGAAAACCAGTCGGGGGGTGCCCTGGTAAAGTGTCATAAAAACAAAAGGGAAATTTTAAAGAATTTGTGTAGTTAGTTTATGGCAGGTAAGAAATTTTTATTTTAAAAATGGTTTTAAGATAAATGATTTTGTGAAATCGGGAAGAAAGAAGTTTTAAATTTGATTTATACAAAGTCTTCTTATCAGATAGTAGTATAGCCCCCGTGGTTGGGGCGGAGGTATATCCCCGGTTGAGAACATGATTTTTTTTTTTCCTATTCCTTTAAACTAACAAAAAGAGGTTGAAGACTGATTCATATATATTTTTTTTTTTTTTTCTTTTTTTTTGGGTACTAATTCTGGGAGTACGTTTATTATGCTTTGCATTTGTTCTTGTCTAAGAAGTGATCCCAGCTAGTATTTGTCAATAAAAATTGGGGTGGGCCATTGAAAGATACAAACTGCTTGCTGGAGCGACGCCCTCAGGTCTGGGTCTGGAATATTTGCCAGGAGGTCTTGCGACAAACAGGTATGATAGGGAAAAGGGTGGGGAATTCTTGGTGTGTTGAGATCATGTACTTTACTTTTGGGGCTGTATAGTAACTGTCGTTTTATGCTGTATAACTCATCGGATTTAAAGTAACTGTCGTTGATGTGTATAACTCGTCGGAATTAAAATAACTGTCGTTGATGCTGTATAACTCGTAGGATTTTAAAATAAAATGTCGTTGATGCTGTTAACTCGTAGGATTTAAAAAAATACTGGCGCCATCACGTTTTCGTATCGGATGGGGTTTGTCTTGCCAAAACCTTTCTCATCGCGGGTTGACGGACAGCCGTCTTTTCCAGCAAGTTTCTTTTTTGATGGTTTGTCTTTTTAAATTTGGGGCGTTTATCGTTTTACTGTTTCATCTTCTGTGTGGCCTCGGTGACGTCACTCCAACGCCACTGGCTTTGGTATCCCAATACACAGCCGTATTCAGGGCCGACCTTTCACCGCCCCCAGCACCAGCCAGTCCACATGGAGCAGGTTTTTCGTGTTCTTTTGCTTTGGTCTACCCTGCAGCTTTGTGTCTGGCGACGTTTCTCTCCTGGCCGAGCTTCAGAGATTCTCTGTCTGTCTGTATGTCTCCCTCTGTGTCTGTCTGTCTGTCTGTTTGTCTGGGCTGTCTGTCTATTGTTCTCTTTGTATCTCTCTCTCTCTCTTCTCTCTCTTTTCTCTCTTTTTCTCTCTCTCACCCCACTATCACTCACTCACTCTCTCTCTCTCTCTTTTCTCTTCTCTCTCCTTCTCTCCTCTCTCTCTCTCTCTCTTCTCTCTCTTACGACAAACAAAAAACAAAAACAAACGAACAAAACAAAGCTGAACAGCAAAAGTGGGGATGGCAGTCTCTCTCTTCTCTCTCTCTTTTCTCTCTCTCTTTTCTCTCTCTCTCTCTCTCTCTCTTACGACAACAAAAATAAAATAAAATTAAAAAATAAAAACCAAAGCTGAACCAGCAAGAGTGGGTAACTCAGAAAATTTGACGCTCAGTCCGGTCGAGGCCTGTGAGCTCAAGTCCGAGCATTACCTGATGGTTAACGTGTGGATTTTTTCCCTTCCCCCAGGTCCGTGTCATGTGCCAATCGTTTTAGTGACTGAACCCCCTTCAGAGATAAAACGCATGCAGATCACGATCACACTCACTTTAAAAGATCGTGGAATCAGTGTCAACGCTGGGTGAGTAATGGTAACACAGAGGACCAGAATAATACAGGATCCATAGAGAGCATATAAGCAACTAAAAGCTTACATTCCTAATTGGCCAGATGAAATGATTTTATGCACACACACACACACACACACACATGCACACACGCACGCACGCACGAACGCACGCACGCACACAACCACACACCACACACACACACACACACACACACACACACACACACACACACAGAGAGAGAAAGAGAGAGAGAGAGAGGAGGAGGGACAGATAGACAGACAGATAAACAAACAGGACACAGTGAGAGAGAGGAGGAGAAGAAGGAGGAGGATGGGAAGGAAGGCAGTTCATGCGTTTGAAGTGGCACCCAAGACCTTATTTTTCCCGACATGTACTATATGAAGTGATGTAACGGTGTGTGTGTGGTACATGGTATGCCATAATGTACAATATCCGCTATCATGTCATAGATGATGCTGAATGATATGATAAAAGCAGCATCAAAGAAACTTCATTTCTTTGGTTCCAACACCTGCACACATTTCCACAAAAATCGAATGTAGGTAAAGAAGACCGATGCTCATCGGATACCGCAGCCGTTGGCTTGAAAGGAGGAGGAATGCCATAGGTGTGGTCACGACGGCAGGATACCGTTTTAGAGCATGCCCACAGGAAAGAGACCAATCAGAGACCAGTTCTCATTCCTCCTAGGTCAACCAATGAGATCGCAAGGCTTGATGTCACATTTCATAGTCGCCTTTTTCTTTCTTTTTTATCATCTTTTTGTGCACTTATTCATTTATTTATCAATTTACTTATTGCTGTGTGTTGTAAGTTGTTTGTGAGCCATGAATGCAAGCTTGTAAGGCTTCTTCTGGCCAAGCATGAAGATTCTTTCACCTCTGTCCACCTTCATGTCAGATACAAAATGTTGATACTTGAGTGTGTTGAGTTTTAAGTTTGCCGAGTTTCTGTGTCACTTGGAGGGCTTTGGAACTTTTATCTCTCCCCCTCCAAGCCTTCCCCGTCATCCTGCCCACGCCTTCCTCTCCCTCGCTTCCTCTTTGGATCGTGAAGTGCTGAAAGTGTTCTTTGTGTATTGATGGTTGAGGTACCTATCTCTTTGTGGTTTTTTCGTCTCGTTTCCTGCTCTGACCTTCGCTGCCTGTCTTAGTGGGTCGCTGGACTGTGACTGTCTCCTTGAAGTCTTTTGTTGTTCTTCTTCTGCAACCTCCATTTTTTTCACATATGTTTTCAAGTTCTTTCTTTCTTTCTTTTTTTTTGTGGGTCCTCCTTCCTCCATTTCCCCCCCCCCCCCCCCCCCCCCCCCCCCCCACTTCCCCCCCCCCCCCCCCCCCCCCCCCCCCCCCCCCTGTTTTTCTTTTTTTTTTTCCTTTCTAAGCTCTCGTTCACCAGCAAATTTGTATGTTATTAAACCGATGGACATTCTCATGTGAACTTTGGTATTTTAGCGTTTGATACACAGCGTCTGGGTTTATTTATATGCTAATGTTTGGTGTACGGACACATTCATTCTCTTTGTTGCAACAAAGAAAAAGAAAATGAAAGAAAGAAGGAACGAGAGAGACAGACAGACAGACAGACAGAGAAAAAAGAAGGAAAGAAAGGAGGAGAGGAGGAAAACGAAAAAGAAGACGTAACCGTGTAACAGTAAAAGAAATAGCGAAATAAACACACAGTTGTTTAGTGAAGTCTTAATGGTGGTGTGGCTCTGTTCAATACCATGGGCAGGGAGGGATGGTGGCGGTGGTGGGTTATGGAGTGGGAAGGTCGGATCTACTGATGTGTTTCCTGCAGGAGGCAAAAGTCGATTATGAATGGGGATAATACATGGTTTCTTTGTTGGGCAGAATTTCACACCGTGTGCTGTCAGTGGATGATATAACATTGACACTTCCAGCTGCACAGTGAGGCGACTGCAGGCGGAAATCTAAACACATTTGAAAAGTTATGGATAACGCCCCGCCAAAACACAAACCGCAGACAAACGAATCACAAGACAAAACACGACGCGTTTCGACTCATGGGTCTTCTTCAGGCAAGACACACAAACACTCAGGACAATAACAATGAACGAGCAATCACTTCAGTACAATAACAATGAACGAGCAATTCAGGAATAAATCAGTACTATATAACAATGAACGAGCATCATCATCTCTAACGAGTAGTACAATAACAATGAACGAGCACTCACTTCAGACAATAACAATGAACGAGCACTCACTTCAGTACAATAACAATGAACGAGCACTCACTTCAGTACAATAACAATGATACGAGCATCACTTCAGTACAATAACAATGAACGAGCAATCACTTCAGTACAATAAACAATGAACGAGCAATCACTTCAGTACAATAACAATGAACAGCATCACTTCAGTACAATAACAAGAACAGCACTCACTTCAGTACAATAACAATGAACGAGCACTCACTTCAGTACATAACAATGAACGAGCACTCACTTCAGTACAATAACAATGAACGAGCACTCACTTCAGTACAATAAAATGAACGAAGCACATTCTCATCTGATAGCACTAT
>CM031608.1:82585365-82587865 GCA_018398815.1 Conus ventricosus | reverse complement strand
TGGACAGTCGTTGTTGGATTTGCTGTTTTCTGTTTAATCTTTCGATTGTAAATGGTTCATGTAACACTGATGCAGAAGGAGAATTTACTTTTGTATCTCCACATGGTTGTAGTGTTATTGATTATTTTTTGTGTCGAGAGAAATAGCTTCTGATTGCAATTTAAAAGTGAATGATAATCTTTTTCATGGCATTTACCAGTGCAGCTTACATGGAAACAATGTCCAGTCAGAAAAGATATGCCAGCTATATCCATCACCAGTGAAGAGCGAGTGATATGGTCAGATGAAAAAGTACAGATGTTTAAAGACGAGTTAAATTCTGACGAATTTAAAGAGAGTATTGCCACAGCCACGGATATTTTAGTTAATGATGTGAATGAGTGTGTTGAACTTTTTTCGAATGCTTTATATGAGCTGCTGCGTGCATGATTAGGATGGTAAGTCGGAAGAAAAGAACAGCGAACGAATGTTTGATGATGAATGTGAAAAGAAGAAAAATTTGTCAGAAGACTGTTACAACAATTCAGAGAGCTAGAACAGTTAAAGAAAATTGAGAAGAAGAACCTTATATTGAAGAGAGGAAACAATACATTGAACTGAGAAAAGAAAAGAAAGAGGCATTTGACGAAACAAAAATGCAAAAGTTAAAAGAGTCGATAAATGATCCAAGGTTGTTTTGGACGACAATCAGGTCAATTAATAGAAAGGCTGTTATCTATAATGAAATAACTTCACAACAGTGGCACGACCATTTTTGTAGTGTATTCAACTCATTTGAGAATGAACGCGACATTGCATATACCGAAGACGTTGAAGTCGAAGAAACGTTGGGTGAACCTTTATTTAATGATCCTATCACATTAGAAGAAGTGAAATCAAGTATTGGGCATCTAGAAAATGGAAAAAGTGCTGGATCAGATAAAATAATTAGTGAGATGTTAAGACATGCAAATGATTCCGTCTAAACTTTTGGTTTCGTTATTAAACACATTATTGACAATGGGACATTTCCCAAGGGATGGTCGAAATCAATTATTGTACCGATCTATAAAAAGGGGATGCAAATAGTCCAGATAATTACAGAGGCGTAGCTCTTACAAGCGTTGTTAGTAAAGTGTACACTTATATTTTGAACAAAAGATTAACAAATTGGGCACATAGAGAGGAGAAGATAGTTGAAGAACAGGCAGGTTTTCGAGCAGGATACAGCACTATTGACCATATTTTCATTTTGTATGCATTAGTACAAAAGTTTCTCATGAAGAACACTAAACTATATGTCGATTTTGTGGACTTTAAAAAGGCGTTTGACTCTATAAATAGAAATATGTTATGGCATGTCCTGAGAAAAACTGGTGTCAATGGTAAATTGTACCTGCGCTTTGTGGGATATACGAATCGGTCATTGCTTGTGTGCGTGAAAAGAATGCTTATTCGGATTTATTTTTATGTCCACGTGGCGTAAAACAAGGTTGCCTTTTGAGTCCACAGCTGTTTGCATTTTTTATAAATGAATTAGCCCTTGAAATGTCCAGAAAAGGTAGACATGGTGTACAGATGATCCCTGGAGCTGTTGAATTATTTATGTTGCTATTTGCTGACGATGTAATTTTAGTTTCAAGCACTGCTGTTGGTCTACAGAATCAGCTTGATGTGTTGAAGTGTGAGGCAGATAGATTACAATTAACTGTTAATTTAGATAAAACAAATATAATAATTTTTCGCATGGGTGGTTACTTGTCTCAGAGAGAAAAATGGTATTACTCTAATGCTGAGGTAAAGGTAACCAATGCATACAAATACCTCGGAATGATCTTTACAACGAGGTTAAGTTTACATTCCGGATGGTCTGAAACGTTTAAGAAAGGAAGAAAGGAGTAATAGAAATTCTAAGAGCAATGAAAAAAATAAATGCAATTGATCCCTCTTTATTTTGGAAGTTATTTGATACACAAATAGAACCAATGTTAACATATCAGCAGAAATATGGGGACTTGAAGAAAATTTGCAAATGGAAAAGGTACATACTTTTGCGATTAAACGATTAAACGGTTTCTAAATATTCCATTGCATTCATCAAATACAATGGCATATGGCGATTCTGGAAGATATCCTCTTTTCATTCGATCTTTTGGGAAATGCGTTAAATATTGGTTAAAACTTACCCAACTACCTACAAGCAGATTATGTAGACAAGCATACGAAATGTTACTGCGGCAATTTGAGTTAGGAAAGCAGAACTGGTTGCTACTATAAAACAGGTTTTGACAGTAAACGGATTTGGTGTGGTATGGCTTAGTCAGGGGGTTGGCGATAAAAGAGCATTTATGTTGGAATTTAAAGACCGTCTCATCGCATGTTATAAACAAAATTGGCATTCCAAGATGGAAGATGATATGAAGTATTCCTGGTTCCATTCGTTTAAAAGTATTTTACAACCTGAAAAATTCCTGACTGTAGTTACTAATAAATGGCACAGGGATATGCTTGCTAGATTTAG
>CM031608.1:82560365-82580365 GCA_018398815.1 Conus ventricosus | reverse complement strand
GGTGGAAATGTATGGAACAAGCTACCAATCACTTTGAAAACATAAAGAACAAAAATCAGTTTAAGAAAAATCTGAAAAAGCATCTCATGGATGGTTAGCAATCAATATTTTCTCAAATTCCTTTGAAATAACTTTTCAGTGATTTTACATGATGTATCCTTGTGTGTATGTTTATGCCTATGTACATGTCTGTTTATGCATGTGTATGCTTTGTAGACAATGTATTGATATTGTACATAACTTAACTCTCTTTCTCTCTCTCTCTCTCTCTCTCTCTCTCTCTCTCTCTCTCTCTCTCTCCTCTCTCTTGTTATTTCCTTGATATGATAATTATAACAGGCTTGAATTCTTTTTTGTACTCCTTCTCCTCCACCCCCACGCCTCCATCCTACCCCCTCCCTCCTCCTATTTCCTCTCCCCTCCTCATCCCCCTCAGATTTCACGCCACCACCTCCCTCACCCTTTTCCGCTGGTTTTCACTCTTTGTATTTCTTCGTTTTCATTATTTTATTATTCAAGTTTCTTTGTTTTGTTATGATGGCTTGATGTAAAAAAGCAGTTTCTCTGCTTATTCAATGTTCCATCTGGAAATAAAATTTTGACTTTGACTTTGACACACACACACACACACACTCTCTCTCTCTCTCTCTCTCTCTCTCTCTCTCTCTCTCTCTCTCTGTCTCTCTCTCTGTCTCTCTCTCTCTCTCTCTCTCTCTCTCTCTCCACACACACACACACACACACACACACACACACACACACACACACACTGACTGACTGACTGACTGACTGACCGACCGAAACCATTTACTGCCAGAGTAATGTATTGTTGTACTGACATTTAAAAGCATGTTGAAATTCATGAGAACCCCAAATAATAAAGTAACATCTGAATGACGTAAAAATCATAAAGGAAGCTTAACAGGGAAACGTTTAACATTTAAAAGTAAAATGATAAAATCAGAAACACACACACACACACACACACACACACACACACACACACACACACACACACACACACACACATGTGCGCTGGCGAGCACACACACATACACACGCACGCATGTTCGCACACACTTTAAGACGCTATGCCCTGTCATCAACCAGGCTCGAGAAATGCAAGTACCTGCAGCGTTTCTCGAGAAATCTTAGCAATATTCTCCAAAACGCATCCATGAAAGTCGACTGTGTGGTTTTGGTCTTTACATTGGATCGCACAGTACTCTCACCGAGTCTAGGTAGGAACGAACCTGAGCCGAAGAAGCCCTCAGTTACAGGGTCTAATGGAACTCGAACTTAGGACCGCTCAGCTCCAGAGCGCAAGAGAAAGCATTTCACCACAGCGGTTTGTGGAAACCTGAAGTTTGGCTTGCCAAAATAACCGTAAAAGGGAGAGAAAAGAGAGAAAGACGAAACACCAGCACATGGAAGATCAGCTCCAAATAACCCAGTTCTGTTACTGGAATTTTTGGCACATGCAGGCAGTATTCTATGTAATAAAGCTAATCATCGAATTGTGTTGTGTTTTGTTTTGTTAACTGCTCGCCTACGCGGTAAGGTTTGAGTGTAAAGGTCTCAGCATCAGCGAACAACGTAGACAAAGCGGTTAGCTGCTCTACGGGAGAGGAGGAGTGAGGTGAGGGTGGTGGTGCACGACATGAGGGCGGGTGGCGACAGAGAGCTGACAAATATGGCTAGCAAATGAATTAACTGAACACGCCTACTGTCTGAGAGAGAGAGAGAGAGAGAGAGAGAGGGGCTCCCGTTGCCACTATCCAATCTCCTCCCCTCGTCTCGTCAGCATTCTAGTTTGACATGGCGGTCTGATTAAACAGAATAGAGTTGTCACTCAGACGTTCGGCAGTTAAGAGACAGGAGTGGGGGTGGGGGGGGGGGGGGTGCGGGGGATTGGCGGAGAGAGGAACGATCGGGAAGATTTGAAGGGGCGGAAAGGGGAAGCTGAACAGCCTGGGGAAAAATAAGTAGTTAAAAAAAACAACCGGAATGTGCACAAACAACAGTGTGACCTTCTGATCTGAGGGAGAGAGCTTCATGGACGTGCGCTGGCCAGTTGTGATCGCCAGCAATACTGAAATTCATTTGGAAAGTGCACGCGTGTGCACTCTCTCTCTCTCTCTCTCTCTCTCATCTCTCTCTCTCTCCTCTCTCTCTCCTCTCTCTCTCTCCATCTCTCTCTCTCTCCCTCTCTCTCTCTCTCTCCCTCACACACACACACACACGCACACACACACACACACGCACACACACACACGCACATACACATACACGCATGGACACACACAAGCACACACACACACACACACACACACGCACGCGCGCACGCACGCACGCACGCACACGCACCACATGCGCGCGCGCGCGCGCGCGCGCGCACGCACACACACACACACACACACACACACATACACACACACTAACTCACACACACGCACATACACCGTGTGCAGACACTCGCATACACATACACATGCGCGCGTGCCCACACGCAGAGCAAGCGAGAAAAGGGGAGAGAGAGAGAGAGAGAGAGAGAGAGAAAAGCTGATCAGTTGATGTTTCATATTCAGGAAGGAATACGTACCGTTTCATGGTCTTCGTTTTACATGCCAGTGACAACCGTATCTCCCTCATCTCTCGTGCCGCTATCCCTCCCATAGTCGCCAGAAACATTTTTCGCCCCTGTGTGTGTCTGTATGTACTGTTTTCCGAGGTTCACTTTTTCAGTATCAATGCTTCGAACATAAGGCTCCGCTTCTCGCCCCCCCCCCCCCCCCCCCCCCCTGTCTTCCGTTTCCTACCTACTCTTGCGCTTCTCTGACTTCGTAGCCGAACCGAATGAAGAGGATCACTGGGGTGATGTCTTGCCATTTCACAGGCAATGAAGACCTGTTGAAACCAGTCCCAAAGCGTGGCCCTCAGTGTGCGTGATAATAATTGTTGGTGTCATAGTAGTCTTCCTTCAGAGGAAAAAAAATCCTGATAATTGCCTTCAGCGGGGATTCGACTGTATTGATCATAGCTCAGCTAGGAGATGCGGTCACGGTGCGGAGCGATCTGGATGCAGAAGCATTCATTAGCAGCGAGAAGGCAGGAAGTCATTATCCTGACCTTCAGTTTATTCGATGTCCCGGGACAACAGGCCGTAGTGGCCTTGTGGTTTAAAGCGTTGTATATTCCGACCTCCAGGTTCAAAGCAGTCGGTGGTTCAAATCCTGGGAACGTCCGGTCGGTCGGTCATCTCCACAAAAGAGAAGGACACGATAAGGGGGGGGGGGGGGGGGGGGGAGAACTCTTTGTGATGTGACGGGCATCGTGTAGATCATCACACGTGAAGAACAAGTAACGAGAAAAATTGCTTTTGTTTTAAACATCAATCAAAAACAGTTTTTACAAGATTGCAAAACACACTGCAGTTTTCACAGTAACTCACACCACTCATCCTTACCCCCTGCTCGCTGCCCAATATTATATAAACATTTCAGATTTTGTGTGAAAGTATGACATTTTTCATGTCTGCCATGGCAACATATGTGCAGACACGCTCCTGTGTGATTGAAACCCCGAAAGTGTCTTTGAGCTTAGGGTGGAGATGTTTTTCTCTGATATCCGAAGGCCAGCACATAAGCACACTTGCTAATGCGTTAAGCCCCTCCGTGTTCACGGGCGTGCAGAAAAAGCTATGCACGTTAACGATCCGGCTACCCGTCGCAAAGAAGAAATGGTTTTATTCCGGCTGCACACCGGCCATTCGTATTTTACTCATTCATACCTTATAAAGAGTGAAGAAGCTCTGTTGTGCATTCCATGTCATGTGCCACTCACACTGAAACATGTTCTTTTATAGTATTGGAGACTTGCATGATGTGAGATACAAACATTTTACAGCAGATTCCATGAAAACCTTGTTCAGAGATGTTCCGCCTGATGCGATCTTTGAATTCTTGAAAGAGATTAACATTTTTCATTGGATCTGAGATCTTATAGTGCAAAGATTTTTAACAAAATTTCGGGTGGCTTTTTAGAATATGTATTCTAAAGAGTTGTGTGAATGAATGACTTGTGAGTTGATTTTAACTTGGTGACGGCCCTGATATGGCCCTTTGCGGTCGGCTGGGCTAATAGCAACCTTACCTTACCTTACCTTACCTTACCTTACCTTACCTTACCTTAGGCCTAGGTCGACGGATTACGGAAACACAACAAACCAGTGCCGAGAACTGGACTGTGGACTGTTCCGTGAAGACATAGTGCACATGTATTCGGTGGGAGTGAGAGGTCACTGCACAACAAGAGACATTATCTTTCTTGATGTCTGAGCCGGAAAAGCTCAGTTGGTAGAGCGCCGGACTCGTAATCTTGGTGATCCTGGGGTGCGGGTTCGAACCTCCGCCGGGGCGTTTCGGTACAGGGGGATTTTTCCCTCGGAGTTAACATTGGTTCTGACTCCATTTCCCATACAGTCCTTCGAATGAGACTATAAACCGAGGTTCCGTGTGTGAACGCACGCATAACATCTTGCACACACGTAAAATCCCATCACCAACTTTCGGAAGAGAAGGCCAGTTTGGCCGTTGGTATGGATGACACGTTACACATTGCATGCACCCTGCGTGAGAAATGGAAAAGAATGAAGGAAGTAAGGAAAATGAGTGATCGATATTGAACGATACTGACTAGATGACACGGGAAACGACTGAATGAAGCGCCAGCTGGCAGCTCTTCAGTCGGCACTACCCAGGTAGGCAGCCTGTTGTGTAAACGAGTGTTGATTGTAAAGCGCTTATAGCTTGGTCTCTAGCCGAGAATAGGCGCTATATAAGTATTCATTATTATTATTATTATTATTATTTGAGACAACATTATCTTCTACGTTAGAAGAAAAGTGGATTGTCAGGAAAAGAAGCTGAATTAGAGGCTAGGATGTGCCTTTTTTTGTCCTGTTCTTTAGCATCTCTTTGCCTTTGTTTAGATATATAAACGTTTGGATGAGACCACGCGTTTTGCAGAGTAGTACAGGTGTTTGTTTTTTTCCCCGGCGATTAGTGCATACTTGGTGTTGCGTTTACCTGTCGACTGGTTCATTCACCCCTCTGGAAAAAAAATGCGCGTGAGACTTGTTACGAAGGCTTTCAAAGACATTCTGTTCAGCTTGTCTCCTCCTCCTCCTCCTCCTTCTCCTCCTCCTTCTTCCTTCTTCCTTCTTTAATTGAAGCAAGAGAACAAGGGTGTTGTTACAAGTGGAATGGTACGAGCCAGTGCCTGACGTCCTCCCCGGGCAGCACTTGAAATGTCACGGCTAAGCGGACGAGGTGTTGCGTGTAATGGGCCTGTCAAACGCAGGGACTGAAACTGCTTTTAACCTAAGAAGCAAGACAACTCCGTCCGCATGGTGGGAATCTTACACGGGACCGGTTTCTCTCCCTCTCTGTTCTTGTCTTTCTTTGAGGCGACTGGGAAAGCGAAGGGGGCGGAAGAGAAGACGTAGACGGTGTGTGTGTGTGTGGGGGGGGGGGTGTGTCAAGGGACTGAAAAGAACAGAAGACAAGGGTGAGGAAGGGGGACATAGGGCATCAGGGAAAGAAAGGGGGTAGAAGACAACAGAGAGAGTTAAAACGTAGAAGACAACAGGGAGACGAAGAGGGTAGAAGACAACAGGGAGACGGAGGGGGTAGAAGACAACAGGGAGACGGAGGGTAGAAGACAACAGGGAGACGGAGGGGTAGAAGACAACAGGGAGACGGAGAGGGTAGAAGACAACAGGGAGACGGAGGGGGTAGAAGACAACAGGGAGACGGAGGGGGTAGAAAACAACAGGGAGACGGAGGGGGTAGAAGACAACAGGAGACGAGGAGGGTAGAAGACAACGGGGAGACTGAGGGGGTAGAAGACAACAGGGAGACGAAGGGGGTAGAAGACAACAGGGAGACGGAGAGGGTAGAAGACAACAGGGAGACTGAGGGGGTAGAAGACAACAGGGAGACGAAGATGGTAGAAGACAACAGGGAGACTGAGGGGGTAGAAGACAACAGGGAGACTGAGGGGGCAGAAGACAACAGGGAGACGAGGAGGGTAGAAGACAACAGGGAGACTGAGGGGTAGAAGACAACAGGGAGACGGAGGGGGTAGAAGACAACAGGAGACGGAGAGGGTAGAAGACAACAGGGAGACTGAGGGGGTAGAAGACAACAGGGAGACGAAGAGGTAGAAGACAACAGGGAGACTGAGGGGTAGAAGACAACAGGGAGACTGAGGGGGTAGAAGACAACAGGGAGACGAGGAGGGTAGAAGACAACAGGGAGACTGAGGGGTAGAAGACAACAGGAGAGGAAGGGTAGAAGACAACAGGGAGACGAAGAGGAGTAGAAGACAACAGGGAGACGAGGGGGTAGAAGACAACAGGAGACGAAGGAGGGTAGAAGACAACAGGGAGACGAAGGGGTAGAAGACAAAGGAGACGAGAGGGTAGAAGACAACAGGGAGACGAAGGGGTAGAAGACAACAGGGAGACTGAGGGGGTAGAAGACAACAGGAGAGAAGAGGTAGAAGACAACAGGGAACGAAGAGGGTAGAAGACAACAGGGAGACGAGGGGTAGAAGACAACAGGATGAGAAGGGGGGTGTAGAAGGCGACAGGATGAGGAAGGGGGTAGAAGGCGACAGGAGAGGAAGGGGTAGAAGGCGACAGGATGAGGAAGGGGGTAGAAGGCGACAGGATGAGGAAGGGGGTAGAAGGCGACAGGATGAGGAAGGGGGGGTAGAAGGCGACAGGATGAGGAAGGGGGGTAGAAGCGACAGGATGAGAAGGGGGTGTAGAAGGCGACAGGATGAGGAAGGGGGATAGAAGGCGACAGGTGAGGAAGGGGGGTAGAAGGCGACGAAGGATGAGGAAGGGGAGTAGAAGGCGACAGGATGAGGAAGGGGGGTAGAAGGCGACAGGATGAGGAAGGGGGATAGAAGGCGACAGATGAGAGGGTAAGGGAGATGAGGAAGGTAGAAGGCGACAGGATGAGGAAGGGGGTAGAAGGCGACAGGATGAGGAAGGGGGGGTGAGAAGGGACAGGATGAGGAAGGGGTAGAAGGCGACAGGATGAGGGAAAGGGGAGGTAGAAGGCGACAGGATGAGGAAGGGGGGTAGAAGGCGACAGGATAGAGGAGAGGGGTGGGGGGGTAGAAGGCGACAGGATGAGGAAGGGGGTAGAAGGCGACAGGATGAGGAAGGGGGGTAGAAGGCGACAGGATGAGGAAGGGGGTTAGAAGGCGACAGATGGGAAGGGGGTAGAAGGCGACAGGATGAGGAAGGGGGTAGAAGGCGACAGGATGAGGAAGGGGATAGAAGGCGACAGATGAGGGAAGGAGGAGGTAGAAGGCGACAGGATGAGGAAGGGGGTAGAAGGCGACAGGATGAGGAAGGGGGGTAGAAGCGACAGGATGAGGAAGGGGGTAGAAGGCGACAGGATGAGGAAGGGGGATAGAAGGCGACAGGATGAGGAAGGGGATAGAAGGCGACAGGATGAGGAAGGGGGTAGAAGGCGACAGGATGAGGAAGGGGGAATAGAAGGCGACAGGATGAGGAAGGGGGGGATAGGAAGGGGTAAAGCGACAGGATGAGGAAGGGGGTAGAAGGCGACAGGATGAGGAAGGGGAATAGAAGGCGACAGGATGAGGAAGGGGGTAGAAGGCGACAGGATGAGGAAGGAGGAATAGAAGGCGACAGGATGAGGAAGGGGAATAGAAGGCGACAGGATGAGGAAGGGGAATAGAAGGCGACAGGATGAGGAAGGGGGTAGAAGGCGACAGGATGAGGAAGGGGAATAGAAGGCGACAGGATGAGGAAGGGGAATAGAAGGCGACAGGATGAGGAAGGGGGAAAGAAGGCGACAGGATGAGGAAGGGGGGTAGAAGGCGACGGGATGAGGAAGGGGTAGAAGGCGACAGGATGAGGAAGGGGGATAGACGGCGACGAGGATGAGGAAGGGGGGGAGTGAGACGGCGACAGGATGAGGAAGGGGGATAGAAGGCGACAGGATGAGGAAGGGGGATAGAGGCGACAGGATGAGGAAGGGGGATAGAAGGGACAGGATGAGGGAAGGGGGTAGAAGGCGGAAGGAGGGGAAGGGGCGGAGAGGGGTAGAGAAGAGAGGGGGTGGGGGGTAGAGGGGGGAGGGGGGGGGGGGGGGGGGGGGGGGGACAGAGGCAAACAAGAGGACAGAAGACGACGGAAAGGGAAAACGGGCAGAAAACAGCAAGTGGAAAACTATAGGAGAGAAAGAGGACGGAAGACAGAAGAAAGGGAAACAGAGGGAGATAGAGAGACAGAGAGCGCGCGCGCGAGAGAGAGAGAGAGGGGGCTGGAGGGGGGGTGGAGATGACTAAAGACGACACGGTTGGCAAGATGACAGTCGACAACACGAAGAGGAAGATGATAGAAGACAACACGAAGAGGAAGATGATAGAAGACAGCATGGAGAGGAAGGTGACAGAAAACAACACGCAGAGGAAGATGGCGGAAGACAACGCGGAGATAAGGATGACATCAGACAACATGGAGAGGAAGATGACATAAACAACACGGACAGGAAGATGATAGAAGACAACACGGAGAATAGAAGACAACACGAAGAGGAAGGTGACAGAAAACAACACGCAGAGAAAGATGATGGAAGACGACACGGAGATGCGGATGACACCAGACAACACGGAGACGAAGATGACAGAAGACAACATGGAGAGGAAGATGACAGAAGACAACACGCAGAGAAAGATGGCGGAAGACAACGTGGAGATGAGGATGACATCAGACAACATGGAGAGGAAGATGACATAAACAACACGGAGAGGAAGATGATAGAAGACAACACGGAGAGGAAGATGACAGAAGACAACACGGAGAGGAAGATGACAGAAGACAACATGGAGAGGAAGATGAGAGAAGACAACACGGAGAGGAAGATGAGAGAAGACAACACGGAGAGGAAGATGACAGAAGACAACACGGAGAGGAAGATGACAGCAGACAACACGGAGAGAAAGATGACAGAAGACAACACGGAGAGGAAGATGACAGAAGACAACACGGAGAGGAAGATGACAGAAGACAACACGGAGAGGCAGATGACAGAAGACAACACGGAGAGGAAGATGACAGAAGACAACACGGAGAGGAAGATGACAGAAGACAACACGGAGAGAAAGATGACAGAAGACAACACGGAGAGGAAGATGACAGAAGACAACACGGAGAGAAAGATGACAGAAGACAACACGGAGAGGAAGATGACAGAAGACAACACGGAGAGAAAGATGACAGAACAAAACACGGAGGGGAAGTGGACAAAAGAAAAAGAAAGTGAAAGAATGGAAGACAACAGAATGGTGAGTGAAGTCAGAAGACAACGGAAGTGATTAGGAACAGGAGACAACATGGAAGGAAGGGGACAGCAGACAACAAGGAGGGGAAGTGGACACAAAGAGCAAGAGGAATGGAAAGGAACATAAGACAATGTGTAGGGAAAAGGGACATAAAGCAACAGGAAGGGAGAGGGACATAAGACAATGTGTAGGGAAATGGGACATAAAGCAACAGGAAGGGAGAGGGACATAAGACAATGTGTAGGGAAATGGGACATAAAGCAACAGGAAGGGAGAGGGACATAAGACAATGTGTAAGGAAAAGGGACATAAAGCAACATGAAGGGAGAGGACATAAGACAATGTGTAGGGAAATGGGACATGAAGCAACAGGAAGGGAGAGGGACATAAGACAATGTGTAGGGAAATGGGACATAAAGCAACAGGAAGGGAGAGGACATAAGACAGTGTAGGGAAAAGGGACATAAGCAACAGGAAGGGAGAGGGACATAAGACAATGGTAGGGAAATGGGACATAAAGCAACAGGAAGGGAGAGGGACAGAAGACATGTGTAGGGAAAGGGCATAAGCACAGGGAAGGGAGAGGGACATAAGACAGTGTGTAGGGAAAAGGGAGATAAGGCAGCAGGAAGGGAGAGGGACAGAAGACGTGTGTAGGGAAAAGGGAGATAAGGCAACAGGAAGGGATGGGACAGAAGACAGTGTGTAGGGAAAAGGGAGATAAGGGGGCCTACAGGAAGGGAGAGGGACAGAAGTCAGTGTGTATGGAAAGGGAGATAAGCCTACAGGAAGGGAGAGGGACAGAAGACAGTGTGTAGGGAAAAGGGAGATAAGCTAAGGGAAAGGAGAGGGAGGCAGAAGACGTGTGTAGGGAAAAGGGAGATGGAACAGGAAGGGGGGGGGGGGGGGGGGGGGGGGGGGGGGGGGGGGGGAGAGTGTGTAGGGGAAAAGGGAGGATAAGCTACAGGAAGGGAGAAGGACAGAAGGACAGTGTGTGGGGAAAAGGGAGATGGCAGAGGAAGGGAGAGGGGAAGAAGCAAGCGGAGGGGGGAATTTGCGCAGGGAAGGGGAGAGGAGCGGATATATAAGGAGGGGGGGGGGGGGGGGGGGGGGGGAGGACAGAACAGAACAGGGCGGTGGAGGTAGAGGTGAAGGAGAGAAAGGGGAGTGGTGGAGACAGCCGTTTTTTGTTTTTGTTTGTTTGTTTCTTTTCCTGGGAAGCCGTTTGGTGCAAATTACACTGAAAGAGTGAACGCTTCAGTAACGGGTTAACGCATTGTTGAGGTAATGGATTCGTTGACAGGGGTGAACCAGTTCTTCTGTGTTTCTGAAATGGCCTCTCTCTCTCTCTCTCTCTCTCTCCTCTCTCTCTCTCTCTCTCTCTCTCTCTCTCTCTCTCTCGGCCGTTTGTCATCCTGTCTGTTTCTGCCCGCGCTCCTCCTACTTTTGTTTGTTTTCCTTCAGCTTCTCCAGGAAGCGACAGACGTAAGTTCATCCAGGCTGTGGAACACAATTCTTTCCCTCTGTATTCGTATTGGGTCCCCTGTGTAAGATACCGTTTTTAACACTATTCCTGACCCACTTGCAATCACAGGAAAGATATTGCATATGCAGAAGTTATCCTTTGGCATCTGCCGTAGAAAGATTGTTTTCAATAATGATAATTCCCAGATTAGGAGATGCTCAATTAAAATGATGAAGTTTTTAACCATGCAGGTGCGGCCATTATCTTTTATGGAGTAACACTGAGATCAAGACAGTATTGATGCAAACAGAACTGGAGGTATTGTCGACCTAAAACGATCAAAGTGTTTGTTCACTTCATCAATGTCGTGCACTTGGATTTTTTATTTTTTACATTTGATAGCAATATTTGTAACAAATTGGTTTGTGATGCACTGAACTGTTGTGCTATGTCTAAGCACTCTCCTGTGTTACATTTTACTGTACTGTGTTGTTTTGTCGTGTTGTGTATTGTCTATAATGCTCTGTACTGCTGTGAACTGCCAGAAAAGTAGACTGCATACGTGTTGTGCTGTACTGTGTTGTGCTGTAGTGTACCTACTGTGTTGTTACTGTGGTGTACTGTACTTAATTTTATGAACTGTCCTATAGTGGATTGCGTTGCATTTCTGACACTATATTCAACCGCCTTTGTACTGCTCTGTCCGGTGCCATACAGAACTGTTCTCTTCTGTCATTTTTCAGTCTGTACTGGCTTTCACTGTATTAATTGTTCTGTCCGGTACTGTATCTACTGCACTGATACTTTAGAATGCCCAGTATCATACCATTCTGTACTGTTATTTACTGAACAACACTCTTCTGTTCAGTATTGGTCAATACTGTATGATCTTAGCGTTACTTACCGTTCTATGCGCTTTGATACTGTTCTGTACACTTCAGAAGTGTTCCGCAATGTGTTACACTGGATTAGATTGCTCTCGGTATCTGTAGTCTTCTGTACAGCTTTGTGTTCTAGTTCTGCTCTGAACGTTTCTGCGTTTGCATTCTACCATGATGTACTGCAATGCACTGAGGTATCGATGAAGCTTGATTATTACTGTTGACATAGATCAGATCATGCGGCGGACAAATAAGGCAAGCCCATGGTGTGTGTGTGTGTGTGTGTGGTGTGTGTGTGTGTGTGTGTGTGTGTGTGTGTGTGTGTGTTGTGCGCGCGCGGCGCGCGCGCGTGTGTGTGTGTGTGTGTGTGTGTTGTGTGTGTGTGGTAGGAGTGTGGGGTGGCGGGGGGGGGGGGGGGGGGGGGGGGGGGGGGGGGGGGGGGGGGGGTGGTATGTGCACGCACGAAAACAGGTATATTTACATTTTTCTTTGGCAGTCTTTTCCTTCAAGCTTTGAACAGCAAATCAGAATTCCGGAATTGTAGGTTTCTATTAGACTGAAACAGTAAATCAGTTGACATGAGAGAGAGAGGGGAGAGGGGAGGGAAGGAGGTAGAGAGAGAGAGAAAGAGAGATAGAGAGAGAGGAGAGAAGAGAGAGAGGAGTGAGAGGGAGAGAGAGAGAGAGAGAGAGAGAGGAGCGTGTTGGAAAGAACCAAATTTGGAATCTCAAGATTCTGTAGACTCTGAAACGGTAATCAGTGTACATGAGAGAGAGAGGAGAAGAGAGGAGAGAGAGAGAGGGGGAGACGAGAGAGAGAGAGAGAGAGAACAAATTTTAGAATTGCAGGATTCTATAGGCTGTAAAACAGTAAATCAGTTTACCTTACAGAGAGAGAGAGAGGAGAAGAGGAGGAGAGAGAGAGAGAGGAGAGAGGAGAGAGAGTAGAGAGATAGAGACAGACAGACAGACAGACAGACAGACAGACAGAGGAGAGACAGAGAGAGAGACAGGGACAGAGAGAGCGAGAAACAAAAAGAGCATGTCGGAAAGAGATTAGGAAGTGGGAAGGGTAGGGGTGGGACAGGGAGGAAGATAGTGATATGACGTAAATCACTTCAATAATGGTTTCTTATATAGCGCTTAATCAAACGAATTTCTCTAAGCGCTTTACAAAGTTTATACTACATTCACCCTTCTCATATACAATAGTACACCTTACACCCAGCTACAAATACTATTACTAAAATTTAATAAACAAATCCTAATCCTACGAGTGTGACATTCACTTAATTTTCAAGTATCACTGCAAACACATAATCCTATACAACAAATACATGTGATGGAGAACATACACATACACTACATTTGAAAAAGGCCCAGACGGCAATGAGTTAGGTTTACATGAGAAAGGGGAGAGAGAGTGAGAGAGAGGGGGAGGGGAGTGGGAGAGAGAGAGAATGGTGGAAAGAGGACAAAAACTTGGGAAGGTCGGGGCTCTATAAGCTCTGAAACAGTAAATCAGTGTACATTAGAGAGACAGACAGACAGCCAGACAGACAGAGAGACAAAGTTGGAATTTCAGGATTCTGTAGGCTCTGAAACAGTAAACTGGTTTCCGTTAGACAGAGAGAGAAGAAGAGAAAAAGAGAGCAGGACGGAAAGAGAGTAGGAAGCGGGAAGCGAGGGATGGGGTGAGACGTGGAGAAGGAAGTAGTAGGTGACTGTGCGGGAGAGTAAAGGGGGGTGAGGGCTGTAGAGGTGGTTGACGCGAGGTCAGAAACGTCAGAGGGGAAATGTCAGTTCGATCGTCTTGCACTCAGGGGCAATCTCGGCCCTCCCAGTGCGTGTGGCAGTCTTTTGCCACAGTGAGCGCACATGTCAACGACGAGAGCTGCGACAAATAAAATAACCCCCCCCCCCCCCCCCCCCCCCCCCCCCCCCCCCCCCCCCTGACTGAGTTAAAACCCAGGAAAAAAATCTAGCATGCATGGCTGGAGGGGGCTGGAGTAGGGGAACATTCTTTCCGGAAATTACCGTTTGCGTAAAAAACAAAAAAAAGGGGAAATAGACCAGGGGCAGATGTCTTCATCAAGACAGGGGAGACTGGGGGAGGGGCAGGTGATGGAGGTTTAGGGCCAGTGCTTATAAATTATTGATGTTTACACTTAGGAAAAAAAAAGCTGTTGAGAGAGGGTTGGGGGGGAGGTTGATCGAGGAATGGAAACAAGGAAGGTGTTATAATGGCACTACGTCGTTCGCCAAAAACAGTTTGGGGAGAAGACAAGGACTGGGGACATCTCTTCTACAACTGCACTGTGGTCATTGCAAGCCTCCTTCCCCCCCCTCCCCCCCCCCCCCCCCCCCCCCCCCCCCCCCCCCCACCCCCCCCCCCCCCCCCCCCCCCCCCCCCCCCCCCCCCCCCCCCCCCCAACCTGCCCAGTGTCTTATTCTCATTTTCCCACAAAAATCATGTCTAGGATTTCGAAGGTGGGGGGATGGGGGGCAGGAGTATTTGCAGGATTGCTCATGTTTGTTCTTGAAAACCTTTCGCTCAAGGCTTCTTGTTGGTATTTTTCGTGTGTCCTTTCTGTTTTGTTTTCTTTATTCTGTTGTCTTTCTTTTCAGGAAAAGAAGGTGTGTTTTGAATATCTTTGAACAGATCAAGGAGGTGGGGATATAGAGTGGATAGTCTCTCTCTCTCTCTCTCTCTCTCTTTTCTCTCTCTCTCTCTCTCTCTCTCTCTCTCTCTCTCTCTCTCTCTCTCTCTCTCTCACACACACACACACACACACACACACACCTCACGCACACTGGCTGTCTGCCTACAGCCGACACCATTTTTTTTTTTGCTGAATTGCACTGGCGAGTGCAGGACTCACAGTTTCAATACACAGAAACTTCGGCCATTTTTTCTGAAAGAAAAAATATGGAAGAGATGTACATTTACATGATCTTATGAGACTCGATTTACGCCCAAAAATGTAATTACAGAGTTTAGTGCAATCGCTTTCTTCCAACATTTTAAAGCTGCTCACTGCATGAAATACCAGTTTCATTGCTTAGTTTATCTGTCGCTGTTTCAAAAGGACCGTCCCCAAGGAAAAACCATAAGATCAAAACTGGACAGAATATCTGTCCTGTGTGCTGTGACTAACCTGACAGTAATCACACTGGTGAGACGAGGAGATATGAACCATGAAGAGTGAATGCTTTTGTACATTTTTTCCCTCTTTGCCATACGTGCCGCGAACCGCACGGATATCCTTTGTCCGCTGAAGGACGACAGTTCGCCTGCAGATATGGACACAGTGAGAGAGGAGTTACAGGAGCTTTTTGAAAGAACAGCATGTATCCAATATACTCTAGTTCTTGAAGCCGTTACAATTCAGAGAGGAATGTTTGAGAATGGTAATGGGTCATAGTTCCGAATAAAAATAAAAAAAGAAAATTGGTCGTAAGTAGGTCTTATCATCTGCCAAATATTTAGAGTATTAGAGCAGTGATTCATAACTTCAGGATCTGAAGCATAAATGCTTGCCAGTGTATCAATGGTTACGTCGACTGGCTCGTTCTTTTTGGAATGATAGTGATGACTCTGATATGAGTTTACGTTATTACGCAGCAATACTCTACGCTACACTGCACTCACTTCGTTCCACTGCATTTGCACTGCAGTGAACTGCACGACGTTCTACACTACGCTACGCTACGCTACACTACACTACACTACACTAGGCTACACTACACTACACTACACTACACTACACTACACTACACTATGCTGCACCACACCACACTAAACCATCTACACCGCACTACATTACAGTATACTACACTACACTATATTACACAAGATTGTACAACACAACAATTCATTTCATTACACCACACTACACTACACACTACACTGCATTACACTGCACTGCACTACAGTACACTACACTACACTGCATTACACTGCACTGCACTAAACTACACTACTCTACACTTCACTGCACTATACTACCCTACACTACACTGCACCACACTACACTGCACTACTCTGCACTACACTACACTACACTACACTGCACTGCACTACACTTCACTACACTACACTACACTACACTACACCGCACTGCACTACACTACACTTCACTACACTACACTACACTACACTACACCGCACTGCACTACACTTCACTACACTACACTACACTGCACTACACTACACTACACTACACTACACTACACTACACCGCACTGCACTACACTACACTTCACTACACTTCACTACACTACACTACACTACACTACACTACACTACACTACACTACACTACACTACACTACACTACACTACACTTCACTACACTACACTACACTACACCGCACTGCACTACACTTCACTACACTACACTACACTACACTACACCGCACTGCACTACACTTCACTACACTACACTACACTACACTGTACTAAACTACATTACTCTACACTACACTACACCACACTGCACTACACTGCACAGCACAACACTGCACTGCACTACACTACATTACACTAATACTACACTATACTATTCTAAACAATTCCACACAGCAACAGAACATCGTGTTACCACACAATACAACACAGAACAATCATTCTTACAGTCACTTGTCAAAAGCCTTGGAGAAGGCGCGAAATGGTATATTATCAACTAAAAATCAGGCACGTGAAAAGGTCTTGTAAAAAAAAAAAAAGAAAAAAAAAAAAAGAAAACCCCGGGGGAGGAAATATAGTGGTGGTGCTGTTCGTCCCTCATCCCCCAGGTCTGGTCCCATGCACGTGATCCGCGTACCGACATGTTTTCCCGTAGTGTGAAAGTCACTGTCAGAATCAGACAGGACTGTCCGTCTTCCCCGCTGGCGTTCCTGGCTGTTCCTGGCACCGTCCAATTAGATACTTTACATATGCGTGGCGTGTTTGCATATGTAGGACAAGTTTTCAGTAATTGAATAAAATACTTTACCCAGATGTGTATTTATTTATTCATGAATATATCGTACGAGTGGATTTTTATACGTTTCTGTTTGTTTTGAGGTTAGCACTGATTTTAGGAAAGTACTGTCTGGTTTCATTTCATGTGTGAGAAATATTGTGTTAGGTCCATATTCGAGAGAAACAAATCAGGTGAAAATCACGTTGTTGGCTTGGCTCTTAATTTTCTTTTTTTTTTACTGTCAACAGCATGAAAAATGATGTTACAGAAAGCTTGATTTTGGGGGGATAACCTGTTATGAATTCTTGTTCCTCCTGTACGATCTAAAGATTGTCTCCTCCATTGGACGGCTTTGGAAGCTTGGCTTATCATTCAGTGTCAGATAATGATGATAACCATCGGCATCTTGGTTCCGAGTTCGACTCGATGGCCACACACGTTGAAGGTCATGGTCGTGGGTGTCGGCAAGGAGTGGTCGTTGTTGCTGGATGGAGCTGAGGACGCCCTCTGGACAGGGACGCTCATCAAAGCTGGCTCCGTGACTAAGCCACTAAACAATGTTGTCATGAGGTGACCAACCCGTGTTGGATCAGAACTGGGGCCACTGAACACACTGACAGGATTTGGCATCGATGAAGTATCTCTCTGATGGGCTACCCTGTGACGACCTGATATTAATTGATCACGGGGATGGTCAGCTCTGAGACTGCAACAGGACGAACTTGGGGTTGACTAGGTCTGAGAAACCCATGATGTCCAAGCCTTGGAGCCGCGCGTTCTGAGAATGCGGAATGTAAAACAGACTAAAAATGGACTTCAAAACGTCATCTTTTTTCATCAAAACTGAATTTCAAGAGGTATTATAGAATTTGAGTTTAACGAGAGCGAAACAAAGCTGGTCTTTCAGAAAACCATTTTCCGTGTGTTGGCTTACACGGATGGAGAAGGTGATGATAATGCCATTCTCCACTTCTACAGAGTGCGAATCTGTGCAAAACTAAAATGAAGCTGTTGTGCGTGACACTGTAAGGCCGTTGCCAATAGTTTGACGATTCCAACCATTTCCCGGGGTTTTAGACTTTCCCAGCGACGTTTATTCCCACCTTCATTACTGTGATTTTTGTTTTGACTAGGTGAGTTCTTGTTGTCTTCTGTTGAATAAAGTCATTAGTAGGGGGTGGGGCGAATATGGATTGGATTCTTTTTCACATGATTTTGTTTTTAACGTGCTGTCAGCTTCAGTAAGGAATCCGTGGACGCTGATGGAAAAAAGACGTGTTTTCAAAAAGAAGAATAGGTGTTGGGAGGGTATGGGAACACTCAGATTTTGTATCTTAGTGCGTGAGTATGGGAAGTAAAGGGGGGAGGGGAGTCGGATAAGAAGAAGTGTGTGTGCGTGCGTGCGTGTGTGTGTGTGTGTGTGTGTGTGTGTGTGGTGTGTGTGTGTGTGTGTGTGTGTGTGTGTGTGCTGGTAGTGGTGGAATTTATGTGAAAGGACAGATTCATACAAACTAAACATAGTTCTCTCTCTCTCTCTCTCTCTCTCTCTCTCTCTCTCTCTCTCTCTCTCTCTCTCTCTCCTCCCCTCCCCCCTCTCTGTGTTTCTATTGACATATTGACACAAAGAATGGGAACCCCGTCATTTCATCTCTCTCTCTCTCTCTCTCTCTCTCTCTCTCTCTCTCTCTCTCTCTCTCTCTCTCTCTCTCTCTCTGTGTTGGTGCGTGCGTACTTGCGTGCGGGCGTGTGTGTGTGTGTGTGTGTGTGTGTGTGTGTGTGTGTGTGTGTGTGTGTGTGTGTGTGTGTGTGTGTTGAAATTTCAAAGGCTCTTTGCTGTCACTCAAAAGTTTTTGTGATGCTGGCTCGCTGTCTCTTGAGGAAACCTCTCTCAGTAAAGAAACATAGGAATAAAAAGTAGCCCTAGCTGCTGTCTATGGGTTTGTGTTTTCTTTATCACGGCTATTTCTAGCTGTGCGTGTGTGTGTGTGTGTGTGTGTGTGTGTGTGTGTGTGTGTGTGTGTGTGTGTGTGTGTGTGTGTGTGTGCGAGTGTGTGTGTGTGTGTGTGTGTGTGTGTGTGTGTGTGTGTGTGTGTGTGTGTGTGAGTGAGTGAGTGTGTGTGTGTGTGTGTGTGTGTGTGTGTCTGTGTGTGTGTGTGCGTGCGTGCGTGTTTTTTGAGGGGTGGGTAGTTGTTCCTTCATTTTTTTCATCGCCGAAAAACAAGCTGCCATCCCTGACCAAAGCACAGTAAGAAGTTGCCGCAAGCAGAAAAGTGATACAGCGCTTCCCAACCCACTGTGGCATTCCTAGCATTAAACATACCCATTTCCAAAAGAGGGCACTGGTAGGGAACAACCCACCAACAATATCAGCTACTGCGAGAAGCGACGACGAATCATCAGGGCACATACAACGCCAGCGGAGTCCAGGGATGACTACCACCTGTTGACTTGGAGCAGCAGCAAAGTGACCGATGAGGCTCCGCTCTGGGAGCAACAGACTGAAATGTCACATTCATCAGAAACTGAGGCTGGTGCGCTCTTCAGTTTGACCTTGTGGACCGGAAGACCAGACTACAGAGATTGTCCTCCAGAGGTGCCCCGTCCATGAACTGAAAAGGCCGGATGTACGGCCATCGGACATTCCACTGCCGATCAAACTCAACGGCGGCTACCGGAAGCGAGAGAACACGGTACTGTTCGTCCCCCGCACTGGATTAATCGACTAGCCTACAGGCATCAAGAAGAATCAACTGCCAGCATATGATCGGCATATCTGAACCATCCTGATTCAAAGTATAGAACGGCAAGATTTCATGGTATTCTGCGAGTGTTAAATTTCTTGTGATTATCAAAAGAAATGATAAGTTTTCTTTCAATTCGAAGGTGGCTTTTGGCCCCCATAACTCTTCTCCAATCCCCCAATTCTTTCACCGTGGGAGGGACACTTATACCAATGGTTGTTACTTCCGCCGTGGAAGGTGTTTTCATCCGCGATAGTCGGTTTGTTACGCAAACGACTGTCTTAGTTTGTGTTAAACTTGGCGGAAACACATGACGTGACCCATGGATGAAGCCATGGAAGTTTGGCGCCAATCAATGGTATGGATATATAGATTGAACAGCGGATCTGTGATCCGTTTGATCTTGATGATTTTAAGTTTCCTTTAGCCTCCGGGTAAAAGGTGTTTTGATTTTCTCCATCAACCAGTAAAGCTTGCTTGGACAAAAAAAGGAGTTGACGGATATTTGTGTTTTGACAGTTGGCACTCAACTAACCCAACCCATTAGTTGGAAAGTAA
>CM031608.1:82550365-82555365 GCA_018398815.1 Conus ventricosus | reverse complement strand
CCCATAATACCCATTATTCCTCAATGGGAGCATATTTCTGCTAGATTCGATACAGATTATACAACTCTAAAAAAAGAGGATAACATCAATCTTATATCCGTTGAAGCAAAAGAACATCTAGAAAATAAGTATCCAAATCATTTAAAGATTTTTACAGACGGTTCAGTTTTGGAATCATACACAGGGGCTGGATTTGCTATTCCTGCTTTCAAGATAAGAAAGTCATTTTGTCTAGGAAAAGGTTTTTCTGTATTTACTGCAGAACTATATGCAATTCTTATGGCCTTATCCTTCATAGTTGATATTGATACTGCGATTTATAGCATTTTACTTTGTGTTGACTCAAAATCTGTTCTTTACAGTCTGCAAAACTGGAATGCAAAAGTTCGAAAAGACTTGATATTTGACGTAAAATACTTAATACATTCAATTATATGTAAAGGTATTAATGTAGAATTTTGTTGGATTCCATCTCACTGTGGTATTTGGGGGAATGAAATGGCTGATAGATCAGCGAAAGAAGGAGCTATTAGAAAACATCCTGACAGTACACTAAAATTAGAAAAACATGAAATAAATTCGATGTTAGAAAGTCGTATAATGACAGAAAAGCTTCCTTCAAAGTCAAAAATATTACCGTGTTCGAGATCCTTGTCTAGTCTCATTTACAAAATTCGATTAAATTCATGGAAGACTAAATTTTCAAAAAATGTAGAATGTGCTTGTGGTCATTCAATATCAATTGAACATATTCTTTTTGATTGCCCATTGCTATCCCTGTTATACAACATATCTGGGATAGATGTAGCAAAAATGAGATCTTTAAATGATATAATCTACAGCGAAGAAATGATACAAATTGCATCAGTTTTATCCAGCACTATACTTGCAAATTTATTGTAAACATTAAATCATTTATAGTTATTGTATGAATGTTTATACGTAGCCTTTCACACATGAGTGCATATTCACACACACACACACACACACACCACACACACACACACACACACACACACACACACACACACGCACACACACGCATACGCACAGTACACAAACACACACACACACACACACACACCACACACACACACACACAACACACACACACATACAACACACACACACACACACACACACACACACACACACACACACGCGCGCGCTCGCAAACACAGACACAAACTCTTACACAGCCCGTTTTAATTTTTTTTTTTTTTTGGGTGTGTGTGTGTGTGTGTTTATTTTTTTGGATTGGTTTATTTCTAGTCTAATATCACCATTGTTGTGAACAGACGTTAAATTAAATCAATCAAAATCAAATCAACACACACACACACCACGACACGACACGCACATCTTAATTTCTACCTGCGCTAAACACACCCTCATCATGAACAGATTCTTTAACCTAAGACACCCGTTTGTCCGCCGCCAGACTCCTCTGCCAGCATGTAGCTCTAAGGTACAAAATCGCAATGTTGAAACATCGTTAACGAACAAGACAAGGTAAGCACTTTTCCTTCTTACAAACCTTGTGTCGTGTAAGGTCTGTCCCTCTCCCACTGTGTGCTGTCCTCCTGGGTCTCTCACGATCAGCTGTACAGTTATGGACAAAGTGCTGCCACTGTAGGAATGTTTAGTGAAGAAACAGAAAAGAAGTGTAATGACTGGGTTGATCTAAAGCAGCCTTCGTTTCACAAAAAAAAAAAACCAACCAACCAAACAAACTAAAACCCAAAACAAGAAAAACAAAACAACGATGAGAATTTATTGAAGAGGAGCAGGAGGTGAAAGAATTACACGTTAAAAAAAAGGTTTTGACTTGCTGTTTGAAAATCCATTGAAGGAAAGCCTGTTTTATCCGTCCTCGTGACCTTTTCATCCCACCTGAGGCTTGGGCAGACGCTTTATTTGAGAGACACCCTCATTTCTGACAGGCTATGACTGCTTTTTGTGGCCTCTGCCTCAAAGCGGCTCGGCAGATTGGATTAGAGTCTGCCCCCCACTCACCCTAAGCCTTTCTGTATGCGTTGTTAGAGACAGACAGCCCAGAAATGAACTTACACAGTCGTGGCATACATAGTGGTTACACTGGCGCTTGGTTTTCTTGGCGCATCGAAAAAAAAAGTGTTATGAAAAGGAAGATATTAATTTCTTAATTTGGTTTAATGTTTGGTCATCAAAATGACGTGTCTACACAGCCTATGGTGTAAAGTCCTAAGACGTGAAGATAAAATCAGTTTTCTGGCGAATGCTTGCGAGTCTATAATGTTCCATAACACACACACACACACACACACACACACACACACACAATCGGTTAATAAACTGTTCCATCTGGAAAAAAAAATCTGTACTCTTGTAAACACAGCCCTAGCGTGCGGAGTCCCAATGTTAAACTTTTTGTGATGAACAAGACAAAATAAAATCGACTCTTTTTTCAGATTTGCTGTGTGTGTGTGTGTGTGTGTGTGTGTGTGTGTGGTGTGTGTGTCCGTCCGTCCGTCCGTGCGTTCGCGCGCATGCGTGCGTGCGTGTGTGTGGTTTTGTTCACCATTTCCCAGTATATTTCCCCAGGGTGTTTGCGTCTTTGTGTTATGCTCTACTCGTAGTCCATTTTAGTCTTACCAAAAGCAATCGATTACTGATGTCGATTTCTTCTTTTAAGTCACAAAGAGTTCGATTTCCCTATTTAGTTGGGGAGGAGTAGGAGAGGATGGAAGCTTTGAGAGGACTGAAGACTTCTTAGTCGAGGTCCAGACGAAGTGAATCGTTTTCCGTTTTTCTGACTCCGGAGAGGGTCCAGATCAACGGCAATAAACGTTAAAGTGTCCCGTCCACTTTTCAGCCGTCCAATATCACGTCACGCTTGTTACCTGTGTTTGTTCACAGCGGTGGTGCGGCGCTGCCAACGTGGGGCAGGTGATTCATAAAGGTGATGTGAGACGTAATTACAAATTTGCTTTCTACGTCCACATTTTGTGTTCAGAATAGATTTAAATCAAACATTCTCTCATCCCATCTTGTATTGATCTGACGGACACACTCAATTACTTCACTCTTGAGTAAATCCAAACACGGACACATTCAATT
Organism: Conus ventricosus; assembly: GCA_018398815.1. Lineage (NCBI taxonomy): Eukaryota > Metazoa > Mollusca > Gastropoda > Neogastropoda > Conidae > Conus > Conus ventricosus. The sequence continues at coordinate 82,552,266 of CM031608.1, read as the reverse complement.
ACTTCACTCTTGAGTAAATCTAAACAATGACATAAAAAAGTAACGAAGAGTACGATAAAGGAGAATGCATGCTTTTTTTTAGTCCTAGGTGAAACACCTGACAAACATGCCCGTTTTATATTCAGTAGACGACACTCATGTTTTTAACAGACGATTCCTGTGAGCGTGTCTCCACAGATGGCTCCATCAACTGGCTACACTTCTGTGCTGACCTAGCACACTGCCACAGGGTCTGCACACATCATCTGATGCAGTGGCTAGGCCTCTGTCCGACCGTAGTGTTTCCAGAGGAAACATTATTTTAAGACTAATGGACGCTTCCTGTCGAATGAGCGGGTAGCACGGTGTTCGTGCATTTTCCCGTCTGACACACGTGTGTGACAAATGAATGTGTCAAGTTGCAAGCTCTCCTGTCACACAATATGCTCTAACCCCCTCTCTTTCTAAATGAAGAGACGAAGACAAACCAGAATGACAAATGTTCAAAAGCTGTGTAATTTGAGGATATCACACAGTAAAGTGTGGCAGCTTTTAGCCGTTTCTTGTACAGTAGACTGCTAAACGGGTGTATAGAATTAATTGTTATGAGACCAGCTGCCTGGTGTGGGGGCCTGTTTCTTTTCACGTTCTGTATAGCGTACCAGGTGAAGTGAGCATGGACCGAACAGGTCAAAATAAAGCTTTTGTTGTAAGATTTTCTAGCAGTGCGTTATCACCTGTTTTCCAGAAGCATCAGTCATGGCGCTTGACTTCAAACAAAAAAAAAATGTTTCGCCCAACTAGAGCATACTGTGTGATTGGAGAGCTTGTAATTTGACACTTTCATTCCTCACACACGTGAAAATGCACAAACACCGTGCTACCCGCTCCGCCGACACGAAGCGTTATAACACAACTCCTGTGTGACACCTGACCTCCATACCATAGATTTTAAGTGCATAGTCTACCAGAGGAGAAAACGTCTTGGAACTTTAAAAACAGAACCTCCTGCTGATGGTGGCATGCTGGCAATATTCCATTGAGGGCTTCCTTTGGCAATGAGTGCTGTCAATGGCTGTTCCTGGTCGAACATGGAGAACAGCGGGAATGTCATGTCTGTCTAGGGGGATGAAAGAAGAACATGGACACGAAACAGACAACAAAACGAACGAACAAACAAAAATCAGAACGAAACAAAACAAAACAGTTCAGCTTGAACTCCATGTGAAAAACATGTCGGGGCCGTGCTCTCCGGGGTCTGCTCGTCAACCTTTTCATTTAAGCGTGGCGGCGGCTTCATCTGAGCAGACACCGGGAATTCTGACAGGCGACGTCCTCTTCTCCCGGCCTCTGCCCTCCTTTCCTGGCCGGACAAATTGGATCAGGGTTCACCCCACGACCCTGAGCCGCACTGCCGAGCCCGACAGAGATGGACGCTGGGAAGGAGAGATGAAGGAACCACGATTGCACGACCAGGATGACATGGGATGTTTGACGCTGGGTGAAATAATTGCTCCTCCGACGTTTTGGGAAAGTGAAGTGTCAACGAATGCCTTCAACTCCCTAAATCAATTGTTCTTGACGAGTAGGGATCGCATTAGTCGAACGATGATGAAGGAGAAAAAAAAGTATTAAAAAAAAGAAAAAAAGTGGAGTGAAAGTGATTAATTTAGGATGAGAAGTTGCGCTGGTTAGGGAATTAAAGAAAGGTGAGGGGGGGGGGGGGGTTGAAGTATGTTGTACAGTCGAAAAGAGAAAAGGAGATGAAGAAAAAGAGGGCGGGTGTCGAAGAATTGTTTGTGTGTGCATGCATATACATTCACGCTGGATGCGCGCGCGCGTGCGCGCGCGCACACACACACACACACACACACACACACACACACACACACACACACACACACACACACACACACACACAC
>CM031608.1:82525365-82547865 GCA_018398815.1 Conus ventricosus | reverse complement strand
TATTTTCGGCGAATATCTGACAAGAAGCAACAATGAAAAAGAAAGTGCACTTCATCTTCTTTGTTGTGACCGCAAATTGGGCAGTCAACACTTCGTTCGCTGGTCATAAACCAGTGTTTTGCAGCGCCTAGACCATGGAGAGAGAGAGAGAGAGAGAGAGAGAGAGAGAGAGAGAGAGGAGAGAGAGAGGACGAACACATGCCTGACTACGTGGAAGGAAAGAACAGAAAAGATTACCATTAGCAAGAAACTTTTTCACAGTTTGCGACAGGGAGGGGAGAAAACCGTAGACAACAAGGAGGGGAGAGAACCGTAGACATCAAGGAGGGGAAAGAACTGTAGACAGCAAGGAAGGGAAGAAGTAAAGGAAAACGAGGGCAAGGGAAGGCAGAAAAGATGGGAGGTAATAGAAGGAAATCAGTGACATGAAAGGAAGAAAGATTTTTTTTTAGAAAAGCAGAATAGGAAAAGGAATTTAAAAAAGACCACAGAAAGGGGAAAGGGGGGAGGGGCAAATGACAACAGAAAAGGGAAGAGGGAAGAGAACAACAGGGATACGCAGAGAACATCACATGGCAGGAAGGAGAAGGAGAAAGGGGCAACAAAGGGAACGAGAAGGGATAAGAAGACAACACGTTGGAGAACGAAGCTGGAAAGAAAAGGAAAGAGGAGTACAGGGAGTAGAAGGGGCCAGAAAACTACAGGAAAGAGAGGGGGACAACAGGGTGTGGAGAAGGTGGTTGAAAACAGTGGGAAACAGAAGGTGATTGAAAACAGTCGTAAACAGAAGTGGTTGAAAACAGTCAGAAACAGAAGGTGGTTGAAAACAGTCGGAAACGAAAGGTGATTGAAAACAGTCGGAAACAGAAGGTGGCTGAACACAGTCAGAAACAGAAGGTGGTTGAAAACAGTCAGAAACAGAAGATGGCTGAAAACAGTCAGAAACAGAAGGTGGTTGAAAACAGTCAGAAACAGAAGGTGGTTGAAAACAGTCGGAAACAAAAGGTGACTGAAAACAGTCAGAAACAGAAGGTGGTTGAAAACGGTCAGAAACAGAAGGTGGTTGAAAACAGTCAGAAACAGAAGGTGGCTGAATACTGTCGGAATCAGAAGGTGGTTGAAAACTGTCGGAAACAGAAGGTGGCAGAAAACAGTCAGAAACAGAAGGTGGTTGAAAACAGTCAGAAACAGAAGGTGGTTGAAAACTGTCGGAAACAGAAGGTTGTTGAAAACAGTTAGAAACAGAAGGTGTTGAAAACAGTCAGAAGCAGAAGGTGGTTCAAAACAGTCAGAAACAGAAGGTGGTTGACAACAGTTGGAAACAGAAGGTGGTTGAAAACTGTCGGAAACAGAAGGTGTTGAAAACAGTCAGAAACAGGTGGTTGAAAACAGTCGGAAACAGAAGGTGGCTGAAACCAGTCAGAAACAGAAGGTGTTGAAAACAGTCGGAAACAGAAGGTGGTTGAAAACAGTCAGAAACAGAAGGTGGTTGACAACAGTCGGAAACAGAAGGTGGTTGAAAACTGTCGGAAACAGAAGGTGGCAGAAAACAGTCAGAAACAGAAGGTGGTTAAAAACAGTCGAAAACAGAGGGTGGTTGAAAACAGTCAGAAACAGAAGGTGTTCGAAACCGTCAGAAACAGAAGGTGGCTGAAAATTGTCGGAAACAGAAGGTGGCAGAAAACAGTCAGAAACAGAAGGTGGTTGAAAACAGTCGGAAACAGAAGGTTGTTGAAAACAAACGGAAAAAGAAGGTGGTTGAAAACAATCGGAAAAAGATGGTGGCAGAAAACAGTCAGAACCAGAAGGTGGTTGAAAACAGTCAGAAACAGAAGGTGGCAGAAAACAGTCAGAAACAGAAGGTAGTTGAAACAGTTGGAAACAGAAGGTGGTTGAAAACAGTCGGAAACAGAAGGTGGTTGAAACAGTTGGAAACAGAAGGTGGTTGAAAACAGTCGGAAACAGAAGGTGGTTGAAACAGTCGGAAACAGAAGGTGGTTGAAACAGTTGGAAACAAAAGGTGGTTGAAAACAGTCGGAAACAGAAGGTGGTTGAAACAGTTGGAAACAGAAGGTGGCAGAAAACAGTCGAAACAGAAGGTGGTTGAAACAGTCGGAAACAGAAGGTGGTTGAACACTGTCGGAAACAGAAGGTGGTTGAAAACAGTCAGAAACAGAAGGTGGTTGAAAACAGTCGGAAACAGAAGGTGGCAGAAAACAGTCAGAAACAAAAGGTGGTTGAAAACAGTCGGAAACAGAAGGTTGTTGAAAACAAACGGAAAAAGAAGGTGGTTGAAAACAATCGGAAACAGAAGGTGGTTGAAAACAAACGGAAACAGAAGGTGGCAGAAAACAGTCAGAACAGAAGGTGGTTGAAAACAGTCAGAAACAGAAGGTGGCAGAAAACAGTCAGAAACAGAAGGTGCTTGAAACAGTTGGAAACAGAAGGTGGTTGAAAACAGTCGGAAACAGAAGGTGGTTGAAACAGTTGGAAACAGAAGGTGGTTGAAAACAGTCGGAAACAGAAGGTGGTTGAAACAGTTGGAAACAGAAGGTGGTTGAAAACAGTCGAAACAGAAGGTGGCAGAAAACAGTCGGAAACAGAAGGTGGTTGAAAACAATCGGAAACAGAAGGTGGTTGAAAACTGTCGGAATCAGAAGGTGGTTGAAAACTGTCGGAAACAGAAGGTGCAGAAAACAGTCGGAAACAGAAGGTGGTTGAACACTGTCGGAAACAGAAGGTGGTTGAAAACAATCAGAAACAGAAGGTGGTTGAAAACTGTCGGAAACAGAAGGTGGCAGAAAACAGTCAGAAACAAAAGGTGGTTGAAAACAGTTGGAAACAGAAGGTGGTTGAAACAGTCGGAAACAGAAGGTGGTTGAAACAGTCGGAAACAGAAGGTGGTTGAAACAGTCGGAAACAGAAGGTGGTTGAAAACAGTCGGAAACAGAAGGTGGCAGATAACAGTCGGAAACAGAAGGTGGTTGAAAACAATCGGAAACAGAAGGTGGTTGAAAACTGTCGGAAACAGAAGGTGGTTGAAAACTGTCGGAAACAGAAGGTGCAGAAAACAGTCGGAAACAGGTGGTTGAACACTGTCGGAAACAGAAGGTGGTTGAAAACAATCAGAAACAGAAGGTGGTTGAAAACTGTCGGAAACAGAAGGTGGCAGAAAACAGTCAGAAACAAAAGGTGGTTGAAAACTGTTGGAAACAGAAGGTGGTTGAAACAGTCGGAAACAGAAGGTGGTTGAAACAGTCGGAAACAGAAGGTGGTTGAACACTGTCGTAAACAGAAGGTGGTTGAAAACAGTCAGAAACAAAAGGTGGCAGAAAACAGTCAGAAACAGAAGGTGGTTGAAAACAAACGGAAACAGAAGGTGGTTGAAAACAAAAGGAACCAGAAGGTGGTTGAAAACAAACGGAACCAGAAGGTGGTTGAAAACAATCGGAAACAGAAGGTGGTTGAAAACTGTCGGAAACAGAAGGTGGCAGAAAACAGTCAGAAAAAGAAGGTGGTTGAAACAGTTGGAAACAGAAGGTGGTTGAAAACAAACGGAACCAGAAGGTTGTTGAAAACAGTCGGAAACAGAAGGTGGTTGAAACAGTTGGAAACAGAAGGTGGTTGAAAACAGTCAGAAACAGAAGGTGGCAGAAAACAGTCAGAAACAGAAGGTGGTTGAAACAGTTGGAAACAGAAGGTGGTTGAAAACCAGTCGGAAACAGAAGGTGGTTGAAACAGTTGGAAACAGAAGGTGGTTGAAAACAGTCGGAAACAGAAGGTGGTTGAACACTGTCGGAAACAGAAGGTGGTTGAAAACAGTCAGAAACAGAAGGTGGTTGAAAACAGTCAGAAACAGAAGGTGGCAGAAAACAGTCAGAAACAAAAGGTGGTTTAAAACAGTCGGAAACAGAAGGTGGTTGAAAACAGTCGAAAACAGACGGTGGTTGAAACAGTCGGAAACAGAAGGTGGTTGAAACAGTCGGAAACAGAAGGTGGTTGAAAACGGTCGGAAACAGAAGGTGGCAGAAAACAGTCGGAAACAAAAGGTGGTTGAAACAGTCGGAAACAGAAGGTGGTTGAAACAGTCGGAAACAGAAGGTGGTTGGACACAACAGGGAGGAGAAGTGGGCTGCATTGGAAAGGAAGGAGGAAAGAAAAAAAGACAGCAGGAACGGAAAAGCAAGAGAAAACAACAGGAAGGACAGGAAACAGAAGACAAGAGGAAAGAGGAAAGAGACAGGAGGCAACACAACTGGAAATTGGACATGAAAGAACAGGAAAGGAAAAGGAAGAAGACACTACAGGAAGGGGAAAAGGAAGAAGACACTACAGGAAGGGGAAAAGGAAGAAGACACAACAGGAATAGAAAAGGAAGAAGACACTACAGGACTGGAAAAGGAAGAAGACACAACAGGAAGGGGAAAGGAAGAAGACATCACAGGACTGGAAAAGGAAGAAGACACGACAGGAACAGAAAAGGAAGAAGACACAACAGGAACAGAAAAGTAAGAAGTCACAACAGGAATAGAAAAGGAAGAAGACACAACAGGAAGGGGAAAGGAAGAAGACACAACAGGAAGAGAAAAGGAAGAAGACGCAACAGGAAGAGAAAAGGAAGAAGACACAACAGAAAAGGAAAAGGAAGAAGACACAACAGGAAGGGGAAAGGAAGAAGACACAACAGGAAGGGGAAAAGGAAGAAGACACAACAGGAAGGGGAAAAGGAAGAATACACAACAGAAAAGGAAAAGGAAGAAGACACAACAGGAAGGGGAAAGGAAGAAGACACAACAGGAAGAGAAAAGGAAGAAGACACAACAGGAAGGGGAAAAGGAAGAAGACACAACAGGAAGGGGAAAAGGAAGAAGACACAACAGGAAGGGGAAAAGGAAGAGGACACAACAGGAAGGGGAAAAGGAAGAAGACACAACAGGAAGGGGAAAAGGAAGTAGACACAACAGGAAGGGGAAAAGGAAGAAGACACAACAGGAAGGGGAAAGGAAGAAGACACAACAGGAAGGGGAAAGGAAGAGGACACAACAGGAAGGGGAAAGGAAGAAGACACAACAGGAAGGGGAAAGGAAGAGGACACAACAGGAAGGGGAAGACAAGATAAGACAGCAGGAAGAGGAAGTGGACAGGGAAAGGGAGAGGAACAAAAAAGCAGGAAGGGGACAGCAAAAGAAGACAACATGGAGTGGGCATAGGAAGAAAGCAACAGGAAGGGGACAGCAAAAGAAGACAACATGGAGTGGGCATAGGAAGAAAGCAACAGGAAGGGGACAGCAAAAGAAGACAACATGGAGTGGAAATAGGAAGAAAGCAACAGGAAGGGGACAGCAAAAGAAGACAACATGGAGTGGAAATAGGAAAAAAACAACAGGAAGGGGACAGCAAAAGAAGACAACATGGAGTGGAAATAGGAAGAAAGCAACAGGAAGGGGACAGCAAAAGAAGACAACATGGAGTGGGCATAGGAAGAAAGCAACAGGAAGGGGACAGCAAAAGAAGACAACATGGAGTGGAAATAGGAAGAAAGCAACAGGAAGGGGACAGCAAAAGAAGACAACATGGAGTGGAAATAGGAAGAAAGCAACAGGAAGGGGACAGCAAAAGAAGACAACATGGAGTGGAAATAGGAAGAAAGCAACAGGAAGGGGACAGCAAAAGAAGACAACATGGAGTGGGCATAGGAAGAAAGCAACAGGAAGGGGACAGCAAAAGAAGACAACATGGAGTGGGCATAGGAAGAAAGCAGCAGGAAGGGGAGACAGAAACAGGACAAGAAGAAGGAATAGGGAACAGGAGACAGCAAGATGAAGAAAGGAACAGGAGGCAACATGGAGGTAAAGGGGAGAGAAGACAAGAGGGAGGAAAAGTGTACGGAAAGGAAGCATACGACAAAAAAGAGGTGGATGGGGAGGGAAGGGGGGGGGGGCAAAAGAGAACAGAAAGGGGGAGAGGAACACAACACGGCAGGAATGGAAGGGGGCATAGGAAGACGAGGGCAAGGAAGGTGGAGGGGAAGCGGACGAGAAGCAACGGAAAGGGAAAGGGCCAGCAAACCTCATGATGGAGGGAACGGAACAGGAGACAACAGGAAAGAGAAAAGAACAGAACGCAGCAGGGAGGCGCAAGGGAAGAAGACAGGAAGTGGAAGAGACGGTCGTTCTTTCTGTTTTGAGGACAGCCATTTTGTGCACATCGCAGCGCGAGAGAGAGCGCCTCCAAGGAAGATTTAACCGTTTCGGAAATAACGGATTTTTCTGGACTGGTTTGAATTCGTTCTTTCATGTTTTTGAATCGATCCGTCTTCCTGTCTGTTTGTTCGTCTGTCAGTCTTTCCCTTTCTTTCCGTCTCGTGCTGTTTTTATGTTTTCATCCCTCAGCCTCAACAAGGAGGAGCGACAGAGTAAGTTTTCTGCGGGTCCTTGTACAAGATTCGTTCCCTTTCGATTTGTATGATGTACCCTGTACAAACCATGGCTCCAACCATGTCCCTGTTAAAAAAGACAAATACGAAAGGTACGCAAACTTTATATGATACTCCAACGTCTACTTTAAAAAAAAAAACATGCTGTGCTTTAAATATATCAATGCTATTATCAAAAGAATCAACGTTCAAAATGCGGCATTTTTCTTCGTTGATCATGTTTGGATTCAGGTAAAGTTGGTTACCAAAAAAAAGAGACAGATTTAAGGATTATCGCTCTAACATTCTTTAAACGTTTACTCGTCATCTGTGCGGTGCACCATGAGCTTTTGAATTTCTGTGAAAATAGTTTTGTCAAGAAATATACACCATGAAAGAAGTATTCAGCATTGAAGTAGTCATTCGTCAAGTTTTATTTGTTGAGCCACTTTGTCACGAAACTGTAGTGCGATGTATTGAATTGTATGTACCACGTCAGTGCACCCCATTGAAGTATCTGTCTTATGATGCTATATTGTTTCATCATGTTGTCTAGTGTCTGTATGACACTGTACTGTTCTGTGCTGCATCATGGTGTCTGTGAACTGCGCAGTATTGTTCTGTACAAGGTTTTCTTTCTGATACATCGCAGTGTCTTTCTTGGTACTGCGCTATAATAGACTGTTCTGTTCTGTTCTGTACTGCTCTGCAGTGTACTGTTCTCGACTGTTCCGTTTTGTGCTCCATTGCACTATACTACTCTGTTTCCAGCCTTTATAAACTGTTCTATGCTGAACTCTATTGCACTGCAGTTTACCATATTTTACAGTACTGTCATGGTCTGGTCTCTTAAGTGCTATTCCGTGCTGCTTCGCTTGGTATCATTTTGTTCTGTGCTATTCTTCACTGCATTATTTTACTCTGTTCTATACTGTTACAAAGTACCGTACTCTCCTGTATTGTTCCATTCAATACTGCAGAGCAACCGTTCTGTACTGCTATTTGCTTAATTAAGCGTGCTGTTTTGTACTGTATTGTTCTGTGTTGCGGTTATTGCGTTGTTTACGTTTATGCAGTACTATACTATACAACCCAATACTGTTCTGTATTGCATTCTTCTGGACTATACTGCTCTGTATTGTATAGGTCTGCGTTGTATTGGCCTGTATAATTCAGTATACAGGGTACGTTCTGTACTGTTCTGTATTGCAATGTTCTGTACTGTTATATATTGTTATGCCAGCTGAATCTTGATAATGGCTGTAAAATATACGGCTTGCTTAATACCTCCATACCTACATAAGACAAATCAGGCTTTGCGCACGCACGCTTGGGCATGCGCGCGCGCGTGTGTGTGAGAGAGAGAGAGACAGACAGAGAGACAGAGACAGAGAGAGGCAGAAAGAGAGAGCTTGTGTGTGTGTGTGTGTGTGTGTGTGTGTGCGTGCGTGCGTGCGTGTGTGTGTGTGTGTGTGTGTGTGTGTGTGTGTGTGTGTGTGTGTGTGTGCGTGCGTGAGTGCGTGCGTGCGTGCGTGTGCGTGCGTGTGTACGTGTAGACATGTGTGTATGTGCAACAGTACACGTGCGCGTGTTACTTTTCATTGGTACTCTTTCCCTTAAGTTTTGTAGCACAAAGCAAAACCGCAGAACCCCAGGATTCTTTAGACTCTGAAACAGTAAATCAATAGACATTTGCGTGTGTGTGTGTGTGTGTGTGTGTGTGTGTGTGTGTGTGTGTGTGTGTGTGTGTGTGAGAGAGAGAGAGAGAGAGAGAGAGAGAGAGAGAGAGAAGAGGTTGGCGGAAAGAGACAAGAGGAAAGGTGAAGGAGACTGAGGAGGGGTTGGAGGTGGAAGGGAGGAAGTAGTGGATGTCTGACCGGGAGAGTAAAGGGGGTGAGGGCAGTAGGTGATTGACGCCAGGTCAGAAACGTCAGAGGGAAATGTCAGTTCGATCGTCTTGCACTCAGCGGCAATCTTGGCCCTCCCAGTGCGTGTGACAGTCGTGCCACAGTGAGCGCACATGTCAACGACGAGATGTACAACAAACCGAATCACCCCATCTATCGATTTAGACCCCCGGTTAAATCTAACAGTCACCGATGGTACAACCTGGGGTGGGGAACATTCTTTTCCTGGAACTACCGTGTGCATACCAAAAGGAAAACAGACACCAGGGTCGGATCCATTGTCAGGGGAGAAGAGTGGAGGGCGATGAACATGATTTTGTGTGGAGTTGTTTGGGCTTATTCGGGGGGGGGGGGGGGGGGGGGGGAGCAAAAGGAAGGGTTAAGGCGGTATTACAACTGTGCTGCAGCTTTTGCCGAAAGCACGTTTGAGGAGAAAAGAAAGGATTAGAGGGGAAGAGGAAATGTCTGCTACAATTGTGCTGCAGTATTCGCTGAAAAGGAGTGTCTAAGGTATTGGAGGAAGGGAAAGAGAGAGAAAGGGGAGCTGTTTGTCTACAACTGATAATGACCTTCAAGCCTTATATTGTTTATGTTTCAGTTCTAAAGTTTTTACGCTTGCTGATAGGAATGTTTTGGAATGGGAATGGGCCATAGGTCCAAAGGAGAATAAGTCTTGAGAGGGTCATCTCACATGACCAGTACTTGGAATAATTTCGACTCAAAAATTGCCCAAATTTCTATCTGCCGTCCCTTAAGAAAGAGAAGGGGTAGTAAACGTAACATCCAGTTAAAACGTGCCAACGTTGCTGTACTCCGCAGGCATGGGATGCTCACGAGAGAGGGAGAAATAAAGGGAGACGATCTGCCAATTCCATACTGACCAAGCACAGTGAATGAGTGAATGCCACTCAGCGCTGACATGTTTTATTGGACAGAACTCGCCTTGTCTGTGTGACTGTAAAAACAAACTGGGGATATCTAACGTAGTGAAATATAAAGGGGAGGAGGGAAGTGTGATAAGTCTGTATTGAAGCCGACTTTCCAGTCACACTTTCACTGACATTCAAAAACTGGTTGCCAAACAGATCAGTGGAGTGCTTTTTTTTTTTTTTTTTACACGTCCCTCAGGTTTTGTCATATGTATCAGACGGATGTTTGTTTCGAGCCCTGTAAGTGTAACACCATACAGCACAACACAGAATAATCTCCCTTTCACAGACATTTGTCTAAGGCCAGAAATTCACTACCTAAGTACGGGACTTCTGAATTGATGTGAAAACGAAACCCGGGGAGGAAATGTATGGGAAGTAGTTTTAGTCCCGGACATCCAGGGTTGTGTCCCTTGTACGTGACGGGCGTGCTGACAGATGCGTTCTCTGAATTGCGAAAGTCCGTGTCAGAATCAGACGAGACAGCCCGTCTTCCATGCTGGCACTCTTGCCTGTTTCTGGCATCGTCCGCTTCTGTCTGCGTGGTGTGTTTGTGAAGATCAGATACATTCTCATCATTGCAAGTAACTTGTTTTGCGTCATGTTTATTTTTTTTACTCATCTAATCTAGACCTATTTATTTTTGCATTACATCATGACCGTTAGGGTTTCTCTTTTCTTATAGACCAGCGCAGTTTAGGGTTTCTATTACTGTTTCTCTTTTGTTTTCTGAATTCATTCTTAAGAAATCTTTTAGTTCAGTCCACATTCGAGAGAAGCGGGCCTGGTGGCAATCCTGTTGGCGAGGCTGACAATAGCCTGGCTGTCGACATTATATGGAAACAAGAAAGAGCAAAAAGCATGACAGGCAGCATTTAGGGATATCTCTTGACTCCCCCCGTGCTCTTGTCAATGTGTTGCCGTATGAAGGACTTTGGATACCCAGCTCCGCTGTTAAATGCTAACAAGATGCCAAGCATATAAACGTACTCCCAGTTTATCTTCCTGACACAATCAAACATGCGTCATAATGTATTTCGTCACTGAGATAGTCCATACAAAAGAAAACCGTTTTGGGCCGTTATAGCGGTTAGTAACGGTTATTCTGGTAAAATATAGCATCTTGCATCATCCGTGACCCATAATGAACATACGTACAAATTTTCAGACAGATTGGCCCAGAAGTTTTGTCTGGAGCGAGTGGAACACATTTTGACCACGGACAGACAGACACATACACAGACACACAGACAGCATTTCTTCGTTTCCCTTGTAAAGTACTCTCTGTTCTATAAGAACTGGGAGTACAACAAAATGAGAATCAGCGGTTTGCTGGTTATGATGTTCCCTCCATGTCCACGCCCGTGGCGAGTGCACATCAGAATCATCGGTACTGGGAAGGTATGGGGAATGTTGTTAAAGGGAAAAGGTGATTCCCTTCATAGAAGGACGTTTGTGTAAACTAGCTCTGTGACTAAGTAATGTTCTTGTCACCTAGAGGAGTCATGTTTAAGTTAGGTTAAACCAGGGGCCACTGATCACCACCGAAGTGACGTAACAGCAATGCATTGTCTCCTCTAGTTGGTTGCCTTGTTTACTGGATCTGTTTTTATTATGCTAGAAGAAAAACATACTCTGCTGTCAGCTTCAATACAGACTCCACAGCTCCTATAAAAGATGCAAAACAACAAGCAAGACATGCATTAAAGTAGAGAAAAAGTGTATGTTGGGAGGGTGTGGGAAAGAGAAGGGGAGGGAATTGGAAAGACCGATTGGGAAGACGGAGTGTCGACGGTGGGCGAGAGAGCGAGGGGAGATGGGTTGTGGTGGAGGTGGTGGTAGTGCACGGGAGATAATGAAAAGACAATTTCGCATCTCTCTCTCTCTCTCTCTCTCTCTCTCTCTCTCTCTCTCTTCTCTCTGTGTGTGTGTGTGTGTGTGTGTGTGTGTGTGTGTGTGTTTGTGCGCGCGCGCGTGCGTGTGTATGTGTGTGTGTGTGTGTATGCGTGCGTGCGTGCGTGTGTATGTGTGTGTGTGTGTGTGTGTGTGTGTGTGTGTGTGTGTGTGTGTGTGTGTTGCTCAGCATGTTTTTTTTTTTCTCGAGGTTAGCTGGCGGTCTCATGAGGAAACCTCTCAGCGAAGGAAAACGGCTATAAATGGCAGCCTGATTTGCTGTCCCTGGCTTGGTGTTAATTGTTTATCCTGGCAATTTCTAGGTTTCGGATTTTACTTGTTCTTTTATCGTAATCGCTGGAACAACCAGCTTCCATGCCTGACCAACACACAGCTTGAAGTTGCCACAGGCAGAAGAGAGGTGCTGCAGTGCTTCCCAGTCCTTGGCGTGCTCCTGGGGATGAGCGCGGGCTCTGGAGGAGAACAATCCGGCAACGGCATCAACCACAGAGAAACACACGACGAATTATCAGGACACTGAGAAAGCCAGCGATGCCCATGAACACCCGCCACCTGAAAACCAAGAGCGGCACAGCGTCTTGGTGAGGTTTCGCATCGAGGACTGCAGACTGAACTGTCACGCGCCCCGGAAGTGACGACTGGTGCCCTGCCCAAGCCTGACCCCTCGGACCGGAAGACCAGACTGCGGAACACGTGCTCCGACGGTGCCCCGGTCCATGAACCAACAAGACAAGATGTATGACCACTGCACACGCTGCTGAAGGCCAAGCTCTACGGCTACAACCGGAAACTGGAGGCATCAGCACTGTTCGTCACCTGCACTGGACTGATCGTCTAGCCAGCGGACAAGAAGGAAAGATCCGTACAATTATTGGCAAGAGATTCAGCTATCTCCGCCCCTTTTGTTCAGATGATAGAAGGAAACGATTCAAGCAAGTGGTGATTTGTCGAGAATACAAAACAAGGTGTGTGTGTGTGTGTGTGTGTGTGTGTGTGTGTGTGTGTTGTTTTGTTTTTCTCAAGTGGAAGGTGACTTATGCTCTCCTCCTCCTCCCTCTTAAACTCCGCTGTGCAGTTCACCATGGCAACGGATGTTATCTCCCCTGTTTATTTGTTCCATTTTGGAAGTGACGTTTTTGTCGGCGATGGGCTACCCATGCAAAACCGCCTGACTCAGTTTTGTTGAAAGTTGATGGAGATATGGAATATTCCTCAGAGACGAACCCATTGACTTGGTGGGGCGAATCTGGATCTAACGGCGGATCCAAGATCTGTTCGAGCTGGGTGCTGGTCTGCGTTCTTCCAAGTGGGCTTCTAGTTACTTTTTGTTTGTTTGTTTGTTTTGTTTTTGTTTTTGCTGTCCCAACCTCTGCGCCACCTCAGAGGCAGTGCACCCACGCCTCTCATTCCGACACCCCGTCCACAGCCACAGCCCGGTCGGCCCCGCCGCAGCACCGGCACCGGCAATCCATAGGGAGCAGTCAGTGTCAACTCGTCAAGAGGCAACCCACCGGAGGAGACACTGCACTGCTGCCGAGTCACTTCGGTGGTGTTCAGTGGCGCCTGTTCTGATCTAACATACGCAGGACACCACCTACTAAGCCCCCTACTGACGACAATAATTGCTTAGTCGCGGAGCCGGCGTTAGTGAGCTCTCCCTCCGGAGGGCGCCACCACGTCCGTCCAACGACAGCCCCCATGGACCCGCCGATACCGGTGACCCCGACGGAACCAAACCAAGGCCACAGACGTGGAGAGGATATTGACATTGAGGTCACCATGAGAGCAGGGCATGAAGGGCCACAGCATTTGAGACATTTTTGTACTCCCAGTTCTTAAAGAACAGGGAGTACTTTAGAATGGGAACGAAGAAATGCTGTGTTGTTGTTCTGTTTTACGTCTTTCCACATTACGTGATATTAGACCAGAAATGCTATGTGTGTGTGTGTGTGTGTGTGTGTGTGTGTGTGTGTGTGTGTGTCTGTGTCTGTGTGTCCGTGGTCAAAATATGTTCCACTCGCTCCAGACAAAACTACTGGGCCGATCTTTCTGAAAATTAGTAGGTATGTTCACTATGGATCAAGGATGATGCCCGATGTTTTAGTTTACCGTTACAGCCTGTAACGGTTTTTTTTTTCTCCATGGAATATCTCAGAAAGTACTTGCTGATCTTTGTGAAAATTAGCAGGTATGTTCATTATGGGTCACGGATGATGCCCGATGTTTTAGTTTACCCCGTTACAGCCGTTACTAATGGCTGTAACAGTCTGTAACGGTTTTTCTTCTTTATGGAATATCTCCAGAAATACTTGGCCGATCTTTCTGAAAATTCATAGGTATGTTCACTGTGGGTCACGGATGATGCCCCATGTTTTAGTTTACCATATATACCGTTTCTGACGGCTGTAATGGCCTGTAACGCTTTTTCTTCTTTATAGAATATCTCAGAAAGTACTTGGCTGATCTTTGTTAACATTAGCAGGTATGTTTATTATGGGTCACGAATAATGCCCGATGTTTTAGTTTACCGTTATAGCCGTTACTAACGGGTGTAACGGCCTGTAACAGTTGTTTTTCTTCATAGAATATCTCAAAAAGTCCTTGGCCGATCTTTGTGAAAATTAGCAGGTATGTCCATTATGGGTCACGGATGATGCCCGATGTTTTAGTTTACCGTTATAGCCATTACTAACGGCTGTAACGGCCTGTAACATTTTTTCTTTATGGAATATCTCAGAAAGTACTTGGCTGATCTTTATGAATATTAGCAAGTATGTTCATTATGGGTCACGGATGATGCCCGATGTTTTAGTTTACCGTTTATACCGTTACTAACGGCTGTAACGGCCTGTAACGCCTTTTCTTCTTTATAGAATATCTCAGATTATGCTTGGCCGATCTTTGTGAAAATTAGCATGCATGTTCATTATGGGTCACGGATGATGCCCGATGTTTAAGTGTACCGTTATAGCCATTACTAACGGCCCATAATGGTTTTCTTCTTTATAGAAAATCTTAGAAAGTTCTTGGCCGATCTTTCTGAAAATTTGTAAGTATGTTCATTATAGGTCACAGACGATGGCCGATGTTTACCAGAATAGCCATTAGTAACGGTTACACCAGTCCAAGACGGTTTTTCCTCTTTATGGAATATCTCACGCGTATTCAGGATAAACTGAGAGTACGTTTATATGCTTTGCATCTTGTTTTTTTATGCTGATCGATGAGAATGGGGATGATTAAGATGATGCTACGGATTTCCATTTCGGTCTGAGACTACATGACAGGGCTGTATTCTACGCTTCCTTTCATAATGTATCCCGGCGTCAACCGGGCCCGAGAGATACAAGCACCTGCAGTGTTGGTCAGGAAATTTGAGCAACACTCTCAGAAACGCATCCATTAAGTGGATGAAACTCGACTGTGTGGTCCCAGTCTTCCCAACTGAGTCCGCAGCAAACTTAACTCTGGGTAGGAGCCGGTCGGGGCAGAAAAACCCACATGACTCTGATGGGATTCGAACCCACGACCTCCCAGCCGGGAGTCCGCGACGCTTACCACGTCGCCACGGCGGCTGGTGGGGCTTCTAGTTACTGACTGTGTCCTTCTCTCTGTCAAATTACAATGTCCTTTCAAGTACCCTTTAGTCTTTGTGTACTTTGGGACATTTGTTCGAATTTCCATTGACCGGTAAAGCGAGAATGGACGAAAAAAAAGTGTCAGCGGATATTTACATTTTTTATTGCCGACACTAGACAAACCCAGTCCATCATTTGTCAAGTGAAACCTGAAATATGACACAGCGTTATAAAGGTCTGGTTTCGCCATTTACAGAAAGTGGATGAACAACTTCTGTTATTTTAGAGTTGCATTTTCATTTTGTCCTATCTCTTCTGTCTGTCTGTCTGTCTGTCTGTCTGTCTGTCTCTCTCTCTCTCTCTCTCTCTCTCTCTCTCTCTCTCTCTCTCTCTCTGTCTCCCTATGTCTGTCTGTCTGTCCCTTTCTCTCTGTCTCTCTCTCTCTCTCTCTCTCTCTCTCTCTCTCTTGTCTCTCTCTCCCTCCCTCTCTCTCCCTCTCTCTCTCTCCCTCTCTCTCTTTTTCTCTCTCTGTCTCGCGCGCGCGCGCGCGCGCGTGTGTGTGTGTGTGTGTGTGTGTGTGTGTGTGTGTGTGTGTGTGTGTACGCGTGGGCGCGCACACACGCGTGTATAAAAGTCAGCCGATCTTAGATCAATCCAATCTTTGTCAAACTGCCCAGAAAACCACCGCTCTGACCAGCTGTCAGTATTATTGCGTCCATGTTTCACCACAAGTTTAAATTACTACCAACCTGTATTGGTTTAGCTTGGGTAATAATTTGAAATCCGTTCGCCCCAGTATGGTAATGCCTCATACACGTGTAAGTTTCATACACGTCAATCTTTCCCCACTCCCTCATTAACAAATCGCTGTCTTGGAATCACGCATACAAACGAGACGAAAACATATTCATTATGTTTCAGAAACATTTTTTTTTTGTCCTGGCGGATCTACTTTCTTGCGTCCTCCTTCCACGCTCACACTCCCTCACAAATTGCTGCACATTAACATGTGAGGTCCTGCCAAGACATCTTGTTATCCACGGGCATGCAAGACGAGGGTCAATCTGACAGGGCCTACATGAACGATCCTGTCGCTTTACAAAGAAAGAAGAGATGCTGAGGATAAGGAAATCAAGGTGGTCTAGGAAGACTAGATGTAAGACAAAAATGTGATTCATGTTGTGTTGGAAAGTCGTCGTAGCAAAACCTTTTTGCTGTCTTCACGAAAACTTCTCATCTTGCCGTAGCCGAAGTGTTAGTTAAACAGACAGTACATTTCTAACGGTCGGTGTCCGGTTTTGTGGCCCTGACCTTTTGGCAGCCGGGTAGAGTAAATCAAAATCTGTCCACTCGCCCTGAGGTTCGCTGTCTGCCTTGGCAGAGACGAACTTAAAAGAGCTTGTCAAGTTGCCGGTATACCTATAGGTTGCTGAGACAAATCAGGGTTTTGGCTTTCTTAAGAATCAGGATGATACTTATTTCCCACGAATCGGTTTGTATAACACACAGTTTGTCACTCGGTCAAATGACTTTGAATGTGCCTGGTTGTACGTTGTCGATTACATTTGTTGTTGTTGCCAGAACCATTTGACGTCAGCGTCAGACTGGATCGTATTATGCAAGCCATTTCCACGCCAAACCATTTCCATGCCACCCGGCAACATTTTCACCTGAGAAGTGTGAAGCAGCTTGACGCCAAAACCGTTTTGACTCCACGACATCGTGGTGCGCGTGATGCACTTCGTGGTTACGTTGACAGCGACAGTGTGCGTCCATCCTGTGATCAGGTACATCCACAGCAGTGCTGCCTGCGGGAAGTTTGGTGGCAATATGTCCTTACCGCTATACAGAGTTATCACAGCCCGATGTGACCAGAGTTACATGTTCATCAGCCTAGAATCAACTGCTACCTCCGTCATACAAAAAAAAAATTCGCTATCTATTCAGGTCTGTGAATGAACCTAATCCTCTCGCCTGTGTGAACAACTTGAGATAAAAAATAAAAAATAAAAAGAAATAACTTTGCAAACGCCTTGTTCTTTTTTTGTTGAAGAATTCCACTTCCCCCTCTTCTTTTGTATCACCTGTCTGTGCTCTTCGCTTCTTCCATACCCCTCTCCACCCTGTCCTCCTTGAGCCTCCCAGTGTATGCACACCAACAAACTATTCCAGCTAAGAGGCTCTGTGGTCTGTAGACGCACAGAAAACAGACACCCTGACTCTGTCGACCAGAACCAACCTCGCGTTTGACAAATTGATTATTTGGCTCGCAGGAAGAAGAAAAGGAAATGGAAAAACAAAAGTTTGATTCATGTCCTCCTGGAAACGAGTGCAGTGCCTCTTTCGTGTCTCAAAGCGTCCTTTTACTGCGCGATGGCAGAAGAAGTATATGAGCACACACTCACATTTTTTGACAGGCTGCGCCTGTGCAAGTTTATGGCCTCTTTCCTCATGGGCACTGGGTAAATCGCATTAGGGTGTACCCACTGACCCTAAGCTTGCCTTGCAGGGGTAAAAAACTTGTGGAATCGTGGGCCTATACTCAGGTTGCATTGTCATCTAACTGTCGATTTTTTTGTTATCCCTCAGGTGACGGGAAAGTGTTCAGAAGAGGAATAGTTTCGATTCCGAACATAATTTTATAAATGTGACATCACAATCCCATGTTTACAGCACCATGGTACCACACAGCATTGATGAAACAATCCTGGCAAACAACACAGAATGGAATTTACATGTTCATAAAAACCTGCCTGGCTCCCAACACACACACACACACACACACACACACACACACACTCTCTCTCTCTCTCTCTCTCTCTCTCTCTCTTGAAATGGCAATCTCATCTAAATAACGTATGCAAAGTAGTCTCAAAACACCTTTTCCTGTTATCTCAATTAAAGCGCTACGTCAACATTAATGTGCTTAAACTTTTCTTCAATGCACACATAATGTCACGTATCAATTACGCCTCAACAGTGTGGGACGGCAGTAGTGACGTCCACAAAAAAAGGCTGAATTCTCTCCATAGACGTGCAGCAAAGCTACTCCATCCAGCTGTATCTCTAACAACAGACGAAAAACTAAAAGCGCTGAACATACTTCCTCTGAATAGGCAATTGGAATTCAACAAGGCATCATTTATGTTTACAATCTTGACAGATACTATGCCATGTTATATCAATGCCCTTTTTACAAGATCGAACAGCTTTTCTGGCTCAACGAAATTCCTTCTTCCCTACCCACGCATTGATCTATACAAAACAAGCCTAGCATACTCTGGACCATATGTCTGGAACTCACTTCCACCGAATCTACAAAACATGAATACTTTAAAACTTTTCAAGGAACATTTGCATAAACATTTTATGTCTCAGTAGTTAAATGACTCGATTACAATGATTAGCGTCCACTCGCTAAGTCTTCTGTGAACCATGCTTTGAATAAATCGTCTAAACATAAAACCTACTCCGTTAAAATCGCTCATCCCCACTCCCACTCTGTCTACCCTCCCTTTTCTCCTCCCCCTACCTACCATTCTCTCTTCCCCACCCTCCTCTGACCTCTCTCTCTCTGTAGTTTTTGTTTGTTTGTTTGCTTGTAAGTTTCCTTTTGTTTTACCATCCCCCATCTCATTAGTGCTTTTATGAGTAGTTTGCTTATCATTGTAGAATTAGATTATCATGTTGCTATGTTGAATTGTCTGTATGAATGATATGTGCTGAAATAATGTATGCATGACAAGGACAGATTGTAAGACTAGGCTTTGGCCTAAAATCTTCATCCTTGGGTATTAAAGATCAATCAATCAATCAATCAATCAATCTCTCTCTCTCTCTCTCTCTCTCTCTCTCTCACACACACACACACACACACACACACACACACACACACACACACACACACACACACACACCTCTTTCTGTCTTCCATTCGTAAGATCTCATCCCCTTCCCTTACACCCATCACTCCATATACACACGCTGTTCGA
This sequence comes from Conus ventricosus, assembly GCA_018398815.1. Lineage (NCBI taxonomy): Eukaryota > Metazoa > Mollusca > Gastropoda > Neogastropoda > Conidae > Conus > Conus ventricosus. Next base: position 82,529,130 of record CM031608.1, on the reverse strand, counting down.
GCTGTGAAATTCCACTGTATGTAGTTAGACGGAAGAAGTCGAGAGACATCCTGATTTGATCGACCCACACCTAGTTGTGGTTTGAAGAGGAAGACAAAAAGAGAGGCGGTCTTGGACAGGGGAGAACCATAGGAAGAGGAAATAGGTAACATGAACTATTCATATCCTGAGAAAAACATTTGCAGACTAAAACCGCGGGCTATGGCAAAAGTATTGTTTGAACGGACATTTTACAGTTCTGACATAATGTGCGAGTATTTTGCTGTCACTATACTTACTATTTTAGATGGGTGAGCAGATGAGATCTGGGTCCACCCATTCATCACAATCCTTTATATTTGCTTAGGTAGGGACTCAAGCGCAGATGAGGAAATTATACAGTCATATGCCTTAGTTAAACAGATGCGTTGAAGTGGATTTTATTTTGTTCCTAACATATTCCAAAAAAGGAATATGTTTGTTTGTTAAGTTAATCTCACACCTATGTTGTGATAAACACGTGACTCGCCGCCCATTAGTGTAAAACAATCGGTGTCGAAACACTCGAGATTCCAAAACACTATTAATAAAAAAAAAAAAAAGAAGAGGAAATGAGGTAAACTTTCCTGATAACGTTTTCTGCTCTGTCTACGTTCCACACCTTTATCCTATGTCATCCCCCTGTCAACCCCCCGACAGTATACACGGGCGCACACACCTGTTCACATCCTCCTGCACTAAAGACACCCACATCATCAACAAACTGCTTGACCCGAAACATCCGTGTGCCTGTGGGCAGACTCCTGTGTTGGCACAGGCTAAGCATGTGACATCCCAATGGTAAAACGCTGTTAATAGATATGATGAAAACGTGTGTTTTTTTTTTTTCTTCTTTCCAAACCTTGCTTAGTCAGTGTTCTAACCTCTCCCTCTGGATATCGCCCTTCTATGCTCCCCCCCCCCCCCCCCTCCCCGCTCTCCTACATTTAGCAACGGTTTCCAAGCCTAGGAATACTTTCGTCAGTGAAGAAACAGACAAGAGATGTTTTGGCTGAGCTCCACATGAAGAGCAGCCTTTCATTTTACAAAGAAAGGATTTGGAAGAGGTGGAAAAGGAGGTAGGAAAAGAATCATGAGACAAAAGTTTTATCCACTTGCTGTCGGAAACTCATGAAAATAAAGCCCAAGCCCACCTTTTCGTCCCGCTTGAGGCCATGGCTGACGCTTTATTTGAGAGACGACAACAATTCTGACAGGCTGTGTTGTGGCCTCTGCCCCTAAGGGCTCAGCAGATTGGATGAGAGTCTAACCTCACATACACCAAGCCTTTCTGTCTGCCTTGTTAGGGACAGGCGTCCTGAAAAAGAACTTATAGATTCACGGCATACACGCTGGTTACACTGACACTTAATTCTCTCGGTAAATCGAAAAAAAGATTAAAAGAAGGAAAGCATTGGTTTCTTAAGTTGATTTATTACTTGCGTCATCACACATTCAATGCTACAGAGTCTCGTGGTACCCAGTGCTAACATTTCGAAATAAATTTGACTTCCATGAGAACGTTTGACGGTCTTCGATGTTCCACACATCCTTTGTGTAATCTTCTCACATCCTCCTTTAACGCGCGCGCGCGCACACACACACACACACACACACACACACACACACACACACACACACACACACACACACACACACACACACACACATCAGCAAAACATTCCATGCAACAACAAAAAACAAAAAAAAAATCTTACGCTTTTTCCCAATACCTCAGTAAGCATAGTCCCAGAGTACGAAATTCCAAAATCAAGATTTCACTAATCAAAACAAGACGAAACCTACTCTTTTTGGAGACCTGTTTTGTTACCTAAGCTCCATAATCTGTCCCCACTTCGGCCCTCTCCGCCTCTACGTTACCTTCCGATGCCAGCCTCCCCATCTGAATGTACACACATCAACAAATGGTCCAGGCGAGAAATGCTTTCGTGTGTGAGAAAACAGAGAAAACAAGAGTCGCGCTGATTGAGTTGACCCGGTTATGTCTCTGGTCTGCCGGAAGAGGAAATACACGGCCAACCTTTGACCGAGATTCTTTAAAAGCCGTTTGATGGTCCTGTCCATTTCACATTTCCAGACAATTCTTCCATCTGAACATGACAGCACAACAATTGTAGCACATAGCATAAACATTTTTCTTTAATATCTCTTAAGTGTTGTTGATTAGCTGATAAAAATCAACTGAAAGATGAACAAGGAGAGTGAACATTTTTAAACTGAATGGAGAAGAAACAGTGGTCAACATAGAGAGATACGACAAGGCACGATAATGACTGAAAATTGCCCATGTTCAGGGTAACTCTTTTAACCCATGATACTTCACTGTTTTAAGTCAACATAGACTAGCCATAGTGTAAAACAGTGTTATGATAAAAACATGGTAAGACGGACAATCAAGATGGTATCCTGTTGGATGGATATGATAATTCCATGAGATAATACCCGCCACTCGGCGGTTCCTGTCTGCAATATCAAGTGGTGTCTCTGGCATCGAAAGCTAATTGTACTGTGCGAGTTGGAAACAAATCAATCGAAGATAAAGCAGAAGAGAATTTGGAAGAAGTCGAATGAAAGACAAAATCAGTCATTTGAGACAGGAAGTTATTCTTTCTGTGTTCTCTGGAACTTCCTTGTATGAGCTTCCCACACCGTGAATTGTCCACACTACAAAAGAATTCGCATTTGAAATATTCTCCTGAAATGTCAAGAAATAAAGACTGTTGCCTATAAGCATTGATTAACTTTTTTTTTTGGTTGAGAATCTTGTGTACAACAAGGATTTAAACCAGTGTATTATTGGACGAATTGCATTGCATGTTATCTAAATGCCATTTTCCCCTGTACTGTGATACTTCATACGTTCATTTGTTAATGATTGGTGTATTTATTTATTTTTTTTTAATGTTATTGATAACTATATACGCTGCTTTTTGGTGGTGGTGGTTGCCGTTGAGTGGTGGTGAATGCGTGTGTGTGTGTGTGTGTGTGTGTGTGTGTGTGTGTGTGTGTGTGTGTGTGTGTGTGTGCGCGCGTGCGCTTTTGATGTTGGTGGGGATGGTATGTGTGTTGTGTTATGTTGTTCAGTATAACATTACCACACTGTGAAAACGAGTTAAATGAAAGATGTGTTTATTCATCCGCACTAGCCCACATACTGATGAATGAACTGCTTAAGCCAACAGATCCCTTTGTCTCCCAGCCGACACTACTCTCATAACAGCGTCGTATTGTCTAACAGCCTTGTTATACCAATACCAGTGTCAGAAAGCCTGAACCAACAGGACGACATGAAACGGAATATTATTTGTGAAAGCTGACTTGGTCTGCTACACACTCTTGTTTCATATGAAGCATGAACAGCTTGGTGATTACTGAAACGAGAAAGAACAGGATGAATACGTGTAAGGGAGAAATGTTCATCAAATCCTCTTGGGCAGTTTGAAGATTAATGCGCCTTTCATGTCTGTAGGCGATTAATGCGCCTTTCATGTCTGTAGGCGATCTTTTCGTTACATCTTTGCAGAACTGTTAGATGAAATGAAGACCCGCATTTCGGACAGGTGCACTCATTTCTTCTATTTCACTGCCTTTGTGGATTAGGAGCTTCTGACTCACTCTGAGCCTGAATGAGGGTTTGTCAGTGTTAATTAAGCTTAGATGACGGATGTATGATGTCACAAGTAAATGATCCGATTACTCACAACTGTGGGTTTTGTTTGTTTGTTT
>CM031608.1:82517865-82520365 GCA_018398815.1 Conus ventricosus | reverse complement strand
CTATCTGCCAGTTACGCAATCACCACACGAACCTCCTCTGGAGGTGAAAAGTTCAGTCCAGAAATCTAATTCCGCCAGACAGTGCATGGCCACAGATCCTTTTTTTTTTCAAACGAACAGGTCGCCTACTATCGAGGACTGCATCATCAGCATGAAGTATTGTTTTTACGTCACTTGAATAATGCTGTGACTATGCGGTCTACCTTAATTCTATTTTCTGCGACGCATACGAATTCATATCTTCACCCCCGCTAGGTGAAAACGGCAATAGATGGTCTGAGTTTGACGATGTGAAACTTAATTTTCATCACAGTTCTTGAATATATCATTTCACATGTCGTATATCTGTGCATAAAGCAATGATTATTAGTGATCATAATTCAAAGGAAAAAGCAACTTCGCCATATTGATTTTATTGATGAAAATAGTAATGGCAGATCTTGGCCGATAGGGTTCAATGGCATGTTCGCGCTTGGAATCACTAAAAGATCTTAAGAACATTCATCTTTCTGCCAAGCTTGATTACGCTCCTGCTAGTAAAGCCTGAGAAAATGTCAACGGTTAAGTTTATCATGGACATTGTCATGCATAAACACACGCACATACAGACAACCGAAACAGTATGATGACATCAGTTTGTTTGTCACATATGTGAGTTTAAAAAAAAAAAAAAAAAAAAAAAACTTGGCAGTGGTGAACTTTCAACTCTCGAGCCAAAGAACACCGAAGAGGACGGACAGCTGTGACATCAAATTGCTCAGCCAATGTTATCATTCAGGTTGAGGAGGCGGACCTTGGTAGCAGCTTCGTATATTATTGTTATGTCACCATGCTGTTACCCTGCACTGCTGTCCTGTCAAACAAAATTATATGTACATGGGTGTCTATATCATCATGCTTGTATCTCATGTTACCTGTATATCTGAATGTCAGTGCACGGCTGTTGCGTAGACATTCGTTAAACACGTTAAAAGAGATGTTTGGCCTTGTACAGTTAAGAAAAAAATTGTAGTTATTCATTTACTGCTTTTTGCATGTTCACTAATTGTTTTCTTTTTTTCAAGAGGAAGAAATAGAAGATTTAAATGCAGATCGTTCCTTTTATGTATTATATTGTTAAATAGATTATCGCCGATAGATTTTGTTTCGTCATGGCAAGTTACTTTAAGAAATAATGAAGTGGGGGGGGGGGGGGGGGGGGCTTGTTCCAGGGAAATCAGCTCTCTAACAGAATTCAAAATTAACTGCCTTCATTGCCTTTAGTTCTTCATAATCACTGCAGTTCATGTGCTTTCAACATTATAGGAAAATATCAGTGACTGACTTAAATCATGTTAATAAACATACGATGCGCCGTAATAACATTTATTTTCAATTAAATGCAAAAAACAACAACAACACATAAACATTCTTACAAGCCATCATAAACTTTCCAACGCTTCAACATGCCTCATGCATTTTCCGACAATTCTGCACACTTCGTGCATATTCCAACACTTCGACGTATCTCATGCATATTCCAACACTTTAACATTCAAATAAGGAAACGTGGGAGACCATGTCACAAACCGGGTATGAAATGTTAGGCAGCGCCGTGTGACAACGGACATACAACGCAAGGTTGTAATCAGAGATTAGGAACATAAACCGAGGACAGACCAGAAATGTTTGTTTGGTTTGCACTCTTCATTCTACATATTCTCATCCACGTCAATGACATCTACGCATTTCCCTTGGCTTTTAATAATTTCTTACTAATTTTGCTATAACGATAATGTTTGTTCCTCAGATACCGTAGTCAGTTGCAAATGCGATGTTCAGGCAGCAGTCCTCAAAAGGCTCGTGGTAGATGAATCACGCTCTCTGGGTATCTTGTTAAAATCACAAGAGCATGCCCCACCTCACCCTTTACTTTACTGGTTAATTTTCTATCATTTATCAGCAGGACAATACACATAAGGACTCAATATCCTGTGGTGAAAAACTCTTTCTACGAGGTCTTTATGCCTGGTTAGAATCACGAAGATTTTCACTGCAGCTGCTCCGTTGAACAGTCTTCCATCCTTTCGTCAAAAGCGTTCTCATAAAGACTCGCATAGTCCATGATGAAATCGATGTCTGTCTTTTTTTTTTCTCGGTGATAAACTCGAGGTTAAAGTAAGAACCACGCAGTCTTTATCTCCTGTTAGAGTTTTCAGAATCAAAGTGACTTGCGCCACCTTGTTGTCTACTTGTCGACCTTTCGTTTAGAGACGTTCATGGTCTGAACAGGCCCTCAGACTCCTGATAGGCCTGGAGACAGTCGTCTGCTTTTTGTGTGTGGCCCGCTCCCCGCCTTTCAGACCTGGGCTGATTCGATCAATAGATTACACATTAACCCTAAGCCACGACACACTGCGTGACGAGGCAGACGCTTACTAAAGAGCGTGGACGAGTGGCTGGGGAAGGGCCCGGGTTTTTACAGGCGCTGAAAGCATTCTGAAACGTTTTGTTCCCGCGA
>CM031608.1:82490365-82500365 GCA_018398815.1 Conus ventricosus | reverse complement strand
TGACGTATGACAAGATAGACATCAAGGGAGGACTACTAGGTGTTCTAAGGTGACAGTCCTGAAGAAGTCCATTAAAGACGAAAATTTGGCAGAGAACAACTGGTGTTTTGTTGTTGTTGTTTTGTTGTTGTTGTTGTTGTGATCAAGTGTATTATTTCTTTTCTTTTCTTTTCTTTTTTTTTTTTTTAAAGAGGACGACCCTGGTCTTAAAGCTGAGGGGAGGGTTGGGATGGGATATCAGCAAATTCATTCACGTGTATTGAGTGAAGTATTTTCATCAAAATGCTGTGGAATGGAAGTGGGTTGGGGTGAAGGGGGAGGGGGGGGGAGTATGATTCCCGTTCAGCAGAAGAATTAAACTCTCTAAAACGGTGGAGGAGAGGATGGGGCCGGAGCCCCTCGTCTGTGTCTCAACTGACGGCCACTGGTGATCTGATTTATACACCGCGGGGAAAAATTGAAAGTGTCTCTGTGCTTTTAATTATTCAAATTTTGCAGATTTAGGACAAAATGCTGCAACAAACTATGCAGATTTTAAATGCAAGAATGGATGTGTGTGTATGCTAATGAATGCCAGAGAAGGGAGTGTGTGGATTTGGCCTGCTTTCCTCAGTGACGCTCTTGATCCATTACAGCATTGTCATTCTTGTGACGATGAATTTAAGCAAAACCAACACGTTAAGATATTGTTTTGCATTTATCAAAACATTTTCGCTTAACACCAGGAGGATCGTTTTTACAGAAAGGCTATCCCGTTTTCAGTATCTTTTGTATTGCGTTATTCGTGCTTCGTCATCTCCATACACCTCTATCCCAAATTCCCCCCCTTTTTTTAATCAAAAATTGCCCATCTTATGCTAGTGCAATTGCAGCTAAGTAAGTTTAAATGCTAAATTATTTGGGTCAGAGGGGTGTTTAAATTACCCATTGATACTTCTACAAAAGCCATTGACACTAGATAAGATAAGATAAGATAATGTTGCTTATAGCCCAGCCGACCGCAAAGGGCCACATCAGGGCTGTCACCACGTTAAAATCAACTCACAAGTCATTCATTCACACAATTCTTTAAAATACATCGAAAAACCATCCGAAAGTTTGTTAAAAAATCTTTCCACTGTAAAAACTCAGATCCGATGAAAAATATTAATCTCTTTCAAAAACTCAAAGATCGCGTCAGGCGGGACATCTCTGAACAAGGTTTTCATGGAATCTGCTGTAAAATGTTTATGTCTCACATTGTGCAAGTCCCAACACTCTAGAAGAACATGTTTCATTGTGAGTGGTACATGACATGGAATGCACCACGGAGCTTCTTCACTCTTTAAAAGGTAGGAATGGGTAAAATACGAGTGGCCGGTGTGCAGCCGGCACAGAACCGTTTCTTCTTTACGACCACCAGGCGAAGATGAGAGGAACTCCTTAAGGTTTGGACGGATCTGAAAGAGTTTGTTATCCGTGTGTGTATTCCAATCCTCCTGCCAGAGGTCTCTGACATAATCGTTAATTTTGGGTTTCAGATCTGAGCAGGGGATATATATGTTAGGAAATGTTTCTAATTACTGTAACTGGAATGGAATCGTTGAACTTACGCCATTAGCTGAGGTGACACACGTACCAACGGCACACAAACTGTGGGAGATGTTGAACATATCCCAACGGTTGTCAATTCAGTTAAAAGAGCAGAAAAAGACATGCACACGAAAACAAGACACACGCGCACACACACGCACACTCTCTCTCTCTCTCTCTCTCTCTCTCTCTCTCTCTCTCTCTCTCTCTCTCTCTCTCTCGCTGTTTCCTATCCCACCTTCTCTCTCTCTCTCTCTCTCTCTCTCTCTCTCTCTCTCTCTCTCTCTCTCTCTCTCTCTCTCACTCTCCTTGAGCTTCGTGGCCCAGCTCGACAGAGACAGAAGCCGGGTGAAAGACGCGGGAAGTTCTTGAAAGCGCCACGGTTGCCCAGGCATTTCACGTCTTTCTTCAACGTGTTGTCTGGAGAACAAAGGGGTAAGGGTAGGGAGCAGGGGGGAGCAAGGACCAGAAGACAGGGAGGGAGGGGGGTGGGGAAGGGATCTCTAGAAAAAGATTGAATTTCTTGCACTCCCGAATTTGTTGACCTAAAATTCAAAGAGCAATGTTTTAACGATATTTTTGATGGGAACCCCCACCTTTGTCAAGACTTTCAATTATGATGAAGGGAGACGTGTGTGAGTGCGTGTGTGTGTGTGTGTGTGTGTGTGTGTGTGTGTGTGTGTGTGTGTGTGTGTGAGTGCGTGCCTTCGTGCCTGCGTGCGTGTGTGTGTGTGTGGGGGGGGGGGGGGAGGAGGTGAAAGGGGGATGGTGGAGGGAGTAGAGAGGGAGGGGGTTGCCTGAAAAATATCAAAACTGGAATTGTCGACCCAAAAAAAAATTTCGGTTCCTAGACATTTCGACTACGAACCCACTTTCGTCAAAGCATTTCAAGTACAATATATCTGTAACGACGTAACATTCACGGCTGTTTTTAAAAAAATCAGATCCTACATAGACAATTGTTGGACTGGCCATGGATGTCACTTATTCAAACAAATATCTTGAATCCAAAATAAAAAAGACATTTTTTTCTGAAGAGTCCTCAAAGATCATTCATTCGCTGTAATTTTAAAAAAATGTTTGAAAAGAGGAAACTTTTCTTGTTCATTATTTTTTTTTCAAACTTGATTGAAGGACAGCAGGTGTTGGAAGCCCTCAGACTGGAGTAGAGAGAACGGAATCCGTGGAAGGAATCTGGGACACATTGAGCGACATGAGACAAAAAGGAGAAAAGGAATTGCCAGCAAAACGATGTGCAGGTGTGTCTGAGCTACGTTTTGTGATTATGTCGAAGTATGTGTTTTAGATGTCTGGAAAATAGCGATGGTAATTCCAAAACGTATCTGTTAATTATGCAGGACACAATTGCGTTCTATTAACTCTCTCTCTCTCTCTCTCTCTCTCTCTCTCTCTCTCTCTCTCTCTCTCTCTGTATGTGCGTGCGTGTGTGTGTGTGTGTGTGTGTGTGTGTGTGTGTGTGTGTGTGTGTGTTTCAGAGAAGCTGTTACCAAGTAATCATCAGCCTATTTTTGTCCTGTCTACTGTTTGGTTGTTTGGTTGGTGTTTTTTCGGGGGGGGGGGGGGGGGGGTTCTTTGTTGTCCTTGTTGCTGTCGCCTAGTTTAGTGTATTACCTAGCCAGTTAGTTAGTCTTTCAAACAATGGCTAGGCCTTCAGCAGTTCTGATGCTCTTAAAATGTGTTATTGGTGACATCAAGACCTTTGCAAATCGTGTTATTTCTGAGTGTGTTTGCTTATAGATAAATGGTATGCGTCCGAGTTGTTAAGATTCCAGGTTTAGTAACCTTAAACTTTTCTATGTTATTCTTTTTTTTTTCAAGCGGACGGGGAGGGGTCTGGGTTAGTCTCCCAGGCTTGTATTCCCAGTCTGCCCAAATGTCATTTGACAGCTCGTGATATTCAAAGAATTCGGATAACACCCTGAAGACATTTGCGTATGAAAGTATGGCGAGAAGATTGTTCACATTTTCTTTAAGGAAGGAGCCTGCCCGTGAAGAATTGACGTCTGCGCACAGTGCAGCTCGGTCCATCAGTTTTGTCGTTCATTTGTCACCCCTGTCACTGGAACTTGGATCAACAACACAGAAAACACTATTTCCATACAGACGGAGCTGGCCATATACTTACGCTCAACAAATTTGAAACCGAGCGACTTGTTTACAAGAAGTGAAACAGACATTTCAAGGCCCACGGTATTGTTTTTTTTTAGCTGCAGGGTAGTTTTTGAGCTTTTGCGTTCCTTCAAAATAAAGAAAAAAACTTTCTTTTAAGCAGTCAGAAAGAGAAACGTCGCGGAGACAATGAAAGGTCGATGGATCAAGCTTATACTGCACGCTGCTGGTCGCCGGGTAGATCATGTTGCCGCCACTGAGAGTGAGTCGGCTGCTTCCCTCGAAAGAGGCAGGGGTAATGTTACCTTCATAAATCATGATTTTGTTTGGGGCCGTAAGTCATGATATATTATTGTCGGTCAAATGGAAACGAAGAATGCTTCTTCAAATGTTTAGGATATTCCTGTAACTCTGTGGTGACTTGCATTCATTTTTACCTGTTAAGGAAGCCGAAAATGCATTTTTTCCTTCCAGACAAAGAAGCCTTTCGTTTTGTTTGTTTTTCGTCGGAAAGGATTTAATCTTCCTTTTCGTTGTTCTCTTGTTTCCTGCATGCATGTCTCCTGCCGTACGGGTGATACTCAGTCTCATATTCTGACTTTGCACTCACATGTTCCAGAAATTGTTGATGTACTAATTATGGCTCAGTTTTGTCATCCCCAAAATCGTACATCCAGTAATAACCCGAAAAACACACGGGACCACCTATTTTGTGTTTTCAACATGTAGGTCAGCGTCAGTTTAAAAACTACATGGATCTGTTACTTTCGCTCTTGATTTAAACAGCACTGACGTAGCACAAAGTGATCAACTGGGCATTAAGCAACATAAATGTAATCTTAAAACCGTCTACGTTGTTTTATGCCATACATTCTACGTGTTATGAGTCTTTTCCTGAGTTTGAAATAGTTTGACATTTCTTTCCATTCGTTTGTCTTTTGAAGATTCTTAACATCAGCATGTTGAACAGTACCCGGTCACGTATTCAAAATGCTATGAAAATGAAAATAGCTACTACAACTCTGATCTGATGATTTTGAAATGACAGCTTCTGCCTTTTGCTAAATGTTCGTAAAATTTGTCGCGCTTGAAAAAAAGAAAAAAGAAAAAGCACAATCACAAAATGAAAAGTGTTTAGAGAACGCCCCCGTAAAATTTGTTTACTTAACCTACTCTGAGCATGAATGAAAAAAGCCCTCCACCACCCCCACCCCATCCTCCTTTTGGGCTATTTTCTGTTGTGTTGGATTTTTTCCCTCGACATGTAGTCATCGATAAGCCTATAGGCATCAGTATGTAATTCTTGTTGGTACTGACCCTGTAGGACAACCCACCCGATTTTTGGTCAGGGTACCTTGCGTGCAGACATTCAACAGACAAACGAAGATACAGGAAGACAAACAATAACCTGCTTTGTTATGCTTTCCGTATGTGCGGAGAAATTTATTTAGATCGGGAATGAGAACAAAACACCTGCAGCTTTAAGCTCCTTCTTGTCGCATTTCGGTTTCATTTTGTTCCGTTCCTTTCTTTCGTTATGCTTGATTTGACTGGTAGGTTTGTTTGGATGTTTATGGATGTTTACGACAGGATGTATTTCAGGACATTGCCATTAACATAATGAGAGAGTATTTCAGGACATTGCCATTAACATAATGAGAGAGTATTTCAGGACATTGCCATTAACATAATGAGAGAGTATTTCAGGACATTGCCATTAACATAATGAGAGAGTATTTCAGGACATTGCCATTAACATAATGAGAGAGTATTTCAGGACATTGCCATTAACATAATGAGAGAGTATTTCAGGACATTGCCATTAACATAATGAGAGAGTATTTCAGGACATTGCCATTAACATAATGAAAGAGTATTTCAGGACATTGCCATTAACATAATGAGAGAGTATTTCAGGACATTGCCATTAACATAATGAAAGAGTGTTTCAGGACATTGCCATTAACATAATGAAAGAGTATTTCAGGACATTGCCATCAACATAATGAAAGAGTTTTTGCCTCTTAGTTCTGCACACGAACATGCAAATGTGTGAGTTTTGATCTTTGTTTTCTTGTATGAAAACAAAAGATTAGAATGGTGCGACCTTTTTTCTGCGTTTCGTATTTAGTGTGTCAGAAATGGAGACCAAACCCTGGGAAATGATCCTTTCTGGGTTTAAGCAGGCCATTGACAGTCTCTCTGGATTTCGAATGTCCAGTCCGAATGAAAGAGCAGCGAAGTCAGTGCCGTCCACGATCCAGACTTGATTCCCTGTCTGCTGCCATCAAACCAAGATGAAAGGACTCCACACTCGCTCAGAGGACAGCACACAACTTCCGATGCTCATGTACGCAGCATGTGTGACTCAAATAACATTCAGCTTTGTAAGGTCTCCACGCACTTTTTGTGTATACACATCCATGGTCTGGCTTGATTTCAGTAATAATGGAACTGGGTGAGATTGTTTGAGTGGTTTTCAGTCGATTTCCCGACAGACTGTCTGCATGGAAGATATGTCTGAGGCTCTCAAAACTGGCTGTGTTTACTTCAAAACTGTCTGCATGCAAAATATGTCTGAGGCTCTCAAAACTGGCTGTGTTTACTTCAAAACTGTCTGCATGCAAAATATGTCTGAGGCTCTCAAAACTGGCTGTGTTTACTTCAAAACTGTCTGCATGCAAAATATGTCTGAGGCTCTCAAAACTGGCTGTGTTTACTTCAAAACTGTCTGCATGCAAAATATGTCTGAGGCTCTCAAAACTGGCTGTGTTTACTTCAAAACTGTCTGCATGCAAAATATGTCTGAGGCTCTCAAAACTGGCTGTGTTTACTTCAAAACTGTCTGCATGCAAAATATGTCTGAGGCTCTCAAAACTGGCTGTGTTTACTTCAAAACTGTCTGCATGCAAAATATGTCTGAGGCTCTCAAAACTGGCTGTGTTTACTTCAAAACTGTCTGCATGCAAAATATGTCTGAGGCTCTCAAAACTGGCTGTGTTTACTTCAAAACTGTCTGCATGCAAAATATGTCTGAGGCTCTCAAAACTGGCTGTGTTTACTTCAAAACTGTCTGCATGCAAAATATGTCTGAGGCTCTCAAAACTGGCTGTGTTTACTTCAAAACTGTCTGCATGCAAAATATGTCTGAGGCTCTCAAAACTGACTGTGTTTACTTCAAAACTGTCTGCATGCAAAATATGTCTGAGGCTCTCAAAACTGGCTGTGTTTACTTCTTATGTTTTGTGGTGGTGGTGGTGACGGTGGTTGGTGTGTCTTTAAAAGAGTGTGAGGAGAATGTTTTGACCGAAATTTCAAACATGTTTTTGTTGAATTATTTGTTAAGTTTTGAGTAAGAATTGGATTAGGAACGGAAGATGGCTGTCCGGGAGAGGGCAGGATGTGTTCACATTATATATGTCATTTGAAAGGAATTCCATTTTGACGCGGAATCTCCAAAACGTGATTTGTTATGACCAAAAACAAAAACAAGAGTTTGGCAAGATGAAAGCATATCTTTTCCTTTTCTTAGCATCATACTGTCAGGAGCAACAAAAAAATATATTACAAAAAAAAATATATTACACTGCTCGATTTATTCAAATATACCCAGCTAGAAAACTATTAATTAATGTGTTTTTGGATTTGATTCATTTATTTACAATTACTTCTTGTGTGCAGACTGTTGAAATATGTCCATGGCATTGTATTTACCATGCCCCAAGAAGAGATCACACAGGAATACGTTTTGAATCCTGGAAAATGGCAGGGGTGCACTTTCTTTACCTTCCTTCAAACCGAAATGGAAAAGAACGTATGATGAGTTTGTACTGAGGGAGAGACAGAGAGAGAGAGAGAGAGAGAGGGGGGGAGGGGGTAGAGAGAGAGGGGGGGAGGGGGGAGAGAGAGAGAGGAGGCCTACATTGCTTCAAAACACCATCCGTGAGCACACAGTGCTAGTTAGAATTCAGATTAGTTTGGGGGGTGGGGGACGTGTGTGTACATTTGTGTGTGAGCGCGCGCGTGTGTGTGTGTGTGTGTGTGTGTGCGTGCGTGCGTGCGTGCGTGCGTGTGTGTGTGTGTGTGTGTGTGTGTGTGCGTGCGTGCGTGCGTGCGTGCGTGCGTGCGTGCGTGCGTGCGTGCGTGCGTGTGTGTGGGTGCGTGCGTGCGTGCGTGCGTGCGTGCATGTGTGTGTGTGTGTTAGTTAGACAGAGGGAGGCAGGAGGTACGGGTAAAGGGTATTCGCTGCCGCTAAAATAGGAAATAACGAAATAATTCCGATGTACGTGGCGAAACCGTCGCTTTTGCGGAGCTCCTTGGCATCCTTTTTCGGGCTTCATGTGTTCGCCTCCTTCGTCTTCAGCGTCTTTGGGTGGCGTTGGTGGTGATGGTGGCGTTGGTGGTGATGGTGGCGTTGGTGGTGATGGTGGCGTTGGTGGTGATGGTGGCGTTGGTGGTGATGGCGTCTGTGTTTCGTTTGTGTGAGTGTGCAAGAGGAAGGGCAAGTGGGGTTCTAAAATGTTCCATTTTTAACCATGACTACACAGTTCTATCATACTAAAGCACTACTAAGTTCGCTGATCCATCGCTTTGCACCCAGTATCAGCTTGTTCTGTACCAGTGGGTGAATTTCAACCACGTCGGCCTGTCGGCCTTTGAGCTATAAACTGAAAGTTCTCTGAGGCAGAAGAGGATCGATGTCAAGGGCGATAAACGTTAAGCTGATCTCTCTTTCACACTCCTTGAAGTGAGACTGTTAACCCTTACATACGATGACCACACCACGAGAGAGAGAGAGAGAGAGAGAGAGAGAGAGAGAGAGAGAGGGAGGGAGAGAGATTGTGTGTGCGCGCGCACACACACACACACACACACACACACACACACACACACACACACATACACACAACACACACACACACACACACACACACACACACACACACACACACACACACACACACACACACACACACGCTAATGCATCTCAAAGTACATGTGTTTTTGCATAGAATTAGTTAAAATAACTGTTCATATAATGTGAATGTTAATAAGACGGTGCGTGGTTTTTTTTTCTTTTAAGAGAGCCAACTCGAAAGCTTCCAGGCTTCCTATCCTGTTTTTAAAGAAAATGAAGAAAAAGTACATTTTTTTCTCGCAAATATGCTGTCAATGAGAGCATTGAAGAGTAAAAGTCTTGTACAAGTTAGCGTGCCCGCCATTGGATTGTAACTTAATGTTCTTCCAATACACGAGAAGATCAATAGAAAGGGCGGTCAATGCTGCAAGTCCTCCCGAAAATGCCCGGATGTAAAACTTAGACTGTTAAACGTGTTCTTACATATGGTGGCCTCAGAACTGGCATACGATCAATATAGATAATATTGATGAGAGAGAGAGAGAGAGAGAGAGAGAGAGAGAGAGAGAGAGAGAGAGAAAGAGAGAGAGAGAATCTCAGCTATTCTATTCTTGCTTACTGTTAGCGTGCACGTTTTCATGCGTGCACACCTGTTCTGGCTCATGCAGGAGTCTATGGACACTTGAGTTCTGTGCTACGTTGTTTAAAAAAAAACAAAAAACATTAAGCTGATCTGGAGACCTTCCATTCCCATAGAACTGATAACTTGACAGATTTTTCGACCTTAATTTTGACCCAGCAATACTGCAGAAGCGAAAATGTCAACCCCATAACTAGACTGCGTGATTTTTTTTTTCAAAACGCCGGGAGGAGTGGGGAGGGGTGATGGTGGCTGAACCTGTTGAGGATGAGAAAGAAAAGGTAATAAACTTCGAAGACAGGTGGGGCTATGTTGCATTTCTTACTTTCAAACCCTGTGACACTTAACTTTATGGAGACAAAAAGGTGACCACAGGATGTAGGTGATAACGGTCAGTCTCGGGCTCTTCAAAAGTCATCATTTTGTGTCCCTTCATTCCGCTTGCCAGTGACCAGAGACAGGGTATTGAAAGAGAGCTACTAGACCGGAGACACACATTTACTACTCCGTCTCTTCAAAGGGCTCCTTCTCTCCTTTTCCGTTCGGTCACTGGCCGCCTCCAGGAGAACAGATGTTCGCGACCTGTAAACTCACCCTCACGCAGAGTGAACAAACTATCTTGGGAGTGGAGCCTTCTTTTTCCACAGCACAGGCCTGCTGCGGAGGTCAGAGGAGGGCTGTGAGGGTATCACGGTAAAACCAGATCAATGTGCACATTAAAGGCTAAGGTCTGCTAATGGTCTTGATCGTTCATCCCACTCTTGACTTCTATGATGTTGAGTAAATAGTCACAACAGATC
>CM031608.1:82452865-82485365 GCA_018398815.1 Conus ventricosus | reverse complement strand
GCAATACTAAAGGCACGCCCCCCAGCTGTCTGAAGGTTCGACCTGGGGGGCAACCTATTCCATATCCCTGGAGCAGCAATACTAAAGGCACGCCCCCCAGCTGTCTGAAGGTTCGACCTGTGGGCACTATTCCATATCCCTGGAGCAGCAATACTAAAGGCACGCCCCCCAGCTGTCTGAAGGTTCGACCTGGGGGGCACTATTCCATATCCCTGGAGCAGCAATACTAAAGGCACGCCCCCCAGCTGTCTGAAGGTTCGACCTGGGGGGCACTATTCCATATCCCTGGAGCAGCAATACTAAAGGCACGCCCCCCAGCTGTCTGAAGGTTCGACCTGGGGGGCAACCTATTCCATATCCCTGGAGCAGCAATACTAAAGGCACGCCCCCCAGCTGTCTGAAGGTTCGACCTGGGGGGCAACCTATTCCATATCCCTGAAGCAGCAATACTAAAGGCACGCCCCCCAGCTGTCTGAAGGTTCGACCTGGGGGGCAACCTATTCCATATCCCTGGAGCAGCAATACTAAAGGCACGCCCCCCAGCTGTCTGAAGGTTCGACCTGGGGGGCAACCTATTCCATATCCCTGGAGCAGCAATACTAAAGGCACGCCCCCCAGCTGTCTGAAGGTTCGACCTGGGGGGCACTATTCCATATCCCTGGAGCAGCAATACTAAAGGCACGCCCCCCACTGTCTGAAGGTTCGACCTGGGGGGCACTATTCCATATCCCTGGAGCAGCAATACTAAAGGCACGCCCCCCAGCTGTCTGAAGGTTCCACCTGGGGGCACTATTCCATATCCCTGGAGCAGCAATACTAAAGGCACGCCCCCCCAGCTGTCTGAAGGTTCGACCTGTGGGGCACTATTCCATATCCCTGGAGCAGCAATACTAAAGGCACGCCCCCCAGCTGTCTGAAGGTTCGACCTGGGGGGCACTATTCCATATCCCTGGAGCAGCAATACTAAAGGCACGCCCCCCAGCTGTCTGAAGGTTCGACCTGGGGGCACTATTCCATATCCCTGGAGCAGCAATACTAAAGGCACGCCCCCCAGCTGTCTGAAGGTTCGACCTGGGGGGCAACCTATTCCATATCCCTGGAGCAGCAATACTAAAGGCACGCCCCCCAGCTGTCTGAAGGTTCGACCTGGGGGCACTATTCCATATCCCTGGAGCAGCAATACTAAAGGCACGCCCCCCAGCTGTCTGAAGGCTCGACCTGGGGGGCACTATTCCATATCCCTGGAGCAGCAATACTAAAGGCACGCCCCCCAGCTGTCTGAAGGTTCGACCTGGGGGGCACTATTCCATATCCCTGGAGCAGCAATACTAAAGGCAACGCCCCCCAGCTGTCTGAAGGTTCGACCTGGGGGGCACTATTCCATATCCCTGGAGCAGCAATACTAAAGGCACGCCCCCCAGCTGTCTGAAGGTTCGACCTGGGGGGCACTATTCCATATCCCTCGAGCAGCAATACTAAAGGCACGCCCCCCAGCTGTCTGAAGTTCGACCTGGGGGCACTATTCCATATCCCTGGAGCAGCAATACTAAAGGCACGCCCCCCAGCTGTCTGAAGGTTCGACCTGGGAGGCACTATTCCATATCCTGGAGCAGCAATACTAAAGGCACGCCCCCCAGCTGTCTGAAGGTTCGACCTGGGGGGCAACTTATTCCATATCCCTGGAGCAGCAATACTAAAGGCACGCCCCCCAGCTGTCTGAAGGTTCGACCTGGGGGCACTATTCCATATCCCTGGAGCAGCAATACTAAAGGCACGCCCCCCAGCTGTCTGAAGGTTCGACCTGGGGGCACTATTCCATATCCCTGGAGCAGCAATACTAAAGGCACGCCCCCCAGCTGTCTGAAGGTTCGACCTGGGGGGCACTATTCCATATCCCTGGAGCAGCAATACTAAAGGAAACGCCCCCCAGCTGTCTGAAGGTTCGACCTGGGGGGCACTATTCCATATCCCTGGAGCAGCAATACTAAAGGCACGCCCCCCAGCTGTCTGAAGGTTCGACCTGGGGGGCACTATTCCATATCCCTGAGCAGCAATACTAAAGGCACGCCCCCCAGCTGTCTGAAGGTTCGACCTGGGGGGCAACCTATTCCATATCCCTGGAGCAGCAATACTAAAGGCACGCCCCCCAGCTGTCTGAAGGTTCGACCTGGGGGCACTATTCCATATCCCTGGAGCAGCAATACTAAAGGCACGCCCCCCAGCTGTCTGAAGGTTCGACCTGGGGGGCACTATTCCATATCCCTGGAGCAGCAATACTAAAGGCACGCCCCCCAGCTGTCTGAAGGTTCGACCTGGGGGGCAACCTATTCCATATCCCTGGAGCAGCAATACTAAAGGCACGCCCCCCAGCTGTCTGAAGGTTCGACCTGGGGGAAAACCTATTCCATATCCCTGGAGCAGCAATACCAAAGGCACGCCCCCCAGCTGTCTGAAGGTTCGACCTGGGGGGCAACCTATTCCATATCCCTGAGCAGCAATACTAAAGGCACGCCCCCCAGCTGTCTGAAGGTTCGACCTGGGGGGCAACCTATTCCATATCCCTGGAGCAGCAATACTAAAGGCACGCCCCCCAGCTGTCTGAAGGTTCGACCTGGGGGGCACTATTCCATATCCCTGGAGCAGCAATACTAAAGGCACGCCCCCCAGCTGTCTGGAAGGTTCGACCTGGGGGGCAACCTATTCCATATCCCTGGAGCAGCAATACTAAAGGCACGCCCCCCAGCTGTCTGAAGGTTCGACCTGGGGGGCACTATTCCATATCCCTGGAGCAGCAATACTAAAGGCACGCCCCCCAGCTGTCTGAAGGTTCGACCTGGGGGGCAACCTATTCCATATCCCTGGAGCAGCAATACTAAAGGCACGCCCCCCAGCTGTCTGAAGGTTCGACCTGGGGGCAACCTATTCCATATCCCTGGAGCAGCAATACTAAAGGCACGCCCCCCAGCTGTCTGAAGGTTCGACCTGGGGGGCACTAACTGCTTCTCTGAAGAAGATCTCAGACTTCTAGCAAAGTTCCTGGTGGTCAAGGTCACTGAGAGACAGGGCGCTAGACTACCCTCAAAGTGGCGATAAGCCAGAACAGCCACTTTGTATTGTACACGAGCTTCAACTGGCAGCCAGTGAAGCTCGCGAAGCATCGGCGTGACATGGTCTCGTTTACGTTTTCTCAAAACTAACCGAGCAGCAGCATTTTGAATTCGTTGTAGACGTGAGAGCTGCTCATCTGTGATACCAATGAAAGTGGCATTACAGTAATCAATACGTGACAGAATAAAGGCCGATACTAGTTTTCTCACTGCTTCTCTTGAGAGATATTGCCTAATGCTAGCAATGCGCCTGAGTTCCAGGAAACAGGCTCGACACACACTGCTGATGTGGTCTTTCATAGTCAGAGTGCTGTCTAGTTTCACACCGAGATATTTCACACTTTCTTGAAAATCAATACAGCTGTCTTCCAATTCAATCGAACTGTCTTTAATCTGCCGCAGGCATGATGGAACACCCCCCTTGATCACCTCGGTTTTGTCTGGGTTTAGTTTAAGCTTATTGCTAACCATCCAAGATGATACGTCATGGACGCAGGTTTGAACTTTAGAAATAACATTAGGAAAATCCTGCGGAACACTACTTGACGATACTTCAGTATCATCAGCATACTTGTGATACTGACAATCATTCCGAGACATGACATCCGACAAAGGCTGAGAATAAAGGGTAAAAAGCACAGGTCCCAACACGGAGCCTTGTGGCACGCCGAACAAAAGAGGAGATGGTGATGATTTAACACTGTCAATGATAACACGTTGTTCTCGATCACATACATATGATGAAAACCAGTCAAGCACCGTGCCTCTGAGACCGTAAAATTCTCTCAAGTCTCTTTAGCAGTACAGAATGATCAAGCGTGTCGAACGCCGCACTGAGGTCGAGCAGCGCCATCACAGAAACCTTGTGGGCATCGCTCTCCAAGAGCAAGCTGTTCATGACGCTCAGCACGGCGGTCTCCGTGCTGTGATCCCTTCTGTATGCAGATTGAAACATGTCGAACAGGCTATTATCGAGAATGTGCTTTTGTAGTTGTTTCAAAACAACTTTTTCAAGAACCTTGGACAAAAATGGCAAATTTGACACAGGTCTATAGTTTTTTAACACATTACAGTCCAGTCCTTTTTTCTTCAACAAAGGTATAACTACAGCTTGCTTAAATTGTGAAGGAACAATGCCAGTACACAAAGAGGAATTGATAATGTAGTTATCAATGGTAAAAGATCATGGAGGCAGTCTTAGCAAGTTCAGTTGGTAAAGGTCTAACACACAACTCTTAGTAGGCATTGACAAAATCAGATCGTAAATGTCCTTCTCTAACACAGGCTCAAAAGCAGCGAATAATGGACCATCGTATTCCTGGAAAGTTGGCGCCACAGAAGACCGCTGGTCAAGGTCACTGCGAAGAGTTTTAATTTTGTCACTGAAATAGTCGCAAAAGCGCTGAGGCAGGTCTGACTTTGCGGTATCTGAGGGGAGACAGTTACATTTTTTCCGCCCTAAAAGCGAGTCCGAAACATTGAACAGTTGTCTAGAAGACGAACAAGCCATCATTTTGTTGAAATAATAGTCTTTTCTAGCAAGAATATCAACTGAGCGAGTACTCTTCATAGCATATAAATAAATTTGCTTATGAACAGTCAAACCTGTCTTTCGCCATTTTCTCTCAGCTCGTCGTCGCTTCCTCCTCGCCTCTCTCACTCCCTCAGTCCTCCAAGGGGCCGAGGGCCTGTCACGTACCCCCCCTAGAAACAAGTGGGGCATGCTGGTCGAGGATTTGACCAAGACCTTTATCATAAGCCCCTACCAAATTCGAAACATCCCCGCCCCCCACACACCTGAACCATGTCCCTGAACTCTCTCTCACACACACACACACACACACACACACACACACACACACACACACACACACACACACGCGCGCGCGCGCGCGCACACACCACACACACGCACGCACGCACGCACACAAACGCGCGCGCACATGCATGCCGCACGCACGCATGCACGTGCATGTGCGCACGCACACATGTATACACACATACCCACATTCACACACACGCGCGCGCGCGCGCGCACGTACTTGAAATCCTAGATCCGTTTGAAACCCTCAACAACTCACCTCTGGGTGCCTTGTAATTTGTTCAGATATTTGTATCACTTCTCGTAAAGACGCGCTTCGTTCACGACAAACATCCACACACGTACAGAGAGAGAGGGGGAGGGGGGGGAGAAAGAGAGAGTTAGACAGAGAGAGAAAGAGGGGAGGGGGACTTTTATAAGTATATCGAAATAAGACGTTATTGTGTACAGCGACCAGTGCATGGCCATCTTTTCCTGAGGTAAACAATATACTTGACAGCCTGGGGTACGGAGAAAAAATGATACGGAAGTCTTTCGAGAGGGAGAGAGAGGCAGACAGACACACACACATATACACACACAGACATGCATGAGCGCGCGCGTGCACACACACACACGCACGCACGCACGCACGCACGCACACACACACACACACACACACACACACACACACACACACACACAGAAAGACAGGGACAGAGACACAGACAAATATACAGGGAGAGAGAGAGAGAGAGAGAGAGAGAAGAGAGAGAGAGAGAGAACATTATATGAATGTATTTTTTCTTGTATCTTCGTATAATGATCTTGTGTGTGTGTGTGTGTGTGTGTGTGTGTGTGTGTGTGTGTGTGTGAGCGTGCATGCGTGTGTGTGCGTCCATGCGTGCGTGTGTGCGTGTGCGCGCAGAGAGAGAGAGAGAGAGAGAGAATATTATGTGAATGGATTTTTCTTGTAATCCCAGATATTATCTAGTGTGTGTGTGAGTGTGTGCGTGTGTGTGTGCGCGTGTGTGTGCGCGCGTGTGTTTGCGAGCGCGCTCACGCGCGTTTATGTGAGCAGCTGCGTTTGTGAAGACACCCGACCACGCGACGACGATTCGATTAGATCGACGCATCAGCATAAATGCATCGTTAATACCGGCGACAAACTCTGCAATAAAACCAGGTTATCATATCTAGTTGCCTGAAAGAAAGACGCCAATGTCCAGGAAAAGGTCCAAACTCGTCACGTCCACTTGTCGCCTGTTGCGGGCAAAAGGCACTCGGCTGTACACCGATTCCTTGAGTGCCCCTTCCCTTCTTCTCGCCTGTTGCGGGCAAAAGGCACTCGGCTGTACACCGATTCCTTGAGTGCCCCTTCCCTTCTTCTCGCCTGTTGCGGGCAAAAGGCACTCGGCTGTACACCGATTCCTTGAGTGCCCCTTCCCTTCTTCTCGCCTGTTGCGGGCAAAAGGCACTCGGCTGTACACCGATTCCTTGAGTGCCCCTTCCCTTCTTCTCGCCTGTTGCGGGCAAAAGGCACTCGGCTGTACACCGATTCCTTGAGTGCCCCTTCCCTTCTTCTCGCCTATTGCGGGCAAAAGGCACTCGGCTGTACACCGATTCCTTGAGTGCCCCTTCCCTGAGTCACCTCTGGACTGACTGACCTACAACTGTCCTTGGAGGGAACGGATTTGTCTGACACTACACCTGCACCACCAAAATTACAACATGTGAAGATGGAGGAGGTAGTAATTTTCATGCTGGGCGATGGTCGGATTTGAACCGCTAACCTCTGACTGTGTAATGGCTGTTTTGCCACTGGGCAGTCGGTTTCACAGCATCCATGCTGCCTTTTAGTGTAGTGTGCCCCTGACGTCATGACGGCAAAGGAGGTTTTTCTTAACGGAGAGAGAGCATGTGGACAGATCTGTAAAATACAACATGGCGTCTTTTAAAATCTGTTTGTCTGTCTCCACAACAGGAGGAACCAGGTCGACTCTCCCGCGGCTTGGGGTTTTGTCTCTTCCATTCCACGAGACAGCCTGAGTGGTTGTCGGTCAGGCACGGACGAGGCAATGAGCCGATGTTTTGTTTGCAGCACGTTCTTGACGAACGTGAAAAAGACCCACGGTAACGAGGGGATTTGTCCGTGGCGCAATTGTGCAAGAAACTTCCAGCGAAGTAGGCCGGCAAAACCATGTACTTAAGCAGAAGAACAAATACGGGTGCCGCAGCACTGTGGCCTCGTGACCTCCATTAGGGTAACACACCAAATCTCGCACAGAACCGTGACGTTGTCACACCCATGAAGTTATCAGGACAATCTGCCTACCAGTCTGTCTGTCTGTCTGTTTATTCATTCAATTGTCCCTACATTGAAAGGGCTGTATATGGTCGGTGGGCTATATTTACGACTAAAACTGAAATGAAATGGTCAGTGTGTCCCACAATCTATCAGCTTATCTGTTCAGCTATGTTGATAGGTTGAAAACTAAGTATCCAGTTGGCTAGCATGATATTCAGTTTGTAAACACGCTCATTTGTTTTTGTTCTGTTACGCAGCCTGATACTCCTGCGGACACCCCCCCCCCCCCCCCCCCCCCCCCCCCCCTCCGTGTAGGCAGGCAAGGATTAATCGCATCTACCCAACAAATGGAGTGGAGTTTTGTGTGTATTAGCGTTTTTTTTTATCCCGCTTTTGTTTGTTTGTTTGTTTTTGCATTTTTGAATAGAACCTCCATTTGCACCTCCAGTCTTTTGCAGTGAGGCTCCTTTCAGAGAGACATTACATGGAAAGAGGTATCGCAGAGAAATTTCGTTTCTCAGCTTGGGGACATGACAACCATAAGAGCAACGGCAGGGCTGGCTTAGCCAAAGTTCTCTTCCCCACCCGGCATTTTGATGGTGAAATCCCCCGGATCACCCCCCCCCCCCCCCCCCAAAGCTTTGAAACCCCACCGTGTTTTCTTTTAAAAGCCAAATTGGCCGAGGTTTGGGATCGACCTAGACTTACTGCTTAATTTAATGGGCGCACTGTAAATGGAAAATTTGGGCAAGTGTCTAAACCCTTGTATCCTCCCCCTCTCTCCTCCCTCTTCTCCTCCCTCTCTCTCTCCTCCCCCCTCTCTCTTTTTCTTTCGTTCTCTCTCTCATTCGTTCTTCTCCCCTCCCTCTCCTCCTCTGGGGTTTCTCTCATCTCTCTCTCTTTTCCCTCTCTCTTTTCCCTCCTCCTTTCCCCCTCCCCCCCCCCCGGGTCAGGATTCTTCTCGTTTTCAAATTGCTGACCCCAGAGAGAGAGAAAAACAACAGACAGACAGACAGACAGACAGAAGAAGAGAGAGAGAGAGAGAGAGAGAGAAGAGAGAGAGAACGACAAAAATCCTTTGTCTCATTTCAAATGCACCTTTCTCTCCCCTCTCTCTCTCTCTCTCTCCATCCCCTCTTTTCTCCCTTCCCCTCTTTTCCCCCTCTCTCCGTCTCCCCCGGTTTTTTTTGGGCAAGGGAAGACAGAAGAATCCTTTTCCTTCTCTCTCTCAAAAAATGCACCACCCTTTTTCCAAACCCCATCTTTCCCTTAAAACGCCCCCCCTTTTCCGGGCCGTTCCCCCAAAGGGTCAAGAGAGGTAATCCCCTTGACCAGCACAAGCCCTTTCCCCAAAACCCCAAAGGTTTTACGTTAGAGCAAGAGGGGCGGGGGGGGGGGGAGGGGACTGGAGGGAATGTTAGCTGGGAGATCATCGGGTCGGATTTTGCGGGTTTTGGGAAGAGCTCTGCCGGGCGTTTTTTGGGTGCAATGGTTTTTTTGAGTTCACCGTACGTTCAGTTCAAACCACGTTGTCCCAATTAATCAACCTCTCCTCCTCCCCCTCCTCTCTCTCTCCCTCTTTTCTTTTCCCCCACGCTAGTTTCGCTCGCTTTTTTCTAACGCCCCGAGCGCATAAATTCCCCAAAAATTCTTTTTTGGCAATTTTCCCCTGACCCCCGGGAAAGGGATCCCCCTTCCACAGAAAAAACCAACTTGGGGTGACTCGTGCCCTACAAATTCGGGCCCCTTTGTTTCATTGCTGTATCGTTCCTTCACTGTCATTTCAATGCCTCACTTGTCTGCCGCTCGCTTTTTCGGGAAAAGGGAAAGGTCCTTTAGTAGCCTGTGTGTCCTTGCATAAAAAAAATAAAGGCTTGTCATCGGTCACGGTGTTTGCCACACGTCTTTTTGCATACCTGCATTCATGCAAGCTTTTACTCCTACGCACAGGGAAAATTTCTCCCAAAATAAACCCAAAAAGGCCACAAACCAAAATTGTTTTTCTTCTCCCCCTCCCCCTTTTGGGGAAAAACATTTTAAAAAAAAATCACATCAACAATTTGTGAACAATTTTAAAACCTGAAATCTCTCTCCACACTGAGGACAATAAATCTGCACACGGGAAACTCTCCTCACAGGAGAGAAAAAATCAATCTTACAAAATTTTTCTTTTTTTTACACTGAGAAAAAAAATATTTTCACACTTGTATCTCCCCTTTAAAAACGGAAGATAAAATAATCTAGTTCCGCTTCTATAAAGCTATGGCCTTCACATTCCTTTTACCCCAAAATTTTTCCCGGCCCCAGGAGAATACATAATTTCCCCGGTAATCACGAGGACCCCCTGCCCCTCAAGTAAAAGCTTCCCTCCTTTTCTAAATTTCCCTTTTCTCTTGAGACTTTTAAAATGCCCCCTCAAACCTCCCGTCCGGGAGAAAACGAGTCTCGCCCTTCTCTTCCCCCCGATTTCCCTTCTGTCTTTTTCAAATGACGAGCTTCAACCCCTTTCTCCCGGATTTTGGTAGGGTTTGGGCGAACAACCTTTGTGTTCCCCACACCAGGCCATTTTAAAACCCCCCCTCAGGGGGTGAAAATGAAGGGTAAAGGGGCAAAGGGGTAAAGGGTGACGGGTAAAAGGGTAAAGGGGAAGGCTGAAACACAAAAAGGGTTTTCCGTGAAAAAAAAACCCTTTTTTCCCAAAATTCAAAAAATTAAAATTCCCTTTTCCTCTTTTTTTAAAATTTTCCCCCCCCTGAAATTTTTCCCCAACTATCTATCCTAAAAAACCCGGTAATACGGGCCAGCAACGGGGACCACCTTTCCTGACAGGTTCGAGTCCTGGGCCCTTTCTGCTGGTTAAAACAAACCCCTTTCCCCCCTTCCCTATGAGTGCATCCCTCATGTTAAAAAACAATAAACCACACCTTACCTTACCAGCCCTTTTTTAAACTATCACCCCGTTTTTCATTTTCCCCCCAATGACCACATTTGTTCCTTGAAGGGAGTCAAACTCCAAAAAATTTTTGGGGACGCCCGCTACACTATAAAGCCACATGAATATTCTTACTTTAATTGTGGCATGGGGAAATTCAAAATCACAAAACAAACATTATGGGCGCCCACATCCTTGATGTGGGGCTACTCACATGACACCCCCCATCCGGGATAAAAAATTTTTCTCCAAAAAATTTTTTTAAAGGGAAAATCCAACTTCACTTAAACACACTTCACCTTGAATCTCAAAATTGTAACCATCGAAACATAAATTCACCAAATTAAAAATAAACCCTATAGAACAACACCATAAACCACCATAAATAGCATTTTCCCCAAACTTTCAATTTTTAAAAAAAAAAAAACATTCAAAATTGATCATCATATTCCACAAGAAACTTTTCCCCCAAATTACATGGTTTAAAACAATTAGGGAATCAAAAAATTAAAGGGGCACCAATTGTGTTCATACATTAAGATGTAAGCACTTTTTCCCCCTTGATTTTTGTCTAAACATCAAAATTTTTTCAAAACCCTCATGAAAATGAGAATTTTTCCAAGTGTAAAGGGTTTCTAAAATAAAAAGAAACCCAAAAATAAACATAGAAAAAACCCATAATTTCTTTTTCCCCACATGAAAAGTTATAGTCCATTAAAAAAGTCCATGCTTCCCTTTTTGTTGACAATGAAAAAAATGAAAACAATTGGTTTTTTCCTCTTTTGCACAATCAAAACATGTAAATATACTTTTCAAAAAGAGTTATTTCCTCATCACAAAACCCCCTATGGGTTTCATCTTCACAAGCAAATTAGACATAAATAGAAACTTGTTTTTTTTCCCATTGTTTACCAAAAAATTTAAAAAAATGTTTTACATCAACTTTCAATATTTTTTTGGTTTTGCAAAACATATAGTCCCCTTCAATAAGCAAATATAAAAATTTCCCAAAACTTGTTTTAAAAATCGTCAGTAGCATACACCCGTAAAAAGGATCACCCCCGAAATCATTAAAAAAAGACAAAAACGGGAAAGTCTTTCCCTTGAAGACATTAAAAATTGTCCATAAAATTTTCATACACGACAAAAAAATCCGCTATGAAAATTTTGTTTCCAGGCACGGGTTTCCCAATGGTAAATTGGAATTCCTGCAATCAAGTATACTTTCAAAAAATAATTTCCCTCTGGGGAGCTGACACAGAAGCTCTTAAAATGTCTGGGATGGGCTGGGCCATCAACACAGTGATCTTTTTTTATTTTTTCTGTAACGAGCAGAAACCACTGATCCCTCAGGTTTGCCCCACCTTTACCACGGGTGAGTAGGGAGATGTAAAAGGGTTTTTCCTATCCCCTTTTTAAATCCAGAAATACATTATTTTTCCTCAACCCCCTTTTTTTGCAAAAAAGGGGGGGGGTATGGCCCCTGGTTCGCACGGGGGATTTCAAAAATTTTAACTGAAACGGGGGTTCAATACCAGTTACGTACCGGGGGAAACCCGGGCAACACATCCTGAAAGTCTTTAAAAATTTTCTTTGACCTTTTCTGTTTGATTTGGTAGACAAATCATTCGACAGAACCACATCCTCATGGGGTTCCCTTTGATAGACAAAAAGGGGGGGTTAAAAAACATCATTTTGCACTGGTAATGTTAACACTCCAAACTTTTGCTTTTTTCAAAAAACCCTTGATCTGTCCCTGTACTTAAACATTGGGTAAAAAATTTCATAAAGGATAAGCCCTGTCATTTTGACATCATTTTTCGGGACACAGGACTACCCATTCAACCGACGGGTTGATGGCAACATTTGAACTTAAAACATCCCTTTTTCAACATTTCCCAAAAGAAATACCTTCTCATGTTTTGCCTTTTTTGATCTTATAATTTATTTTCCGGAAATTTTTCGACCACCTAAAAAGGACCCCCCCCCACATAACACGAAGCTTGTTTTTTCATCATTTTAGAAACACAAGGTTTTTTAAACCCCTACCTAAAGGGAAAACCGGGGCCTTTGTTTTTTTTCTGTCTGCAAAGACCTTGTACACACTGTTTTTTATCAGCTACTTTTTGACAAGCTCACATGAACCCTTTTCAAACGATTATGCAGTTCAAAAAAGTTTGGGTAAAATTTTTAAACTGTCGGGTAGTTTTTTTTTTTTTCCCGGGTCCCATTTTTGTCCCCAATAACCCAAAAGGCCCCCTTGGTGAGTGCCCCGAAAAGAAGCTAAAAATGGGGGAAAAATTCCCACTTTTTGGGTTCGGAAATTTTCCCTGTATCCCAAAAAGCAAAGCCGGACAAACGACCCCTTTCCTGGGGTTTCTTCCCCTTGCAATTTTTCCCTCAAAGGGCCCTTCAACGCCCCCTTAAAAACTTTTTAAACCATGCCTTTTCGTTTGGGGGATGATAGGGGCGTGGTTGAAATGGAAGAATTGACAACGGGCTGAAAATTTTTCTCTCATGAGATCAGAATTTAAATTTTGCTTTTCCACAACCCCAAAAATTTCGTCGGGAAGACCCACCGGGAAAAAAATTTGCAAGTAATTTTCCTAGATACGTTTAAAATTTTTTTCCCCGGGGAATTTCGCTTCTGGATCCCTTGTTGCTGAAAACCCCCAAATCAAATATAGCAAAACCCGAAGAAGACATTGGAAAGCGGCCCCAACCCAAGATCAATACCCTCCCTTTCCCAAATGGAAGGGAAAATGAAGGCTTTTTTTGTCAAAGGTGCACAGGGGGACCGACCTTTCGAAAAGTTTTTTGGGGCAGATGTCACATAGGGGGGGGGCCAAAAAAATTTCGAAATTTCCCTTTGTGACCCCCCCCCAATAAAAAAAATCAAAACTCTTTTTAAATGTTTTTTTTTGTTTCCCCGCATGACCAGCGAACAATCCATCATGAGCCGTGTGAAGTACTGTTTTCTTAAGTGGTTTTGGAACCACAACTTGCCCTGTTGTCCTTTCCAGGTAAAACCACCCTGTAGAGAATGTCAGATCCAGTATTTACTTTGGTTTTGTCCTTTGGGAAACCCCTTTGACATCTTTTTTAAGAAAGCAAAAAAGTATTGCGCCCGCGTCTCGTTTTTTCCCCGCATTTTTTTTAAATCATCGGGGGTAACCTGGAGTTCACCATTTTTTGGGGGGGGAACTTTTGGGGCGGCTTGTACCCTTTTTTTCCCGCCTATACGTTTAACCTAGTACCCACAAGAAAAGGAACAAACAAACCTCCACCCAACCACCCATTACTGTCCGACCCGGGCAAATTCCCCAAAAATCAAGCCCGAGACTGGGTTATAAATTAACACAGGGGGGTAAGAAAACCGGAGTGGGACGGGAAATCGACTGAAATTTTCGCCAGGGGAAACGTTTTCAATTTTGCTCCAAACGACCTCCATTTTTTGGACAGTGTTGAGATACGGCTTGAACACGAAAGATTTTTCCGCCCCCAAAGCAGTGGTGCCCCCAGTGGTCTCGAAAAAACCAAAGCCTCCAATCCATTGAGGGCTCCGTTTTTTTAACACCAGTCCATCAAAAATTTTAAATCTGGGGGCCCAAAACAAGGCCTTCTTCCAATCATTGGGGGACAATGCGGGTTTTGAATCTTTTGGTTTTTGAAAGGGCAATTTTTCCTCAAATGGAACTTGCCATCAAAAAAAAGAAACACCCGCATTGTCTGATCGGCGGGCCGCCCGATTTTGTGAATTTCTGTTCGTCCACGAACTGGCCCCCAAAAGGGCTTTCGTGGTGGTCGTTTTTCCCCCACCCCCGGAAAGTTTTTTCTGAGGAGTAACGGGTCTTTCCGGCGTTTAGTACTGGAAATTTACGAAAATCAAATCGAACCGGGAAAGATCCCTGTCCGGTTTTCCCAGGATAGGGTTTTCCTTAGGACCAAAAATTACCCACGATTTCCTTTTTCCGTAAAATTCCCTGTCCCCGATGGGGTATTAAAATGACGCAGGGGACCAAAGATGGAAAATTCCCTTTCCTAAACCACGCCCTTATCTGGGGTTTACGATACAAACTGATCAGCCATCTGACACATTTCCCCACTTTTTAAATTGCCTTTCTTTAAGGGAAAATGGGGCCCGAAACTTTCCCCACCGCTCTGGAAAAGGTTTTTTTCTCTAAGAAGGAGATCTTTGCATGAATTTAAAAGTCTTGGCTTTTAAAACAAATCGATCCACGATCCAAACAATGGGCCCAAACGGATCAGAAACGATGGAAACGTTTCCCTTTTTCAGGGGGCCCCCAGAACGGAAACTTTCCCTGAAAACGATCACAGAAAATTGAAATTTCCCTTTAGGATTTTTTCTTTTAAATGACCCCAAATTAAAATTTTTTTTCGCTGCAAGTGGGGTACAGTTTTCCAAAAAAGCTAAACCCTTAAAAAACACGCAAAATTCCCAAAGTTTCCCCTTTTTTCCCTTTGGGGGCCAAAAACCCCAAACGGTTTCCCTGAAATTTCAAATTTGGGGAAAAAAAAACTTTCCCCCCCAAACCCCCTCCGTTTTTTTTTCCTCAAAGGGGGCAAATTTGGAAAAATATGCCGCTTTTTTGGGTTGGGAAAGGGGGGATGGCTGCGGGAAACCCACGGGGGGAGGTTTTCTTTGAGCCTGTATTCTTCTAATTTTTAGCCTCAGTCCTAATTCCAACTGCCTCAAAATTAAAAGGGGCGTTCTTCAACTTTTTACTTCCCTCCCTTTAAACTTTTTTTTTCAATTTTTTAGCTTCCCTCTGTATTTATTTTTTTTCCGCCCTTTAGCTTCCCCCTGTAAACTTTTTTTCTTCAATTTCAGCTTCCCTCTGTAATCTTTTTTTTTCAATTTCAGCTTCCCCCTGTAGTTTTTTTTTCCCTTTACTTCCCCTGTTGTTTATTCTCTTCAGCTTCCCCCTGTAGTTATTTTCTTCAAACTTCAGCTTCCCCGTAGTTTAATTTTTTTCCCCTCTCTTTGCCGGGCTGCCCCTTTTTGTTCTTGTTGCACTTTGGGTTGTAAGTTTTTTTCCATCAAAACCCAAGGTTTTTCTTGTTTTAAAATATTAAACAAAAACCCCCATAAAGAAAACGTCCAGATATAAACACCAAAAAAAATCTCAAAGTATAAAAAAAAATAAGGCGATATAAAATGATATTATGTTTCACAAAACCGTAAATTTTAGTATATACAAATACAAATTCAATTTTTTGGGGTAAACCAAAAAAAAGCTTTTCTTAAACAGGGTAATATTAAATCCAAGGAATGTTTTTTTTCCAAAAAAAATGTTGCAACTGTTATCAATTTGGGGAAATTTCAAAACAAAATGGTTTTTTAAACAAACTGTTTTCCCTAAGAGAAAAAAAAAAAAAAAAAACCCCAATTTAAGGGGTTTTTTAAAATAAAACTTTATAAAGTTTTAGTTTTTCCCAAAAGTTCTTTTTGTCAGTCTTTCTTTTTTACTTAATTTCAAAAAAAGGAAATTTTAAAAAACAAGGGGGTACCGCCTTTTACAAAAAAATGAAAAATAAAATTTTCAAAAAAAATGGGAAGGGCAAACCCAAATTAAAAAAGGGGGGAAAAACCAAACCGGGGGGGAAATCCTAACCAAAATTAAAGAAAAATGTTGAAACCAAAAAAAACTAGATTTGGAGCTTATTTTAGGAGAAGGTTTTAAAAGATTTTGAAAAGGGGTTTAAAAAGGGAAAAGAAAGGATACCAACCGGAAAAATTTAGCAGAAAACAAGAAAAGAAAAAGGGAAACCCTCAGAAAAGCACCCGAGTGTCACTGCCCCCCCCCGTGAAAAAGGAACGGGGAAAAAACCAAATCACTGACAATATACACACCCCAACATAATAATAAAAAATACTAAACCCAAACCCAAACAATTTGGGACATTCACCCAAACCCCCAAAGAAAATTTTCGCACCACACCCCAAAAAAAAAAAAAATCCCAAAAAAAAAAAAGGTTTTTTTGGGGAGAGCGGGGAAATCAACCCCCACCCCCCCTACACCAAATTTGCGTGAAAGGGGGGAGAAAATTTATCCCCCACTCTGAGGGGGAAGGGAAAAAAACAAACCCGAAAAAATAGGAAAAAGGGAAAAAAATAATATTTTAATAAAAGGGGAAAAAAATATTTACTTTCCCCAAAAGCCATGCCCCCTGCTAAAAAAGCAGGGAAAAGGGTTGGGGGATCAAATCCTGGGAAAGGGGGCAAAAAACAATCCTCCCAGGGGGAAAGGAAAAGCGACTCCTCAACCCCCCTTCCCCCTTGCGCCAGGTTTTTGAGCCCAAAAGGGAGGGTTTAGGTAAACGGTCCCCCCGAGGTGGGGAAGGGTCAAAAAGAAATCCTACCAAAAAAAAAAAACCCTTTAAAGGAGTAAAAGCAACCAAAAAAAATGTCAAACCCCCCAACACAAAATGAAATAAAAAAAAAACAACAACAAAAGCAAATATTATACACAATAAATAAAAAAAACTTTTTTTCTTTTTTTTTTTTTTCCCAAAAACCCTTGGGGGGCACAAAAAGAAATCCTTTTTTTTTTTTTCCCTCAAAAACCCCTTTAGGTAAAAAATTTTTTTTTTTAAACCCCCAAAGGGGACAAAAGAAAACTTTCCTTTTTTTTTTTTTTTTCCCGGGGAAACAAACGGCAGCTACGCCCCGGGGTACTGGAAGTCGGGGGGCCCCCACTGACACGGAATTTTATTACCCCCCATTCATGAACATTTACTCCATACGGGCCCCGCAACTCTCCAATCAACCAAAAAAGGCGCCTACCGAATGTTTTTTTTTCTTTCCCCCCCTCCTTTGGGAAAAAACTTTTAAATCACATCAACACCCTTTTGAACAGTTTTTCACCCTGTACTCTTTTCCACACTGAGAGACAAAAAAAATCGCACACATGTATTTTCCCCCTCACACCGAGAGACCCCAAAACAATCTTCACACAGGGGACCCTTTACAC
This sequence comes from Conus ventricosus, assembly GCA_018398815.1. NCBI lineage: Eukaryota > Metazoa > Mollusca > Gastropoda > Neogastropoda > Conidae > Conus > Conus ventricosus. The sequence goes on along the minus strand of CM031608.1, from coordinate 82,468,222 downwards.
TGAGAGAAAAAATATCCCTTTTACACTTGGTTAACCCTTTTAACCCGAGGGGATAAAAATTTTCTAGTTCCGCTTCTATAAAACTAAAGGCCTTCACATTCCCTTTTTCCCAAAAAATTTCCCGGGCCAAAGGGGAATACATAACCCCCCGTAATCACTGAGGACCTGCCTGGGCCCCAAGTAAAAGCTTCCCCGGGGTTTCCCCCCAATTTTCCCTGTCTCTCGAGAAAAATATACCGCCCCCTCAAAACCCCCCGTCCCGGGGAAAACAGTCTCGCCCTTTTCTTCCGCGGGCTTTTTTCTTTTCTTGCGAAATGCGAGCTTTAACTCCTCTCCCTGGAGTTGGTACTGGCTGGGGCTGAAAATCCGGTGTTTTCCCCACACCATGGCCACTTAAACCCCCTCACGGGGTGAAAGATGAAGGGGGGAAGGGCGAAGGGGAAAGGGTGACGGGGGGAAAGGGGGAAGGGGAAGGGGGTGAAAAAAACCCAATAAGGTTTCGTGTAAAACCGCTTCTTCCCAATTTAACATATAATTTTTTCCTCTCCTTTAAGTTTTCTTTTTTCCCCCCTTTGCTTTCCCCAACTATCTATCGCCAAAACCCGGTAAGACTGGTCCGCAACGAGGGCCACCGTCCTGACAGGTTCGAGTCCCCTAGGGGCCCTCGGGTGGGGTTAAAAAGACTCTTTCCCCCCTTCTCCTATAGTGCATACTCATGTTTAAAAAACATGACCAGCACCTTACCTTTCCAGCCCTTGAAAACTATCCCTCAGTGGTCCCCTTTCCCCCCAATGACCACATTTGTTCCTTAATATCCCAAAACCCCCAATTATTTTGGGGGGCCCCGCTACAAAATAGTAAGCCACATAAATATTCTTACTTTTTAAATTTTGGCATGGGGGGGAAAGAATTTTTATCACCCCAAATACAATTTTATGGGGGCGTCACATGCCTTTATGTGAGGCCCACGTCACATACAGGTTTTAGTGCTAAAGATTTTCCCTTTTCCCTCGCAAACGCTAAATATGACAAACCTGCAAAAACTGAACATATCAACAAAAATTTTCCAACATCGCCCGCACGAAGATGTCAAACCCAAATGACAAAAACCGAAAACCTGTCCCCTTTACATTTCCAGCATTTTTTTTATATCACAAAATTTTTTTTGAAATTAGGCCCACTTATATTTTTTCCTTTTTAAAAGATAGACGACAACGCGTCATTTTGAAAACTTTTTTTATAGGGTCCCAAAAAGTTTTCCTTTCAATTTTCCCAAACATAGGTTTCCCAAAGTTTCGTTTTTTTAAAAAAGTTCTTCCCTTTTCTTAATTTTTTCCTGTCTTTATCTAGTTTTTTTTCCCCTGTCCGTTTTCTTTTCCTCCACTTTTTACCTGGAATAGTGCCGGGGGTTTGGGATTTCCTTTCCCTGTAGTGGGGAAAAAAATTTGGAAAAAAATAAGGGTTGGGGTAGATGCCATGGAGGGACGAACACAATCAAATAGATTTAAAAAGGTCAAGTCCCACCCGGCCCAAAAAAAAACATGACTCCCCAAAACCCTTCCCAAAAGGGTTCCTTTCACAAGAAAAGAACTTAACAGTCGGTTTGTTTAAAGTCACTCAGGGTTTTAAAAGGGACCCCCAAAATGTCATCTTCTTTATTTCCCCTTCCCCTTTTCCTCACACTCGACAATTTCTGTCATAAAGTCCCTCGTCCATATTGGTGGAGGAATTGTTTTTTCCCTGCATTTTTTTCCCCCCCCCTACATAAATTTTTTCGGGGTTTTTTAAAAGACAAGAAGCACAGCAAACGATTTTCACCGGGTGTTAACGTCCCCTGCTGTACAAGAATGTTGAATTTTTCTGTTCCTGCTAAGCAAGGGAGCAAAACAAATATTTCACTAAATCTAGAAAACAAAAATGCCCAAAGTTCATGTGTACCAAGCCAAGGAAGGGAAAATAATACTTTGGGTTTATTATTGATGAGGAAGGGTGTCAGTGAAACCACATGAAAACACAGCCTTGTGTTTTCCAGCCTATGACTAATCGGCTTTATTTCTTCTGTAATGACAGTTACTATGATTGTCCCACCGGAAACGATTGCCTTTGCAATCTGACTTTTATAATTGTGTTTTTTTATCAACACACAACACTGTACATGTATCTTTACCTTTCTGTGGCATCATGCGAAATCATCAAACCACGTCATATAGGCTACCTTTTAACAGGTGCGTGACAACTAGCGTAAGAAATAAAAAGAGCAAACACACAAGATTTATCATATGCTGCGAACTATTCAAACTCCTTCAGTTTGCGCAATGTCTATGGAATATTCATTTTGCAACCAAAGTACATTTTTTTACAATCTGTGGCCTGAATTACAGTATATCAACAAAAGCTGGACACTCTGAAATGGAAACGTTACATCTGAAACAGATGCATCGTATGAAATAAGTTGTTCACGAAAGTCAGTGGATGGGGAACATTTGGAACATGTGTTAGCTTAAAAACGTTAAAGTGACATTAGTTTATCGGTCAAAAGAAAAGTGGCCTTCGCTGAGCCAGCTGGAAGTAGGTCATTTCGTCTTACTCGCAGTGCACGTGCCGGTATCACCCCGGGAAAACTAACCAGGCAGCTAAAGACAGCCCTTTCCTCAATTCTCAGCTCCCCCCTTTCCTTGCTCTCAGGCAGATAAACACACAGAGACAGTTACCCGGATGCTTTGCTTCAACTTGGGGGAGGGGATGCACAGGATATGAGCGGAAAATGGAGAAAAAGAAAACGACATTTGTCAGAGAAGACAGACATGCGTGGTGTTGGGAAGGGAGATAGCGGGAGGAGGGGGGGGGGAGGGGCAGGAAGAGCACGGGAGAGTTAGGGAGGGGAGGAGTAGATAAAGAAGGAGCAATGGGGTAGTAAAAGGATGTTACTTTCTCTCTCTCCCCTCTCTCTCTCTCTCTCTCTCTCTCTCTCTCTCTCTCTCTGCGCGCGCGATATGTGTATGTATGCGTGGACACGTGCGCGCGCGCGCGCACATTTCACGATTTTTTGCAAAGATTTGATTACATCTATACCAGCAGACGAAACTGAAAACGACACCTGAATAACTAATAATTGGATCGGGGAAGGGCAGGATGAGGGAAAGAGGAGACAGAGAGGGGCGGGGGGGTGGGAGGGGAGGAGGGGGGTTGGGGGGGGGGTTTGAACGCCCACGACAGCTCAATTCGGCACGTTGGTGATTCATTCACCGTCGGTAAAAAGACAGCAAAACAGATTTCATGGAGTGCCATTTTCCTTGTCTGACCGCCGGCCACACGTATCCCATCGGCTTTGCGCCACTCGGCTCGCCACCCAGCGGATGATCTCAGCTGGAGCCTTTGACCATCACTACCCGCGGTCCATTCCCGCGCCTCACCCCTCCCCCACCCCTCCCTGCCCCACTCAGCGCCCCCTCCTCCCCCCTCCCACTCCACTTCAGTCCCACTACCCTGCGTGCTTCCAAAGACTGAGAAATAAGTCGTAGTTGATCTTGAGGATTATTAGGCCTCAGGTTCCATTTCGGGGGACATGGTGGTGTTAAGAGAGATTGTCATCAGAAGCTCTGCGCATGCACGGACGTCAAGTTTAAGGATTTGGATTTTAGGCTTCAGGTTCCCAAGGTGCTCTTCTCTCTCTCTTCTCTCTCTCTCTCTCTCTCTCTCTCTCTCTCCTCTCTCTCTCTCTCTCTCTCTCGCTGGCTTTCTCTCTCTCTCTCTCTTCTTCTCTCTCTCTCATCTCTCTCTTCTCTCTCTCTCTCTCTCTCTCTCTCTCTCTCTCTCTCGCTGGCGTTCTCTCTGTGTCTCTCTGGCTCTCTCTCTGTCGCTCTCTCTATCTCTCTCTCTCTCTCTCTCTCTCTCTCTCTCTCTCTCTCTCTCTCTCTCTCTGGCTTTCTCTCTCTCTCTTCCTCTCTCTCTCTCTCGCTCTCTGGCTTCCCCCCCCCTCTCTCTCTCTCTCTCTCTCCTCTCTCTCTCTCTCTCTCTCTCTCGCTGGCTTTCTCTCTCTCTCTCTCTCTCTCTCTCTCTCTCTCTCTCTCTCTCTCTCTCTTTCACATATGTATTCGTCCGTCTCATTTGCAAATCTCCTAGGACCCAACCCTGCAGCCCTCTCCTGAAAAAGTTGCACTGGCTCCCCGTTGAAGAAAGAATTAAATACAAATGTTGTTGTTCTGCTTCAAGATTTTCACTGGCGATGCCCCTGCCTATCTATCCGATCTCCTTCAAGTATATGTCCCATCACGTACGCTCCGCTCCTCCACCGACACTAGGACCTTCCGCTTTCCCAGTTACCGCCCCATCGTAAACAGCATGGCGAACGAGCTTTCTCATACGCAGCTCCCAAACTCTGGAATAAACTTCCCTATGACTTAAGACATTCTCAAACCTTTTCTTCCTTCAAAACCTCCCTGAAAACTTACCTTTTCAAACAATACTAAGAAGACAGTCATTACCAGATAGTTGATTGACTTTGTTATTTTGTGGATTGCTTAGTAGTTTGTGCTTGTTGCGGCTGTTATGTATTGTGTGTCTGTGCGTGAGAGTGTGTGTGCGCGTGGGAGAGAATGAGAGAGAGCCTTTGTTTTTCATTTCTGAGCCGTTTTTTTCAATGCATTTTCTTTACATTTAGCAATTGCATTTTTTCTGCCTTTGTAAAGCGCCTTGTGCCGTGGAAGGCGCTATATAAATCCCCATTATTATTATTATTATTATTCTTTTCTGTTGATCGCTCGTGTCACCAGAAAAATAGATTTCCACGTAGCGTCATTGCTCCGCGGATCCGATTTCTACATAAAGCGGAAAAAAAAGGGGAAAAAAAGCCACAGGGACTTTAGTACACTGAGCTCGCTCGGAATATTGCGCTGCTCGTCGCACGATCTGGACCCCACGGTCTGATACTTACAATATCAACAGATATATGGTCTTCAGCGTAAGGTGGCCAGACACTCATCACAGACAGGTAAGTAAACAGGTAAACGGTGGCCTCTTGCACCTATCCTATACACACAATTGAGTAAGAATAAACCCAAAATGACCGGCACACACTCTCTCCAACATTCACCACTCCATAAACACCGTAAGATTTTTTTTTTAACTTGATGATTGTAAAGGTAATGGAAAGGAAGAGAAGCGAGGTAAATAGTTTGGAAACTCAATCCGTCCCCTATCCCCCCCACCCCACCCCCACACCCCCGAAGAAAAATTAATTAAATAAATAAGTAATCACGTCCTGCGGCAGGACGCACCTGGGTGTGGCTGGGCGTGGGGTACTTGAATGAGTGGCGTGGGAGTCATCTTACTGAGGGCATCGTGAGATGAGGCAGAAAAACGTGCGTGTGTGTGTGTGTGTGTGTGTGTGTGTGTGTGTGTGTGTGTGTGGTCATGTGTATGTATGTGTGTGAGTGGTGAGTGAGTGAGTGAGTGTGTGTGTGTGTGTGTGTGTGTGTGTGTGTGTGTGTGTGTGTGTGTGTGTGTGTGTGTGTGTTGGTTTGTGTGGTGTGTGTGTGTGTGTGTGTGTGTGTGTGTGTGTGTGTGTGTTGTGTGTGTGTGTATTTGTGTGTGTCAGTGAGTGAGTGTGTGTGTTGTGTGTGTGTGTTGTGTGTGTGTGTGTTGTGTGTGTGTGTCAGTGTGTGTATGCATGTGTCTGTGTGTGTGTGTGTCATTGTCTGTCTGTGTCTGTGTGTGTGTGTGACTGTATGTGTGTGTAAAGGTGTAAATAATCATGCAGTGACAACAAAATAAATCCATTGCCGGATGGATAGATGGGCCCCGGGAGAAATGTAACTCTTCACTTGCTGTCTGGTGTCATCTGAACTTCACCGATCAGCACAGACTATTCTCATCCGTCCCGTGTCCGTGTCCCCCGTCAGTTGTAGCATGGCTGGCGAGCTGGACGTGCTGGCCACCCTGTTACCGGACATCCACACCCAGCATTATCCTGTGGCCGTCCCAGTACTGGCATTTCACAGGGAACGATCGATGTCAGAACACAGCAAGGCGTTCCAAGAGAGGAGACCCTCCGCTGCTGCTGCAGCAGGGTAATTTCTTCCTGTCCACACAAAACGCTTTATCAAAGAGAGAACACTGGGTGCGACAATTGAAGGAGGGAACAGAATTGACGGTTGGTGGGGGGGGAAAAAAAAGGGGGGGGGGGGGAGAGGGGCAAGAGGAAGGGGGATGGAAGGTGAAAGTGGGGAAGAAGAGACGAGAATTGATTTTGAAAATTTACATTTCCTGCAGTTTGGAACTGCACTCTTGTCTTTGTCTCTGCTTCTCTCTTTCTTTCTGTCTCCGTTTCTGTCTGTCTGTCTGTCTGTCTGTCTCCCTCTCTCTCTCTCTCCCTCTCTCTCTCCTCTCTCATCACACACACTCTCTCTCTCTCTCCCTGCCTCTCTCTCTCTCTCACTCTCTCTCTCACTCTCTCTCTCTCTCTCTCTCTCTCTCTCTCTCTCTCTCTCTCTCTCTCTCTCTCTCTCTTCTCTCTCTCTCTCTCTCTCTGCAAGGACAGATTGGAAGAATAGGCTCTGCGTAAAATCTCAATCCTTGATCGAATGGAAGTTTTCTGACTTCTCTCTTATTCATTTTAATTTCGTTCGTTGTGCTTTTGTGGTAGTGCTGCGGTTTGTTGTTGCTGTTATTTCTGTCGACATGATTTCTTTTTTTGTTTGTTCTCTCTTTCCTTTCTTCACTGTTGATAGTGTCGTCCCTGTGCTGTACGAGGTCTAATAAGAAATGAAAACACATACGTATTCCGTATCTGTTATCCTCGAAAATGGAGGATTCCCCCCCTCTCTCTCTCTCTCTCTCTCTCTCTCTCTCTCTCTCTCTCTCTCTCTCTCTCTCTCTCATCTCTCTCTCTTTATCATGTTATTATACATATACAAATCTCTGTGTGTGTGTGTGTGTGTGTGTGTGTGTGTGTGTGTGTGTGTGTGTGTTTCATTCTTTTCTATTGATCGGTCGTGTCACCAGAAAAATAGATTCTTACGTATCGTCATTGCTCCTTCAACATTCAGCAAAAAAGGCTATGGAGGCTTTCAATACACTGAGTTTGGAATATGACACTGCTCTTCCCTTCGATCCGGATCAGTTTACAGTCTGTTATTTTCAACATCAACAGATAAATGGCCTTCAGCGTAAGGTGTCCAAAGGTTATCATTACATATAGGTAGGTAGACTGCAGGTAGGTAGACTGCTTTCAACTTTAACAGATAAATAGCCTTCAGCGTAGGGGGTCCAACGGTTATCATTACATACAGGTAGGTAGAAAGATAAACATGTGACCTGCACCTATTCTTAACATACACCTGAGCAAGAATAAACCCAAATGACCGTACTCACTCAATGTTGTTGTTATTCTTCATAGACGCTAACGGCTTTTTTTTTATCAATGATCTTAAAAGTACAAAAAGCGGGGTAGATTAGTTGGAACCTCCATCGCAGCCCCCTCTGCCTCCATGAATAAATAGATAAATGAATGAATAAATGAAGAAACAAATAATGAATGATTTTGTGCCACAACAGGACACACCCTGGGCGTGACTGATTATCGGGTACCGGCATGAGCGACGTGGAAGTACTGTTACCGAGAGGCCATTGCAAATGAGGCGGGGGGGGGGGGGGGGGGGGGGGGGGGGGGGGGGGGGGGGGGGGGGGGGGGAGGAGTGGGGCAGGTAAAAGTGTAAATACTCATGAAGCAAGGTGGGCAGGTGTTTAGGGATCGTGGATGGATGTGTGATGGATGGTGATTGAGTGAAAGGATGAATAGGTGCGTGTGTGTGTGTGTGTGTGTGTGTGTGTGTGTGTGTGTGTGGTGTGTGTGTGTGTGTGTGTGGTGTGTCGTTGGGGTTGAGTGGTGGATAGATCGTCAGACACATCAACGAATCATTTGCCAGATGGATAGAAGAGCATGTGGAGAATCGTTACTCTTCACTAGCTGTTTGGTTCGATCAGAACTTGGCTATCAACACAGGCTTCTTTCATCTGTCGCCATTTTTCATGTCACCCCAACAGCATTAAAAAGCCGCACATTCCGACCTGCCCATTTCTGGACAGCCACACCCAGTAGCATCCTGTTGCAGTCCCAATATCGGCATTTCACTGGGAGCAAGCGATATCAGAACGTAGAGGGGCACCTCAACAGCGCCGACGCTCCCACTGCTGCTGCAGCAGGGTAATTTCTTCCTGTCCACACAAACGCTTTATCAAAGAGAACACTGGGTGCGACAATTGAAGGAGGGAACGGAATTTACCTTGGTGAAAAAAGAGGGAGAGACAAGCAAGCAAGCAAAGGGGGGGGGGGGGGAGGGGGGGGGGAGGGGACGTGGGAAGGGGTGGAGAAGAAGAGACGAAAATTGATTTTGAGAAATTACATTTTCTGCAGTTCGGAATTCTCTCTCTCTCTCTCTCTCTCTCTCCTCTCTCTCTCTCTCTCTCTCCTCTCTCTCTCTCTCTCTCTCTCTCTCTCTCTCTCTACTACACGTCTGCTCGCCCAATTTGGTGTGTGTGTGTGTGTGTGTGTGTGTGTGTGTGTGTGTGTGTGTGTGTGTGTGTGTGTGTGTGTGTGCGTGCATGCGCGCGCGTGTGTGTGTGTGTGTGTGTGTGTGTCTGTGTGTGTGTGTGTGTGTGTGTGTGTGTGTGTGTCCGTGCGTGAAAGAGAGAGAGAGAGAGAGAGAGAGAGATCAACGATCAAGGATCAACGAAAGTTTAATGAACAAGGCCATTTGCCCATGTCATACAGGAAAAAGGAGGCATCAGAAACAAAGGACATAGTACAATAATCATAATTCATATGGGAAACATGAAATATGATGCAAAACTCATAGTACATATCACTGGAAACACGAGACATAATACAGTGAGTATAGCATGCAGTATAATATCTGCATGTATGGCATAATACAGTGAGTATAGCATGCAGTATAATATCTGCATGTACATCAAAAAAGGTGTCTCACAATACATGACCAAGAGAATGAATAGGATCGTGGTTTAAGGGGAGGTGGAAAAAAATCTGTATTTTTATAAAAGGAACTAATAACGGGAAGTTGGGAAGAGAACACACACACACACACAACCCACACACACACACACACACACACCACACACACACACACACACACACCACACACACACACACACACACACACACACACACACACACACACACACACACAAAAGCGAAACTAAGTGTTGATTGAATTTCTAAGTTCAAATGCTCTGGCAATGAAATTAGCAAGACCAAAAGTATGTTGGGGCTTGCAATAGTAATGACATTTTAAAACGAGAAATTTCTTTGGCAAAAATTTGCTCTCGTAGAGCATGATATTTGGGGCATTTAAGGAGAAAATGATACTCCCATTCGTATGTGTTGGGACAAAAGGACAAGTGTGATCTGTTTGTGCCTTTGAGAAGCGAAAACGATGGGGTTTCAGACATGATACACCTAATCTGAATCTAATTATTGGTTTACGTGACTTATATTTTTCATTTCAGATAGATATGGGAGAAGACTATGTGATGACTTGATAGAGGAAAAGAATTCAAATCGCTGCTTAGACTGAATTTGACTATTCCATCCTTGACGAAAACAATCAATAATCTTTGTTGAAATTCTTGTAAGAAAATTCTATCATTTCTGACTTCCTGACTTTCCACACAAAGCCAAATCCATGATAATACAATGTAAAACAAACGGAAGAAATCCAATTATTTTTGTTTCCACAATGCAAGTTTTAAAGAGTGTCTGATAAGCTTATAGGGGAGACGATCTTGAGGCATTTTCAGAAGTTTAAGCCAGTATTTAATACATCTGGTTCTAGTTGTTATATCTAAAGGGTATCTGCCTGTTTCGCCGTATACTAAAGCACTAGGTGTTTGTACGCTGACGTTAAGAAATCTTTTAATTGCAAATAAATATACTTTTTCTATTACTGCTGTGATCAGCTACAAGGCCCAAACTTCACATCCATAAGTGAGCATTGGTTGTACTTGACAATCAAATAGCTTAAAAATAAACGAGGACAATGGTTACCAAGTTTCCATAAGATTTTTAGTATACATAGAACACACTTTTTGCTCGTGATGCCATGTCATCAAGCGCGTAAGAAAACGTTAACCCAGTTGAAAAAATAATACCTAAGTATTTATACTGGTTAACAACTTCTATTTTATCATAGCCATAAAACCATTTTTCACGGACTGCAATATATCCCCCTTCCTGAACACTACTATTTTGGATTTCTCTAGATTGACAGTAAGCCTAAGTTTACCTGCTGTGTTCTTTAAAATATTGAGCTGTTGTTGGAGTCCAGTTATTGTATACGCCAACAGAATGATATCATCAGCGAATAACATTATTAGGATTTCTATTAAGTCAGGTAATAATGAAATTATTTCATTTGTCAGTTCATTAATAAATAAAGAAAATAAAATGGGGCTGCATATATCTCTTTGTTTTAAGCTTGTGGACAGAAAAAGGTGTCTTGTAAGGTCATTTTACAGCGTACTCTTGCTTTAACCGGAATAATACTTTTTAATGCCTTAAACATTTTCCCATTTACTCCGTTTTTTTCTCAGTATCTCCATAGTAAATTTCTGTCAACAAGATCAAATGCTTTTTTTAAATCAATGAATGCAATATACAGTTCTGGTTATTAGATAATTGTTTTTTTAACTATGGCAAAAAGAGTATAAATATGGTCTATTGTACTGTATTTCTTCCTAAAGCCAGCTTGCATTTCACTAATCATATTATTATTTTCTACCACAGGGTTTAGACGTTTATTTAGGACGTAACTGTATAACTTCCCACTAATGTTTAAAAGTGAAATGCCCCGATTAATTGTCTGGGAGGTTAATATCACCTTTTTTAAGTATCGGTTGTAATTAAAGCTTCTGACCAATCACTAGGGAACAGTCCTGAGTCAAACAGTTTGTTAAGAATACTGTAAGAAAAGGAATAACTCGAGAATCAGCGCATTTAGAGAACTCACTATATAGTCCATCTGGTCCAGCAGCCTTATTATTCCTTAAAGCCCTCAAGGCATCCCTGACTTCACTTTCAGAAATTTCTGTTTCCAGGACAGAAATATCATAATCTTGACTCCTGTATCTGCATAGTTAATGCTTTCATGAATGTTGTCTAAATCTTGCATAATAGAATCAGAATTAAATACTTTACTAAAATGCTGAAAACCACTGTTCCTTTGTTATGTCATTGGTAGTTGGAGCAGCTTTGGATACATTTTTTATAGTTTGCCAAAATAGTTTTGGGTCATTTTTGCTATCCTCTAATGCTTTTATTAAACGGTTTCTATGTTCTTGTTGTTTCTCATTTAATAGATGTTTATAATCTCTAAGGAGATTACAATATATCACTCTGAGATCCTCTTTCATGACTACGTTGTTACACACTGTTAAATTGTCGTAAGGCAAATCTGGCTTTCTGTCTTTTTTCCCAACAATCTGGATCAAACCAAGGTTTCTTTCTATCATTGCCACAAGCAATTGTTTTTAGCATACACTGACCTGCTGTGTATAAAGCTTCATTGAATTTACCCAGCGCCAAATTAATGTCTACATCAATTAGATTTAAAGCATCAAGAAAAAGTAATTGTACATCCTGAGAACATAGTTGTGCAATATATTCTGGTTCTTTATCCTTAGTCCATACAAATTTGTTTACTTTGCATATTTTCTTTACATTCTTTTCATTTGGATGATGTTTAGCAAGCTGTAGCTCAAAATGAACGGGCATATGTTTTGACTCGATTTTAGACAATACTTTAAGCTTTACACCCAGATGAATAATGGAGCTTGACATTAAAAAATAGTCTATTACACTAGACCCGTTGGGTGCTATATATGTGTAACTGCGCGCGCGCGCGCGTGCGCGCGTGTGTGTGTGTGTGTGTGTGTGTGTGTGTGTGTGTGTGTGTGTGTGTGTGTGTGTGTGTGTCCGTGCGTGAAAGAGAGAGAGAGAGAGAGGAGAGAGAGAGAGAGAGAGAGAGAGAGAGAGAGAGAGAGAGAGAGAGAGAGAGAGAGCAATAAAGCTACTGGGATTAGTTTACAAGACGAAAGGCAACCTTTTCTTTAATAAGACGATTTTGAACACAGACTGTATACCTAAAGACTGTCATTTAGAAGTCATTGTACCCATCGGCATTTTTTCAGATATATTTTATATCCCGCAAAAGACACATTCTCAAAGACGTGGAAAAATACTGACATGACATGTGTTACATCATAATCTATGTGAAAAAGCTACCAATGTAAATGCCATGAAGAGCATTAAAATAGATGAGAGGTTGGAGGGGACAAATAAACAATAGCAGGTCGAAACACTTTGCGTTTGTTTTGTTATTTGTTTGGTCCTTCGTTTGGGCCGCAGTAATTCTGAGTTTGCTGTTGCTCCTGTCGTTTTGTTTTTGTGATTTGCCTTATTCTGTGGAGCTGCACACCATTGTGCAATTCCTTTGACTTTTGGTTCCATCTGTGCGTTGTATTTCAGCCGTGATTTGGCATCCGTGGTCGATTTGGGCTATAAACAAAATAAACTGAAAATGTGTCTTTCTTCTCTCTCCTGTAATGTTATCCTACAAGTATGTTCCGTGTGATGGGAGATGATTTATTGTATATGTAACGTGAGCACAGGTATACTGTGATAATTATGTTGCAGTGGTTCATGACAGTAGAGTAGAACAGTAATGACAGGTATGACAATAAAGACTGATTCTGTATGTAATTTGGGCTCAAGCAGGGTATCTTGGGATCTGTACGTTGTGGCGTTTGATGACAGTGGAATAGACCAGTAATGGCAGATGTGGGAATGGCCAATTCAAGCCACAAAATTCTCTCTCAAAATATGTGCATCTATAATCTTTAGACGCGCTCGCGCGCGCGCGTTTTTGTATGTACGTAATAAAATGCAGAAAGTCGAAAGTAAAGTCAGCTTGGCTTTAAATCAATGTTTGGAAAAGCTCAGAAGGTACAGTACGTTCACGATTCGTTTAGCTCCCTTAAAAAACGGTCAATAAGGCAGTTGGCATTAAGTGCCATTTTCCTTTCTCTGCCGCCATCAATTTCTGCCCCATCAGACTTTGCTGTTCTTGACACTCCATATAGCTGCTCAGAACGATTATCTCCCTTGACACATTCAAACTTTCTTTTTCTTTATCCACCATCGTGTGTGTCGTAAGGGAGTTCTGAAGGTTATGACTGAGTCAAAGCTGAACCCGTGATGGTGTACTGTATTTGTGTTTTGTTTTGTTTTTCTTGATACAATGGTAGATCTTGATGTTAAACTCAAGAGATATTTTCAGGGCTGGTTTAGATTCAGATCGCCAAGAGCCTAGCACATGTTCTCCTCTTTCATTTCGAAGCTGTTTCACAGCAATTTTGATTCGCAAAAGATGCAGGGAATGTGTTATAATTAATTTTCTGGGATCACGTTCAGTCAGTTAGCTTTGAGACAGCCAGAGAGAGAGAGAGAGAGAGACAGACAGACAGACAGACAGACAGACAGAAAGACAGACAGACGGAGACAGACAGACAGCCAGAGAGACAGACAGACAGACAGACAGAGAGTTTAAGATGAGACAGGAATACGAAGAGAAGGGTCTACAGTTCTTTCTATCGTAGAACTCACAAAATAAGAAACTTTAACCTCAGGCTTGACCCGGTCATCAGACGCCCTTGATTCGACACAAGCCAGATGGGGCTGATTTGGGGAGATTTTTTAACTGTCCCATAGTTCCTGTCAGTGGCATTGTTCCCACGTCACTCGTTCCTGTCAGTGGGATTGTTCCCACGTCACTCATTCCTGTCAGTGGCATTGTTCCCACGTCACTCCTTCCTGTCAGTGGCATTGTTCCCACGTCACTCATTTCTGTCAGTGACATTGTTCCCACGTCACTCATTCCTGTCAGTGGCATTGTTCACACGTCACTCATTCCTGTCAGTGGCATTGTTCCCACGTCACTTATTCCTGTCAGTGGCATGATTCCCACGTCACTCATTCCTGTCAGTGGCATCATTCCCACGTCACTCGTTCCTGTCAGTGGCATTGTTCCCACATCACTCATTCCTGTCAGGGGCATTGTCCCCACGTCACTCATTTCTGTCAGTGGCATTGTTCACACGTCACTCGTTCCTGTCAGTGGCATTGTTCACACGTCACTCATTCCTGTCAGTGGCATTGTTCCCACGTCACTTATTCCTGTCAGTGGCATGATTCCCACGTCACTCATTCCTGTCAGTGGCATCATTCCCACGTCACTCGTTCCTGTCAGTGGCATTGTTCCCACATCACTCATTCCTGTCAGTGGCATTGTCCCCACGTCACTCATTCCTGTCAGTGGCATCATTCCCGCGTCACTCGTTCCTGTCAGTGGCATCATTCCCACATCACTCATTCCTGTCAGTGGGATCATTCTCACATCACTCATTCCTGTCAGTGGCATCATTCCCACATCACTCGTTCCTGTCAGTGGGATCATTCCCGCGTCACTCGTTCCTGTCAGTGGGATCATTCTCACATCACTCATTCCTGTCAGTGGGATCATTCTCACATCACTCGTTCCTGTCAGTGGGATCATTCTCACATCACTCGTTCCTGTCAGTGGGATCATTCTCACATCACTCGTTCCTGTCAGTGGCATCATTCCCGCGTCACTCATTCCTGTCAGTGGCATCATTCCCACGTCACTCGTTCCTGTCAGTGGCATCATTCCCACATCACTCAATCCTGTCAGTGGGATCATTCCCACATCACTCAATCCTGTCAGTGGCATCATTCCCACATCACTCAATCCTGTCAGTGGCATCATTCCCACATCACTCAATCCTGTCAGTGGGATCATTCCCACATCACTCGTTCCTGTCAGTGGGATCATTCTCACATCACTCGTTCCTGTCAGTGGGATCATTCCCACATCACTCATTCCTGTCAGTGGGATCATTCCCGCGTCACTCATTCCGGCTGCCCTACGCACACCTTCACCCGGCTTCACCCTGTCGTAGACCCAGCACTGTCGTCTACAAGGAGCAATCAAGTCGTCTTCAGAGGAGACACTGCACAGCTGTGGACAAACTTCAGAGAATGTAGTACTGCCTGCTCCGATCCAACGATCACAGGGCACTGTCAACTCAACTACATACTGACGACAGTAATTGCTTTAGACGATTCTTCATCTCATGTCACTAAAGTCAGAGGAGGGCAGAGTATAAACGCTCGTTTGACTTCGACCAAAGATGTAAAAAGTGAATTATATAAATACATGAAACACCTCATTTATAAGAAAATCATATTCTTCTAATTGGCAAGTG
>CM031608.1:82445365-82447865 GCA_018398815.1 Conus ventricosus | reverse complement strand
CATTGTTTGAATATCGCCTGACCTCTTGTGTACAAGCTTTCATGCCGTATCTACATTATCTACAGGAAAATAAACCTAGTCGAGTTTGGTATTAAAAGAATTGTCGGGAATTCGCCTATTCAGTCATCTCAAGAGCACAGATATATTACATTTTTCATGACAACCACTGATTATCAAACTAACAGCCCCATTTGTAATGGCCGCTCATCAATGCCGAACACATTGCTGCCAGACCGGCTGTACACAGATGACATTCAGTTGGTCGAGTACAGCACGGTTAGCTGGCTGGTGGGGAGCAGCCTGCAGAAAACACCCCTTTCCTTGACCTGCATTCACGGCTTGGCCTCTGCAGCTGTGGGAGAGCTGTAAACTCCCCTGCCTCTCAGAACTAAGTGGCTTGCTCTGAACAGCCGTGGCCCCCCAAAAAGAAAAAAAAAATTACAGGCCACGTGCCACACGCGCAGAGCTCACACGCCCACACACTAAACTATATAACACTGGTG
Organism: Conus ventricosus; assembly: GCA_018398815.1. Lineage (NCBI taxonomy): Eukaryota > Metazoa > Mollusca > Gastropoda > Neogastropoda > Conidae > Conus > Conus ventricosus. The sequence continues at coordinate 82,447,362 of CM031608.1, read as the reverse complement.
GCGTGCCCAGATTATACATACCCTGAGGAGAGCACTTGGCTCGAAACAAGTTTTGTAGGGTGATTTTTACACTTCCATTTTAAAATCCTATTTTAAACTGGTATATATATATATATATTTTGAGAAGGCTGAAGGCTCATTTTGAGAAGCATGTATTTTATTTTTCCCCATCCACCCACTTGAGCACATACTGTTAGTTAGGCAGTATTAACTACCACTGCAGATATGAATGCTTATCTCCCCCTATTTCTTCAATCTAAGACATAAGAGCAAGCTTTGTTTATAATTGAATATATATATATATATATATATAGAGAGAGAGAGAGAGAGAGAGAGATACATGTGTGTGTGTGTGTGTGTGTGTGTGTGTGTGTGTGTGTGTGTGTACGAGAGCAGAATATGTTTGTATAGAGTATGAAGGCTTCTTTTCATACCGTATGCGTCCCTATACATGATAATATCGATAAAGACGAGAAACATTGGGAGCCCCATCACAATTTTGATAAAACACATTAATGGAATGTGCAGTCATATCATAATACTACGACCACATTAAAAGTTTGGCTGTCAAACACACACACACACATACACACACACACACACACACAGACACACACACACACACACACACACACACACACACACACACACACACACACACACACACACGTACACGCACACACTTACACACACACTGAAGTAGCATATTGATATGATAATGTTGAAGTTCTTTAGGTAGGTTCACAACACACACCACACACACACACACACACACACACACACACACACACACACACACACACACACACACAGAGAGAGAGAGAGAGAGAGAGAGAGAGAGAGAGGGACACACACACACACACACAGACACACACACACACACACACACACACACACACACACACACACACACACACACACACACACACACACATCTAATATCACCAAGTGTGAACAGACTATAAATCAACAACAACACACACACACAGACACACACACACACACACACACACACACACACACACACACACACACACACACACACACACACGAGCGCGCGCGCACGCATACACGCGCACACATGCACGCGCACGCACGCACACACACACACACACACACACACACACACACACACACACACACACACACACACACACACACACACCGTGCCTGTCTGCTAGAATGACGTGGTTATAACAAAAGAAGTAAGAATGTAAAAGAGGAAGGGAAGTCGACAGAGTACATCTAGAAGTTAGAGAGAGGGGAAAGGGGTGTGGGAGAGAAGGGGGATGTGAATGAGAGACACAGAGAGAGAGAGAGGGAGAGACTCATAAGAGACAACCCTTGTGTCTTAGAATACTTCGTACGTGTGAGCGCGCGCGCGCGTGCGCGTGTGTATGCGTGTAACTGTAGAGAAGAAGGAATAGGAAGGGATCACATTTTGATTAAATTTCTACATTAGCATACTCGAACAATACATTCTGCCCAAAAAAATGAGCAATAAAAGTAGGAATTCATGTTTGGTCTCATTTTTAACACGCACGTCCTCGTACAGAACATGACAAAGACATCTAGTAGAGTCCTAAAATCACTTCGCCTTTGAATCTCACTCTATGAAAGACAACCTGCCATGCAAATTTCCGACGCTCGCCATTTTTCTGACTTAGCAGGGGCCGGAATAGCTCAGTTGGCAGAGCGCCAGACTCGTAATCCAAGGGTTGCGGGTTCGAAACTTCGCCGGGCCGTTTCGGTACAGTGGGATATTTCCCTCGGAGTTAACATTAGCTCTGACTCCATTTCCCATACAGTCCTTCGAATGAGACTATAAACCGAAGTTCCGTGTGTGAACGCACACATAACATCTTGCACACACGTAAAATCCCATCACCAACTTTCGGAAGAGAAGGCCAGTTTGGCCGTTGGTATGGATGACACGTTACACATATCATGCACCTTCCCCGAAGATGGAGTATGGCTGCCTTAATGGTGGGATTAAA
>CM031608.1:82420365-82440365 GCA_018398815.1 Conus ventricosus | reverse complement strand
ATCAATTCTTTGCACAGAGAAAAACATTGCGTTAGCTTCTTTCCCAGAGTCTTTCAGCTTCCGTCCTATGGTGTCTATGTTTATTAAGCAGGAGAAAAACTGTTCGATGAGTCGGATTTGAGCAGGTGTAGTGTGTTATAATTAATTTCAAGATTCGAGAGTCTGGTCAAGGGTCTATCATGCTGAAAGAGAAACTCATGCATGCAGTGGTTTTAATCTCAGATCTGTGTTTTGGATTTAGATTTAGGTCCTCCCTGTCATCTCCCAAGTTCTCTTTGTCTCTATCTAATCTCTCTCTCTCTCTCTCTCTCTCTCTCTCTCTCTCTCTCTCTCTCTCTCTCTCTCTCTCTCTCTCTCTCTCTCTCTCGTATATGTCTGTTTGTCTGTCTGTCTTTCTTGAATAAATGTTCATATGTGTTCGTTCATTTCGTCACTTGTTTCGGTGTGCACAAGTCAGGTGCAGTGTGTTTGGCTAAGCTCGAAACATCGTTTTAGGGGGATGTGTCCTCGTTTGTTCTGTGTTCGGTGCTGGTATTTCACACAGGCGATCTGGTGTTGTAAGTAGCTGTCGCTTGGTGTTATGAGTGTTTAATCATCTCATCATGGGACCAGTCGTTACCCAGTTGCTCTTTCCTCATTATCCATTTACTGCTCCTTTCGGGATTTCTTTTCATTCCATTCAAACCGACGTTACCTATACTTGTTTCTGTTCGTCTGTGTCTTTGACCATTTTCAAGACCAGAAAGGCTGTGCCAGTTTTGAATAAATCTTGATTTATATTTTGTTAGTTCTCCAGTTGTCGTTGATGTGTACATGTGTCAGCTATAGAGTATGGCTGAGCTTGGAACATCTTTCTTCCGTCCAAACCTAAAGGAGTTCATCTCATTTACGTCTGGTGGTCGCAAAGAAGAAACGGTTCTTTGCCGGGTGCACACCGGCCATTCGTATTTTACCCATTCATACCTTTTAAAGAGTGAAGAAGCTCCGTGGTGCATTCCATGTCATGTGCCACTCACAGTGAAGCATATTCTTTTAGAATGTTGGGACTTGCATGATGTGAGACACAAACATTTTACAGCAGATTCCATGAAAACCTTGTTCAGAGATGTTCCGCCTGACGCGATCTTTGAATTCTGGAAAGAGATTAACACGTTTCATCAGATCTGAGATTTTATAGTGGAAAGATTTTTAACAAAATTTCGGATGGGTTTTTAGAAGATACATTTTAAAGAATTGTGTGAATGAATGACTTGTGAGTTGATTTTAACGTGGTGACAGCCCTGATTTGGCCTGATGGGGTCGGCTGGGCTATAAGCAACATGACCTTACCTTCCCTTTTTGAGAATACATCTTCGTTTGCTCCGTTTGCTGTCTGTTGGCATTTGTGTTGGGCAATTTGGTGACGTAAGCAGCACTCCTTTGGAGTTATGAGCGTGTAATTATCTCTTCTTGGGAGCAGATGTTATCCTATTTGTTCGTACAATACTGTTTACTACTCCATGCCTCCGTGAAGATTGTCTTTCACACCAGTCAAACCGAGATTTGCTGTATTTGTTTCTGTTCGTCCGTGTGCATGTTTGACTGCATTCATCGTCAGAAAGGCTGTGCCAGTCTTGATTGAATTTCAGTTTGTGTTTGTTCATTTCTTAACTTGTTGCTGTGTGCATGTTCAAGATACAGGGTGTGTGTGCAAACTTGGAGCATCGTTTTGGGCGTACACGTCTCCTTGTTTGTTCTGTGGTGGCATTTGTGGTAGGCGATTTTGTGTTGTAAACTGCACTCGTTTGGAGTATGGGCGAGTAATAATTATCTCCTAATGGGAGCAAAAGTTACCCAACTGGTTCGTTCTTATCAATTTTAACTGGGGCAAATCTTAATGTTTGCTCCACACCCTAACTGGAAATTAAAGACATCCTGGCCAAGGTATAATGTACATATACCCTGACACGTATGGGTGTGTGCGTGGATGTGGGTGTATTTGTGAGAAAGAGGAAGCTCGCTGATCACTCCGTTGCATTAAATGCAGCAGACTGCACGTGTTCATTTCAAGGCTAGAAGAATTTAATTTCAATGGTATTGTTGTTTTGATCCCACCATAATGTAACTTGTCAGTCACCAGCCCCCTTTCTTTCTGTCATACAGGGGAACCCCAGAAGGCCAGGAGTGCGAAATGGAGATTAGCAGAGAAATGGCATTTGGGAGAAAAGAGAGAGGGCAATAAGGGAGAGAGATTGGGGGTGGCATTGAAAAGAATTGATCTTAATAAGAAAATGGATGTTTCTTTTCTCTCTCTCTCTCTCTCTCTCTCTCTCTCTCTCTCTCTCCTTTTCGCCAGAGGCTTTAATTACATCAACATTCAGCTTAAGTGGCTGAGAAATACGTTTAAAAACGCGCCAATGAACCTTAATGAAGCTATTGTGCGACAGCTGCCCCAGCCAGCTGCGACCCCTGATTTATAGGTGTGGGTAAGGGACTAAATTGGAAGGCTCGAACCGCTGAGTCGAGTTTCAGCTTTTTGGCTAACCAATTCACAACACCGAAAAGTGGAAAATCTACATGTCAGCTCAAAGGACGAAATATAGAGTTGGGTAGGAGAGGAAATGAGGGATAGACAGAGAGGGAGAGACAGACAGACATGAAAACTGACAGACACATAGAAGCACGCGCGCGCGCGCGTGCACATGCACACACACACACACGCACACACACACACACACACACACACACACACACACGTGCGCGCGCGCGCTACATCCACCCGCACACACAAACATACGCATTCTCTCTCTCTCTCTCTCTCTCTCTCTCTCTCTCTCTCTCTCTCTGTGTGTGTGTCTCGTGTGCGTGCACACACTCACATATGATGTGGTCACAAACGAAGACATCCTTGTCAGCAGTTCTTTGAATTGTATTATCTGAAACTCATTTACAGTTTTCGTTTTCTGGCAAAGCAACATATTATCTTGGGAAAATAAAAGACACCTGTAGTCCATAGTCAAACCAATTCGAGGCTTTCAATTGGAACAAAGATGCACGATAAACAGTAGACACATCTAAAGCGCACCTGGTTAAACAATGGCACAATCAAACAGGACGCATACGGGATAAATCACACACACAAAATATCTAAAGCACACATCTGAGTATTATGAAACTTGCTCTCATGACTGAATTTTAATCTGTCAAAATGGTCCTGTGAGAAAATCAGGCGTGGGAGGTAATCCCATCCCACCACCACTGAAAGCTGGAGGATTCATCTGGACAGTAGCTGGCTTCAATGTCCATAAACACCCCCACAGCCTTTATTCGATCACGCGGATCGCTTGCAAAGGGAAAGGAGAAATATTCGGAGCTGTCAGCTTTTACGTTTCAATTCCAAGAAGCGATTTTTTACTGTCGGACGTTTTTCTATCTCGCCACTTTTTCCAACCTTTGCATGCAAGTGTGTGTGTGTGTGTGTGTGTGTGTGTGTGTGTGTGTGTGTGTGTGTGTGTGTGTGTGTGTGTGTCCCCCTGACCTGTGTGTGTATGTTTTCGCAGTGGCATGTAAGAGGAGGCGATATAATTGTTATATTGTGCTATTTCATTTATAGATGTTTTATTTGTTAGGCTGGGTGGGTTTTTTTTAATTGTATTGGAAAGTGCTTGGAATAGAGGCAGAGGTTGGCTTGTAGACATATTGTATTTCTGTGCATTATGTCTCAGTGTATTGAATTTTGCGGAAAGGGAAAAAGATAAAATGATTCTGTATGGTGCATTGTCTGTGGAAACTTATGATAATGTTTAAGTATCGTTTTAACTGGTGGTTATTTGGAGAAACTGATGATTCTGTTTAAGTATCTTTTAATTGGTGGTTATGGTAATACTGTTTGGTTACTGTATTAGTAATTTCTGATATATGCGTCATCATTTTCTTACCTGTTTTTTTCTTTCCAGAAGAAGTGTTCTAGAATTGTGAATGGATGAGGCCGGGTTTTTAAATGATTTATTATTGCCAGAATGGATGAACAGTGAAGATCCATGGCGTGTTTGGTTGATATTAAGATGGAACGATGTTAATCTCTCTGTTTCAGCTGTTTTACTTTCTGTATTCCATCATCATCAATTATACCTGTTTTTTTTTTTTTCTTTCTGTCCTTCGTCGCCTTGCTTTATCAGCCTTGATTCCGTCCTGTTTTGTTTTGTTTTTCCTTCGCGACCCTTGTGTTATGCAGAATTGTTCCTCGAGTCTTTTGGTCCTTTTCCTGGTATCTCTGTGACTGTTTTCCCGTTTTGATCTCTCTCTCTCTCTCTCTCTCTCTCTCTCTCTCTCTCTCTCTGTCTCTGTCAGTCTGTATGCCTGTCTCTCTCTCAGCTCCTCTCTCTCTCTCTCTCTCTCTCTCTCTCTCTCTCTCTCTCTCTCTCTCTCTGCCTCTCTGTCTCTCTCTCTCCTCTCTCTCTCTCTCTCTCTCTCTCTCTCTCTCTCTCTCTCTCTGCTTTGCCTTCTGGAGCCCATGTCGTATCTTCTTTTTTCTATCCTGGTATTTGTGTTTGGAGGCATTGTTTCCTTTGCCTTCTTGCCCCTCTCTTAGGATTTTTGTCATTCGTCAGTTTTGACTTGTCCCTCATTGGTTCTCTCTCTCTCTCTCTCTTCTCTCTCTCTCTCTCTCTCTCTCTCTCTCTTTCTCTCTCTCTCTCTCTCTCTCTCTCTCTCTCTCTCTCTCTCTCTCTCTCTCTTTTCTCTCTCTCTGTCTGTCTCTGTGTGTGTGTGTGTGTGTGTGTGTCCCCCACCCTTTGTCCCCGATCGCTTCATCTTATCGCTTCATCCCTCTGCACTCTGCAGCACCAGCGGGCATTCAGCTCCCAGCCATCCACAGCTATTCTTGCGCTCCGTGCGCTGACACTGGCTGACCTCAGGACTCTGGACTGTACTGGCCAAGCGCACAAACTGATTGGATGAGCCTCGGGTGCCCAGCGACCGATGATAGTGGGGGAAACTTGATGAAGAGAGTAAGTTGCTCTTCTGGGCAGCATTTACGATGATATCCACGGCCAAAATAGACGCAGAGGAGGGTAGAAAGGTACAAAACCCAAATATTATTCATGGAAAAATACTTACAATAGCGTCACGGATGCAGGAAGCAGTCGAAAGGAGAGAAGATCTCTATCCCAACTTGTTCTCAACCAAAAATACAGACTTCTGAAACGTGTTCTATGGAAACCTAACGACAATATTACACACAGCAGCAGCATATTTTTATGTGAATGTCTGAAAATGAGGATTCGAAACAAGATATTATGCACTTAATTGACAGTAAAATAAAACCTGAAGGGTGTGTGTTTTGTTTTATCTTGTAGATTGAACATTTTAGGTTCGGTTTCATGATGTTTATAGTCAGCTTATTCTTTCAGGAAGGCCACATTACGTTGTTGTTGTTACTGGCTTCACCAGATTCATGGAAAGGATGAAAGTAGAACTGTCGTGGATTGACAACGTAGCAAACATTTTTCTAAAAGAGACCTCAGCAACACCAGCTGAGCTACTGGGGAAGGTTCTGCAAGCACCCGCTAATGGGATATGTACATGACCACGTCTGCAGAGGGAGAAATCTTTACAAACAAAAGATGTCTGGAAACACGATATAAAGGAGAGTGACCACGGAGGCGAGTCAGTCCTGCTGCAATACGTGCAGAACACAGGATGTGCCAGGTGAACAGAACACCGATTATATCAGAACAGACAAACTGCTTTGAGTGCGGCAACAGTAGCATCATCTGTATCGTAGGCTTGGGTCTTCTGTGTCACAAAACATGCTTTGACGTTGAGATACAGAAAAAATACTAGAACGTTGATTTCCCAGAACCGACTGGCTGGTATTCTGCAGTTGTTGACAGGACGGAGTCATGACTAGCACTGGTTCTAAACACCACATGTTTTATTTTCTCACACTTGAGAATGACTTCAGTGCTGCATACTGCTATCGCAGCTGCTGTAACTTTATTCGTGTCAATGCATTGTTTCTGAAAACTACTTGTTGCTTTCCAACAGCAGCTAGCTAGCATCCCCTCAACCACAACCACAATACTGGTCGTCGTACTTGTTTGGCGTGTCAGAACGGATGCAGCTCTGCTGCTTTTATTCTGCTGCTTGTATAGTTGCTGCCACGTTAACTACTACCACTGTGCCGTCATAGGGTTCCTGTTAAACACGAAAGAAGGCTTTTTATCATTACCACTGTGTCGTCATAGGGTTCCTGTTTATCATTACCACTGTGTTGTCATAGGGTTCCTGTTTATCATTACCACTATGTTGTCATAGGGTTCCTGTTTATCATTACCACTGTGTTGTCATAGGGTTCCTGTTTATCATTACCACTATGTTGTCATAGGGTTCCTGTTTATCATTACCACTATGTTGTCATAGGGTTCCTGTTTATCATTACCACTGTGCCAGCAGATACTGCAAAATACCGCCTGTTGATACAAATGTGTCCATAGAAAAAACACTGTCACGGTTCCTCTAAAAGTGGCTGTATAGCATACGTACTGCGAGGACTTAAGACAGACGACCACAGAGTAGATCAGTCTGGGTTCCTGGTCGCGAGCTGGTTCCAGACAATCAAGTTGTGGAAGCAGTTAACTCTGCGCCTTGGTTCCAGACTCTCCCCTTCAGGGCGCTGACCTTGAGCATGACATTTTCAGTCTGACCACTGACGGAGCCAGGCCGCAGGGAACGAGTGACTGTGTACTGCACAGGTCGAATTCCATAATAAATGTGGGAGGCTGTGGTCGAGTAGAGGGGTGGCAGTGACTAGATTAGAAAGAGTCCTTGTGGGTGATGGCAAAGGAGTTTTAACGGGTGAGAGATTGTGCTGCAAGTGCGCGCGCGCGCGCGCGCGCGCGTGTGTGTGTGTGTGTGTGTGTGTGTGTGTGTGTGTGTGTGTGTGTGTGTGTGTGTGTGTGTGTAGAAGGGAACGGAGTGGCGTGTTTCTCCGTGTATGTTTGTGCGTATGATCGTATCTTATTTGCTTTCCCTTTTCTCAGTCCTGTTCTTATTTCTCGTTTCTATGCTTTGAATTAATTGATTCTGGTATGTCTGGAAACATGCGTGGTGCTTTCAGTCAATCAATCAAGGCACAGGCACCGAAAAATAAGTGACATATTGACTTTGACGCCCATGGTGACAGTGGCCACAAATAGCCCCACTCTCGTTTCACTACCACAGCTGCCACGGTCCTGTTTCTCATTTGCATTCATTCATCGCACGCGCATGCAGCCGCTGAGTCTGAGTCGTCTGATCAGAAGCCAACATCAGTCATCACTGGAGACCTCTTGTCTCTAGCACTCCAGTTCTCCACCACAGAAATGAAAGGTGCTTAAGGAGCTGCTCCACAATGGGCTGCCTGGAATTCCACACAGGACTGCTGGTATGCGATTGCTTGGAGCATAGTCTGAGACCACCTCGTGACAAATGGCTTCAGCTAAAGTTTAGTGTTCACATTTTATTCATTCAGAGTCAGTAAGACAGTCGTGGATATCCACACAGTAAACGGTGTTAAGGCTGTTCAGAAACATAAAAACAGAGCTTTGTATCATTTCTGTAAGAGGTACGAGGACTGGGTTACTTAACATCGAACAATAAATAAATAACATTTGAATGTAATTCCATGACAAATAAATAGAGGGAAAAGGTGGGAAAAGGAGTACCTGGAGAGGGGATGTCGAACGTTTCGTGTCGTAGACACTTCAACAGGAATGACAGCTGATGATGGTTGACTTGGGTTACTGAACACAGTTCATGGTTTGAAGGGGTGGAAAGGGCAGAGGTGGGAGTGGTGGGCAATATTGAGTGTAGGGTGTAGGGGTAATTCCATGACAGATGTGGTTTGAGTGTGTCATGTAGTGTGCTCATGACAGATGGAGTTTGAGGATGTCAAATAGTGTGCTCATGACAGATGGGGTTTGAGGATGTCATGACAGATGGGGTTTGAGGATGTCATGACAGATGGGGTTTGAGGATGCCATGACAGATGGGGTTTGAGGATGTCATGACAGATTGGGTTTGAGGATGTCATGACAGATGGGGTTTGAGGATGTCATGTTGTGTACTCATGACAGATGGGGTTTGAGGATGCCATGACAGATGGGGTTTGAGGATGCCATGACAGATGGGGTTTGAGGATGTCATGACAGATGGGGTTTGAGAATGTCATGACAGATGGGGTTTGAGGATGTCATGACAGATGGGGTTTGAGGATGTCATGTTGTGTACTCATGACAGATGGGTTTGAGGATGTCATGACAGATGGGGTTTTAGGATGTCATGACAGATGCGGTTTGAGGATGCCACGACAGATGGGGTTTGAGGATGTCAGATAGAGTACTGATCATGTGCAGGACGGTTGTACCGCATAATTAACTGATATGTATTCTAATATCTTTACATGATTGTAAAGACCAGAAGAATATGAACTTTTACACATTATTCAAACAATCGTTTACTTGAGCATTTCAACACTAAAATAGTTTGATTAATTTTAATACAAGTCAAACAAAACTAGCGTCAATACACATGTGAGCGTATATTGATAGTTGTTATGATGTTCAAGTACCATGAGATACGTATCTTGCCGTAATTTTGCACAAAGGAATAGAAATGTGTGTGATTCTATCCTGAACCCTTTCCACTGTCAGTGGTGACCTTCTCAATCCGTAAAGACGTTGCTACTGACGACGATCATCGGCCATACTGGATCATACCTGTAACCCACGTTAAGTCTCTTTCAGAAAGAAAGGAAGAAATGAATATGCCCATGCAACATTTGCTGCTTCGTCACGCTGGTCTGTGTTGGTGATGGGTGAGTGTGCTGGGGGGGGGGGGGGGGAGGGGGGAGCTGCCCAAGGTTTTAAGCAATTTCATTTGTCTAGTCAAGTTGGTGTAGGAGAGAGCTAGTCTACGACCATGAAATGAAATTGTTTAAAAACATGAGCGTGTATTTGACCAGACATGTATAACCAGTTGCAAAAGTACTGTGAACATTGATTCTCTTTTTTTGGAAAGAGAGGGGGTTAGTTACCGCCAAGGACACAGACAGAATACAGGACTACACACAATACATTTCGACCTCTTGGGTCTTCTTCAGGCGAAAACAAATAACATTTAGGACAGTGACAAGAAGAAGATGTAGTCACTTAGCTTCGCTTCTCCTGTTCGTCTCCAAATCAGAAAATTGATTCTTTTGTTTATCACATACTGTTAAATAGAGAAGTATGCTGTAATACGGATAATTGTGTCCATGTAGCCCAGCATTACAGTGTTTTGCAGACAGGCAGGTCCTTGGCAAGCACTGACTTAGGCAGGCTGGCTGGGTTAGGGTTCAACCTTTCTCTCTGTGTGATACCGTCTGTGTTAGGGCAGAAAAAGGCTGAAAACGGTTCGAAATTTGAGTTGTGCCTTACGTTGTAAAATCATTTGAGATGGGAAGTCCTGGGGTTATCATTTACAGAGAAATTCATGCACACAGTGGCTGCATACTCCGAGTTGTTATTTCGGCTATAGCAGATGTAATCTTTCCACACGTTCCAACGCCTTGTGCAGGTCACCTTCTCCTGAAAAGAGGACAGAAAGAGCGCAATCATGCCTGTTAGCATTTGAGTACATGTTGTCGTGTATCTCTGTATTTTGCGCAAACATTGCAGAAAGGCCAAATGTTTTATTAGAGAGAGAGAGATGCACAGGCGTTTACACACACACACACACACACACACACACACACACACACACACACACACACACACACACACACACACACACGTGTGTTCAGGCACGCTCGTGCGCACACACATATTCATTCTCTCTCTCTCTCTCTCTCTCTCTCTCTCTCTCTCTCTCTCTCTCTCTCTCTCTCTCTCTCTCCTCACACACACACACACACACACACACACACACACACACACACACACACACACACACATGCGCGCGCGCGCGCGCACAAGCAAGCAAGCAAGCACGCACAGAGGCACGTGCACTCGAAAGCGCGAAGAAAGAAAGATGGGATAGGTCGTTCATTACTGCACATCAAGACACTGGGCCACATTAGGGTTAGAAGAGAGAATAACTTTTTCTCTGGATTTCGGTTTTTAGAGCTAATCAGTCAGCAGACTAATTTCTTCCTGTTCTCACAATGGGTTATCCGAGAGGACAGGGCGTAGTGGGAAATGAAGGATAAAATTCAATGGTGGTTGTGCGAAAAGAGGGCACAACAAGAGGGATGGGTAACAGAGTGGGGGAAAACTGATTTTCACAATAACCCCCTCCCATTCTCTCTTTTCTCTCTCTCTCTCTCTCTCTCTCTCTCTCTCTCTCTCTCTCTCTCTCTCTCTCTCTCCTCTCCCGCCTCCCACCATCGCGTGACTGAGGTCTCCCTCTCTCTCTCTCTCTCTCTCTCTCTCTCTCTCTCTCTCTCTCTCTCTCTCTCTCTCTCTCTCCTTCTCTCTCTCTCTCTCTCTCTCTCTCTCTCTCGCTCTCTCTCTCGCTCTCTCTGTCTCTCTCTCTCTCCATTAGGTGACAGGGTTTGATGGCATCAACAGACACGTAAGTGTAAGCCGCTCATACACACAGCTGAGAACTGGACATGAAACTTGGCAATCACATTCGTACAGTTCCCCTCCCCCTGAAAACAAAATAAAGACTTCGTGAGAGTCATGAATTGGGCAGATACACGATTACCTTACCTGCGATGACAGTCTGCAATGCAGATGGCATGGACTGATCCGTTTTTCACGTGTTGCCCCGTGGACTGGGTTCCTCACGCTCAGCCATTTTCCGCTTGACATGAAAGGCTGTCTCTACACAGAGTTCAAGGGTTGCTGTTTTATGACGTCAGGCTTTACATGAAAGACTGTCCCTACACAGATTTCAAGGGTTGCTGTTTTATGACGTCAGGCTTTACATGAAAGGCTGTCTCTACACAGAGTTCAAGGGTTGCTGTTTTATGACGTCAGGCTTTACATGAAAGGCTGTCTCTACACAGATTTCAAGGGTTGCTGTTTTATGACGTCAGGCTTTACATGAAAGGCTGTCCCTACACAGATTTCAAGGGTTGCTGTTTTATGACGTCAGACTTTACATGAAAGGCTGTCCCTACACAGAGTTCAAGGGTTGCTGTTTTATGGCGTCAGGCTTTACATGAAAGGCTGTCCCTACACATATTTCAAGGGTTGCTGTTTTATGACGTCAGGCCTTACATGAAAGGCTGTCTCTACGCAGATTTCAAGGGTTGCTGTTTTATGACGTCAGGCCTTACATGAAAGGCTGTGTCTACACAGATTTCAAGGGTTGCTGTTTTATGACGTCAGGCCTTACAGGCTTTTCAACTCCTCCCGTCTCATCCTTTTGTTATGAATGATTCTGCTCCTGATCTCACTGAAGATCTTTTTTTTTCTGTTCCAAGATCTGAACACTGCCACCGACGTTAATGCCAGGCTGCTTATTCAGAGTAACCCCCCCCCCCCCTCCTCCAATACGCAACTGAAAGAAGGAACATTCTTCTCCAGTTCGAGTGTCGTCAGTCCACGAAGGAAAGGCTCTTGTCCTGATTGTCCAAGAAATTGACCTTCTTGGCCCTCTCTTTACTTCCAATTTCAAGTTCGAGTTATCTGTTACAAAAAGATAAGCTGATCATGTCGGATTTGGGATTGGAGAGCTCTCTCTGCGCTGCATATAAATGCATTGACATCACTGAACAACGAACCAACCAACCATCCAACAAAGAAACAAACAAAAAACCAAGGGAGCAGAAGCTGATGAAACAAGATAGACACAACTATAGACACAGAATTCGAAGTGGATGAATCATTCTCTTCTTCCCCTCTCTCTCTCTCTCTCTCTCTCTCTCTCTCTCTCTCTCTCTCTCTCTCTCTCTCTCTCTCTCTCTCTCTCTTGTGTGTCTCTCTCTCTGTCTCTGTCTCTCTCTCTCTCTCTCTCTCTCTCTCTCTCTCTCTCTCCCTCCCTATCTCTCTCTCTCTCTCTCTTTCTCTCTCTCTCTCTCTCTCTCTCTCTCTCTCTCTCTCTCTCCTCTCTCTCTCTCTCTCTCTCTCTCTCTCTTCATAAAACGTACAGGAGTCATGAAATTGCCAGTAGTATGTTGGTTTTTTCCTTTCCTTTTTTTTCTTCATTTCTTTCGTTCGTTCGTTCTTTTTGTTTTTATAATTTTCCTCTCTGCTTTTAGGATAGGGAGTGGGCGTCCCATGATGACGTTTGCAAAGCGTTATGGGGGCTGCCGTGAGCGTTAAATGCTAAAGGTTAATTTGGATGCAGAGTGGACATTACTCGTGAAGCCTGACGGAAGCCTGTCAGGGTATATTTAGAAATGCCCGGCAACTCGGTGAACCATTCCTACAGTACTTCCAACTGTAAATAAGATTGTTGGAAGAGATGGTGACGGATAACAGTAATAATAATGGTAGTGAGGCGGTAAGAAGTATACTGCAGCAACTGCCCGATCGTGATCATTGCCGCAAACCACCAGGAGGTGAATTCCGTTTTGTTGCACGGATCATAAGCGTCCAGCGACCGACTGAAGAACCTGCCCAGTCAAATAACAGAGAGCCAAAGTATGAAACTGAAGCAACGAAAGAACACGCTTTGATTAAGGCAACATTTGTTTTATTTTCAACGTCTTGGCAGCCATCTGGGGTCAACTCAACTGCTAATAATAAAAACTTCCGGTTCACACAAAAGGGCATTCTAAAATCTATATACTGAAATGTAACGAAAGCATAACCACATGAACATGCAAAGCATGAGACGTTGTGATATAGTAACTGTGACGCTACAAAACGAAGCATGCTCGTCGGTATTCAGACTTTTTTTTTTTGTGGCATCAGTTATCGGATCAATGGAGCACCTAAGGCGGTGATTTTTTTTCTTTTCTTTTTTTTCCCCTAAGGCCGAAATCCACCTCTTCATTTTTTGGTGCTTCACACTGTCCTCTTCATCTGCCAACAAAACCAAAAAGCAAAAAAACCAAAAGTAATTTCCACTACTAGTTTTCTTTCTTTTTTTTTTCTTTTTTTTCTTCTCCAAACAGTCCCTCTCACACCATGCGTGGTCTGTATTTTCTCTTACAAATGGACATAGTCTTGCTGATTTTAGTGTTTTGGTGTTTGATACAAAATGTCTGGGTTTGTTAATGTTCTAATGTGTGGTGTACTGGCACTCTCACACTGATCATGTACTGCTTATACAAAGAGAACAACATAAATGAAACAAAGAACTTAATACTTAATTATTTTCTTTTTCCGGTATTCAGACTTAATGACATCGAACTGGCTTAGGTCACAAAGCCACTGTCATAAACTCGACTGAAGTAGCCATGATGAAAACACACGCGTGTGAAGACAGTCATCGAACTTCTGTTTAACGATGAATCTAGGGTATCCCCATGAATAGGTAACTCTGATATCATGAGAACCACTCTTGCTAACTGGAAAGACAACAAAGACCATTCAGGCTATAAATATTATGGACTACCGCATTAAACACCCTCATACATTAACCAACAACACAGGTCACAATGAAGTCTGATCAGCGAAAGATGTGTGAAAAGATTACTGTGCCTTACTTCTGGTGACAGAAAGAAAAGGCTGAACTGACTCAACTATAGCCTGTAGGACATCCCCGGCAAGCGGAAGCCAGGAGCATGTCCTCAGCACTCACAGTAGTTAGAGAACGAAACACCGAGAACAGACAAATCAAAGATTGTAATAAACAGTGCCAGGGAAACATAACCAGCACCACTGTGAGTTTGCATTAAAGTTAGCGTCAAACATTCAAGGGAATGCACCTGAATTTCAAGCAGTCTTATGTCACTACAGCGTTTTCAGTTCTGAAAGAAGAAAACAAAATGTTCCTGGAAGACAGTGAGGCAGGGGTTAAATTTTGACTTACCACCAATGGAAGCCGGAAGATTCATATGGACTTTAACAGGGTCATATATGTCCATTAAAAAAACAAAACAAACAAACAAACAAAAAACCTCAGCGTCGTGATTTGATCACACGGATCGCTTGCAAAGGGGGTGGGGGGGGGAGAAATATTCTGAATTGTCAGCTTTTACCTTTCGGTTCCAAGAAACGATTTTTTTTTCTTTTTCTTTTTTTTTTTCTCATTCACCACTTTGGCTTCACAAGGGGAGTATTGTGCATGTTTATGTCTGTATTTTTTTGTCGCTGAGGAAGGCATTTTGCCGAAAATTTCTTGTCCTGTTTTGTGTCGTGCATTAAATCGTCGTTACTTCACACTTTGTTTTGTGTGCTCTTCTGCTTTTTTGTCGTGTTTCAGTAACGCCGCAGTTTGTTTCATTTGCCGATTTTTTTTTCTTGTTTCCGTTTTCTTTTTATCTTGCCAGTTTGTTGTTTTATTGCGCGCAGGAGCGTGAGTATGCTGTCATGTCTGTGTGTAGAAGAAGAGTACCTATGTGTGCGTGCCTACACGTGTACATACGTATATCCGTGTTGGTGTGTGTGTGCTTCAGTTTTGTCATATTTCTCCGCTTATTGATTTGATGGGTTAGGCTTATCGTACGTTTCAAACCAATACAGCTTTGGGTGTTTTGTCTGTTGGGCGACTAAACTTACATGAAGCAGACGGAAAAAATACTGTTATAGTTAGTGGATGTATCTTGATTGTAGAAGCTGGTAAATGTTTCCCCGTTCATCGGATTTCATGGATCAGAAATGTGACTTTAAAATGTTTGCTATGCTAGCTGCTGATACAGATGACCATTTTATTTTTTTTAATGTTTTGATGTTTATGGGGATGCTGGTGGCAGCTAGTAAGCATTGAATATGCTGGTCGAAATGAAAATGCTGTGATCTTCACACACACACACACACACACACACACACACACACACACACACACACACACACACACACACACACACACACTTTCCATTTCCACTTCATGACCTTATCTCCTCTGGTGTAATTTGAGCTAGACTTTTAATAACACGAATTCAATTAAAGCTCTCCCTCCTCCTTCTCTCCCTCTTCCTCCCCATCTTCCCCCCCCCCCCTCTCTCTCTCTCTCCCTCTCTCTCCCCCTCTCTCTCTATCTCTCGCTCTATCTCCCCCTCTCTCTTTTCTGCTCCTCCTCCTCCTCCCTCTTTCTCCTTTCGCTACTTATCCGTCTTCTGCTTCTCGTCTGCATGCCTTTCTACCATTTTGTTTCTGAATGCTTCTGTGTATTATTGTGTGGACCCTTCCGTTCCTTATGTCTTCACATGTGTTTGCCCAGATCTTGGTCACAGCTCGTTATTTCCCCTTTTACATCATCTTACCACCTCCACCACCGCCCCCTCCCCTCCCACCCCACCACCTCTCTCTCTCTCTCTCTCTTCTTTCTTCTCTCTCTCTCTCTCTCTCTCCTCTCTCTCTCTCTCTCTCTCTCTTTCAGCGCCCCCCCCCCCCCCCCACCAACCTAAACACCTCCTCATTCCCTCTCTGTTCCTCGTTGTGCGCATCACCCCGGTTCCAGACATTCAACATCCAGACATTCACAAATGTTCTTTCTTTGCACGTGCTGACAACCCCCGCCCGACCTCAGAAACTTTCTGCCATACTTGGCGAGTCTACAAGTTGATTGGATGAGGGCCCCGAGGGTCCAGCGACCGATGAAAGTTTGGGAGACTTGATGAAGTGTGTGAGCCTTTCATCGGGACGGCTTGTACAAACATCCCGGACGATACATATGTACACCAAGAAATGACAGAAGATCTGGAACTTGGAATCTGTAATCCTCAAGGAAAAATATTGAAGGCAACGTCAGTGTTGCTGGGAGAGCAGAAGATAACTTCACAGCGTGTCTGCGGTGAAGAATGATAACACCAGGGACTGTGTTGCCAGGCTGGGAGACGGAAGAACAACATTCGGTCTTCGCTTCTCATTCATGTATAAATATTATAACAAAATGTATTCGAAGAAAGAAGATTCGTTATTCAAAATCGTTATGGCCGAAGAGTTTGCTTTTTTTTTTAATGCGTCAGACATGATATTATTGAAGAGGAGAAAAGGAGAGCTCAAAGCTTTGTTCGTAGCACAGTACGTTATATGGTCAAGTTTTAATTGGGTTTATAACCCCTCTGAGTGCGTTGTCCATAGTAAGTCTAGCAATGATTGATTCCGTCGCAGGCTCGTCTACTCGGTTCACTCACTCATCAGCACCATCCGGGCAGCAATACTGTCTGCAAGCCCCGGCTCATAGAATTGCATGTGAATGTTTGTACACTGGAAGACGTACTGACAAAAGATCTCTGGAAAAAAGGAACTGAAGAATAAGTTTTCGGCGGGATGAGGAAGTACCGTTACAAAACAGTGCAGGCAGTGCTAAGAAAGGCAGAACCCGAGTCATATCGATGTCCAGAAACTGCCGTCGACTGCCCCAGACAGAGCAAAGTCTGCGCCACGATCGTAGGCCTGTCGCAATCTCACATAACCGCCGTGGTTGAAAGGCATAGAAACTAAATAAGAACCTTGCCCTTGTGAAATCGAACAAGCATTCACCTCCCGCTCGTCAGACTAGACAACGATTAGTCTTGGTCTTCGCTGCTGATGCTTTAACTACTTGTACTATTTCATGCAGCGTGGTTTCAGTACACTGGATACGTGTTGGGGGTCTCTTGCCTTTGTTTATCGTTTTGGTTGGCTGGTTGGTTAGGTTTTTTTTTCATTAGCATTATACTCCTTATGCTGCGCCTGTTTCAACGGGTACCGCACTGTCTGTCACTACGTCATTTTTTAAGTCAGCCATTTTTCCTACAGGTAGGACGTTTCCTTTCGACGTAGCCAGCACTGTCACGTTTTGCATTTGTGCTGTTTGACCACTAAATGTATTCACACTGACTAACACTTGTTTTCACTTTTAAACACCATTCTAGCAGATACTTGCAAGCACTTTAGTCGTATTAAGACACTCACAAAATTGATTGAGAAAAGAGGCTATGTTCAGAAATTTGCCATGTAGAAACGGTTGTAGCCGATAGACATTCAGAACTGCAGAGCATGTCGAGAAGAGAACACGAGGGAAATTGGTGTGGGCGCATTTCCCATAACACCTCATGTTTCCCATAACACCTCGTATTTCCCATAACACCTCATGTTCCCCATGACACCTCGTCTTTTCCATAAACACCTCATGTTTCCCATAACACCTCGTATTTCCCATAAACACCTCATGTTTTCCATAACACCTCGTATTTCCCATAAACACCTCATGTTTCCCATAACACCTCGTATTTCCCATAAACACCTGATGTTTCCCATAACACCTCGTATTTCCCATAAACACCTCATGTTTTGCATAACACCTCGTATTTCCCATAAACACCTCATGTTTCCCATAACACCTCGTATTTCCCATAAGCACCTCATGTTTCCCATAACACCTCGTATTTCCCATAAACACCTCATGTTTCCCATAACACCTCGTATTTCCCATAACACCTCATCTTTCCCATAACACCTCGTATATCCCATAAACACCTCATGTTTCCCATAACACCTCGTATTTCCCATAAACACCTCATGTTTCCCATAACACCTCGTATTTCCCATAACACCTCATGTTTCCCATAACACCTCGTATTTTCCATAACACCTCATATTTCCCATAACACCTCATATTCTCCATAACACCTCATATTCCCCATAACACCTCATATTCCTCATAACACCTCATATTCCCCATAACACCTCATATTCCCCATAACACCTCGTCTTTCCCATAACACCTCATATTCCCCAGAACACCTCGTATTTCCCATAACACCTCATATTCCCCATAACACCTCATATTTCCCATAACACCTCATATTCCCCATAACACCTCGTATTCCCCATAACACCTCATATTTCCCTTAATACCTCAGAGGCCCTTCTCGCAGACACTGAAGCTGTGGACACAAACAGCCAGGTAATGCCAGACAATGACGTTGTGGACACAAATAGCCAGGTAGTGCCAGAAAATGACGTTGTGGACACAAACAGCCAGGTGATGCCAGACAATGACGCTGTGGACACAAACAGCCAGGTAATGCCAGAAAATGACGTTGTGGACACAAACAGCCAGGTAGTGCCAGACAATGACGTTGTGGACACAAACAGCCAGGTAGCGCCAGACAATGTCGTTGTAAAGACAAACAGCCAAGTAGTGCCAGACAATGACGTTGTGGAGACAAACAGCCAGGTAGTGCCAGACAATGACGTTGTGGACACAAACAGCCAGGTAGTGCCAGACAATGACGTTGTGGACACAAACAGCCAGGTAGTACCAGACAATGACGTTGTGGACACAAACAGCCAGGTAGTGCCAGACAATGACGTTGTGGACACAAACAGTCATGTAGCGCCAGACAATGACGTTGTGGAGACAAACAGCCAGGTAGTACCAGACAATGACGTTAAAAAGACAAACAGCCAGGTAGTACCAGACAATGACGTTGTGGAGACAAACAGCCAGGTAGTACCAGACAATGACGTTGTGGAGACAAACAGCCAGGTAATGCCAGACAATGACGTTGCGGAGACAAACAGCCAGGTAGCACCAGACAATGACGTTGTGGAGACAAACAGCCAGGTAATGCCAGACAATGACGTTGTGGAGACAAACAGCCAGGAAGTACCAGACAATGACGTTGTGGAGACAAACAGCCAGGTAGTGCCAGACAATGAAGTTGTGTAAACAAACAGCCAGGTATTGCCAGACAATGAAGATGTGTACACAAACAGCCAGGTAGTGCCAGACAATGAAGTTGTGTAAACAAACAGCCAGGTAGTACCAGACAATGACGTTGTGGAGACAAACAGCCAGGTAATGCCAGACAATGACGTCGTGGAAACAAACAGCCAGGTAGTGCCAGACAATGACGTTGTGGAAACAAACAGCCAAGTAGCGCCAGACAATGACGTTGTGGAAACAAACAGCCAGGTAGTGCCAGACAATGACGTTGTGGAAACAAACAACCAGGTAGTGCCAGACAATGACGTTGTGGACACAAACAGCCAGGTAGTGCCAGACAATGACGTTGTGGAAACAAACAACCAGGTAGTGCCAGACAATGACGTTGTCGAAACAAACAGCCAGGTAGTGCCAGACAATGACGTTGTGGAGACAGCCAGGTAGTGCCAGACAATGACGATGTGAACACAAACAGCCAGGTAGTGCCAGACAATGACGTTGTGGAGACGGCCAGGTAGTGCCAGACAATGACGTTGTGGAAACAAATAACCAGGTAGTGCCAGACAATGACGTTGTGGAAACAAACAAGCAGGTAGTGCCAGACAATGACGTTGTGGAGACGGCCAGGTAGTGCCAGACAATGACGTTGTGGACACAAACAGCCAGGTAGTGCCAGACAATGACGTTGTGGAGACGGCCAGGTAGTGCCAGACAATGACGTTGTGGAGACGGCCAGGTAGTGCCAGACAATGACGTTGTGGACACAAACAGCCAGGTAGTGCCAGACAATGACGTTGTGGAGACGGCCAGGTAGTGCCAGACAATGACGTTGTGGAAACAAATAACCAGGTAGTGCCAGACAATGACGTTGTGGTAACAAATAACCAGGTAGTGCCAGACAATGACGTTGTGGAGACGGCCAGGTAGTGCCAGACAATGACGTTGTGGAAACAAACAACCAGGTAGTGCCAGACAATGACGTTGTGGAAACAAACAACTAGGTAGTGCCAGACAATGACGTTGTGGAGACAAACAGCCAGGTAGTGCCAGACAATGACGTTGTGGAAACAAACAACCAGGTAGTGCCAGCCAATCACGTTGTGGACACAAACAGCCAGGTAGTGCCAGACAATGACGTTGTGGAAACAAACAACCAGGTAGTGCCAGACAATGACGTTGTGGAAACAAACAACCCGGTAGTGCCAGACAATGACGTTGTGGAAACAAACAGCCAGGTAATGCCGGACAATGACGTTGTGGAGACAAACAGCCAGGTAGTACCA
>CM031608.1:82397865-82407865 GCA_018398815.1 Conus ventricosus | reverse complement strand
AATCATTAGTGATTGATGAATATTCTGATTCAATGAAGGTAACACTTGACGGTTCACTCTTGATCGTTTACTCTTTCTCAAAGCTTCTTCTTCATTTTCTCGGTTTTGTTTCCTTATTTTTCTTCGTCTAGGTATTTGTCCTTTTTCCCATCCTTTCTTTTCTTCATTCTTTCTTCTTTCCTTGTTTCTTGATTCATTCTTTTCAGTCTCTTTTATTTCATTTTTTTCCTCTTGGCTTTTCATCTCCTTCTTCTTGTTCATCACGCTTCTCTGTCCTTTTCTTGTGAGATCTCTCGTTCTGTTGCATTCTTGTCCATTGACTGACATCATCCTGGCTTCTTGATATTTACTTCCCTCCATGTCTGCGCCCGCTTCCCTCATCACATCTCTCTCTCTCTCTCTCTCTCTCTCTCTCCTCTCTCTCTCTCTCTCTCTCTCTCTCTCTCCCCTCTCTCCTGTCTCTCAGTGTGTGTGTGTCTCTCTCTCAGTCTCTCTTTCTCTCTCTCTCTCTCTCTCTCTCTCTCTCTCTCTCTCTCTCTCTCTCTGTCTCTCTCTCTCTTAATGTGAGTCTCTCTCTCTCTCTCTTTTCTCTCTCTCTCTCTCTTCTCTCTCTCTCTCTCTCTCTCTCTCTCTCTCTCTCTTCTCCCTTCTCTCTCTCTCTCTCTCTCTCTCTCTCTCTGTCTCTCAGTGTGTGTGAGTCTCTCCCCCCCCAGCTGCCTTCTCTCTTCAACCCTTCTACCCATCCTCTACACAGAACCGAGGCCCAGACATTCAGCATCCATTCATTCCCAAATATTTGTTTCCGCGCGCAGACACCCTGTCCGACCTCTGAAACGTTATGCCATACTGGGAAAACATATAATAGGACTGGACGAGCTGAGGGCCAACGACCAATGAAAGTTTGGGAAGCGTGATGAACAGTGTGAGTCATTCATCAGGACGACATGCATGAACAGCCACGACTGAAAAACACACACAGAAAATGGAGGGAGGGGAGGGGGGAAGACAAATCAAGCAAATAAACAAGCAAACTAAATATATCACCAATCACATCTTAACCAGATCAAATGCAAAAAAACAGATTTACGAAAAGAAATTGACATTCAAAGTTTGAAAGCATTTACAGATGATCGCAGGATCTGAATAGGTAAAAAAACAAGACCAAAGAAAAGGTAAGATTATTGATCCGGAGAAGAAGAATCTTTGGTTCGAAACATGGCCTTTTTCCCTGGGGTCAGTATTACTACCTTTTCTTTGGGTATTGCATCCACAATATGATAAGCGTCAAATGAGGTAGAATGCCTCGGAATATGGTCTTTATGGAATTCACATTAAAACTGCAATTGTCTGTGCGTACTTTTGGCTCTGGAACTGAACTGTTGAAAGGTGATTTCCGCGCCATGGTGAAGGGTGACAGTGGAAGTTGAAGACCCCTACAGAAGTAGGCGATGGGGTGGAGCACGTGGAAGATAATGCGGACACCTAAAGATCAGAAGACCGAAAGTCAGACGATAAAGTCTTACACAGAACTCTCTCTCTCTCTCTCTCTCTCTCTCTCTCTCTCCTCTCTCTCTCTCCTCTCTCTCTCTCTCTCTCTCTCTCTCTCTCTCGACTTTATGGTCTTTTTTCCTGTTTCTTTTTCGAAAAGGTTTGTTCACATTACCCCCTTCATTATGGGCTAGGGCCTATATGAATAAAACATCCGTATCCGTATCTCTCTCTCTCTCTCTCTCTCTCTCTCTCTCTCTCTCTCTCTCTCTCTCTCTCTCTCTCTCTCTCTCTCTGTCTCATGTGTGTGTGTCTCACTCTCTGTGAGTCTCTCTCTCTCTCAATCTCTCTCTCTCTCTCTCTCTCTCTCTCTCTCTCTCTCCTCCTCTCTCTCTCTCTCTCTTCTCTCTCTCTCTATCTCTCTGTGAGTCTCTCTCTCTCTCTCACTCTCTCTCTCTCTCTCAGTGTGTTTCTGTCTGTCGTGTCTGTCTGTCTCTCTCTCTCTCTCTTCTCTCTCTCTCCTCTCTCTCTCTCTCTCTCTCTCTCTCTCTCTCTCTCTCTCTCTCTCTCCTCAGTGTGTGTGTGTCTCTCCCCCCACAGTGTGTGTGTGTCTCTCTCTCTGTGAGTCTCTCCTCTCCTCTCCTCTCTCTCTCTCTCTCTCTCTCTCTCTCTCTCTCTCCTCCCCCCCCCCCCCGCCCCCTCCCCCCCCAGCTGCCTTCTCTCGTCTACCCTTCTACCCATCATCTACACAGAACCGAGGCCCAGACATTCAGCATCCATTCATTCCCAAATATTTGTTTCCGCGCGCAGACACCCTGTCCGACTTCTGAAACGTTAGGCCATACTGGAAAAACAAAAATAGGACTGGACGAACTGAGGGCCAACGACCATGAAAGTTTGGGAAGCGTGATGAACAGTGTGAGTCATTCATCAGGACGACATGCATGAACAGCCACGACTGAAAAACACACACAGAAAATGGAGGGAGGGGAGGGGGGGGGGGAGAGCAAGACAAATCAAGCAAATAAACAAGCAAACTAAATATCACAAACACTTAACCAGATCAAATGCAAAAAAACAGATTTACAAAAAGAAAATGACATTCAAAGTTTGAAAGCATTTACAGATGATTGCAGGATCTGAATAGGTCAAAAACAAGACCAAAGAAAAGGTAAGATTATTGATCCGGAGAAGAAGAATCTTTGGTTCGAAACATGGCCTTTTTCTCCGGGGTCAATATTTCTACCTTTTCTTTGGTATTGCATCCACAATATGATGACCGTCAAATGAGGTGAAATACCTCGGAATATGGTCTTTTTGGAATTCACATTAAAACTGCAATTGTCTGTGCGTACTTTTGGCTCTGGAACTGAACTGTTGAAAGGTGATTTCCGTGCCATGGTGAAGGGTGACAGTTGAAGTTGAAGACACCTGCAGAAGTAGGCGATAGGGTGGAGGACATGGCAGATAATGCGGACACCTAAAGATCAGAAGACCGAAAATCAGACGATAAAGTCTTACACAGAACTCTCTCTCTCTCTCTCTCTCTCTCTCTCTCTCTCTCTCTCTCTCTCTCTCTCTCGTGGCTTTATGGTCTTTTTTTTCCTGTTCTTTTCCTTTCTTTTATTTCGCTATTCTTGTTCTTCTTGATCTTGACTATTTCTTATTCAGCTTCTTCTACTTCTTCTTCCTCCTCCTCCTCCTCCGCCTTCCTCCTCCTCTTCCGTTCCTCCTCGTCGTCCTTCTCTCCTAATTTTTACTATTTCATCTGACACGAATGAATATTGACTTGTTCTCAAAGACAAAAAGGGAAACATACGTTGTGCTTTCAATAAAGGTATACATGTTACAAACGTAAAAGAGTCATCGCCACAAAACATTGGCTATATTGACTTCGCCATTCTTAACAGTATGACCGCCACATACAACCTCATTCTTGTTTTGGCCGCCACAGTAGCCTCGATCTCGTTCCCCATTGGCATTCATACATTCCACGAGCACACAGCCCTAGTGCGTGGGGAACTTCGGGGGCCGTTCATCATCAGCGAAGTGAGGGATATTTCCATCAGTCGTCACTGGAGACCTCTTGTCTCTAACACTCCATTTCTCCACCACAGAAATGAAAGGTGCGTGAGGAGCTGCCCCCCAGAGGGCTGCCTGGAATTCCACACAGGACTGCTGGTGTGCGATTGCTAGGAGTGCAGTCTGAGATCACCTCGTGGCATGTGCCTCCACAGACGAATTAAGAGTTGAAATGTAATCCGCGCTTGTCGAGGTCAAGAGTCCTGGATATTTCACAGATTCCATTAAGAGGAGGAGTGTGTCATTGAACTAGATCAAAGACCAGGGGGGGGGGGAGGGATTTGTGATGATTTCTATTAGATCATACACAGAGAAATGGCTACTTAACAACAAACATTTCTTAATATTGTTTGAGAACAGACGGAGCTTGGATGGAGATAGAGTACTAGTTGGATGACAGTGCAGTATTAGGGATGGAGATAGAGTACTAGTTGGATGACAGTGCAGTATAAGGGATGGAGATAGAGCACTAGTTGATGACAGTGCAGTATAAGGGGTGAGAGAGCACTAGTGGATGACAGTGCAGTATAAGGGATGGAGATAGAGTACTAGTTGGATGACAGTGCAGTATTAGGGATGGAGATAGAGTACTAGTTGGATGACAGTGCAGTATAAGGGATGGAGATAGAGTACTAGTTGGATGACAATGCAGTATAAGGGATGGAGATAGAGCACTAGTTGGATGACCATGCAGTATAAGGGATGGAGATAGAGCACTAGTTGGATGACCATGCAGTATAAGCATGCATTCACACGAAAGTAGAGACATATAGATAGGTAGGGGTAGGACGACATGAGCGCAATCAACAATGTATGAACTACACAGAGGTTCAACATTAACAAAACGGAGAAACAGAAAACAATTTCGAACAACTGTCGAAGTGTGGTTTCAAAGGAGGTGACCGCAGGCGACAATTAAGAAAAATTTATAGAAAATTTTCAGTGCCACCAAACCACAGAAACGAACAAATGACAAAATGAAGACGACGCGTTTGGACCTGTAGGGTCTTCTTCCGGCAGGACAAACAACATTCGTCCGTTTGGCGCCCAGTTTTAGATGACTCTCTGTTCTGGCCTTGTTTCCATTGTCTAGAATGTTCTTCGTCTTGCCTAAAGAAGACCAAAGAAGGTCAAAACGCGTCGTGTTTGTCTTGTCATTTGTCTGTTTCTTTCATTTGGTGGCATAGTTATTTTTCTTTTAGCTGTTAAAGTGGATGGGTCAGGAGTGAGATAATCCGTAACGGAAAGGTGTAGGATGTTTGGAGGACGGGAATAAGTTTGAAAATAAAGTTGTTTTATAGGGCTACCTGTGTCCGCTAAGTACATATGTCTAGCTTCAAATAAAATGTCCGAACGAGAATTAGCCACCTCAGTCAATATATGATAGTGTACTAGAAAACCTCGCACGTCAGTCTCATACATTATGTCATTAACATAGATGTGTAAATTTTGTAATGTGTGTATAATTGGAGATAAGTCATATCAACTGATACATAATAGTCATAGATTTATTATAGTAATAACATTAGGTTCAAGAGCGACAACAATTGTTAAATCTAATTATGTTTCATTGATCGTAAATATGTATCAAAGGATCAAAGATATGATATGCAAATTTGAACGCTTATTAAAACATGATAATGGAGACCAAAGATGACAGATAAAAAGACTTATATGACGAAGGCAAGGACATTGTGGTAACAAATCTAACATACAGACGCAAATACAAGGAATATATGCAAATTTTATCCCAATCAACAAATCACAAATGGTTTCTGAAATCGTACATCAATCGAGGACGTCATGACAAAAAAAAACCACCTTTTTATTGACCGAGAGATTCTGTACAAAAATGTCAGGTTAGCAACAGCGTAAAAAGTATTATGGATAAAATCATAACCACAACAATTAGACTATAATGAGGGGAAAACAAAACCAGCTAAATATGATGACAATTGATTGGTGCTTTTCGAAACATCCTCTGGAAATATGTCTGGAAGAAATGAAGAGCTTTCCCTGTGAATGAAAGGAACCGTCATGACCATATTTCACAGGGAGAATCAATATGTTATGTTTTGTTTTTTTCAAATGAAGCTTAATAAGGGGTACCATTATGAATTTTCACCTCGACGTTATCTCACAGTTACAATCATAACTTTTATATGAATGTCCTTAATCAAATTTACCTGATTCACTTTTTAATACTACTAAACAAAAAAAAAGTTCCAGAGAGGAAAGCCAGGTGTGGGACGAATCCTGGCTCACCACCAGCGGAAGGTGGAAGATTCATCTGAACAGGAGCTAGGTTCAATGTTCATAAAAAGTGTCCCAGTCTTTATTCGATCACACGGATCGCTTGCAATGGGAAAGGAGAAATATTCTGAGCTCTCAGCTTTTATGTTTCAAGTCCAACAAATATTTCTGTCCTTTTTTGCGCGTCTCTCTCTCTCTCTCTCTCTCTCTCTCTCTCTCTCCTCTCTCTCTCTCTCTCTCTCTCCTTCTCTCTCTTCTCTCTCTCTCCTCTCTCTCTCTCTCTCCTCTCTCTCCCTCTCTCTCTCTCTCTCTCTCTCTCTCTGAGTAGGGAATGGGTGAATAGATATGGGGTTTGCGGACGAGTTAGGGTGAATGATGGGTGTGTTTCACAATCTCAACTAGAGTTTTCACAATTGATGAACAAAACGGGTGAGTGGACATGATTTATCTATTGTTTCATTGATCAATTGATTATTAGATTAATATTGTGATTTTACGAAGGTAACACTTGACGCTTCGCTCTTTCGCAAAGGCTTCTTCATCTTCTCGTTTTGTCTTCTTGTTTTGTCTTCTCGTTTGTCTCTCGTTTTGTCTTCTTGTTTGTCTTCTTGTTTGTCTTCTTCTGCTGTTGTCCTTTTTCCTTCTTTTTCCTTTCCTCTTTCTTTCTTTGATTCTTGCTTGCTGGCTGGCTTTCTTTCATTCTTACTTTGTTTCCTTCCTTCTTTCTTTCTTTAATCTTTTTCCATTAGTTTCCTCTTTCTTTCTTTTACCTTTTCCATTAGTTCTCTTCTTCTTTCTTTTCCATAGTTCCTCTTTCTTTTTA
Source organism: Conus ventricosus (assembly GCA_018398815.1). Lineage (NCBI taxonomy): Eukaryota > Metazoa > Mollusca > Gastropoda > Neogastropoda > Conidae > Conus > Conus ventricosus. The sequence goes on along the minus strand of CM031608.1, from coordinate 82,401,219 downwards.
CCTTCCCATTATTCTCTTTCTTCTTTAACTTTTTCCATTAGTTTCCTCTTTCTTTCTTTGATTCTTCCTTGCTGGCTGGCTTCCTTTCATTCTTACTTGTTTCCGTTCTTATTTCTTTCTTTCACCTTTTTCCATTAGTTTCCTTTTTTCCCTCTTGGCCTTTTCTCTCCTTCCTCTTTTTCCTCACACTTCCTGGATTGATCCATGTCTTGTGCAGTCTCCCTTTCTCTTGTGTTCCTGATCATTGTCGGACATCATCCTGACTTCTTAACATTTACTTCTCTCTGTGTTTGCCCCCCCCCCCCCCCTACCCCCGCCTTTATTCCCCTCCCACTCTCTGTCTCACTCAGTGTGTGTGTGTGTGTGTGTGTGTGTGTGTGTGTGGTGTGTGTGTGTGCGTGCGTGCGTGCGTGCGTGCGTGCGTGCGTGCGTGCGTGTGTGCGTGTGTGTGTGTGTGTGTGTGTGTGCGAGAAAGACTGAAAGGAAGCCAGCCAGCAAGGAAGAATCAAAGAAAGAAAGAGAAAAAGAAGGAAAGGAATGTCAGTACAACACTATGTTAATCTGACAGTAAATGGTTTCAGTCAGTCAGTCAGTCAGTGTGTGTGTGTGTGTGTGTGTGTGTGTGTGTGTGTGTGTGTGTGTGTGTGTGCGTGCTGCATGCATACGCGCGCGCCATGCGTCAGTTCGTCCTTCCTTGCTGCCATCACCTCTCTTGTCTGTCTTGTCACATTGTGCACACAACCAAGGCCCAGACATTCACAAATATTGTTTTCTTCCGCGTGCAGACAGCCTGTCCGACCTCTGAAACGTTAGGCCATACTGGGAAAACATATCATATGACTGGACGAGCTGAGGGCCAACGACCAATGAAAGTTTGGGAAGCGTGATGAACAGTGTGAGTCATTCAACAGGACGGCACGCATGAACAGCCACGACACACACAGAAATGACAAAATGAGATATGTAGCTTGGAATTCTGTATCCCGTGAGGAATATGTAACTATAGCGTATCTTGTGTGAAGAAGAAGATGGGGGAGAATTGGAAACATAATTAAAACTGTATTTTCGATTGGAAAGATATAGGAATGATCTCCGTTGACCTTTACAGACATAGAATGAATATTTCAGAGTCAAAGAACCAGTAATTTTTCTATCAGTATTACAAGATTTTCTGAAACACGAAGGGTCAAAATTCGGAAATGCAGAGACACAAAGAGGCCACGATATCCGTCAGCATGTATCTATTCGAGAGAAGAGTTGATAATTCAATAATTGCTGACATTTGAGGAACTTTTTAAGGTTTACATCTACATTCTTTATAATCCATACAACTACTGAAGCCATATCAAGTCTAGCAATTTCACTAGCCTTACCTCGTTCACCAAAATGTATAATAGAAAAGCGCTTATGGAAGATCAACATGCCAAGCTGCCTGAACAAAAGACCCATTCACCTGCACCACATATACTTGAATAATGTCTCCAATACAAGCTAGTGGGATCGAGGAATTGAGTGTCAGGTTGGAGGAATACTAACAACAAAAAACCAGGAGCAGGAATTAAAGATAGGCCTCTAAGGAAATGAGAAAGATCTGCTACAAGGTGCGGATGACTGAAGATGTCAGGCTAACCAGCATGTTAACTGGTCACTCCAAAGACAGCGGACCTCCGTCAAGATCGAACAGACCAACGATCCAACCTTTCATCCAGATCCCAGACTGGCTTGCCAATACGATTTCGCTGTATTTTGCACATGTTTGGCGAAAACACGACCCATACGCGGGACTAAGAGAGAGAAAAAAAGCGTCAAAAAAGGCAATCTAGAGGTGAAGTTCTTGAGCAGTAATTGCACTTGCAGAGATAACCATGGAGGGGACTTTGACCAAAGAGAGATAGATCTCTAAAACATCTGCGTTCGAAATTGCGTTAGGATCTGTCTGCTTCTTCGACACCATGCTTTGAAACATCGTGTGTGTGTGTGTGGGTGTGTGTGTGTGTGTGGGTGTGTGGTGAACATTTGAACATTTGAAAGTCGAAGCATTGAAGCCTCTTCCCCCTCCACCCTCCCGCATCCTCCTTTATGCTAATAGAAATGTGGAATTTTGTTCACGCTTTGTAGAAAACACGCTCATTTTTTGTTAAGAAAATTACCACATCTCTAACAGCTGAAGTGTAAACAGGTCTAAAAATCCGTGCTACAGATCCGTGCCAAAATGTATCGATTTGGTCATTTACCGCGCTTCGTGTCTCCAACAAGTTTCATCACAATCGGTTCAATGATTCTTGTGAAATCTGTACATGAACGGATCATAGATCCACAGCTGAACCCAATCTGCTTCACAGAATCGCATTAAACATTGACCACGTCGTCCTCGTGCCACATTCCATCTTGCTACCAAGTCTCGTTGAAATCAAAAGATAGCTTTTGCAGAATCTTACTGAACGAATCTTTGATCGGGATCCGCATCACAGATCCGCACCAAGATTGAATGGATTTGTCCTTGGTCCATAGTCTCTCTTTCCACTATTATTCTGTCTTATTCTTTCTTGTCATGAAGAACCCCATCCAGGGTTCTGATAATGTTGCTGAACGACAAACAAACAAATACACACAGGTGAAGACATAACCTTGGCGGAGGCAGTTTTTTCCCGGAAGCTAGCGTGTGGTTAACAAGGCAATACCTGAGTCCCGTGCGATTCTGTGTATTGGCACAACAGACACTGAGATGGAGGGACATGTAAAAACGATACAGGACTCTTGTCTCGTGATAGTATTAGTTAACAAGCTTTCCGCTGCGCTCGTAACTGCATATTCACCACCATTCTTCCTCTGCTGCTTTGACTACTTTTGTTGTGTCTTTAATGGCATTGTCTATCAACATCGATGAGAGTGTCGTTCATCGGCAAGTTTCCTCGCTCACAGGTCATTATTATGCCACTGGTACCGCTGCTGCCTCAACTGCTGCTACTCTGCCTCTCACTACACCGATTATAGCCACGGAATTCCATCGTCGTTCTGTGAGAGGTTCTCCAGCTTAGTAATTAGCATTTTACGGCCGCTGCCTTGTGTATTCCTGGTTAAACGATAGTTCAGTTTGGGGTCCACTGAGACTGTCCTGGCAGACACAGTTGCAAACGTTTCTTTTTGGAGGGGGTGGGATGGGGTGGGGTACGTTGCATATTAGTCAGCGTCTGTTGTCGGCAACATCCAGCAGGGCCTTTACCCAGACAATCAGGTTTCGGAAGACGACGGCCTGGGACAGACAGCAGTGTCAGGATGACAAGAGGGGTCCAGGCTTCCTACACCGTGGCGGGGAAGCGGGTTAACAAGTGACTGACCTTGCTCCTGATCTCC
>CM031608.1:82362865-82392865 GCA_018398815.1 Conus ventricosus | reverse complement strand
GGACCAGTCGTCCACCCTGTTGACCTTCGAGGACCGGCGCATCATCGACGACGAGAGGCTGTCCCTGAGCGTCCCTTCAGCAAGGACTGGAACCTGCACATCCGGGAGGTGGAGTACAAGGACCAGGGCGTCTACAACTGCCAGGTCAACCCGTGCCCGTCAAGATCAAGACCGTCAACTTGATTGTGGAGGGTGAGCCGAGGGTGTGCAGTGTGTGGTGTGTGTGTGTGTGTGTGTGTGTGTGTGTGTGTGTGTGTGTGTGAGTGTGTGTGTGTGTGTTGTGTGTGTGTGTGTGTGTGTGTGTTGTGTTGTGTGTGTGTGTGTGTGTGTGTGTGTGTGTGTGTGTGTTGTGTGTGTGTGGTGTGTGTTCATTTCTTCGCGGCACAGTTTTCACATGTTTTTTATTTGTTTGTTTGTTTTTCTTTGTGTGCAGAATTGTAGAAGAGCTTTCAAAGTGCCTAATCTTCACCCATTTTAGATTCTTTGAATCAATCAACCACAAGGAGTTACTTTCATCAACATCATCATCATCGTCGTCATCATTATCATCATCATCATCATTACTCATCATTATTATTAATGTTATTGTATTGTTATCATTATCATCATCACCATCATCATCATCATCATGATTTTCACTAGTATCATAACTACTACTGCTGCTGCTACTCCTCCTCCTCCTCCTCCAACTCCTATTACTACTACTACTACTACTACTACTATTACTACTACTGCTGCTGCTGCTACTGCTACTACTACCATGACAACTACCACCACCACCTCCACCACTACTATCACAACTACTACTGCTACTGCTACTACTACCATGACAACTACCACCACCACCTCCACCACCACTATCACAACTACTACTGCTACTGCTACTACTACCATGACAACTACCACCACCACCACCTCCACCACTACTATCACAACTACTACTGCTACTACTACCATGACAACTACCACCACCACCACCTCCACCACCACTATCACAACTGCTACTGCTACTACTACCATGACAACTACCACCACCACCACCTCCACCACTACTATCACAACTGCTACTGCTACTGCTACCATGACAACTACCACCACCACCTCCACCACTACTATCACAACTGCTACTGCTACTACTACCATGACAACTACCACCACCACCACCACCACTACTATCACAACTACTGCTGCTACTACTACCATGACAACTACCACCACCACCTCCACCACTACTATCACAACTACTACTGCTACTACTACCATGACAACTACCACCACCACCACCTCCACCACTACTATCACAACTGCTACTGCTACTGCTACCATGACAACTACCACCACCACCACCTCCACCACTACTATCACAACTGCTACTGCTACTACTACCATGACAACTACCACCACCACCACCTCCACCACTACTATCACAACTACTACTGCTACTGCTACTACTACCATGACAACTACCACCACCACCTCCACCACTACTATCACAACTACTGCTGCTACTACTACCATGACAACTACCACCACCACCTCCACCACTACTATCACAACTACTACTGCTACTGCTACTACTACCATGACAACTACCACCACCACCACCACCACCTATCACAACTACTACTGCTACTGCTACTACTACCATGACAACTACCACCACCACCACCTCCACCACCACTATCACAACTACTACTGCTACTGCTACTACTACCATGACAACTACCACCACCACCACCTCCACCACCACTATCACAACTACTACTGCTACTGCTACTACTACCATGACAACTACCACCACCACCACCTCCACCACTACTATCACAACTGCTACTGCTACTACTACCATGACAACTACCACCACCACCACCTCCACCACTACTATCACAACTACTACTGCTACTGCAGCGCTGCAGCCCTGATGTGGCATCTCCAGTTTGGATAACTGTTCACAGCAGTGCATTATGCACCCCAGCTGTTAAAAGCATTGTGTATACGTGAAATTGTATAGTGCCGTTTAAAAATGTCATTGATTTTTTTTTTTAAAGAACGAAGATGATTGGAACTGGAGAAGACGGAAGTGAGGAAGGGAGAGGGGGGGGGGGGGTAACTTCAAGAAAAGATTCGATTATGAGAGCAACTCGTCGATTTCATCAGAGATTTTGAATAGGTAGGGAAACCGCTCTGTCGAGTGCTTTGCCAAATTAGTAAGGACAGGAGTCTTGATGATGTCCTTTTTTTTTTAAGCATGCTCTCTCCCCCCGCCCCCCCCCCCCCCTTCTCTCTCTCTCTCTCTCTCTCTCCTCTCCTCTCTCTCTCTCTCTCTCATCTCTCCTCTCTCTCTCTCTCTCTCTCTCTCTGTATATCACGTTCGTTCGCTCGCGCGGACACAGAGAGAGAGAGAGAGATCTCATGTAGGCCTAATGAGTCCACTTAGTTATATGCGTCACAGACACACGTCTTTTTCTCTGCAGCTGTGTGTGTGTGTATACAGAGAGAGAGAGAGAGAGAGAGAGAGAGAGAGAGAGAGAAGAGAAGAGAGAGAGAGAGAGAGACAGACAGACAGAGATAGATTTGTATTTAGGAGGTGAGCTACTCTTGCCCTACTCTTGCCCTTGAGGTAAGGACAATTCGAAGAGTTCTCTTTCACGTGTGCGTGTGTACGCGCGTGCGCATGTGTGCACATGTGTGTATGCGCGCGCGCATGTGTGCGCGCGCGCGTGTGTGTGTATGTGTATGCGCGCATGTGCGTGCGTGTGTGTGTACGTGCGTGTGTGTGTATGTGTACCCGCGCATGTGCGTGCGCGTGTGTGTGTGTGTGCGTGCGTACGTGTGTGTGTATGTGTATGTGTACGCGCGCATGTGCGTGCGTACGTGTGTTTAAGCGTGCGTGAGCGGCGTGCGTGTGCGTGTAGCGAGCATGCATCCATGAAAGAAAACCTTTCGAATTGGCCTCACGTCAGGGTCGAAAGTTGCTCATTTTCTCAGTACAACATTCTGATTTCATCAATATCCGAAAAATAGAAAGCCAGTTGTGACGTTACATTCTGAACGCACGAATAACGTCCAGCGGCGGATTCACGCCGAGTACAAGCTATATCAGAGGGTCATCCCACAAGTAATGTGCATCACGACATTATTGTACACCACAACGGTGCTTTAAGGAAGGGGTGTTCGGTGCGTTGCAGTTTTTTGCTGTGCGTTATCAATAACTTTTCAAATTTGTATCGGTGCGTGTTTTCTGTTTGTTATATGAATAAATAATCACCCCCGGCCCTTTTTTTCTTTTCTTTTTTTTTACTTCATTCCCGTAAACAGACACGTCACACAGTGCAAGAATCATCTCTCGACATTTTTGGCCACGCTACGCTGCTGTTATTGGGGGAGAGAAGGGAAGAAGATGAATGATGCCGGTGAATGAAACGAGACAAGAGGTGAACTAGCGGATAGTGTGAAGGGAGGCAACACGACAGCCAGACTCGCTGGTGCAGAGACATAGTGTGGTCATCATTCATCTGATCGAACACATCGTGTCTGAAGGGGGGTAAGGCGGCTGCCTCACACAGGCGGGACAACTGGAGACAGCGCGGGATCGGGGTTCGCTTATTACACACGTTCAAGTCGGATCGGGTGTTGTCAGCTGAAATAAATGCCGCGTAGATGATGGTTAGGTTGTCTTGTGCTGTGCTATAGCGGTAGATAGAGAGATATACACACATATGTGTACACACACACACACACACACAACACACACACACACACACACACACACACACGTATATAATTATATATATATAATATAGAGAGAGAGAGAGAGAGAGAGAGAGAGAGAGAGACATATATACACACATATATATTATATATAGATAGATATGTGTGTGCATATATGTGTGTGTTCATTCTCTCTCTCTCCCCTCTCTCTCTCTCTCTCTCTCTCTCTCTCTCTCTCTCTCTCTCTCTCCCCCTCTTTCTCTCTCTCTCTCTCTCTCTCTCTCTCTCTCTCTCTCTCTCTCTCTCTCTCTCTCTCTCTCTCTCTCTAGCGCGCGATTTTGCTCTTTTCCTTCCACTTTTACAGATGAAATTACAATTTCCAGACAACCCTGATATCCTCCCTCCCCCACCCCTGCCTCTCCTGCCGTCGTTTGAGCTTTGAACAACATGGTTGATAAGACATTCAGATCTTGACATTAATTGGAGTTTTGGAGAGAACCAAAGTACGCCTTGCATCAATCATTGGTGTTTTCAATTTAAAAAAAAAAAAAAAAAAAAACAGGTGGTGCGACAGCACCTTTCTCATGGGTAATGGAAGGGGCCAGTTTGATTGGCTTAACAGCCGTGACTCAAAATACAAATAAACAGACAAAAGCAAGATGTAAAGTGACGCAAACTTAATGGATTGTACAAAACAGACAAGTGAATGTTACACACCAAGTCTTCATCAGACGTGACCAAACATCGATAATGAACAAAACAGTGCTTCGCTTTCGGGAACAAAACGGTACTTCCCTTTCGGGAACAAAACAATACTTCCCTTTCGGGAACAAAACAATACTTCCCTTTCGGGAACAAAACTGTACTTCCCTTTCGGGAACAAAACAATACTTCCCTTTCGGGAACAAAACAATACTTCCCTTTCGGGAACAAAACTGTACTTCCCTTTCGGGAACAAAACAATACTTCCCTTTCGGGAACAAAACAATACTTCCCTTTCGGAACAAAACTGTACTTCCCTTTCGGGAACAAAACAATACTTCCCTTTCGGGAACAAAACAAAACTTCCCTTTCGGGAACAAAACAATACTTCCCTTTCGGGAACAAAACTGTACTTCCCTTTCGGCTGTGTCCTGGCAGCCAAAGGGGAAGTACTGTTTTTTTCATTATTGATGTTTCTTCACGTCTGATAAAGGCTTTGTGTGGAAAATTCACTTACCTGTTTTGTACAGTCCATTTGCGTTGCTTTGCATCTTGTTTTGTGTGTTTATTTGCATTTTGAGTCATTTTCAGTGGCGCTGCAATCTGTTTTCAGTGTTTCTCTTAACAGCCGTGTTCAGTGGTACAGAGATATATTTACGCATCCTATACGTCATTCTATACGTCAAGTCTGAAATCCAGTTGCTGCTCTGTACATGTATTAGGTAGAGGGTATATGAGCAAGCTTGGAATACCCCTTTTGGGGAGGGGGGATGTCTCCTTGTTTGTTCTCTGTGTTCTGTGCTGGCATTTCTACTAAGCGATTTCGTATCGTAAGCAACATTCGTTTGTAGTTATGGGAGTGCATTTATCTCATCATGGGAGCAAGAGTTACCCTACTTGGTTGTTATTTACTGTGCACTGTTCCCCGCCTCATTTCAGAATTCATTTCACACTAATCAAATCGAGCTTACCTGCATTTGCCGCTGTTCGTCCCTGTGTTTGTGTAACTGTGTTCAAGATCGAAAAGGCTGTGCTGGTCTTGAACAAGTGGTAATGCGTGTTTGTTGATTATTTCCAGTTGTTTTTGCCGAGCACATGTGTCAGGCATGGGGCATGTGAGGAAGCTTGAAATTTCCTTTTATTGTTGGGGAGGGGGACGGGAGGAATGTCTTTTTTATTTGTCCTTTGTGCTCCGTATAGGTATTTCTATCAAGCGATTCAGTGTTGTAAGCAGCGTTTGTTTGGAGTTACATGGGCGTGTCATTGTTCCGTCATAGGAGCAAGAGTTACCGTACTTGTTCGTTATTTACAAAGACCGAATGTTTTGCCAGCAGTTCGATTCACATGAAGATTGGAGCCCTGTCAGACCCCAGTGTTTCCACATCTGGGAAGCATGCTGTTGGAATATCTTGGTTTCGATAACACTGCTGGAAAACACTGATTCTAATCAGATGGTATTGACAGCGAGCTTATGCGGACTATCGGTAATTTCTTCTTCTTCTTCTTCTTCTTCTTCTGCCTCTCCTTTTTACCGTTTCTCCACTTCAGTGGCACTACCCCCACGCCGCTCATTTCTGTTCACTCCAACACTTCTGCTGGTCCCGTCGCAGCCTTAGCATCAGCAGTCCACAACGAACGATCAGGATCAAGTTGTCAGGAGGGACCCCACCAGAGGAGACACTGCACTACAGATGAATCACTTTGGTGGTGTCCAGGGGTGTCTGTTTTGATCCAACATACGCAGGACACCACTAGCTAGGCCACATGCTGACGACGGAAATTGCCTCGTCGCGCACCCGGCGTAATTGGGCGTCCCCTTCCCGCGGGCGTCAGCGACAGTCCACCGAGAATCCCCATGAAACTGCCGATGCCGATAACCCCGACACGAACTCACCAAAGACACGGATGAGGAGAGAAAAACGAAACCCGGATAACAGCACAGGCAGGGCATGAACACCCACAGAATCTGAGACATTTTCACGCTGATCTATGAGGATGAGAACGATGAAGATGATGCAGCATCGTTCCACTTAGGTCAGAGTCTGCATGACATGGCTGTACTCTACAATACCGTTCATAATACATTTCGGTGCCAACCAGGCCCGTGAGACACGGACACTTGCAGTGTCGGTCATGGAATTAGAGTACTACAGGCAGATGGGCACCCATAAGATGGATGAATTTAGTCGGTGGTCCAGTCTTCCTATTTGAACTAGCAGACTTATCTCTGGGTACAAGCCGGTCGGAAGCTGAAAAAAATCCCACAAATTAAATGTTCTGATTTAAACGTATCTCACGACCTCTCAACCCGGAATCTGTGCACTAACCACTGAGCCACGGCAGCTGGCGATTTATTGTAGACTAAGTGAAAACTCTCTCTCTCTCTCTCTCTCTCCATCTTCTCTTCTTTTCTCTCTCCTCTCTCTTGCTATCTCTCTCTTTCTCTTTCTATCTCTCACTTTCTTTTTCTCTCTCTCTTTCTCTCTTGTCTTTCTCTCTCTCTCTCTCTCTCTGTCTATCTCTCTCTCTCTCTCTCTCTCTCTCTCTCTCTCTCTGTCAATCAATCTCTTCTCTTCCTCTCTCTCTTCTCTCTCTCTCTTTGTCTCTCTCTTCTCTCTTTCCTTTCTCTCTCTCTCTCTCTCTCTCTCTCTTCTCTCTCTCTCTCTCTTCTCTCCCTCTCTCTTTCTCTCTGTCTCTCTCTCTCTCCTCTCTCTCTCTCTCTCTCTCTCTCTCTCTACCTCTCTCTCTCTCTCACTTTCTCTCGCTTTTTCTCTCTCTCTCTTCGCTCTTTCTCCTCTCTCTCTCTCTCTCTCTCTCTCTCTCTCTCTCTCTCTCTCTGTTTCTCTCTCTCTCTTTATCTCTCTTTCTCTCTTCTCTCTCTCTCTCTCTCTCTCTCTCTCTCTCTCCTCTCTCTCTCTCTCTCTATTAGCTTTCGTTTGTCACTTCCTTCCATGTCACAGTGCTCACAACAAAATCGTTAGCCTGAGTCTCCAAGGAAGGTGCAAAACATACCCCAGTTTCTGGCCATCCAGGTGAAGTGCTAATAGCATCAGACAGCTAACTAGATTGGCCAGACTTTGCCTTTGTCACGACTCTGGGAAGGAACCAGTGTCGCTGGCTGAACTTCCACCCCCAAAATGGTTTTCCATTCTGGTCACGTGACAATCCACGTGGTACAAAGAATCTCGCGAAGTTTCACCGCAGAATGGATTCTGAGAGCCGGGAGAAGAAAAGGGGGCGAAGAACACGGTGGGTGAGCAACGACAACAGAGGAAGTGTGGGTGTGGAGAAGGCGGAGGACATGTCAGCCATGCTCAGCTGCGCTAAGACGTTAAGGACTGTCTGCGGTCACCCTGCAGTTGTAAGGGATGTCAGGTTCAAACAGCCGTCAAACACACGTAATGAACACACAATTCGGATGGAATTGCTTCTTTCATATTATCACCAGTGAATTCATATACGACTGGTGGCGGAGACTCGGCTGTTCACACCGTTTGTAATAAAAATGACAATATCTGTACCACTACTTTTTAAACAGTAAACAAGTGGGGTATGTTTTGCTCCCAAAAGGAAACCTAACACAGAGTAACTTTTATTCAAGACCGGCACAGCCCTCCAAACTTGAACAAAGTCAGACAAATACATAGACGAACAATCTAATAGTGGGGGAAAAACAAGCGCAGGCCAACAACTGAACTGTCTGGCAAAGATTTGGACTTGAGGGGAGGGGAGAGGGAGGGGAGTTTGAAGATGGAGAAACTGGGAAAATGAAATTTAAAAAAAAAAAAATTAAAAAAAAATGTTACAGATATGAAAACTCTTCTCTAGCTGCATAAGGGAACCATCGCAATCCCTTTTGAAGGCAGATATATTTGTATTGCCTGCTCCGAGGCCTTTCGCCCGCTGGGTCGGGACTCATCAGGGAGACACGGCTGGTTGTGTCTGCGCTCCCGGCGTCAAATAGAGACACACCACAGTCCATAATACTGTGGTGTTCTCACCACCATGGGTGCAAAAAAGAATCCAATAGCACCCCCAGAGCAGCCAGCGAAGAGTAGTAAATGCAACCAAACGAAAGTGTGGGGAGGAAAAAAAAGTTGCTGTAAAACTAAAGACATCATGCAAATAATATAAAATGTAGGGGACAGTCTTTGAGCCTACGCCTGAGGATCCACCCAAAGATGCAAGGGAGATCAAAAGACAAACACACAGACGGACAGAAACAAATACAAATAACCTCAATTTAATCAAAGCAAAATCGGAAATGAAATGAGGTAGGGAACAGTAAACGATAAACAGTAAACAAGTGGGGTATGTTTTGCTCCCATAAGGAAACCTAACACAGCAACTTTTTTCCTCCCCACACTTTCGTTTGGTTGCATTTACTACTCTTCGCTGGCTGCTCTGGGGGTCCTATTGGATTCTTTTTTGCACCCATGTGGTGAGAACACCACAGTATTATGGACTGTGGTGTGTCTCTATTTGACGCCGGGAGCGCAGACACAACCAGCCGTGTCTCCCTGATGAGTCCCGACCCAGCGGGCGAAAGGCCTCGGAGCAGGCAATACAAATATATCTGCCTTCAAAAGGGATTGCGATGGTTCCCTTATGCAGCTAGAGAAGAGTTTTCATATCTGTAACATTTTTTGTTTTTAATTTAATTTTTTTTTTTTAATTTCATTTTCCCAGTTTCTCCATCTTCAAACTCCCCCCTCCCCTCAAGTCCAAATCTTTGCCAGACAGTTCAGTTGTTGGCCTGCGCTTGTTTTTCCCCCACTAGTAGATTGTTCGTCTATGTATTTGTCTGACTTTGTTCAAGTATGGAGGGCTGTGCCGGTCTTGAATAAAAGTTACTCTGTGTTAGTTTCCTTATGGGAGCAAAACATACCCCACTTGTTTACTGTTTATCGTTTACTGTTCCCTACCTCATTTCATTTCCGATTTTGCTTTGATTAAATTGAGGTTATTTGTATTTGTTTCTGTCCGTCTGTGTGTTTGTCTTTTGATCTCCCTTGCATCTTTGGGTGGATCCTCAGGCGTAGGCTCAAAGACTGTCCCCTACATTTTATATTATTTGCATGATGTCTTTAGTTTTACAGCAACGTTTTTTCCTCCCCACACTTTCGTTTGGTTGCATTTACTACTCTTCGCTGGCTGCTCTGGGGGTGCTATTGGATTCTTTTTTGCACCCATGGTGGTGAGAACACCACAGTATTATGGACTGTGGTGTGTCTCTATTTGACGCCGGGAGCGCAGACACAACCAGCGTGTCTCCCTGATGAGTCCCGACCCAGCGGGCGAAAGGCCTCGGAGCAGGCAATACAAATATATCTGCCTTCAAAAGGGATGCGATGGTTTCCTTATGCAGCTAGAGAAGAGTTTTCATATTGTAACATTTTTATTTTAATTTTTATTTTTAATTTCATTTTTCCAGTTTCTCCATTTTCAAACTCCCCTCCCCTCAAGTCCAAATCTTTGCCAGACAGTTCAGTTGTTGGCCTGCGCTTGTTTTTCCCCCACTATTAGATTGTTCGTCTATGTATTTGTCTGACTTGTTCAAGTTTGGAGGGCTGTGCCGGTCTTGAATAAAAGTTACTCTGTGTTAGGTTTCCTTATGGGAGCAAAACATACCCCACTTGTTTATCGTTTACTGTTCCCTACTCATTTTATTTCCGACACTACTTTTTTAGTTCGCTTTGTCGTAATTTCATCTCTAGTACAGTGATATAAATGCATCAGAGAAAGTCGGTAACATTCCTTCGTAATACGCATGAGCTTAGATGGACACTTCCAGCTGCCCAAAAATGAGTTTTCGTTACGGTTTTATTTGATGTAAGCGTAGTGATGATCATAGGCAATTAACAAAATTGCTTAGGGTACAATAAGAACGAAAAAAACAGTACAAATAAGGAGAGGTAAAAAATAGCCTGGTTTAATGGAGGGTGGGTGTTGAGTCAGTTTACCCTTCTGTTTGTGATCACTGTATGCACCCAGAATCCGCCACCAAAGACAAGGACAAGCCAAGTTACACGACAAAACACGAACGTTGTTTATTTCGCCTGAGGAAGCCCGAAGAGGTGGAAACGCGTCGTGTTTTGTCTTGTGACTTGTTTTGTGCTTGCTTTTAGCGGACACACTAGGAATGACTCTTAAGATTGGTTTCAACTTCCGCCTGCAGTCACCTCACTTTGAAACTAAAAGATATATTAAAACAGAACTGCAGGGATTAGATCTTTCATTGTCCTGTGTGTATATTTAAAACAGAAATACAGGGATTAGATCTTTCATTGTCGTGTGTGTTATTTAAAACAGAACTGCAGGGATTAGATCTTTCATTGTCGTGTGTGTATATTTAAAACAGAACTGCAGGGATTAGATTTTTTCATTGTCGTGTGTGTATATTTAAAACAGAACTGCAGGGGTTAGATCTTTCATTGTCGTGTGTGTTATTTAAAACAGAACTGCAGGGATTAGATCTTTCATTGTCGTGTGTGTATATTTAAAACAGAACTGCAGGGATTAGATCTTTCATTGGGCGTGTGTGTATATTTAAAACAGAACTGCAGGGATTAGATCTTTCATTGTCCCGTGTGTATATTTAAAACAGAAATACAGGATTAGATCTTTCATTGCCTGTGTGTATATTTAAAACAGAACTGCAGGGGTTAGATCTTTCATTGTCGTTGTGTGTTTTATTTAAAACAGAAATGCAGGGGTTAACTTTCATTGTCGTGTGTGTATATTTAAAACAGAAATACAGGGGTTAGATATTCATTGTCCCGAGTGTTATTTTAAAACAGAAATACAGGGATTAGATCTTTCATTGTCCTGTGTGTATATTTAAAACAGAAATACAGGGGTTAGATCTTTCATGTCCTGTGTGTATATTTAAAACAGAAATACAGGGATTAGATCTTTCATTGTCCTGTGTGTATATTTAAAACAGAAAATACAGGGATTAGATCTTTCATTGTCGTGTGGTGTATATTTAAAACAGAAATACAGGGATTAGACTTTCATTGTCTGTGTGTATATTTAAAACAGAATACAGGGATTAGATCTTTCATTGTCCTGTGTGTATATTTAAAACAGAAATACAGGGATTAAAATCTTTCATTGTCCTGTGTGTATATTAAAACCAGAAATACGGGATTAGATCTTTCATTGTCTGTGTGTTTTATTTAAAACAGAAATACAGGGATTTGATCTTTCATTGTCCTGTGTGTATATTTAAAACAGACATACATGGATTAGATATTTCATTGTCGTGTAAGTATATTTAAAACAGAAATACAGGGGTTAGATCTTTTATTGTCCTGTGTGTATATTTAAAACAGAAATACAGGGATTAGATCTTTCATGTCCTGTGTGTATATTTAAAAAAGAATACAGGGATTAGATCTTTCATTGTCCTGTGTGTATATTTAAAACAGAAAAGCAGGGATTAGATCTTTCATTGTCCTGGTGTATATTTAAAACAGAAATACAGGGATTAGATCTTTCATTGTCCTGTGTGTATATTTAAAACAGAAATACAGGGATTAGATCTTTCATTGTCCTGTGTGTATTTAAAACGAAAAACAGGGATTAGATCTTTCATTGTCTGTGTGTATATTTAAAACAGAAATACAGGGATTTGACTTTCATTGTCCTGTGTGTATATTTAAAACAGACATACAGGATTAGATCTTTCATTGTCGTGTGTGTATATTTAAAACAGACATACAGGGATTAGATCTTTCATTGTCCTGTGTGTATATTTAAAAAAGACATACAGGGATTAGATCTTTCATTGTCCTGTGTGTATATTTAAAACAAAATACAGGATTAGATCTTTCATTGTCCGTGTGTATATTTAAAACGAACTGCAGGGATTAGATCTTTCATTGTCCTGTGTGTATATTTAAAAAAGAAATACAGGGATTAGATCTTTCATTGTCCTGTGTGTATATTTAAAACAGAAATACAGGGATTTGATCTTTCATTGTTTCCCGTGTGTATATTTAAAACGAAATACAGGGATTAGATCTTTCATTGTCCTGTGTGTATATTTAAAACAGAAATACAGGGATTAGATCTTTAATTGTCCTGTGGTATATTTAAACAGAAATACAGGGATTAGATCTTCATTGTCCGTGTGTATATTTAAAACAGAATACAGGGATTAGATCTTTCATTGTCCTGTGTGTTTTATTAAAACAGAAATACAGGGATTAGACTTTCATTGTCCTGTTATTTAAAACGAAATACAGGGATTAGATCTTTCATTGCCTGTGGTATATTTAAAACAGAAATACAGGGATTAGATCTTTCATTGTCCTGTGGTATATTTAAACGAATACAGGATTGATCTTCATTGCTGTGTGTATATTTAAAACAGAAATACAGGGATTAGATCTTTCATTGTCTGTTTGTGAATCCAACCCCTCCCTCAAGTCCAAATCTTTGCAGACAGTTCAGTTGTTGGCCTGCGCTTGTTTTCCCCACTATAGATTGTCTCTATTATTTGTCTGATTTTGTCAAGTATGGAGGGCTGTGCGGTCTTGAATAAAATACTCTGTGTTAGTTCCTTTGGAGCAAAACATACCCCACTTGTTTACTGTTTATCGTTACTGTTCCCTACCTCATTCATTTCCGATTTTGCTTTGATTAAATTGAGGTTATTTGTATTTGTTTCTGTCGTCTGTGTGTTTGTCTTTTGATCTCCCTTGCATCTTTGGGTGGATCCTCAGGCGTAGGCTCAAAGACTGTCCCCTACATTTTATATTATTTGCATGATGTCTTTAAAGTTTTACAGCAACGTTTTTTCCTCCCCACACTTCGTTTTGGTTGCATTTACTACTCTTCGCTGGCTGCTCTGGGGGTGCTATTGGATTCTTTTTTGCACCCATGGGGGGTGAGAACACCACAGTATTATGGACTGTGGTGTGTCTCTATTTGACGCCGGGAGCGCAGACACAACCAGCCGTGTCTCCCGATGAGTCCCGACCCAGCGGGCGAAAGGCCTCGGAGCAGGCAATACAAATATATCTGCCTTCAAAAGGGATTGCGATGGTTTCCTTATGCAGCTAGAGAAGATTTTTTCATATTGTAACATTTTTTTTTTAATTTTTTTTTTTTTAATTCATTTTCCAGTTTTCCATTTTCAAACCCCCCTCCCCTCAAGTCCAAATCTTTGCCAGACAGTTCAGTTGTTGGCCTGCGCTTGTTTTTCCCCCACTATTAGATTGTTCGTCTATGTATTTGTCTGACTTTGTTCAAGTTTGGAGGGCTGTCCGGTCTTAAATAAAAGTTACTCTGTGTTAGGTTTCCTTATGGGAGCAAAACATACCCCACTTGTTTATCGTTTACTGTTCCCTACCTCATTTTATTTCCGACACTACTTTTTAGTTTGCTTTGTCGTAATTTCATCTCTAGTACAGTGATATAAATGCATCAGAGAAAGTCGGTAACATTCCTTCGTAAAAACGCATGAGCTTAGATGGACACTTCCAGCTGCCAAATATGAGTTTTCGTTACGGTTTTATTTGATGTAAGCGTTAGTGATGATCATAGGCAATTAACAAATTGCTTAGGGTACAATAAGAACGAAAACACAGTACAAATAAGGAGAGGTAAAAAATAGCCTGTTTAATGGAGGGTGGGTGTTGAGTCAGTTTACCCTTCTGTTTGTGATCACTGTATGCACCCAGAATCCGCCACCAAAGACAAGGACAAGCAAGTTACACGACAAAACACGAACGTTGTTTATTTCGCCTGAGGAAGCCCGAAGAGGTGGAAACGCGTCGTGTTTTGTCTTGTGACTTGTTTGTGCTTGCTTTTAGCGGACACACTAGGAATGACTCTTAAGATTGGTTTCAACTTCCGCCTGCAGTCACCTCACTTTGAAACTAAAAGTATATATTTAAAACAGAACTGCAGGGATTAGATCTTTCATTGTCCTGTGTGTATATTTAAAACAGAAATACAGGGATTAGATCTTTCATTGTCGTGTGTGTATATTTAAAACAGAACTGCAGGGATTAGATCTTTCATTGTCGTGTGTGTATATTTAAAACAGAACTGCAGGGATTAGATCTTTCATTGTCGTGTGTGTATATTTAAAACAGAAACTGCAGGGATTAGATCTTTCATTGTCGTGTGTGTATATTTAAAACAGAACTGCAGGGATTAGATCTTTCATTGTCGTGTGTATATTTAAAACAGAACTGCAGGGATTAGATCTTTCATTGTCGTGTGTGTATATTTAAAACAGAACTACAGGGATTAGATCTTTCATTGTCCTGTGTGTATATTTAAAACAGAAATACAGGGATTAGATCTTTCATTGTCCTGTGTGTATATTTAAAACAAACTGCAGGGTTAGATCTTTCATTGTCGTGTGTGTATATTTAAAACAGAACTGCAGGGATTAGATCTTTCATTGTCGTGTGTGTATATTTAAAACAGAAATACAGGGATTAGATATTTCATTGTCCTGAGTGTATATTTAAAACAGAAATACAGGGATTAGATCTTTCATTGTCCTGTGTGTATATTTAAAACAGAAATACAGGGATTAGATCTTTCATTGTCCTGTGTGTATATTTAAAACAGAAATACAGGGATTAGATCTTTCATTGTCCTGTGTGTATATTTAAAACAGAAATACAGGGATTAGATCTTTCATTGTCCTGTGTGTATATTTAAAACAGAAATACAGGGATTAGATCTTTCATTGTCCTGTGTGTATATTTAAAACAGAAATACAGGGATTAGATCTTTCATTGTCCTGTGTGTATATTTAAAACAGAAATACAGGGATTAGATCTTTCATTGTCCTGTGTGTATATTTAAAACAGAAATACAGGGATTAGATCTTTCATTGTCTGTGTGTATATTTAAAACAGAAATACAGGGATTAGATCTTTCATTGTCCTGTGTGTATATTTAAAACAGAATACAGGATTAGATCTTTCATTGTCTGTGTGTATATTTAAAACAGAAATACAGGATTAGATCTTTCATTGTCCTGTGTGTATATTTAAAACAGAAATACAGGGATTAGATCTTTCATTGTCCTGTGTGTATATTTAAAACAGAAATACAGGGATTAGATCTTTCATTGTCCTGTGTGTATATTTAAAACAGAAATACAGGGATTAGATCTTTCATTGTCCTGTGTGTATATTTAAAACAGAAATACAGGGATTAGATCTTTCATTGTCCTGTGTGTATATTTAAAACAGAAATACAGGGATTAGATCTTTCATTGTCCTGTGTGTATATTTAAAACAGAAATACAGGGATTAGATCTTTCATTGTCCTGTGTGTATATTTAAAACAGAAATACAGGGATTAGATCTTTCATTGTCCTGTGTGTATATTTAAAACAGAATACAGGGATTAGATCTTTCATTGTCCTGTGTGTATATTTAAAACAGACATACAGGGATTAGATCTTTCATTGTCCTGTGTGTATATTTAAAACAGAATACAGGGATTAGATCTTTCATTGTCCTGTGTGTATATTTAAAACAGAAATACAGGGATTAGATCTTTCATTGTCCTGTGTGTATATTTAAAACAGAATGCAGGGATTAGATCTTTCATTGTCCTGTGTGTATATTTAAAACAGAAATACAGGATTAGATCTTTCATTGTCCTGTGTGTATATTTAAAACAGAAATACAGGGATTAGATCTTTCATTGTCCTGTGTGTATATTTAAAACAGAAATACAGGGATTAGATCTTTCATTGTCCTGTGTGTATATTTAAAACAGAAATACAGGGATTAGATCTTTCATTGTCCTGTGTGTATATTTAAAACAGAAATACAGGGATTAGATCTTTCATTGTCCTGTGTGTATATTTAAAACAGAAATACAGGGATTAGATCTTTCATTGTCCTGTGTGTATATTTAAAACAGAAATACAGGGATTAGATCTTTCATTGTCCTGTGTGTATATTCAAAACAGAAATACAGGGATTAGATCTTTCATTGTCCTGTGTGTATATTTAAAACAGAAATACAGGGATTAGATCTTTCATTGTCCTGTGTGTATATTTAAAACAGAAATACAGGGATTAGATATTTCATTGTCCTGTGTGTATATTTAAAACAGAAATACAGGGATTAGATATTTCATTGTCCTGTGTGTATATTTAAAACAGAAATACAGGGATTAGATATTTCATTTTCCTGTGTGTATATTTAAAACAGAAATACAGGGATTAGATATTTCATTGTCCTGTGTGTATATTTAAAACAGAAATACAGGGATTAGATATTTCATTTTCGTGTGTGTATATTTAAAACAGAAATACAGGGATTAGATATTTCATTGTCGTGTGTGTATATTTAAAACAGAAAATCAGGGATTAGATCTTTCATTTTCGTGTGTGTATTTCAAACAGAACTGCAGGGATTAGATCTTTCATTATCGTGTGTATATTTCAAACAGAAATATAGGGATTAGCTCTTTCATTATCGTGTGTATATTTAAACAAACAGAAATACAGGGATTACATCTTTCATTATTATGTGTATATTTAAAACAGAAATACAGGGATTAGATATTTCATTATCGTGTGTATATCTAAAACAGAAATACAGGGATTAGATATTTCATTATCGTGTGTATCTTTAAAACAGAAATACATGGATTAGATATTTCATTATCGTGTGTATCTTTAAAACAGACATACAGGGATTAGATCTTTCATTATCGTGTGTATATCTAAAACATAAATACAGGGATTAGATCTTTCATTATCGTCTTGACCAGGCACAATTCTCCAGTGCTGCTGACAAGTTTCATGTATAGAAAGGGGGAAGTAGGAGTGGTGGTGGTGGTGAAGATGTGGCGGTGAAATGGGAAAGTCACTTTTAGCGACCCTTTCATTGACACAATAAAAAAAAGTGTTTCCCGACATACAACTAGAGAGAGAATTTCCACCAGTCCGCCAGAAGATTCGTGTCACAGACAGTCGGGCGGGAGGGTACTTCGACCCTTGCCTAGCCTTGCGTCCCAGGACTGACATCGACTGCTCTGTTGTCCAGAACTTGACTCGGGTAGCCCTCAGCTCTTGGACCCCTGCCGACTAACTGATGATGCCGTCGTCCGTCCGAAGGCCTCCATCCTCACCGGACTCCGTGTCAGCGTCCGGCGCCAGGACCAGTGCATGCTGCCCAACAGTGGGTGAACTCCCCGGCCGTCCGCCATTCCATCATAGTAGTGGTCTGAAGTCCGACCAACGAAAACCCACCCGACAGCGATCCAGTCAGAGGAGATGGACTAGTAGGGGAAAGACGAACTCCCTCCGGATATTCGGCTTCAGTTCCGCCGAGGGTATTGGCAATGTTTTCCTCATAGCATCCCCCCCCCCTTCCTCCCTCCCTGCCTCTCCCTCCCATTTTCCACCCCTCAGGGTGGGGATGGCAGATCAGAACTATCGACTGTTCTTCTTACCAAAAGATCAGAGGATGTTGCTTTTTTTTTGTGATTGGGCGGAAAATGGCGACTGATCATAATGAGAACAGATTTCCGTTTCAGAAGTACATTTCAAACGGAAAGAAGTTGAATGTGTAGGGAAATGGTGGCTAAACATAATTAGCAAAGATTTCCGTTCTTGAAGTAGATTTTAAACGGGGAAAAAAGCTGAATTAGGAGTCTTGCAGTTTAAACTTAAGCCGAATTAGAAATCGTGTTGTTTAACCTTAATCTTTGTCTTTCACTGCTCTCTCTTATGTCTGAGTGTTACGGTGATTGGCGGGTGGGAGATTCACGGAACTCCATAAACTTTTCTTGCGGTTGGTAAGAACAGCCGTCAGCATCCATCTGTTTGTAGCCCAGCTTGGTGCATGGGATGAATTCACAAATGAAATAAGTGTAGGAAAATGTAATGAATAGGCAATATGACGGAGGTTTGAGCTCGTAACGCCTGGAGTTTGAGTCTCACATGGCGGACACATTAATTAACTTGGGGAAGGTTGGCCATTCAGTGTGTGTGTGTGTGTGTGTGTGTGTGTATGTGTGTGTGTGTGTGTGTGTGTGTGTGTGTGTGTGTGTGTGTGTGTGTGTGTGTGTGTGTGCGTGCGTGCGTGCATGCGTGCGTGAGTGCGTGCGTGCGTGCGTGCGTGCGTGTGCGTATTCTGAATGATCACAACAACGTGGTGTCAATCCGCTGAGACAGCAGTGGAGAGAACAGATGAAAATTCAATAATCAGACAATACTAATAATCATCATAACTCGCACACATTTACCTATTGTCTAGCCCGGCACGTATCAAACCAGCAATTACAATTACATACGTACACACCTTTATGGTTAAACTTGATTCAATCCGTGACTAATAGCTTTGTACATAACTTCGACTGTTATGCAGGATACTCACTAATGATGACCATGATGACCATAATTAGTATTAACAGCAGGTGTAGTAGTAGTAGTAACATCATCATCGTCACCATTATTACTATAATTGTCATTATCATTGTTATTATCATCATCATCATCATCACCATCGTCATCACAATCATCATTATTACTATTATTGTTGTTGTTATCATTGTTGTTGTTATCATTGTTATTATTATCATTATTATCATCATAATCATCACCACAATCATTATTACTATTATTGTTGTTGTTATTGTCATCGTTATTATTATCATTTTTATCATCATAATCATCACTATTGTCGTTATTGTTGTTGTCATTGTTTTCATAATCATCGTGGTCTCTTTGTAGCTGGTCTTAATGTTTCACTTGTATTTCCGTTATACCATGTATGAACCCGGAATATGTAAGTTTACATTTTCGTTACCTGTATCTTCGTTCTACGTGACCGTGGAGTCAGACAGACAGGAGTATAAATATTGTGCACAGAATACTCACGCGGTCTGTTCTTCCCTTTCTGTTGACAGTTCCTGCCAAAATCATCAAGCACCTTTCTACAGATAATCTCGTGGTTCGCGAGAACGAGAAAGTGACGTTGGTGTGCAACGTGACTGGCGTGCCCGTGCCGGAAGTGACGTGGCACCGTCACATCAGCGACCAGAAGGGGGTGGAGAAACAGAGTGAGTTCTGCAAAAACACAGATCGTAAGCAACAGTCTTGTGTTTTTTGCTCCCGTTCATTTGGATCCTTTTGGTGTCATCATTTGATTACGTGTCTGTCTCTGTTTTACTATTCCTATATGTATCTTCTTGTTTTGTTCATTTCTTCTTCTTTTTCTTTTCGCCTTGTTTGTTTGTTTGTGTGCTCACTTATACACACACTCACCTGCTCGCACGCATATTTATTTGCATGTCCATATGTTTATTTGTTTATCTTTTGATTTATGCCGTCGTTCGTTTTTGTATTCCTTCGTTGACGAAATTGCCCCCTGTTTGTGCAATTTATCCGGTCTTTATTGAAATGTTGGGTCCTGGACCTATCTCCGTATGCTCATCTTCCCTTTCCGAGTTAACGACATTATAAGGCGTATCATAGGTGTGCACAATATAATACGAAGACATGGCGTGCGCGTGTTTCAATTTACCAACATGAAGGGGAGGGTTCGCACATCGCTGTGTTCTCACTCGAGGGCCGGCTTGTCAGGGAAAGAAGCAGGCAGACAGACGAGCAGAAGTGTGAGGGAAAAATGAAACCGAAAATCCTTTCTCCTGATGGCTCTCCATTGAAGGTGAAGAAGTCAACTGCCGACGCTTCTGGTCTGTTTATGATGTTTGGCGAAAGGTTGTTAATCACAGTGCTGTTGACATTTTCAACCCCGAGACATAATTGCTGGTCTCTGGATTGATTTGGGGTACTCCAAAGTTAATCATTTTGCTCAGGATACGAATTGCTCCTCAACTCACACGCACGCGCGCGCGCACACACATACATACACACACACACCACACACACACACACACACACACACACACACACACACACACACACACACACACACATACACACACACACACACACACACACACACACACACACACACACACACACACACACACATGAGCGCGCGCGTGTGGAAAAATAATCAGGCACACACACACACACACACACACACACACACACACACACACACACACACACACACACATGCACACACGCACGCACGCACATTCATACACACACACACACACACACACACACACACACACACACACACACACGCACACACACACACATCGATACACACACACACACACTCGCGCGCGCACGTACACACACACTCACACACACACACACACACACACACACACACACACACACACACACACACACACACACACACACAACACACACACATTTATACACACACACACACGCACGCGCGCCCGCTGTTTTGCTGCGATCGTAACGAGGAACTTCAATGTGTAAATTTCATGTTTTGTCCTTTCTCTGTCAGTATCCTAAGTGGACAAAAGAGCAGGATCTTCAATGTGTAAATTTCATGTTTTGTCCTTTCTCTGTCAGTGTCCTAAGTGGATAAAAGAGCAGGATCTTCAATGTGTAAATTTCATGTTTTGTCCTTTCTCTGTCAGTGTCCTAAGTGGATAAAAGAGCAGGATCTTCAATGTGTAAATTTCATGTTTTGTCCTTTCTCTGTCAGTGTCCTAAGTGGATAAAAGAGCAGGATCTTCAATGTGTAAATTTCATGTTTGTCCTTTCTCTGTCAGTGTCCTAAGTGGATAAAAGAGCAGGATCTTCAATGTGTAAATTTCATGTTTTGTCCTTTCTCTCTCAGTGTCCTAAGTGGATAAAAGAGCAGGATCTTCAATGTGTAAATTTCATGTTTTGTCCTTTCTCTGTCAGTATCCTAAGTGGATAAAAGAGCAGGATCTTCAATGTGTAAATTTCATGTTTTGTCCTTTCTCTGTCAGTGTCCTAAGTGGATAAAAGAGCAGGAACTTCAATGTGTAAATTTCATTTGTTGTCCTTTCTCTGTCAGTGTCCTAAGTGGATAAAAGAGCAGGATCTTCAATGTGTAAATTTCATGTGTTGTCCTTTCTCTGTCAGTGTCCTAAGTGGATAAAAGAGCAGGATCTTCAATGTGTAAATTTCATGTGTTGTCCTTTCTCTGTCAGTGTCCTAAGTGGATAAAAGAGCAGGATCTTCAATGTGTAAATTTCATTTGTTGTCCTTTCTCTGTCAGTATCCTAAGTGGATAAAAGAGCAGGATCTTCAATGTGTAAATTTCATGTGTTGTCCTTTCTCTGTCAGTGTCCTAAGTGGATAAAAGAGCAGGATCTTCAATGTGTAAATTTCATTGTTGTCCTTTCTCTGTCAGTATCCTAAGTGGATAAAAGAGCAGGATCTTCAATGTGTAAATTTCATGTGTTGTCCTTTCTCTGTCAGTGTCCTAAGTGGATAAAAGAGCAGGATCTTCAATGTGTAAATTTCATTTGTTGTCCTTTCTCTGTCAGTATCCTAAGTGGATAAAAGAGCAGGATCTTCAATGTGTAAATTTCATGTGTTGTCCTTTCTCTGTCAGTGTCCTAAGTGGATAAAAGAGCAGGATCTTCAATGTGTAAATTCATTGTTGTCCTTTCTCTGTCAGTATCCTAAGTGGATAAAAGAGCAGGATCTTCAATTTGTAAATTTCATGTGTTGTCCTTTCTCTGTCAGTGTCCTAAGTGGATAAAAGAGCAGATCTCATGTGAAATTTCAGTTTGTCCTTTCTCTGTCAGTGTCCTAAGTGGATAAAAGAGCAGGAACTTCAATGTGTAAATTTCATGTTTTGTCCTTTCTCTGTCAGTGTCCTAAGTGGATAAAAGAGCAGGAACTTCAATGTGTAAATTTCATGTTTTGTCCTTTCTCTGTCAGTGTCCTAAGTGGATAAAAGAGCAGGAACTTCATGTGTAAATTTCATGTTTTGTCCTTTCTCTGTCAGTGTCCTAAGTGGATAAAAGAGCAGGAACTTCAATGGTAAATTTCATGTTTGTCCTTTCTCTGTCAGTGTCCTAAGTGGATAAAAGAGCAGACTTCAATGTGTAAATTTCATGTTTTGTCCTTTCTCTGTCAGTGTCCTAAGTGGAAAAAAAGAGCAGGATCTTTCCTTTCTCTGTCATGTCCTAATGTAAAGAGCAGATCTTGTCCTTTCTCTGACAGTGTCCTAAGTGGATAAAAGAGCAGGATCTTGTCCTTTCTCTGTCAGTGTCCTAAGTGGATAAAAATTGTTTTCTAGTGCAAGTGATAAAAGCGATTGTCCTTTCTCTGTCAGTGTCCTAAGTGGATAAAAGAGCAGGATCTTGTCCTTTCTCTGTCAGTGTCCCTAAGTGGATAAAAGAGCAGGATCTTGTCCTTTCTCTGTCAGTGTCCTAAGTGGATAAAAGAGCAGGATCTTGTCCTTTCTCTGTCATGTCCTAAGTGATAAAAGAGCAGGATCTTGTCCTTTCTCTGTCAGTGTCCTAAGTGGACAAAAGAGCAGGATCTTGTCCTTTCTCTGTCAGTGTCCTAAGTGGACAAAAGAGCAGGATCTTGGAAAGAAAAACAAACAAACAATAAGCTGGATTGAATTCCTGTTCCGTGAATTTTTGTTCCATAACAAAATGCCAAGCCACTCTACCAACCAAACCACTTTTAGACACGATGCTGTGTTTGCCGTCTCTTTCAAATTGAGTAAAGAATGGTAAACGTAAGCGTGATGGAAAAAGGGAAATGAAAAATACCATGTCAGTACAACAAAACTGTAAGGGTTGTTGTTTTTTTCTCGAAAAATAGAAATATGAATGAGAGAAATATATGATCAGTCCTGTTCGATCATTTCTTAAGTACACATGATTATGATCTGAACATGATTTTCATGCATATCAGCGGATACGTTTCCCAGCTCCCTGCATCAGAATATCACGCAGGTTTAGCACGATTGATCTTACCTGGCATTATCACAGAAGAGGAATTGTTTCAAGGTACCTGTGATTATTCTCTTCACCGCGTACCTCGTGCCAAACACACACCGCTTTTTCAGCACGGTGAAAACCGTCGCCCTTGTAAAACTCCATTCATCCAACTTTTGCCCATCCTTAAATTGCCAGCCGCATTACTCCCGCTAATGAAAGAATTAATTAGAATTTTTTGTCAGTTGTTGCGAGACAAGACAGTCAGTATTTGCAGGCCGAATGGAAACAAACGAGCTAGCCTCGTTTCGAGCCGGGGAAAGAGTCGGATTGTTCTCAGGCACTTGTTCAGCAAAATGCTGCTGAGGGCAGACTTGTGGGGAGTGTGTCTGAATCGATAGAAGGCATGCAGCCTTCGCTTAAACCATCGTTGAACAATTCGATTTATGACCGATCAGTTATTTACTCTGTAAATCATCATAGTAGTTGATTTGGTTGAAAAAAAAGTCAGCGGTTTGCGGTGAAAAAAAAAAAACAAGACAGTTTCTTCTTTTCAGTAATAATTGGAGAATTAGTTGTTTGTATGCAACCAGTCAATCTCTCTCTCTCTCTCTCTCTCTCTCTCTCTCTCTCTCTCTCTCTCTCTCTCTCTCTCTCTCTCTCCTCTCTCTCTCTCTCTCTCTCATTCTGTCTCCCCGTGTCTATGCCTCTCTCTCTCACTGTGTCTCACCTCCTTTCTCCTTCCCACCCCCACCTCTATCTCTCAACTTTTTCCGCCTCATCTTCTGCGCTACTTGAATGGTGTTAGTCCCATGCCACTCATTCCTCCTTCTTTCCCACCCCCCCCCCCCCCCCCCCCAGATTGTTCCTCCACAGCCCTGGCACTGGCAGTGCACAAGAAGCTGTCTGTGCCGGGGCGCCATGGGGGAATCTACCAGAGGAGACACTGCACTGCTGCCAAGTCTCATCGGTGGTGTTCTGTGGTGCCTGTTCTGAGCCAGCATACACAAGACACCACTTACTAACCCCCTCGTTGACGTCAATATTTGCGTAGTCCGCAGAGCCTGGGTGATTAAGTGTCCATCTCCAGAGGGCGCCCCTCCGTCTGTCCAGTACTGGTGACCTCAGCACGAAACTCATTAAGGGCATAGACGCGTGAAAGAAATCTGAA
The DNA here is from genome assembly GCA_018398815.1 of Conus ventricosus. Taxonomy (NCBI): domain Eukaryota; kingdom Metazoa; phylum Mollusca; class Gastropoda; order Neogastropoda; family Conidae; genus Conus; species Conus ventricosus. The sequence goes on along the minus strand of CM031608.1, from coordinate 82,368,452 downwards.
CTGAGGTGACCGTGAGAGCAGGACTTGAAGAGCGATAGGACTTGAGACCTTTTTTATCTGTCTCTTCACACACACACACACACACACACACACACACACACACACACACACCACACACACAACTCACACACACAAACACACTCACACACGCGCGCGCACACATACGCACGCACATTGACTTCAATAGTCCTCTCATGCTAAACGTACAGAAGATAACAACCATTTTGTCCTGAAAGTTCCAAAATAACCTCTGTTTTAATGCCATGGGTTCAGGACAGTCCCTTCACCTGGCTACTTTGGGGAGAGAATTTCTTTGGTATATTCCATCACGGCTGATCTCTTGCGAGTCTCTGGCTTCCTTCAGCTAAAGCACATCCAAGTCTTTTTTTTCACCTTTGATTAACACAGCAGATCTCCCCAGTGTGGAGCGAATTTATCACATTCTTTCTCAAGTACTTCAGACATGATGGGCAGTATTTGCGGACCGATGGAAACAAACGAGACTTTTTGTTAAAACAGGAGGGAGAAGCCGATTTTTCACAGGCGCTGCTTTCAGAAATTGCCGAGGGTCGTTCGTCTGGGTGTCTACGATAGAGGGGTTATGTCTGGTGTCTACCGATAGAGGTTTATGTCTGGTGCTACGATAGAGGGGTTTATGTCTGGTGTCTACCGTAGAGGGTTTATAACTTCATCTGCGTAGTGCTTGCTCTACTTTGCCCAGTGTTGGAGGAAATAAGAATGACAACAGGACGTTTAGCTAACTGATGATTTAAGTGACCATGTCTTTGTAAAGTTGGTTATCATGTTCCCCCTCTCTCTCTCTCTCTCTCTCTCTCTCTCTCTCTCTCTCTCTCTCTCCTCTCTCTCTCTCTCTCTCTCTCTCTCTCTCTCTCTCTCTCTTTAGCTAATTGATATTTTAAGTGACCATGTCTTCGTAATGCGGGTTATCATGTTCCTCTCTCTCTCTCTCTCTCTCTCTCTCTCTCTCTCTCTCTCTCTCTCTCTCTCTCTCTCTCTCTCTCTCTCTCTCTCAAGTAAGTATTGGGTGATTTCAATGTTCATAATTGTTAGTTTGGAAATGTTTGTACATATGCACCCCATCATGAGGGGCAATGGCCTTCCATGATTAAACTTCCGTATCCGTATCTCTCTCCTCTCTCTCTCTCTCTCTCTCTCTACTCTCTTCCTCTCTCTCTCTCTCTCTCTCTCTCTCTCTCTCTCTCTCTCTCTCTCTCTCTCCCAAACACACACACACAAACACACACACACACACACACACACACACACACACACACACACACACACACACACACACACAGTTATTAACAAAATCAGTAACAGAGAAAGAAGAACCTGTGTGTGCATTCTCTCTCTCTCTCTCTCTCTCTCTCTCTCTCTCTCTCTCTCTCTCTCTCTCTCTCTCTCTCTCTCTCCCCAAACACACACACACACACACATACACACTCACACACACACACACACACACACACACACACACACACACACACACACACACGCGCGCGCGCGCGCGCCACACACACACACACCACACACACACACACACAACACACACGCACACACCACACACGCACACACACACACACACACACACACACACACACACACACACACACACATCAATACACAGAATACACACACGCGCGCGCACGCGCGCACACGCACGCACACACACACACACACACACACACACACACACACACACACACACACACACACACACGTTTATGCATAAATGTATATTCAAAATCACACATGCATACAGAAAGAGGGAATAGTAAAGCACTGTTTTTACTTTTCATATCTTTAGTTTCGGATTTTTAAAAAAAAGCATAGTCAGTTATCATGAAAAGCTGGAACGTGTTTTCTGCAAGAACAGACATGGGAGAAAGTCCAACCCACACGCAAATCATTGTGTCCAGTTCTTTCTGGCTTCATTCAGCCCTCTTTGAAATCAGAATCAGAATGATATATGCAAACATGGTGGGATTTCTGCAACGGAGCTGGTAATGAAATCAAACAGATGAGTGAATATGAACTGCTGGTGATGTATGTAACTGGATGCATTCCGTAAGTAAATAGAATTACAGTGTCAACGCGATTTTTCGTGTGAATCTCAGAAGCGTTTCCAGGCATCCCCTCCTCTCCCGTCCGTATACTATAAAGTTTATGATGGCAGTTTCCTCACCGTGACTCGGGGTGATGAATTCAGTATGCGATTTACAGTGATCTTTGAAAACGCCCTCACCGTTAGGTACTTTTGTATGCGTAACTCCTGTGAATCGCGCGTTCTCCTGGTCAAGTGATACAGGATTTGTACGTTAGAAGTGAAGCCTCTTCTTTGTACCAGAAGAATCGGTGTGTATGTGTGCTTTTGCGTGTCGTGTGTTGTATGTGGTGTGTTGGCGTCGTGTTCGTGTGGTGTGCAATATAATATGTGCGTGTTTGTGTGGTTTGTGTGTGCAAAAAATATATGTGCGTGTGTGTGTGCTGTGCTGTTGTGTGTGCATATTTGTGTGTGTGTGTGTGTGTGTGTGTGTGTTGTGTGAGTGTGTGTGTTGTGTGTGTGGTGGTTGTGTGAAAGAGAGTTTGTGTGTGGTGTGTGTGTGTGTGTGTGGTGTGTGTGTGTTTGTGTGTGTGTGTGTGTGTGTGTGGTGTGCTTGCATAGATTGTTGTGTGTGTGTGTGTGTGGAGTTGTGTGTGTGTGTGTGTGTGTGTGTGTGTGTGTGTGTGGGAGTAGGAGAGTTGTGTTTAGTGTGTATGTGATGCTGCTTTCACAGATTCCTAGCTGCTATGTGTGATGTTTTGTGTATTTCGAAGGTGTTGTTTTGGTGTTTGTTGTGAATGCACAGAGAAAGAGAGAGTTTTTTATGTAATAGTCCGATTGCCTGTTCACACATTCCTGAACTGTCCTATTGTGATTTTGATCAATCTCTCCGCAAAGATTTCTCTGTCCCGTCTTCGCATACTGTATCTCATACTACGAAATTGGATTTCTTGCTTCGAATAGTCACGAAATTGCTGTTTCCCACACCCCCTCTCTCTCTCTCTCTCTCTCTCTCTCTCTCCTCTCTCTATCTTCAAGCCAGAACATAACCTCTCTCTCTCCTCTCTCTCCTCTCTCTCTCTCTCTCTCTCTCTCTTTTCTTATTTACTGTTAAACATGCACATAATCTCTCTCTCTCTCTCTCTCTCCCTCTCTCTCTCTCTCTCTCTCTCTCTCTCTTCTCTCTCTCTCTCTCATACAGGCACAAACATATACATGCATGCGTGCATGTGCATGCTCTCACATGAACACATACACTTACTTACACACATGCACACAGACAGAAATACACACACATGCACACACACACACACACACACACACACACACACACACACATACATACATACACCACACACACACACACACACACACACACACACACACACACACAAACCCATCGCCATTACTACCACACTGGCACAATCATCATTCACAATTAATTTTACTATGACACAAAAATAATCCAAGATATTGTCATCGGCACGTCTTTTAATAGTGTTTTAGATACTCACAGCAAAGCTAAATCAGCAAACAAAAATGAAAAAGAAGTAAACTTACTACATTTGAATACACACGTTTTAGACTCATCGTCATTTCTGGATCTTCCAAAGCACAACACGGCATAACAATAGCCAACATGGAAACGTTTCAACAACACGGCCAGTAATGAAACGAGCGATTTTTTTTTTACATTTGAAGTTGTGAGCGTAACCTGATGTACACAGAGCAAAAACGTTTTTTATCAGAATACTATATAGTTCAGCATGCTTCTCTCAGACAAAAAGAAAATGACCAAAAGGAAATGCATCATCATAGCACACCTCTTCTAAAAACCTCCCTTCCATTCACGAAGAGTCAAATCTTTGCCCTTTCTTCAATTGACAGAACAGATTCCATCGAAAGGAAGGCTTTATCAGATTTTTTGTGAACTGTTGGAGACAGACATGGCAGCATTTGTTGGTCGATGGAAACTTACGAGATCTCGTTTCCAGCCAAAAGAAGAATCCGGTTTGTCACAGGCACCACTTGGGCCAAATTGCTGGAGGCAGGCTTTGTGAAGTGGCTTGGGATTCATAGAAGTCTAGTGCTTGTTAGAGCAGGTGCTTCAGAACTAGAATCGAAATCCTTTTTATCATGACCTGCGATAAATATTAAATGATGTGTGTAGTACTCTCTCTCTCTCTCTCTCTCTCCAACAAACTAATAAATTCCAAGGATAAGTACCGAGCACCGTTCCAGCAACTTACAGAGCAGCTTGGTGTTGCAATGACTGCAAGAAATATTGAATTATAAACAATGCTTGCTCTTATGTCTTAGATTGAAAAAATAGGGGGAAGATACGCATTCATATCTGCAGTGGTAGATGATTCTGCCAAACTAACAGTATGTGCTTGAGTGGGTGAATGGGGAAAAAATAAAATAAATGCTTCTCAAAATGAGCCTTCAGCAAGCTTATATTCTCCAAGGGGGAGACATCCTCCAACAGGGAGGAAAATTCACTAACATATAACTCCTGGTCATATACCGATATTTCGAAACTTGGTTGTTTCTCCTCAGTGACCGCGGAAAGTGGTAATTTGACTCCTCTGCCTTTTCAGTTTTAAGAAGAATGCAATCCCAGAAAAGGCTGGTGTGCAATACCGTAGTATGTTTGTTGAGTTTTCAAAAAACCAACCAAAGGTGCCATCTAAGAAGCAAAAGAAAATCATGAAAGAACAAAATAAGCTACATTTTCTTGTGAAAAGTAGAAAATATAAAAAGATATCCTCTAAGACACAAGTGCTGAGGGCCCAGTTCTTGGAATGAATCCGCAAGGGACTAAAATACAACAAACTAATAAATTCCAAGGATAAGTACCGAGCACCGTTCCAGCAACTTACAGAGCAGCTTGGTGTTGCAATGACTGCAAGAAATATTGAATTATAAAAAGAAGCATAGATAGGGATTACTGAAGGCCACTTCAAAACCAGATATGCAAACCACAAACAGTCATTTAATAAAGAAAAATACAAAAACCAAACAGAACTGAGTAAATATATCTGGAAACTTAAAGACGCAAAAACAAACTACAATATATCCTGGAAAATCATAAACAGGGCATCACCATACAGCAATATTTCAACCAGATCCAACTTATGTCTAACTAAAAAATGGCTAATATACTGCGGAACTAAAGTTAAGGGCCGGCATCTGATTTCAGCAGCTTTCCGTATGTATTTTTCATGCCAACACCGCGTGACGAAAAAATGGTCAACTTGGGTTTTCCCAAAGCCTTTCCCACTGCTGCACGTGCCTGACCATGTTTTGCAGGAATTGCAGTTCAGCAACACCGTTTTTAGGGGCAGTGAAAAGGTTGTCAAAACACGAGACTTTTCTTGAAACTTTGCTCGAATTTAGCTGAAGAAGCAGTATTGCAGTAGGTTTTGGCATTTTGCACGAGCAAACCATGGCTATACTGAACACTTCTCAACGAAAGTTGCACAGGAATGGGTATTTAGGGGCGCGCACCAGAGCTCTGAT
>CM031608.1:82352865-82355365 GCA_018398815.1 Conus ventricosus | reverse complement strand
ACACCACACACACACACACACACACACACACACACACACACACACGTGCGGAGAGATAGAGAGTAGGGAAAGTGACAGCAATAAGCCACTCTTCTTTGAATTTTACGTATCCTTACAAATCTTTCTTTCTCGGGATAAAAAGCACAGCCATTTATGATGAAAAGTGGGAAAGGATTTTTTTTGCCAGTGCAAACAGTGGAGAAACTGCGCAAGGCACAAAGCATTGAAAACCATTTTGTGCACTTCTTTCTGGCACGATTCCACCTTCTTTCGAAATCAAGAATCAGAATGATATATGCAAACATGATGGGCCTTTGGGGGTGAAATCAAGCAGATGTGTAAATATGATCCATGGGGGACGATGTGTCTGGATGCAGTCCGAAAGTAAACAGAATGACAACGTCAACCCGATTTTTATTCGAATCTCAGAAGCGTTTCCCGGCAGCCCCCGTCCATATACTATAGGGCTTATGGTGGCCGTTTCTCACTGTTACGTGGAAAAAAATCAATCAGTTCGAGGAACCAGTGATTTAGTCCATTCTGGTGGATCTTTTGCAAGGCGTCGCCATCATTCAGAAGACACACCTTTGCTCTTCCTCCTGTTGACATAATAGACTTCACCGCGGAATGGCTTTAGCGTCTTTCGTCAGTTGGTCGAGACAGGATGTGCAGTATTTGTGAACTGATGTAAAGAAACGAGACCTCTTTTTCAGAGCTGAGGGGAAAATGTGTAAGTGTGTGTGTGTGTGTGTGTGTGTGTGTGTGTGTGTGTGTGTGTGTGTGTTTATCTGGGCTGTCCTGTGTGAAGTGTGTCTAAATCAAAGTACAGATAGGGGACTTCTCTGACCCTGCCATGAGAATATGAAGTCTATAACGAAGAATCGGGATTTGTTGTCTTCTTGATTAATCAGGAAAATTGCTCTCTCTCTCTCTCTCTCTCTCTCTCTCTCTCTCTCTCTCTCTCTCTCTCTCTCTCTTCCCTCTCTCCCTCCCTCTCTCTCTCTTCCCTCTCTCCCTCCCTCCCTCTCTCTCTCCTCTCTCTCAGTCTGTCCTTCTTCCTCTCTCTCCTCCTCTCTCTCATCTCTCTTCTCTCTCTCTCTCTCTCTCTCTCTCTCTCTCTCTTCTCTCTCCTTCTCTCTCTCTCTCTCCCTTCTCTCTCTCTCTCTCTCTCTCTCTCTCTCCTCTCTCCTCTTATATATATATATATATATTCTCTCTCTCACTTCGTATTATACACATTCTCTCTCTCTCTCTCTCTCTCTCTCTCTCTCTCTCTCTCTCTCTCTCTCTCTCTCTCTGTCGCAGACAACAACACACAACACACACACACACACACACACACACACACACACACACACACACACACACACACACCAATGCTCGCACGCACGCGCACAGGCAGCACTTGTGGGCCTGTGGAAGCTAATAAGATCTCGTTTCCAGTCAGAGGAAGAATCTGGTTTTGCACAGGCGCCGCTTCCCCCAAATTGCCGGAGGGTGAGTTGTGTGAAGTGGGTGTGGATCGATGGAAGGCCAGCTCTTGTTGGAATAGGTGCTTCAGAATGATAATCGGAAAGCTTTTTTTCTTTCTTTCTGGACTTATAAAGAATAAAATCCGTCTTTGTGATGCGTGTGGCAATCTCTGTCTGCCTCTCCCTCTTCGTTGTTCTTCTCTTCTTCTTCTCTCTCTCTCTCTCTCTCTCTCTCTCTCTCTCTCTATCTTCTTCTCTTCTCTCTCTCTTCTCTCTCTCCTCTTCTCTCTCTCTCTGTCTCTTCTCTCTCTGCCCCTCTCTTTCCCTCCTCCTCTCTCCTCCTCTTCTCTTCTTCTTCTTCTCTCTGTCTCTGTCTCTCTCTGCCTCCTCTCTCTCTCTCCTCCTCTCTCCTCCTCCTCTCTTCTCTCTTCTCTTCTCTTCTTCTTCTTTCTCCTTCTCTCTCCTCTCCCTCTCCCCCTCCTCTCTCTCTCTCTCTCCCTCTTCTCTCTCTTCTCTCTTCCTTTCTTCTTGTTTCTCTTCCCTCTTTCTCTCTCTCTCTTTCGCTTCTCTCTGTCCTCTTCTCTTTTCTTCTCTCTCTTCTCTCTCTCTCTCTTCTCTCTCTCTCGCACTCTCTCTCTCTCTCTCCTCCTCTTTCGCACATCCCTCACACTCACACAACACACACATGCACGACACACACACAGACACAACGCCACACACACACACACACACACACACACACACACACACACACACACACACACACCAAGCTAGCGTGCGAGAGCGAACCTAATACCAGGAACAAAATAGATGCCAAAATATCCCCATTGTTTAAATTTCGTATCATCCTTCCTCGTTTACTATACGAATAGTTCCTATATGAAAATGTAAATTAGATCATCGTAAAAACCAGTGTAAATGGTTTTTGTTGTTTTTTGTTGTTGTTTTTTTGCTCATACAAACGGTAGAAATACCTACCAAACACAAAACATGGAAATAATTTTATTCATTTCTGTTTGATTTCACTT
>CM031608.1:82327865-82342865 GCA_018398815.1 Conus ventricosus | reverse complement strand
AGTGAGATTGTAGACTGTCGTCCCCGCCGCACAACTCACGATAAAAACTACTGGGAACGTAAGACTCCTTTCCCACACTTCCAACCCCCTCTCCCTCCTACTTTCACAAGGATGGAAGGCATTGCTACTTCAACTGACACAACAAATTCACCACTGTGAAAATGATTTTTTATTAGATTGTTTTCCAGCACTTCGAGACATGACAGGCAGTACCTGTGGGCCAGTAGCAGCAAACAGGGTCTCCTGTTTCAGCCAGAGGAAGACTCTGTTTTGGTTTTCACAGGCGCTGTTGCCATGAATTTCCGAGGGCTGTGCACAGCGTGGTCTGAATTGGTAGGAGCCATGAAGTTGTCCTTGACATACGTGGTTCAGACGTATCAAAGAAATTATCGTTATTACTAACCAGTATAGATCGTGACTTTATTGTAACTCTCTCTCTCTCTCTCTCTCTCTCTCTCTCTCTCTCTCTCTCTCTCTCTCTCTCTCTCTCTCTCTCTCTCTCTCCACCCCCTGACACATATGCACACACAATAGGAAAGCCTAAATTATGACCAGCATTACAAACAGCAATGTTGTCAACAACAACAAAACTATATTTTTCTTTAAATTCTCTTTCATTCTTTCTATGATTGTTGCATTGGCAAATTAGGTTTAAAATGAATAACTAGAGTGAATTTTAGTTCATTACAAACAACCTAAGAAAAACCAACCACATGTAAAACAACAGACTTTTAAAATTAGTTCATTGCAAACAACCTAAGAAAAACCAACCACATGTAAAACAACAGACTTTTAAAATGGCTCATTTCGATATTGTTCTGTTACATTTCAAACAGAATGCAAGATAATCAATGCAAACGCGGAAAGCTTTCAACGACGGACTCAGTGAGGATAATTGGAAATATTCAGATAATAACAAAGAATGATGAGTCAACAGAATCATGATTTAATCTGATTTTCGTTTAAATTCACAAAGCTTGCAACACTGTTCGATCGGGAATGCCGTGGAATGCTGCGGACGGTGCTACTACTCACAGGAGAGAAACTGTTGAAAGGAGAGTATCCCTTGTTTCCTTATAGTTCACCTCCTTCCCTTGAAATCGCAGCTTCCTTCAGAAGATCTACACGACAGCGCGTCGGGTATTTGAGAATGATTTGAACAGTACGCATCGTGTGACCGACATATTGATCAGTCGGTAAGTCTGTTTATAATAGTTGTAGCCAGCTTGCTTTTAAAGGCGTTAATTCGTTTCTCTTTCTTTTTTTCTTTTCTTTTTTTAAAATTTGGCATCTTTTCCGACAATTTGATAGTAGAAATCAAAAACATTACAAGTGAGCATTTTGTTCTTGAAAACTTTAGTTTTCCGTATTCAGTGAAATGCTAACTTCATTCAAAAAGAGGCTAGCAAACTCTCGATCTTCCTTTTCTTTTTTTTCCTTTTTTTCTTTTTGGTGGCATCAGTTGTCGGATCAATGGAGCATCTAAGGCGGTGATTTTTTTTCCTAAGGCCGAAATCCACCTCTTTATTTTTTGGTGCTTCACGCTGTCCTCTTCATCTAAAAAAAAATTTTTTTTAAAAGCAATTTCCACTACTAGCTTCTTCTTTTTTCTCCTTTTTTCCCCTCTTCTTGTCCAACCAGTCCCTTACATATCATGCGTAGTCTGTTTGTTCTCTTATAAATGGACATAGTCTTGCTGATTTTAGTGTTCTGGCGTTTGATACAAAATGTCTGGGTTTGTTAATGTTCTAATGTGTGGTGTACTGGCACTCTCACTCTGATGATGTGCTGTATATACAAAGAGAACAACATAATGAAACAGAAGACTTAATACTTAATTATTTCCTTTTCTTTCAGATGCCCTCTCCCCCAACAAAAAAAATTGAGAGAGAGAAGAGAGAGAGAGAGGAGAGAGAGAGAGAGAGAGAGAGACGGGGCCAAACAGACAGACAGAGGCGGCATCATAGAGTTGTACGTGGAATTTGTTACAAATCGTCCCTCCAGTTGGCTAGTCCCCAATAAGGTCAGCCTTGTAGCGAAAAGAAAGGGTCCACACACTTCTCACACGAGGTGCACTTTCGTTGAGATTGCCTATGTGCGCAGAAACCATGCGTCACTACATATCAGTTTTTTATGGATTTGCTTTTGTTGGAGCCATACGATTGGATGCGAGTGTCGTCTACAACATCACTACGCTGACACAGAGTAGAAGCCAATTCTGTTTGTGCCATTTACTTACTGTATTTGTGGATTCACATTAAGTTGTCACGTCTCGGCTACAGCCTACCCAACTTGATTTTGGATATTCTGCAAACAAGTATTCTTCGTATCCTACGTCGAATCATCATCGTGTACATCTGACGAGTGAAGCTGATGAAGTTTTCTTGTTGTGCGAGACTGTTTTTATCTACGCTTTATTCCTTGTGTCAGTGTCTGTTCTATTCTGGATTTGTGCTGGACAATCAATACTGTAATTTGAGTTCTTCAAGGTTTGTTTGTGCTTCATCTTCGAGCTCTGCGGAGGGACATTGTTTTAGGACGGTTTATATATTCTGACGTACCATTGTCTTCAAGATCTACGTGCTATCATTTCAACGCTTGTGAACATTACTGTCATCATCTGTGACACTGTGAATCCTGTGACACTTGTCAATCCTTTGAATGCTACAAGTTAAAGAAAGAAGACATCACTAGCTAAGTAGTATATAGTATACATTTGTATGCATGGTGTCTAGTCCCCATACAGTGAGTATTGTGTTGTGTATTGATTAATCCATCATCATCATCATCATCATCACAAACATTCTTTGATTCAATGATAATTTTGTTTCCTTACTCAGTCTTTTGTTTTATTTGTTTGGAAGAAGAGGTGGAGAGTGGGGAATGGTGGTTGGTGTCAAAAGAACCATTTTAACAACAGTCGCAAAAACATAATAGTCCTTAGACATCTATAAACGGACCCACTGCACTACACCATCCACAGTGCCCTAACGTTGCGACAGCTGGTCTTAAATAAAATGTTGATTTGAAAAAGGAAAAAAAAGAAAAAAGAAAGGGTCCACAAGGAAGGCATGAGGAAAGCCAAGAAGCGTGACAATTCCCCCCACCCCCCTTTTTTTCCTCCCTCACTTTCCCCTCTCCCCCACTGTCAATCCCACCCTCCCTCCCCTCCCCAAACCTCCGGTTTTCCCCCCTCTCCAAGCCCACATCTTCCCCCCACTCCCCTCCCCTCCTTTCTTTGACGAGTTTTAGTATCTGGGATACAAAGCTTTGGTTATACAAGGACTTGCGTTAGTTATGGTCGTTTTGTTACAATTAATTCTTTTAAGCAAAAATAAGTGGCTATCATAACGAATAAATAGCATACCAATGGTATTAAATTTTGTGTGTTGTATATGCGCCTACGCATGTGATCGGGACTTAAGGCTTGTACTCTCTCTCGACCTTTCCTGTAGTGATACAACATATCCTCACAATGACTGATTTTTTTTACATTTTTTAAAAGTGTAGGAGACATGATGCGCAGTGTTTGTGGACCAGCAGAAATGAACGAGGCCTTTTTTTCCGGTCATGAAGAGAGGCTGGTCTTTCATAGGCGCTGCTTTCACAGATTGCTGGGGCCGCGTTGTGGGAAGTGTGTCTGGATCGATGGAAAGCAGAGGAACTTTGTTGGAATTGCCATTGAAGTGTGCGGTTTATGACGGTTCACTTTCTCTGTTAAATCCGAAAGCTGTTGTGTCGGTTTCAATATGGAAAACAAAAACAGAACAAAAATAAGATAGGGGTATTCAGCTTCACGTGTTAGACAATTTTTATGTTCATTTGGTATTTACAGTGATCAGTTCCTTTATGATGCATGCGAATTCTTCCTCTGCCGCCGTCTGTCTGTCTGTCTGTCTCTCTCTCTCTCTCTCTCTCTCTCTCTCTCTCTCTCTCTCTCTCTCTCTCTCTCTCTCTCTCTCCTCTCTCTCTCTCTCTCTCTCTCCCTCTCTCTCTCTCTCTATCTCTCTCTCTCTCTCTCACACACACTCTGTCTCTCTCTCTCTCTCTCTCTCTCTCTCTCCTCTCTCTCTCTCTCTCTCTCTCTCTCTCTCTCTCTCTCTCTCTCCCTTGCTCGCACCAATACAAAGGTATGTGTTCATACAGACGTACAAAGGCTCGAAGTCACACACATGCATACACATGGGCACACAAACAAACAGCACACATTGCAGACGGATGGAAACAAACGAGGCCTTTCCTTGAACTAGAGGAAGAATCATATTTTTCACAGGCAGTGCTTTCGGAACTTGCCGGAGGACAGTCTGTCTGAATGGATTGAAGGCTTGGGGACTTGGTGAGGACAGTCTGTCTGAATGGATTGAAGGCTTGGGGACTTGGTGAGGACAGTCTGTCTGAATGGATTCAAGGCTTGGGGACTTGGTGAGGACAGTCTGTCTGAATGGATTGAAGGCTTGGGGACTTGGTAAGGACAGTGTGTCTGAATGGATTGAAGGCTTGGGGACTGGGTGAGGACAGTCTGTCGGAATGGATTGAAGGCTTGGGGACTGGGTGAGGGCTGTCGTTCCAGTCAGCTGATTCGTCTTAAAAGCAGCGTTTGTACAAAATGATTTCATTCATGTTGATCAGATTGGAACATTTTTAATGATGCGTACACATATTCTTATCTCTCTCCCCTCTCTCTCCTCTCTCTCTCTCTCTCTCTCCTCTCTCTCTCTCTCTCTCTCTCTCTCTCTCTCTCCTTTCCTCCATCCATCCCTCTCTTTCTCTCTCTCTCTCTCTCTCTCTCTCTCTCTCTCTCTCTCTCTCTCTCTCTCTCTCTCTCTCTCTCTCTCCCACCCTCCCTCCGTCTCTGTCTCTCTCTCTCTCTCTTTTCTTTTCTATATCTCCTTTTCTCCATTTTCATGGAACATACCACCACAGCTGCCTTTAACAACGTTGATGGAAAAAAAAGTTTTTCAGAGTTCTCTGCCCAGTGTATTTTTGTTGATGGATATGTGAAGCTTACAAAAGAACAAAATCAGTGGGAAAAGGCAAATTAATTCAAAGTAGTCTTCACTTGTGTGCAGAAAACTCCAGATGAATCCTATAAAAACATTAAGATTTTTTTTACTTATCCACCATTAAAAAAGATAAACAAGTCTGAATATGTCACCAATTTTCTAACAAAAAAGAACATTGGAAGTTGTTAGTAAAACATATTATGTCTGCTTACACTGGTGTTCCATCTCACCTCAAAGTCAACTTCATGATTTCGTTCATCCTCATTCTAAATGATCTCCATAAAGAAGAATCTAAGATTCTGTGGAGTTCATGCTCTGTTCTTGTTCTCGTGCTAACCCAGTTTGATTTCCTCTTTGCAAAAATCCACGCTTGTGACGAATTTGTTTGAAAACGTTCAGTGTCCGCGCTTTCCTGGGGAAAGTCGTTGGATGAACGTTGTGGCGCTTTACGTGGTGAGTTTGTACGAAACCATTCAGTGTCCGCACGTTCCTGGGTGAAGTCGTTGGATGAACGTTGTGGCGCTTTACGTGGTGAGTTTGTACGAAAACATTCAGTGTCCGCACGTTCCTGGGGAAGTCGTTGGATGAACGTTGTGGCGCTTTACGTGGTGAGTTTGTACGAAAACATTCAGTGTCCGCACGTTCCTGGGTGAAGTCGTTGGGGTAATGTTGTGGCGCCTACGGGAGGGGGGACATTTGCTTTCTGTACTGTGGCTTCACAACTAAGCAATCATTTGCCATCATTAATGAGTTCAGTATGAGGTGTCCTGCGTACGTTGGATTAGACTAGGCGCCAGTGAGCACCACCGTAATAACTTGGCATCTGTGTCGCATCTCTTTGAATCGTTTTACTTGTGGTTCAAGGCTCGACGACAACAAAAATGCTCACTCATGCTGTCTTTGCCAAAAAGTAATTATTGTTAGAAAAGGACTGAGTAAGCGGTTTCTTGTGTATCCGGGGTCATAACAGGCACCACTAAATACTGCCAAAGTAACTAGGTCGTAGTGCAGTGTCTCCTCTAATGGACTGACTCGTGATGACTTGAACTGTAGTGTTCCTTATGGATTGCAAGTGCCAGGCTGCTGCAGGGCAAGCTGGGCATGACTATGGGGAAGGAGCTGGAAGGAACAGCACAGGAGTAATGGTCACTAAAGTGACACAAAGATGACCACAAAAATAAGAAAAAGAAAACAAGCAGCGCTCCTTGCATATTGCAGTACCATGAAATACAGTCATCACAGTTATTTCATTAGCTGCTTGATAAATACACACACGACTCAGAGCATTTACCGTAAACGTTCCAGAATAGCTTCCATCTCTATGCCATGGCCGGTTGTGAGCGGTTCCAGCTGGCTGCATTCTGAAGTGCGATTGGCTTAAAGGAATTCGAAATCTGTTTCATCATGGCTGACCTCTTGGCAAGCTCCCCGTCACCCAGCGCAGACACTCCTTCGACTTCTCTTTAATTTACACGGCAGCGTCCCTCAGTGCAGGAATTTATCACATCCTTCCTCAAGTGCTTCAGACATGATGGGCAGTATTTGCGGACCGATGGAAACAAACGAGGCCTTTTCTTGAACTAGAGGAAGAATCAGATTGTTCACAGGCACTGCTTTCAGAAATTGCTATGGGCTGTTCCGTCTGAATCGATTGAAGGCTGTGAGACTTCATGAGAGCTGTCGTTGCAGTTAGCTGCTGAAGGTTAGCAGCAATGATTTTACAAAAGATAGTTAATACTGATCGAATTTGAATATTTTAGTGATATGCACATACGTCTCTCTCCTCTCTCTCTCTCTCTCTCTCTCTCTCTCTCTCTCTCTCTCTCTCTCTCTCTCTCTCTCTCTCTCTCTCTCCCCCCCCTCCCACCCCCCATTTACAAGGAGCATTACATGGGATCTGCCTCTAACAAAACATTGATTAAAAAGTCTTTGTCAGAGTTTTTTTAATAAACAATTGAAGCTTACGAAAGAAATCAGCAGAACAAAAACAGATAAAGTAATTATGAAATATTCTTCCTTGTTGGAAAGAAAACGTAATGCGCAAACACTGAATTTCTGCACTGATCTTTTCACTCTTAACACTTAACAATTTAGTTAATGCCAAGTTTAGCAAAAAGTACTTCAGTTTACAAGATTTAAGTGGTTCTCGTTGCCGTTTCACTTGCTTCACTGCCGATCCAACCTCCCCAATGTTCCACCACTTTCAACTCAATCGCAACTTACTGGGTCGTCTGGTGTCGTGACGTTCTGTGCTACCTGTTGATTTCCTCCTCACTCGGTAACTTTCCTCCAATTGAGTAACCGCGTCCATTTGTGGAAATCGTTCGCGTACATGTAGGGCTCGTTGGTGGAGTCGTTCGCATACGTAGTCTGCAGTGCATACTGTCTTGCAGTAGCTACGTCGTGGTCCTTTATACAGCCTGAGAGAAGCATAGCAAAGCCTCACTGCAGAAATTGGAGCTAGGGATTTGTAGAACGTCTGCATACAGCCTCATGAAACAGCTCTCAGTTGCAGGGAAGGAAAAAACCAGAGCCCTGAAAGCAATGGCAGAAGCGGCAGAGAGGTGTTCAAGCTGGATCTGGTCAAGGAGGAACAAAAGTGAACTTCATAAGGCTTAATTCCCTACAAATATCAGGTGTCCCTGTGGCTCAGTGGTTAAAGCGCGAGTCATTAATAAAAAGTGAGCATGTCCAGAGGGTCATGGGTTCGAATCCCAGCCATGGCTCGTCCCAAGATGGGGAAAAAAAGGGCAGCAGAGGGACATCCGGAGTCATGAACCGGGTGGGCCCAACCCAGTGTCAGAATAAGGCCGAAAGTCTTCCAGCAACAAAGATGAAAGTTGTTTGTCAGTCTTTATGCTGGTTCTCGTTGCCGTTCCACCTCACCGCAGACAACGTGTCCACCTCTTTTCCTCATCCCAACCTACTGAACATCTCAATGTGTCTGATCTTGACTTCTCCCCCTCCCCATTCTGGAGATTCTGGACTCCATAACAACTTGTAAAAAGTTTGTCAGATTTGTTTTGAATAATGATGCTGAAGAAATCAGCAGCTAAGTAGAAGTATTATGAATATTCTTCATAGGTGAAGTCCAGCGTAATACCTGCCCATGAGATTTTGGTCACTTCTTCCACTATAACACAATAGTAATGTCTGTAGAATGTCACTAGTTTCCAGCAACAAAGATGAAGTTTTGCCATCTTATGCATTGTCTCGTTGCAGTCCACCCTCACCGCAGACAGCGTGTCCACCATTGTGATCTTCAACCGCAACCTAACTGAACATCATCATGGGTTGATCGCAATTCAGGCTGCATGGCTCAGTCTCGTCTAACCGTCATGTATGATTTCCTCTACTCGAGTCAACCTGTCGCAAGTTTGTGTCGATATCCAGGTGCATCAAGGGGAAGTCGTTAGGGACGTGTAGCGCCCTCTGAGGTAGCCGTTCGCCCCTAGTTAGTCTTGCAGGTAAGGAACATCTCTGAGCAGTGGCTTAGTAGCGTGTCCATCGTTGTTCAGTCAGATATACACCACAGAAACACACGAAGTAAACTCGCAGAATGCCGAATCTCCTCTAGTGGCTGTCTGGAGACGCGACCTGAAATCCATCGCTTCCTGTGGACAGCCGATGCTTGGACTGCAACAGGACAAACCTGGTTGTGTCTGTGTACTGGAGGGCTGTGTAAACGGCCTGGAAGTAAACTCACTGAGGCGAAATGAAAGAAGAAAAACACTCGAATACAAACTCTCCTTAGTGTTTGTTAGGCACTGTTCTCCTGAATGACTCAGCTGAAGACTGATATTTCTTCCACCGTGCAGTTCTTGATGCAGAGCGTGGCTGAGGGAGAAGGGTGGTGTGAGGTATCTGTGTATGGCACAGATTCTGCACCAGCCACCCATTCGTTCCGCAGATCTTCTTCATTTTGTACATTCCCATTGCAGACAGACGCCAAAGGGTCACTTTTTCGGTTTTTGACACCACTG
Source organism: Conus ventricosus (assembly GCA_018398815.1). Lineage (NCBI taxonomy): Eukaryota > Metazoa > Mollusca > Gastropoda > Neogastropoda > Conidae > Conus > Conus ventricosus. Next base: position 82,333,879 of record CM031608.1, on the reverse strand, counting down.
CGTTGTCAGCGCAGACAGGACAGAAACGTCCAGATTTTTCTGTTTCCTTTTTTTTCACAGATAGTGCAGTCTTTCACTTTTCTGTTATGGCGTGTCTTGACTTCACTCATTAATGATTTACTAGTTCAAAGATGAAAAGAAACGGGTATAGGTGTGTGTAGTGTCGTTTAATCGTAATAAATGCAGTCTGTATCTTGCCAGTATATCAATGCGTGGCCGTTTTCTTTAACCCAATGTGTGTATGTGATCATATTAATTTTGAATATGCGTTTAAAGTAGGGTCTCTCCTGTGTTTCTCTCTCTCTCTCTCTCTCTCTCTCTCTCTCTCTCTCCTCTCTCTCTCTCTCTCTCTCTCTCTCTCTCTCTCACACACACACACACACACACACACACACGCACACACGCACGCACGCACGCACTCACGCACGCACGCACCACACACCACCACACACACACACACACACACACACACACACACACACACACACACACACACACACACACACACACCACACGCACACACGCACGTACACACACACACACACACACACACACACACACACACACACACCACACACGCAACACACGCACACACCCCACACACACACACACACACACACACACACACACACACACACACACACACACACTACATCACATCGCACGCACATACACACACACACACACACACACACACACACACACACACACACACACACACACACACACAGAGAGAAACGCGCGCACACACACACCACACACACACACACACACACACACACACACACACACACACACACACACACATACACACATTCACACCACACACACACACGCGTGCGCGCGCGCGCGAAACAACACAACGTCAAAAACCCGGAGAAGAAACGGCCTTCTTTGAATTTCTCTCCCCTCTCTCTCTCTCTCTCTCTCTCTCTCCTCTCTCTCTCTCTCTCTCTCCTCTCTCTTACACACACACACACACACACACACGCACGCATACTCACATACAAACGCACACTTACGCACACACACACACACACACACACACACACACACACACACACACACACACACACACACACGGTTGCGCGCTCGTTCTCACACACAAATAGGGAGAGAAAACTAGAAATCTATACACATCAACAACACAACATCAAATACTCGGAGAAGAAGCAGCCGTTTTTTAATCCATGCCTATGCGTTCATGTGTGGCGCAGTTCGTTTTTTCAGTGAATAATACAAGTATTCAAAGCCTTTAATTTCATTGCATTGTGAGTTTAAAAGAGAACAACAATATACTACCGAAAGATACTCTCTTTTACTTTCACACACAGTGCTAGTGGACACCTACTCGAAAATATCAACTGGGTTCTCATAAATAATCGCAGTTAGTAAAGGTAGTACAGGAATGAACGATATTGCAATCTGTCTTTACCCGTTTTTTTTTTTTTTTCATGAATATTCACAGCACGCCACACCAGAATACCGTACGTCGCAGAAAATGATTCGTTTCTTGCTAATCTAGTGAGACAGACCGGCCACAGAAAAAGAAAAGAAAAAGAAACGACGTGTTATCACGTTAAGGCTCGCGATTTTATTAATTTTCCTGTCCCAATCACCAGACCTCCATCCTTGTTCAAGCCATTGACATCCCACCGAGGACAGAACTTGTGAGGTCCTTTGTCAGCTAACTGAGACATGACGGGCAATATTCGCGCGCGGATGGAAACAAACGAGTGGTATTTTGGAACCAAATAATGTGTTTGTCAGGTTTTGTTTGTTTGTTGGGGTTTTGTTTGTGTGTGTGATAGGCGTTGTTTTACATTTTGGTAAGGGCTCGTCTTTCTACAGTGTGTCTGGATCAATTAAGATAAAAAACCTGGAACGTTGCCAAAGCTGTCATTGAAATCTGTAACTGACGAAGTAAATAGTAAGGCGAAGTTAGCGAAACAGAGACAAAGAAGGGCATTAGTTCTCTTTTCTCGTGAACAGTGTGTGATTATGTCATTGGGTTCGCGTGCGCATAAATGGTGATACCATGGAATGCGAAGTGTAGTCCGCATCGGTAGTTTTTAAAGGAAAGGGGAGGTAAAGGAAATGATGACTTGCTTCATCGTGGATCAGGTCAGCAAACGCGCACTCTTTATTGTTGTTGTTGTTGTTTTTTTTCCACAGAGCTACGTTCGTGACCGCCCTTCAGTTTGCCGGTCAAAATCCATTACACAGAGAAGTATTAAAATTCATTGTCCACTCTTTAGAAACAGGATTGCCAGTATTCGCATTCCCATGAAACCAGATGAGATATCCTTATGAACCACTTGAAGAATAGTGTTTTACTGTAATAGACTGCCTGTTCTGTTCTGTCTAATGTACATCTAAATCAATATTATAAGTTTGGGGGTATTTTGCAGGGGCTGTCATTGATGTATGACGTTTAGATTTGTAGAGAAGCAATATGTTTTTATTCAGTTATCTGTGCGTTCTAAAATATGCAGAATCTATCCTCTCTCTCTCTCTCTCTCTCTCCTCTCTCTCTCTCTCTCCTCTCTCTCTCTCTCTCTCTCTCTCTCTCTCTCCTCACACACACACACACACACACACACACACACACACACACACACACACACACACACACCTGTTCATTACACACACACACACCCTTCTCCATCACCACCCATCAGGCACATCATCCACATTACCAGATGCCACTGTGGCAACATACGAGCTTCCATTGATATTCTCGGCCATATGTAATTTTCCGTACTCTTCAGGTGAAGGACTGGACTACAAATCATTTTCCGCTGTGCCATACCACATTGAAAATTATTTTACAAACAAGTCGGAAATACTCGTTTCAGTTTATTTCGAACTGACCGTCGTAGTTGAAAACAAAGCAAACAAGTAATCATATGCCGAAAGGCCAATATAAATTTAACTGTTATGTTTTTATTTATGTGTGTGTGTGTGTGTGTGTGTGTGTGTGTGTGTGTGTGTGTGTGTGTGTGTGTGTAAATGTAAAGAGGCTATCTCATTAAGTCATTGAGTGATTTTAATTATGTGAGATATTTGTGACTTGTTTATTTCTTGCTTAATATTTATGAAGTTTGCCTCTATTTTCTTTCTATCTTTGGCATGAATACAGCTGTTTGTTGTAGTTTATGCTTTTATTCACACTTTGTAAGCGCTTTGAGCTCATCAGAGATGGGGCGCATATAAAATTTCATTATTATTATTATTATTAAGCACAGGTTGTAGAAGAAAGAGAGACATGACCAGATGTTCTCGATCTAAAAGCCATAGGTTGGGGAGAGTTGCTACTCTCGAAAAAAAAAAAGTTGATTCAAGAGGTTAATGATGATTTCATTTTATCGTGGCTGACTTTGTGGTTAAAAAAAATTGCATGCATTCACTACGTTTAAGATACACACGACTGGTGATTTTAATAATTACGATTTCAGTGAGCTAGTCACAGTCTTACTGTTTGACGAAAAGAAATGAGAACGGGTGGTAATCATAGACAGATGGGAACAAACGATTTGGGGTGAAAGTAACTGTTCTTAAATCAACTAAAACAAACGACGCTTCTCTTCGGCCTAAACGAAGTATTCATAACCCGATAAAAACAAAGGACACTCACTTTTTTTTTGCATTTAGTCAAACGTTCACAGTCCAAAGAAAACAAACCACATTTCTTTTCGGACTGAGTGAAATATCCATAGAACAAACAGCATCTGGGCGACCTACAGTGATGTTTTCTTTTAACATGTGATACTTCAAATTCACATAGTTGTGAGAGTTGTCATGCTTGGTTTAAATCTGTGGGAAGCTCCAAAGCACGGATGGTATTGAGATTTAAGAATATTGCTGGGGGGGGGGGGGGGGGGGGGGGGGGGGAGGGCGTGCAATGTATGTTGTAATTAACCGTTTCTTATGTCCGACTTCCGTGAGAGCGCATTGGCATGTTAGCATCTTGATTTCTGTGGGGGGGGGGGGGGGGGGGGGCGTGTGTCCGCGCGTGCGTGTGTGTGTGTCTGTGTGTGTGTATGTGGGGGAGGGAGAGGGAGGGTGTTGCGGAGACGTTGTGTGGGGCAAGGGAGAAGGGGGCGAAGGGTAAGGGATTGAGAATTGGGGGACGTACGTGGTTCACCCCCCCCCCAACCTCTCTCTCTCCTCTCTCTCTCTCTCTCTCTCTCTCTCTCTCTCTCTCTCTCTCTCTCTCTCTCTCTCTGTCGTGTTATCATCATATGATGAACTTGTAATTAAATCAGTTGCAAAATTCATCGCGGAAGCATTGAAAATTAGACAGATGGATAGTGAAATTTAAGATAATACATTATAAGAGATTTCTGAATGAACATTATCATTCATCGCATGTGGAAGAGATCAGTAAAATACAATGTCATCATTTGATTGAGTGGGTGGTCGAGTCAGTCTTAAGTTTGTTTGTTTTTTTTGTTGTAGTTTTTTTGTTGTTTGTTTGTTTTTTAACCTTACTGCATATCTCCTGTGCGCGAGGACATAACGAAATGTTACGAAATTTATTTGTTTTTGTTAACCTTGGATTTGATACACACTAGGAATGAAAGTGTAGTATTTGTTTGCAGGAAAGGAAGAGGGAAATGTAATTGTTCTGTTACCTCTCCCCCCTTGTCAAAAGACCTCTTTGATAATGACAATAAAATATCAAAGTGTCTCTCTCTCTCGCTCTCTCTCTCTCTCTCTCTCTCTCTCTCTCTCTCTCTCTCTCACTTATTCGCTCTCTCCGTCTCTCTCCCTCTCTCTCTAATTTCTCTCCCTCTCTCTCTTCTCTCCCCTGAAAATCCCTGAACAGCCATTCACAGGAAAGGAGCGAAGAAGCAAACAATCTAATCCACCGGGAACAGGAAGAATCAACAGACCCGTGTACAGAATCACAGCAAAACAAGCAAACCCCAAACACACATCCACACACGCATTTGTTACAAATCGTGCTTTTGATCATCAATACTTGGAGAGAAAAAAAGAGAGGGGGGGTGGAGGGGAGCAAACATGCCAACAGCCTAAAATAAAATGACAAAATAAATTGAACAAAAAATATATGTTCACAGTGAAAGAAGCGGCACTACAAGGTCGTCGTGTGTTTGTTGTGGTTTTCTTTCAGAGGTGGGCGTCAGCGGGGAGGTGTTGATTATTCATAACATCACGCGCTACTGCGGCGGCACCTACGAGTGCGTGGCGTTCAACGGAGTGCCGCCCGCCGTCAACCATCTCATTCAAGTGTCTGTGGAGTGTAAGTGATGAGGGGTAACTCGGACGTGCGCGTCTTACGACTGAATGTTGGGGGCGAAAGGAAAGTGTGTGTGTGTGTGTGTGTGTGTTGTGTGTGTGTGTGTGTGTGTGTGTTCTGTGTGTGGTTTTAATCTTGCAGTTGTGCAATTTTGTATGTTTGCTGTTCGATAAGTCAGTGAGCTCTTGGATCAGTTGCTCGCTTTGTTACTTGCAAGGCGGGTCCTTCATAGAACTGTAATGATATGTGTGTCTGTGCAGGGCATCGGTGGATGCATAGTGTGCGTGCGTGTCCCACTCTCTCTGTCTCTCTTCTTCTCTCTCTCTTTTCTCTCTCTCTCTCTCTCTCTCTCTCTCTCTCTCTCTCTCTCTCTCTCTCTCTTCTCTCTCTCTCTCTGAGGGTTGGGGGCACAGTTGGAAAGGGGGCATCTTGATAATTGAGCAAACGCCTTTTATGTTTGATTTAAAAAAAACATGATGGTGAAAGTGTAATAGAAAAGACAGGAAGGAGCCCTAACGGGAGGAAACGGGGATACGTGGGTGGGTGGCTAGGGAACGCATGAAAACAGTTACTAACGACATCGCGGTAGTTTAACGTTGTATTCATTGTTTTTGTTGGTTATTCATGTTGTTGTATAGTCCATTCTCGTCTGCACTGCAGTCATTATGAACACTGTCTGCAGACATGTGTCATATCTTTATGAGACTAAGAGGAGATTAAACGTGAACGTTCAAATGAGTGAATGAAA
>CM031608.1:82310365-82320365 GCA_018398815.1 Conus ventricosus | reverse complement strand
ACCGATCTAGGTGGCGTCCATCTCGGACAGGGACACTTACGCACGCATGCTCGCGACCCTAGCAGTTACTGCCCTTGGTTAGGGGGGTTGTACGTGTGTGCCGGCGTTCGCGGCATCGGAACGGCACCACTGGGCACCTCCGAAGTGAGCCTTTGCGGTGCAGTGTCTCCCTGGTGGGTTACGCCAGATTGATGGCCCCTGTTGATGCTGGTACCTGACCTGGGTGTATGCTGTGTTCGCGGAGCCGGATAAGAGCGGCGTGGGAGCAGGTCCACGGGTTCGCGTGGAGATGAAGGACTGGCGAAAACAGGGAAACTCGAAGAGTTCTGAGAATGTGGGGGTCATTCTGCACACTGGGCGTTGTTTGTAATCTGTGTGGTTCATTGGTAACCCGTGCTCTGATGATGAATGGCGAAAGAAGGAAGTTCAAGTTTATGGCGCGTATTTGCATTTTGATGTGCTTCTGCCCATTGCGTGGTTGCGGAGTACTTGTCCATCGCTTCTGCTCACGTTGCGTTGTTGATATCCCATTCCTGTTGCTGGCAATTCTCCATCCCTGATGAATGATTGAAAGAGTCGGGTTGTGTTCAGAGTTCACGTGACTTCGGGGATGTTTCTGCGCGTTTTGATATACTGGTATTCTGTGGACATCACTGGTGATGTAACCGTTGTAGAGGGGTTAAAGGTCAATTTTAAATAAAAGATTAGACTAGATGGGGAGGGGTTCCTGCCGCCTCGAAATAGCTGATATTCGGTTTATATCATTTGTGATTGACTGTGTCTTAATTAATGGCAACAGAATCAAAATAATGTTCAAATTCGCATTACTTTGTTTTTTACCCATTCTGCTTCGTTCTTGATCTGTTAATGGCAGTCCTGTGTATGCTAATCTACGGGTGACAAGGTCAAATTCATACTCAACATTCCGAGAGTACATGAAAATTGTTTCTGCCCAGTGTGCGTCGTTGGTATCATGTTTCTCTCCATGCTGATCATCTGAATACCAGGGGAGGGGGGGGGGGGGGTCAAATTAGTGTTCATAGTACTTAACAGTTGTTTTTTCTACATTCCGCATTGCATGTATTCGAATTGTGTGTCTGGTGCTCCTTCATCTTGTTAACAGAGTGACAAAAGATCGAATCTATGTTCGAATCTCGAAGACACTGAGGCTGTTCTGTCAATTTTATTTGGCGGTTATTCTGCCTGTTTTCTGATAATTTGTACTCATAACCGAAAAGCGCACGGAACAAACTGATGTTCAAAGTTGAAAATTTTCAAAAGGTTTGTATCATTTCTTCGTTTGACTATGAATCCTCCATGTTCTGATACACAGGCGAAAACGTCGATTGAATGTTGAAAACTTTTTTGTTTTTGTTGTTGTTGTTTGTTTGATTTTTGTTGTTGTTTTTTCTGCCCATTTTGAACCATATGGCTTTGAAATTCAGTGTAAGCCTAAACGTCCTTCTTCTGTTGGGAAACATTCGTTTTTATCCAGCTTTGCCAGAGCCTGGTTTTTAACTCTCTGGGGCGTTGTTCTTGTGTTTTGGTGTACTTTTTACAGGTAGGACAGTGTATTAGTTTGTTACAACAGCTGGCTCTGCGATGACGTTGAGCTACTTCTCCTGCTTGTAACATGCCGCAGCGTGTTGGGACTTGCATGATGTGGGACAAATATTTTTACAGCAGATTCCATGGAAATCTTGTTCAGAGATGTTCCGCCTGATGCGATCTTTGAATTCTGGAAAGAGATTAACATTTTTCATCGGATCTGAGATTTTACAGTGAAATGATTTTTAACAAAATTTCGGGTGGGTTTTTAGAAGATGTATTTTGAAGAGTGAATGACTTGTTAGTTGATTGTAACGCGGTGACAGCCCTGACATGGCCCTTTGCGGTCGGCTGGGCTATAATCAACATGACCTTACCTTACCTCCAGGCGGGTGAGAAAGGGCACCAGGGGAGGTAAATCTAAACCGCTTTCTCCCTTGTTCCATAATCTCTCCTTGCTTTCAAAATTCTCAAAGTGTCCCTAACATAACATCTGTGAAAGCGCATTGCACCTGAATTTGAGAGGGGGCCAGATCCTGTTCCTGAGCTAAAACTGACCCCTCCCCTGAAGATCAAGTTTGACTGCCGGATCGTGAAGGTAAAGCACAGAACGTAGCAAACCTTGAAAGCTGAGAACATTAAAACGTACTTTGTGTGTAAATGATCCTTGGGAGTAAAAGAACAGGGCGTTTCGATTCAGAGAGCCTTCTTCACACGTTTCGACTCAAAGAGGCTTCTTCAAAGAAGAAGGCTCTTTGAGATTAAACGTCGTGTTCTTTTACAGACAGTGTACTTTTTAATGTTCTTAACTTTCAAGGTTTGTTATGTTTTGACCATTCCCCTGTTCCAAAAACGTACCCCAGTGAGTGACTTTGGGTGTAGTTTAGGAACTTCCTATGTAGTGAATATAGGCACGTGTCCAGATTTACCGGCCCTTTGTAACAAGGTGGTGGACAGGAACACATGACTATATCACCCCAAGGGGTCTTTCTGGATCATGACCTCAATCATTTACCCGGAATGGCCTTGGAACAGGGCGGGGGGGGGGGTAGCTATGGCTAGAGTCCAGCGTCACCCACCACCACTACCACCACTTGAAACCCAGATGCAGTGTGCTTTCTTTGATGTTTTGTCTTCTGGGACACTTTGAGAATTCTGAATGACAGGAAGGACCTGGCAAGAAAGCGAGAGGTCGGTCTAGGTTTACTCTCCGGAAGTGACTTTGGGCACGCACGACTTGTCATCCTCCAGGGTTTATTTAGGGCGTGGAATGATTCTGGAACGCTACACAGGGATGAGTTGGGGATATTAGTTCAACACCACTCTGTTTTGTTGTTGTTGTTGTTTACCCACCAAGGAGTTGTTTGATGTGGGGGCGGGGAGAGGTTTTGTTTCTTTTTCTGTGAAGGGATTTTGCCAGGAGAGACTCCCTTGTGTCCGTGGACTCTTTTGCACGCCTGTTTGAAAACAGGGAGATGCCAAGGGGGGGGGGGGGGGGGGAGGATACTCTCTTTTACAGTCCGTAAGTGCATGCTGCACACGTGACCTCGATTTATCGCTTCATCCGAGAAAAAACAGCACTTAGACAACTAGTAGAGGCCTGCTTGGAGAGAGGTGGAGAAAAAAAAAAAGAAAAAGCTTCAGCCAGTTGAGATGTGAACCTTGGACTCGGGATTTTCTTTATTTTTTCCCCCTCTGTGTAAATGCATGCATGTTCTCTAATCCGTGAAAAGTATCATTCTAACAACCACCTTGTCAAGGTCTGTCGAAAAGAAGTGGAAATGAAAAAAGAGATTACCCTCTTCAACAACCGAGCATGGAATTTGTCCGTTTCCTAGCCGAGTGCTTTGCCCAGCAGGCCACCAGTTCTATCAGTTAGAAGTCTGGGAATGAAAGAGGTGAGAATTAGAGAAGGGGGGCGGGGGGGGGGGGGGTAAGCGTCAGTGGAGAAGTCCATCATTCAGAATCAAACAGGGAATTACAATAATAATGATAATGAGGACAATACCTTTAGCGCCCATCCTAACAACGTAGGCTACAGGCGCTTTACAAATTTCAATATTCAACATCTAGAAAATATTAACAGAACACACACACACACACACACACGCACGCACGCACGCACGCACGCACGCACGCAGCACGCACGCACGCACGCACACACACACACACACACACACACACACACACACACACCACACACAATTTTGCGTTCACGAGTCATAACATACACACACACGCACGCACACAGTACACTCGCGCGGCACACAGATACACAACGTACACACACACACACACAACACACACACACACACACACACACACACACACACACACCACGCGCGCGCCGCGCGCGCGTGCGACACACACACACACACACACACACACACACACACCACACACACACACACACACACACTGGAACATAATGTTGCACACATAAACACACTATATAACACGGTGAACAGCTCATTTGTACACGAGCAAAGTGTGCTAGTGACATGTAGTAATTTAATCATAATTCGGGTGCTATCCTGCAACTGGCCTTTGAACAGATGCGTTTTCAGTGCAGACTGAAACGTGGGGAAGGAGGGGGAATTAAACGTTCTGTGGTCCCCATTGCGCTGTAGGCCGCTGTGCAATATGAAGAAATGTCACAGCGCCGTCTGACCCCTCGCTGCTCCACATATGTGAACGTTGTAGTGTCTGACCCCTCGTTGCTCACATATGTAAAACGTTGTCGTGTGTGACCCCCTCGTTGCTCCACATATGTAGAACGTTGTATGTCTGACCCCCTCGTTGCTCCACATATGTAAAACGTTGTCGTGTGTGACCCCCTCGTTGCTCCACATATGTAGAACGTTGTATGCCTGACCCCCTCGTTGCTCCACATATGTAGAACGTTATCGTGCCAGGAAACGTCTCTTGGGGGCTGAAGGGTTGAAGTAATGTTCATGCTGACTCATCATTGACGGACAGGCGTGTTTGTCACTTTTTTGTTTTTTTTCACTGCCTCTGGATACTTTGGGTTTGAAGTCATGAAAGAGGGTGTCGAATAGTGAAAGAGGCTTACGAATCATGTCTCACAGAATCTGTGTCGCTGAAAAGATTCTGGTGCTTGCGTTTTTTTTTGTCCCAACTGGTGCTGTTGCGGAAGAAGTTCTTGCTTATTGTGTGCATGGCAGGAGCTTGTTTGTTTGTCTACTTTTACGCTTTCTCATGTCAAACTATTTCAGTGGCCTGCAACTGATTTAATTAGTTTTGTTGGGTTTTGTTTCCCAAGTGGTGCGCATCATCATTCCCTTTCAAGATTCGAGAGCATCTTCCCGTAATTTAAAAAAAAAAACAACAATCAATCAATGTTTACCACGAAAGAAAACAAACAGATAAATAAACGAAAATCACGATAAACTGTAGTAACTACATCACTGCAAGTAAAAGCAGTCGAATCAGTACCAGTGTATTCTCCGTGGACAGCGACGTATGCAAGCAGAAACACACAGACACAGTAGAAAAGTCGATGGAAGTAGGGGCGGCCATCATCATCATGGTGTGTCGTCTTCCCATCATTCTCATTCATCAGTGCCTGTGTTCAGTATTCTACATGTTTGTGCACGGAAAGCATTCCTCGCCGACTTCATCATGTTTCCTTTCCGACCTGTGTATACAATTGTCAAATCTGGCGTCTTCATCTTTTTATTCATGTTTCATTGCTGTATCACAGTTACATGCAATGTAAGGAATATCTACTGTGTAAACAAGGAAACGTTTTTTCTTGCCTACTGTGTAAAGAAGGAAACGTTTTTTTCTTGCCTACTGTGTAAAGAAGGATACGTTTCTTCTTACTTACTCACATAGGTTTTTTTTCCCCAGATGTATTTTGTGGCACGTCTACGGTAATGTATTTTATTCAATAGTAAATACGTGTGCACATGAGTCTGCATACATCTGCACACGAACTCTCTCTCTCTCACACACACACACACACACACACACACACACACACACACACACACACACACACACACACACACACACGCACGCACGCACGCACGCACGCACACTCCACACACACACACGTGCGCGCGCGCACGTGCACGCATGCACGCACACACATAATTATATCTACCTGTATCTATATCTGTCTACATTCACACACACACACACGCACACGCGCGCGCGCGCCACACACACACACACACACACACACACACACACACACACACACACACACACACACACACACACACACACACACTGTGTGTGTGTGTGTGTGTGTGTGTGCGCGCGCGCGCGTGCGTGCGTGTTTGTAAATATGCCCATAAATTTAAATGAATACAGTCATATTATACACGCAACTATATACTCACAAAAAAACGGAATGATATGTAAACATCTCTTCAATATCGACCTGCTGCCAGACTGTGTATATCTCACAAGATTCTACTCGAATCATATATTTTGACACGGTGACAGTGCAGTGATCATAGCAAACAAAATTATACTCAACAACAACAAAGAAACTTTGGAACAATGTGTAGGTTACTTGAAATATATTGTTTTGATTCAGTGGCAGGGCAGTGATCATATGTGTTCTGTTGGCGTCCCCATCTGTTTTCTTTTGACATTGTTATCGCGGGTTTCGCTGTGCTTATTCTTCACTTATGTATATATATTTTCTTAACCGAAGCGCCACTCAAATTGTGTGATTTTTTTTTCTTCTTATTTTTGTTTTGCTAGTCGGGAAAAAATTCTCCATCTCTTTCAAAATTGTATTCATGTTGGATTTTGTTGTTGAATTTAACGTCTTCTCATATAAAAAGAAGTTTTGCTAAAAGGAAACTGATTTTATTCTCTATGTATTATTGTTGCATTGCATTGGCAAGACCTGTTTGTTACTTTGCTGTCTACGCTTTATCGCCTGGAGACTAACGCTGAGTTTAATGCGGTGTCCTGGTGGGACACTGCAGCCCTGTCCACAGCGATGGAGCTCCTTCTTCAGCACACAGAAACAGTTGACGGAAGCAGCAGTTTCTAGTGTTAAAGCCACCTCGACATATTTCAAGAAATATTTTGAACATTCTGTGTCAATGTTGAGCCACGTCATACTGATTATTCACAAAGATTGCGTGTTGGTGTGGTGTCTGATCGTATTGCGCATGTAATTGCTTTCTCTTCAGGACAGGTTTTAGTGTGGGCGTTACGGGTGGTGCTACTAGGGGTGAGCGTGTTCACTGTCGTACGGCACCAGAGCCTGATGAACTTGTCAGAACTCCCAGCGACGTTGGTGTCCACGGGGGTATGTCGCCGCGAGTTCTCTAATTCTCCATTGATATGCTGAGATTTAGAATTGAGTTCTTTTGTATTGTTCTGATGATAGCGACAGTGGATTATAACCATCGTTTTCCCCTAGAAAAGCTCTTTTGTAACCCGTGATTTTTTTTTTATCTGTTTACTGGTGCTTCGTGCATCCTGTCCCACGTCCTATCGAATACGACCAGCTGCTCGATAACCATGCAGGATTTGTCGGGAGGGGGGGTGGGGGTGGGGGGGGGAAGCACACAACAAGCCGTTAAGAGACCGCAGTCTGGAACCCGGGGTTTTCCTGCGTGGGGTTTTCCTGCGTTCTGTCCCACAGGCTGCCATCGTTCCACATGTGTCCCCGAGTTCCAGTGGTACAGGTGTCTGCGCTGATTCTGGGGGGACAGGTTGTAGGTGTGTGGTGTTGCTTGTCATGAATGTAAAAGGTGGGTATACTGTTCCGGTCCTAAAGGAAGACAGGTTTGGGGGGGGGGGGGTTTTGCTGTTGTTGTTTTTTTTGTAGGAAAGGGAGTGAACTCCAGCGCGGCACGTTTTTGCTGAAAAAGTTACGAAACTGAAGTGAAGAGCTCATATTCGCTGAGTCGTACAATACCCAATTTATTTTTTCTTTCTTTTTCTGTTTTTGTTTTTTTTTTTTTTTTTGCGAATGTTGTTGTTTTGTTGGCGCGAAAAAAAAAAAAACACCAAAGACTGGGCGGAAAGACGTCATCGTAATGTTGCAACTGCCAGTTATAAACTTCTTCATCCTCAGAAATAGAACAAAGCCTACAAGCAATCCGCCGTGAATGGCAAAGAACGGAGGAAGAAAGAGAACCATGTAAAACAGAAAGTGTGCTATGTTTGTCACTCTGTGTGTGTGTGTTGTGTGTGTGTTTGCATTTTTCAAAATACATGTCGATCCACACAGCAGAGTTGGCCAACCACAATGAGCATTACGATGCCAGAATGAATGTTGCACGTGTGGATCACACTCGCATGCACGCACTACATGCTGTTGTAATCAAATGAACAAGCAGGCTTAGCAAAAAATGAACCCCACGCACACACACGCACAACCACACACACACACACACACACACACACACACACACACACACACACACACACACACACATTCCATGCCTCTTTATCTGCCTTCTTCCTCGTAAAAAGTTATCACCAATACACCAACACCCAAATCAACCCAAATTTGAAAAATGCATACACTGAAAACCGTACACGATAAAAACGAACAAATCCATATATCGTTAGATGAATCAACAATAATGATGATAATATTACATAAGAGGAAAGGAGGGGTGAAGGGAAATCTAATGTGAGTGTGCCATCGACTATCTACAGTTTTCTTATTAAAGTTACATATATTGCAGACACACTCACACTCACACAGACGCACGCGCCCCCACACACACACACACACACACACACACACACACACACCACACACACACACACAACACCACACACACACACACACACACACACACACCCACACACACACACCACACACCCCACCACACACATTCATTCACATGCATAATCAACGCGCGTGTGCACATTCTCGTTCAATGTTTTACTGATCATTCATTTGCATTTTGTTGTTGTTATGCCAGAAATCGTTTTCCTTGCTTTAACATCAGCATTACCAGCATGGGTTCCGGGCGTTGCCTTGGCTTTAAACAGAATGACTATGCCACCAAAAAAAGAAAATAAAGAAAAAGAAGAGAAACGAACCAAGAGAGAATTTAATCTTCGACGAGGACCCAGACACAATGCATACCAAATGAATACCATTTGAAGGGAAAAAGAGGTCAAAAGGCGTGCCAGCAGAGACAAACGCCTTTTTGTTTTGACAGAATGAGAAAGCTGCACATGCTCAACAACAGCAGAGATAAAAGATACGAGAACCCTACACAGCATCACTAAGAAAATGTCCGACAGGAAAAGCAACACCAACCGTCTAAAAACGAGTGAAAAATGTGGAAACATTCCTGGTAAACCCAAACAGAACGAGTGGACAATGGAGACAAACATTTCAATGAACAGTTCAGTAACGTGTCGGTCACCAACCCCACGACCCCTTGAAAGAGAAGGAGATTTAAGTTGTGAACCTGGAGCCAATCACCATGACAAAACCATCCAAGCAATAAAGAAGACCGGGATGGAACCAGTCACCAAGATAGAAATTACAAAAACTATGAAAAGGCCAAGAATGAAACCAGTCACCAAGAAGGAAATCATCCAATCTATAAGAAGGCCAAGAATAGAACCAGTCACCAAGCTATAAAGAAGGCCAAGAATAGAACCAGTCACCAAGCTATAAAGAAGGCCAAAAATTTAGAACCAGTCACCAAGCTATAAAGAAGGCCAAGAATAGAACCAGTCACCAAGAAGGAAATCATCCAAGCTATAGAGAAAGGCCAAGAGTGGGACCAATCACCAAGAAGGAAATCACCCCCAGCTATAAAGAAGGCCAAGAGTGGGAGCAATCACGAAGAAGGAAATCATCCAAGCTATAAGAAGGCCAAGAGTGGAGCAATCACGAAGAAGGAAATCATCCAAGCTACAAAGAAGGCCAAGAGTGGGACCAACACCAAGAAGGGAAATCATCCAAGCTATAAAGAAGGCCAAGTATGGAACCAACACCAAGAAGGAAATCATCCAAGCTATAAAGAAGGGCCCCAAGTAGGGAAAACCAAATCACCAAGAAGGAAATCATCCAAGCTATAAAGAAGGCCAAGTATGGAACCAATCACCAAAAAGGACATCATCCAAGCTATAAAGAAGGCAAGTATGGAACCAATCACCAAGAAGGACATCATCTAAGCTATAAAGAAGGCGAAGTGTGGAACCAATCACCAAGAAGGAAATCATCCAACCTATCGAGAAGGCCAAGAATGAAAAAGCACCAGGATCAGATAGCATTCCGCCAGAAGCACTGAAAGCAGACGAAAAGCCATAGCAGGTTTGTTTGTAGATCTGTTCAAGAAGGTTGGGAGAAGAAAGAGAAGGTGCCACGAGACTGGAGAAAAGTTTTATCGTCAAGATCCCCAAAAAGCGGAGCACAGTGACGGTAAGAACGAGAGAGGAATACAATTGCTGCCCCAACCCAACACGATGTCCACAAGAA
>CM031608.1:82280365-82305365 GCA_018398815.1 Conus ventricosus | reverse complement strand
TTCTGTGTCTCTAGTTACAACCTGAACATACTACTGACCATGTCCCTCCAATGACAGCCTCAGTAATCTATAGGCCTCTCCCTCCAATTACAGCCTCAATAATCCACCATCCCTGTTACCAATTACAGCCTCAATAATCTACGGGCCCTCTCCCTCCAATGACAGCCTCAGTAATCTGTAGGCCCTCTCCCTCCAATGACAGCCTCAGTAATCTATAGGCCTCTCCCTCCAATTACAGCCTCAATAATCCACCATCCCTGTTACCAATTACAGCCTCAATAATCTACGGGCCCTGTCCCTCCAATTACAGCCTCAATAATCCACCAGCCCTGTCCCTCCAATTACAGCCTCAATAATCCACCAGCCCTGTCCCTCCAATTACAGCCTCAATAATCTAAGGCCCTGTCCCTCCAATTACAGCCTCAATAATCCACCATCCTTGTTACTCCAATTACAGCCTCAATAATCTACGGCCCTGTCCCTCCAATTACAGCCTCGATAATCTACGGGCCCTGTTCCTCCAATGCAGCCTCAATAATTCACCACCCCTTCCCTCCAATTGCAGCCTCAATAATTCAACAGCACTGGCTGTCCAATTACAACCTCAATCATTCACCAGCGCTGTCCCTCCAATGACAGCCTCGATAATCTACCAATCCTGTCCCTCCAATTACAGCCTCAATAATCCATAACCCTGTCCCTCCAATTACAGACTCAATAATCTTCGGCCCTGCCCCTCCAATTACAGCCTCGGTAATCTACGGGCCCTGTTCCTCCAATTACAGCCTCAATAATGTATGGGCCCTATTCCTACCACTTACAGCCACAATAATGTATGAGCCTATCCCTACCAATTACATCCTCAATAATCTACCTGCCCTGTCCCTCCAATTACTACATGGATAATCTAAGGACCCTATCCTCCAATTACAGTCTCGGTAATCTACGGGCCCTATCTCTCCAGTTACACCCTCAATGGTCTTCGAGTCTTATCCTTTTAATCACATCCCCATTAATCCAACCGCTCTGTCTCTCAAATTACATCCCCAATAATCTACCGACCCTGTCCATCTTATTACATCCCCAGTCTGCCGGCCTTATTCTGCAGCATATATCCCAATAACCAGCCGCCGTCTGGTTCTAGTTACAGCCTCAACAATCTGCCGGTCCTGTTCCCTCACATTACATCCTCAATAATATGTTGGTCCTGTTCCCTATTATTACAGCCTCAGTAATCTGTTGGCCATGTTCCTTCGTATTACAGCCTCAATAATCTATTGCCCGGTTCCCTCATATTACAGCCTCAATAATCTATTGGCCCTGTTTCTTCGTATTACAGCCTCAATAATCTGTTGGCCCTGTTCCTTCATATTACAGCCTCAATGATCTGTCTGTCCTGTTCCTTCATATTACAGCCTCAATGATCTGTGGGCCCTGTTCCTTTACATTACCGCCTCAATAATCTTCTGTCCTGTTCCCTCATATTACAGCCTCAATAATCTGTTGTCCCTGTTCCCTCGTATTACAGCCTCAATAATCTGTCTGTCCTGTTCCCTCATATTACAGCCTCAATAATCTGTTGTCCCTGTTCCCTCGTATTACAGCCTCAATAATCTGTTGTCCCTGTTCCCTCGTATTACAGCCTCAATAATCTGTTGGCCCTGTTTCCTCGTATTACAGCCTCAATAATCTGTTGTCCCTGTTACCCTCGTATTTACAGCCTCAATTAATCAGTTGTCCTGTTCCCTCGTATTACAGCCTCAATAATCTTCGGCCCTGTTCCCTCGTATTACAGCCTCAATAATCTTTTGTCCCTGTTCCCTCGTATTACAGCCTCAATAATCTGTTGTCCTGTTCCCTCGTATTACAGCCTCAATAATCTGTTGTCCCTGTTCCCTCGTATTACAGCCTCAATAATCTGTTGGCCCTGTTCCCTCGTATTACAGCCTCAATAATCTGTTGGCCCTGTTCCCTCGTATTACAGCCTCAATAATCTGTCTGTCCTGTTCCCTCATATTACAGCCTCAATAATCTAGTTGTCCCTGTTCCCTCGTATTGCAGCCTCAATAATCTGTCTGTCCTGTTCCCTCGTATTACAGCCTCAATAATCTGTCTGTCCTGTTCCCTCGTATTACAGCCTCAATAATCTGTTGTCCCTGTTCCCTCGTATTGCAGCCTCAATAATCTGTTGTCCCTGTTCCCTCGTATTACAGCCTCAATAATCTGTTGTCCATGTTCCCTCGTATTACAGCCTCAATAATCTGTTGGCCCTGTTCCCTCGTATTACAGCCTCAATAATCTGTTGGCCCTGTTCCCTCGTATTACAGCCTCAATAATCTGTTGTCCCTATTCCCTCGTATTACAGCCTCAATAATCTGTTGGCCCTGTTCCCTCGTATTACAGCCTCAATAATCTGTTGGCCCTGTTCCCTCGTATTACAGCCACAATAGCCTGTCTGTCCTGTTCCCTCGTATTACAGCCTCAATAATCTACAGCACTATCGCTATTACTACAGCCAAAACCGATAAATGTGCCGATCATATCTTCTTTAATCTCTGCCCCAGTAATCCTCCGCCCCTGTGCATCACATGACTGTCTCAGTAATCCTCCGCCCCTGTGCATCACATGACTGTCTCAGTAATCCTCCGCCCCTGTGCATCACATGACTGTCTCAGTAATCCTCCGCCCCTGTGCATCACATGACTGTCTCAGTAATCCTCCGCCCCTGTGCATCCTCCGCCCCTGTGCATCTGACTCTCATGATCCTCCGCCCCTGTGCATCTAATGACTCTCAGTGAGCCTCCGCCCCTGTGCATCTAATGACTCTCAGTGATCCTCCGCCCCTGTGCATCTAATGACTCTCAGTGAGCCTCCGCCCCTGTGCATCTAATGACTCTCAGTGATCCTCCGCCCCTGTGCATCTAATGACTGTCTCAGTAATCCTCCGCCCCTGTGCATCTAATGACTGTCTCAGTAATCCTCCGCCCCTGTGCATCTAATAACTGTCTCAGTAATCGCAGCCTCCAGAGTCAGTCAGTGGTGTTCCCCTCAATTCAGCGCGAGCACTCTGCTAGCCCTACACCTCAAACAACAGCCTCTGTCATCTGACAGGGGTATCCCTCTCTTAACGACCACCAAAATCTGTGGAGGTTTATCCCTATAATCACTGCCCCTGTAACCTGGACGGTCATATCGTTGTACTTTCCGTGCCATTTATGCACCAGTCCTGTCCCGCCAGTTCTATCCGCATTTGACGGATACTCCAGCTGATTGTAACCCCGTTAATCTACAACTATTCCTCCAAGTCACTTGAGAAAGCTTAAGTCTGTTTTACAGTGAATATTGAAGATACTTATAACGCTGTTCTTCCAAGTTTTGCATTGTTCGATGGTTATTGTTGAGAATACCAATACGGTCCTGCCATCCAGTTTTCCTGATTTACATAGACCTTGTTGCTCATGGCTCGGTGCACATGCTTTCTTCTGTTATTGTTGTTTTCTCTCTCTCTCTCTCTCTCTCTCTCTCTTCCTCTCTCTCTCTCTCTCCTCTCTCCTCTCTCTCTCTCTCTCTCTCTCTCTCTCTCCTCCTCTCTCTCTTCTGTACTTTTGTTTTGTTTTGATCGCTGAGGATATTCATTGCATAATGATTGCCGGTTTTCCTCTGGCATATGTTTAGTGTTTAAAATACCGCTAGTTCTATGCTTTCCAGTTCCGAGAGACCATGACATATTTTTCTAATTTGTTTTATCTTTAAAAAAGGTCATGTAGGAGGCATACTTTCAAGCTTTTCTTCGTGTCAAAGACAACGCTGATTATGTTAAATGCACTTTTTTTTTTTTTTTAGATTGATCGATGAAGATATAAACAATGCCATACCTTTGTTTTTCCTGTGCTTTATCTCGAGTGATGAAGATGCCAGTGATACCTGTGGGTTTTTTTTTTTCGTCTAATATCCAGTGACCTTTACAGATACCAACAGAGACATTTTGTTTCAAACATTTCTCCTGTTTTATACTGAACTTTGGAAATGCCGGCAGGGCCCGCGGCTTTTAACTGTCCGTGTACACTGAAGTTTGCAGACACCGACAGACTCATGGCGTTCTCACTTAGTTCTCAGTTATCCTCTTTTTTTTTAGAATGATCGTTGATGATTTCGAAAGACCCGTGCATTTTTTAATCTTTGTTTTACTTCAACCTTTCAAATTACTGATAGAGCCATGCTGTGTGTATTTGTCCTATGATTTAAAGTCATCGGCGAAGATACGGATTGGGCCAACGTCGTCTGAAGGCTTTTTTTCTGGGCTACCTGTTGATGAACATTGAAGATATCGATATAGCCTCGGTTTGTTTTTTACTTTTAAATGTTTGCATCGTTATAAAGAGATCGTTAACGATACTAAAAGAAGTTACATTCACAGTTTCCTCTCTAATGATAGTTGAAAGCACTGGAAGACGCAGTCTTATAATTTTCCTCAAGTTCTGATCATTGAAGGTACTGATCAGGTTATCTTAGTAGTTTTCTTTACAGTCATTGTTGTCGTTGGAGATACTGACAGAGGGCAGCAGTGCAGTTTTCCTCCAAATGATGGTGATCTTTGAAGATGTTGATTGGGCAGTCTTTGCAGATTTCCTCTAAATTACAGAAGATTCCAACAGAGACAAGCTTTGTAAATTTCCTATGAATTATGAAGACTGTTGAGTAAACCAGTAGACGCTATCTTTGTAGTAGGGTTTAAAAGACACTGCCATTGCGGTCTTTGACGTTTACCTCTAAAAGTCAACGATGGTTTGAATTAAAAGTAGATGCAGCTTTTATGTTATCCTGTTGAGTATAGTGAAGACAGTGATCGAGGTAGTCTTTGTCATTTTCTTCTAATTTACAGTGATCTTTGAAGTTGCTTGCATGGCATTCCATGACAATTGCCTCCAGATCACAGGAATTGTTTTGTAGCATTCCTCCGAATTATTGCGATCGCGGAAGACATTAATTTAGGCCATCTTTGTACTCTTACTCCAAATCGTCGTCATCGTGGAAGATACTTATGGAAGTAATTTTGTAAGTTCTCTCTGAATTACAGTGATCGTCGAAGCTACTGACAAAAGCAGTATTTGTGAAATTCCTTCAAATTGCCATGATAGTTAGAAATACTGACAGATAATTTCTTCTGAGTCACAGTCCTCGTTAAAGATGCAGGCAGAGACTTGATTTTCGTTCTCCTCTTGTTTGCTGTGATCGCAAAGATACTGCTAAAGCCTTGCCTTGTGGGTGGGCGGGTGGATGGGAGAGTGGTGGTTTTGTGTGTGTGTGTGTGTGTGTGTGTCGCGCGCGCGCGCGCGCGTGCGTATGTGCGTGCGTGCGTGTGTGTGTGTATGTGTGTTCACTGTTTCATTGTGGTCGTTGAAGATGACTGTTCAGCCATGCACTTCAGCTTTTCTCTAAAGTTGTGTCCAACGCCCTCCCCCCCCCCCCCCCCTCCACCCCACCCCCACCTTTCCTGTACAGTGATTGTTGAAGGCGGCGGGGATTGGAGGGGGGGGGACGTGGTGGATTTTTTTCTGCTATATATTGGGAACATTGACGATACGGATGGAGGCACGTCTTGTTTGTTTGTCTGTGTACGTTTCTTGTTGTTGTTTATTTGTTTTTTGTTTGTTTGTTTTGTTTTGTTTTATAATAATCGTTAATGTAATGATACAACCTTGTAAATATTTCTAATCTGTATTACAGTAAACGTTGAAAACACCAAAAAAAGCCGTCTTTATTTGGATTCCAGTTGTTTTAAAGTGAACATTGAATATTCCAATAAAGCCATGATCTTTTCGTTTCTGCTTTCATTTGCTTCGTGGCGAACGTTGTAGAAAAGGAGCCATGTCGTCCTCCTTTATCGTCTGTTTCGTAGTGACCGTTCAAGATACCAACAGAGCTATGTGTTTAGTTTTCATCTGTGTTTCTTGTGAACGTGGTAGATACCGATGATTTTCATATGTTTCATTGTGAACTTATGGATAGAGCCAAATTGTGTTTCGTTTTCATCTTTTTTTTTTTTACTGAACATACCAGTAAAAATGCGTGATTTCTAGTTTACATCGGTGTAATTGTGACCGGACGAGCTGGTTACCTATTGAGCCATGTTGCCGTTTCGTTTTCACCTTCAAAGTGGACGTTCAACATACCGCTGGAGCCGTGTGTATAATTTTCATCTGTTTTAATCATGATCGTCAACGACACCAACAGAGCCATGCTGTGTTTTATTTTCTTCTGTTTCATAGTGAACATCCGGATTGAGCCAGGCTATGGCCAGTTATCATATTTTCTTTGATTACGAATATTGAGCACGCCCTTGGAACCATATTGCACGCAGTGTCCACCTGTTTTATAGTGCACGTTGACACTACCCCAGAGACTTTTCTTGTTTTCCTCTTTTCCTGCATTTCATAATGACTGTTGAAGATGCTGAGAGCATGATGGTTCTAGATCTCATCTGATTTATAGTGATCTTTTCAGAACACTGATTGGGCCAGCTATTTAGTTTTTCTCTTTGTGTGTGTGTGTATATGTTCGTTGCAAAGACTGCTTTCTAGCTTTCAATGTATTTGTATTTATCGTTAAAGAAACTGGGGGAGCCCATCTTCGAAGTTTTCCCCGATTTCCTATTGAACGTGGGAAATAGTTAAAGGCCCAAGTCGTCGCTAGCTTTTCTCCAGTTTACAGTGAGAGTTTGAAACATGGCGCATCTTGCTGTCCGTTGCCTCTGTTGTCCCAACTTTTGTTTTGTTTCTTTGTTTTGTTTTGCTTTTTGGGGTGGGTGGGGCTGGGGAGGGGAAATACTTTACGTGCATTGAATGACAGAATACTCATTTATGCACCCCATGTATGGAATCCTGGAACTGCACAAGACAGAGACTTTATCAGCCGGATAGGGATAACATCAGTGCCTGTAGAGAAGTAGCCTTTTTTTATCACAAAAAGCATGTTTGTGATGATGTGATAGGGATAACATCAGTGCATATAACGGAGTAGCCTTGTTGCGTTTTATTCTTATCGTTTTTTATGACTAATTGCATGTTTGTGATGACGTGATAGGGATAACATCAGTGCATATAACGGAGTAGCCTTGTTGCGTTTTACTATTACTATTTTTATTACTAAACGCACGTTTGTGATGATGCTGTTAAAGCAAGGTTACGTGTAAGTATACACTTCGCCCGAATTTGATAGTAAATACTGCAAGTTATCATGAAGCCATGTTTTCCTTTCCTGTTCATGGTGATCATCGAGGAAATAAATAAAGCTGTGTTGCTTTTTTTTGCCATGCTGTACAGTGACCTTTGTAAATATAGATATAGTCATTTTTCTTAATTCTATAACGATCGTTGAAGATATTGATCAGTCATTCTTCCGTATTTTCGAATAGATCGTTGAGATATACCAATAGAGCCTTTTTTCTCTTTTTTTTGGGGGTGGTGGGTGGGGTGTCATTTTTCTTTCATACCTATAAGTATTGTCTATCAAGATCCCGACGACGTTTTTGTTTTGTTTTGTTTGTTTGGTTTTTTTGCTGTCCCAACCTCTGCACCACCTCAGAGGCAGTGTACCCACGCCGCTCATTCCGACACCCGTCCACAGCCACAGCCCGGTCGGCCCTCGCAGCATCCCCGCCCGGCCATCCACAGGAGCATCAATGTCAAGTCGTCAGAGGCAACCCACCGAGGAGACACTGCACTGCGCCGAGTCACTTCGGTGGTGTTCATGTGTGCCTGTTCTGATCTAACATACCATGGACGCCACCTACTAAGCCCCCTACGACGACAATAATTGCTTAGTCGCGGAGCCGGCATGAGTGAGCTCTCCTCGGAGAGCGCCACCATCGACGACAATATATTTACTTTTGCTTTGCTTTGTTTTTTTTTTTCCTGTCATCTTTAATGATATTTTACTAATACCAAGAGAGCCATGTCGGTTTTTTATTTCAAAACTGAGCTTGTTATGCTGTGCATATTTAAAATACTGAGAGAGCAATGATTTCGGGTGTTTTGTTTTTTTCTCCTCTTTTTGTGCATGCTATGTGTAACATACCAACGGCCAAACTGGCCTTCTCTTCCGAAAGTTGGTGATGGATTTTACGTGTGTGCAAGATGTTATAAGTGCGTTTACACACAGAATCTCGGTTCATGGTCTCATTCGAAGTACTGTTTGGGAAATGGAGTCAGAACCAATGTTAACATCGAGGAAAAAATCCCCCTGTACCGAAACCGCCCGGCGGAGATTCGAACCCGCAACCCCAGGATCACCAAGATTACGAATCCGGCGCTCTACCACTGAGCTATTCCGGCCTCATATGTCCATTGAAACGGATACAGGCAAGCGTTGTAGTTTCCCTCTCCTTGATGGAGAACGCCGAAGAGAACGATTAGGTTGTGCTGGTTTGGGTCTTCCTCTATTCGATTGTCATTTTGAAGATACTGATAGAGCCACGGCTCGTAGTTTCCTCCACTCTTGTGAAGAAGACCTAAGAGGTCGAAACGCGTCGTGTTTTGTCTTGTGAATCGTTTGTCCACGTTTCTCTTGGCGGTTCGCTAACATCTATTTAAGATTTGTTTAGATTTCCGCCTGCAGTCGTCTCGCTTTGCAACTAGATCTGTTATTATCAGTGCCGACTGCCATCCACCATTTCCTGTGCTTGTGTTGTTGAATTGTATGTGCCTACCCCTTCCCTTTCCCACCTACCCATTGACTGAACATTCTACTGTTGCATGTATTCATCAAACGTGAGTCGAAGTGCAGGCAAACTCGCCTCTCTGGTTTCCTTACCAATGATAGTCTTTACCTCTGCAGCGATACAACAATGACGGTTCAAACGTTGAAATGATTGAAAGTTTATGGTGGGGGTAATCACAATCATGTTGGTGACTACAGAGATAAATAACATTACAACCTACAGGACAGAAAGTTTTTTTTTAAATGTACTTAGAATGTGTTGTTACATTACCTGCACACACAGATCAAAGATGGCATTTGAAGTCGCTGTTACCACTGCAGTGTTTTTTGGTAAGAACGTTCTCGTTTATATCCCATTAAGTAAAACGAAATGCAAGAGATTGTCCAGAATTGTTATTTTTCTTGGAATGAACTGACTCATTTTGACTTATTGTAACCTGATAATGTTTAGAATGTTCTCACTGATTTTCTTTCAACTGACCAAAAGTGCAAAACGTGTTTACTATGTTCTTTTTCTCCTTTTTTTTAACATGAAAACGACTTTTGCTTATTTCATTAACGCATGCGCTTAGCTGTTACTGATTTTAGAGCCAGCATTTGGAGTACGTTGAACATGATTGTTTGAGCAACAGCTATAAACACGCTGGGGTTGGGGTTATCGTCGGCTGATAATCACAGCTGTTTGTTTTGCCATCCCTCATTTTTTTTTTCTTTCAATCCACCTTCTGGTCTATATTTCCCCCCCCCCCCCCCCCCCCCCCAAAATATTATTAAATAAACTGGATTGCATTCGTTATAACGATGCCTTCATGCTGATGTTTACACATACATTTTAACCCCATAACCTTCTTTGATTTGTTCGCTTTGTGTGTGTGTGTGTGTGGTGTGTGTGTGTGTGGTGCGTGCGTGCGTGCGTGCGTGCGTGCGTGCGTGCGTGTGTGGTGTGTGTGTGTGTTTTCAGTGCTGACATAATTTTATGTTAATGGTAAAACAGTGTAGTGCTCATGCCTTCAAGAACTAGTTGCACATGACGGCGGGACTGAAGACTGAAGTCCACCGTTTTACATGCACGCGAGCGCACAGTGCACTAGTACGGTGAATTTTTTGTTTGTTTGTTGTTTTTTTTGTCCATCATTGTGGTGATGGATGCTACTTACAACCACACAACTGGGTATTGGTAGTGTCTGTAACCCTTCAATGCCGGGGTGCCCATAATGGCCACGACCAGGTTCGGTTTTGAAGCTGCTGCATGTCTGCACCAACTTCAGCCATGCAACTGTTAAAATCAGTCACTCTTAGTTGTGGGAAGAAGAGAAAGCACATCATGGGTATTAATTCACGATCATCTTGCTTTCATTTTTTTTTTATTTCACAAAAGGGGGACGTGAAAGGAGTGAAGGAAACCGACAGTCAGAACAATTCCAGCTTGGACGTGCCAGGATTCTGGACAGGTGAAGAGTTAGTCATTACGAATATCGTGTCGAGTTCAGAGAGTTCTTCCCTGACGCTGTAGCCGTTAAGGTCTGAGACGATCGTGTGCCCAAGAGCATCAGTTCATGAGGACATTACGGTGGCCATCTGCCTTCATAGTGCTCATGAATGGAATGGGACATCGTGATGTTTTTTTTTCATTGCGTTGTCGTTGTTGTTGGTGTTATTACTACACATTGTTCGTAGTGAAAATGCCGCGGTTGTTATCATCATCGCTTGTGTTCTTGTAGATCTTTTCTCATCTTGTTGTTACCAATCAAGATATAAGGCTGTTGTTGTTGTTGTTGCTTTTTTCGGTAACGTTTTAGGTTTCAAATGTTCATATTAAAGTGTCTACGAAAACGTTGCTTTCAAATAGAGTGTAGACGTAAAGTTAAGGTATATTTTTTGTTTGTTTGTTTGTTTTTGTGTTGTTGTTGTTGTTTGTTTTTTAGTTTGTCCAGATCTCACCTCTTTCGTTCATGTTTGATGATATCAGTGCATTTTGTTGTAAGCGACAGTTATTGGATATTTCGATCGATCGATAGACAGAGAGAAGAGAGAGAGAGAGAGAACCCAAGAGAGATATGGTCTGTGTGTATGTGAAATAGATTTTTCATCATGTTTATTCTTGCAACTGTGGAGTGTTATGGTGAAAATGATTTCCATCTCAGAATCTGTTGTATTTGTATATTTGTTGGCGAATCTTAGTGCTAAAAAAAAATCCTGGAAAAAGCAACAGCGGACATAAAAACAAACACCGAATACAATCTCTGGAAAAATAGTTATGAAGTCATGCAATGGTTTAAAGAATTAACAAACAGAAAAACACAGTGTTCATTACTTTTGACATAGTGATTTCTGTCCTTCTATTGATGAGTGTGTTACTTGCTAAAGCCATAAGATCGCCAACAAATATACAAATATAACAGATTCTGATATGGAAATCATTTTCCACACTAAAAAAAAACCTTCTCGTAGCAACAATGAAACTTGGAATAAAAAAACAGCAGAAATATCACAAATTCGATGTTACGATGGGATCTTATGATGGAGCTGAAACTTGTGAATTAGTTGGACTTTTCATGTTGTCTCATATACAGAAAATACTTGGTAAACAGGTTGGCTTATACAGAGATGACGGCCTTGCCACGTTAAACAATAAACCAAAAATCATTGAAAACAAGAAAAAGGAAGTTTGTAAAATTTTCCAAAGCCCAACCTAAAATCACAGTAGAAGCCAACAAAAAAATAGTAAATTATTTAACATAACATTAGACCTTAAGGATCATACATACAAACCATACAAAAAACCTAATGACACACCTGTCTACGTAGACATAAAAGTAACCATCCACCCTCCATTTTAAAAACCATACCTAATGGTATAAACAAAAGATTATCTAAACTGTCATGCAATGAGAAAGAATTTAACAGTGCAGCAGCCGAATACCAAGAGGCGCTGAAAACAAGTGGCTACAACTACAAATTACAATATAATCCAGATAATAACATGAACAGCAGTAAGAAAAACAGGAAAAGAAAAATTATATGGTATAACTCCCCATATGACGGAGGAACAAAAACTAACGTAGGAAAAGAATTCCTCAGAATCCTTAAAACATCATTCCCAAAAGAACATGTACTATCTAAAATATTTAATAAAAACACCATCAAGCTATCGTACTCGTGTATGCCCAACCTTAAAAATATAATTGATTCTTTCAATAAAACCAAAATAATACAACCAAAGAGGGTGACGAAAGGATATCTTGTAATTGCACAAAAAAAGACCAGTGCCCTCTGAATAACAAATGTCTCTACAATAACATCTTGTACCAAGCTACGGTAACAACAGACAGTGATAAAGAAACATACTTAGGGATCACGGCAAACCATTTTAAAACCAGATATGCAAACCATAAACAGTCCTTCAAAAATGAAAAATATGAAAACCAAACAGAACTAAGTAAATATATTTGGAAGCTTAAAGATAAGAAAATAGATTACAACATATCATGGCAAATTATAAAAAGAGCAACACCATACAACAACATTTCTAAAAAATGCAACTTGTGTACTACAGAAAAGTGGCCGATATTATGTAAACCCCATCTAGCATCTCTGAACTCTAAAGTAGAAATTATAAACAATTGCAGGCATAAATGGAAATCCTTGTCAATGCACCATTCCCTAGCACGTCCCCCTGAACGTGCCCCAAAAAAGATTTTTAAAAATCTGCAGGCCACGTGCCACACACGCAGAGCTCACGCGCCCACACACCACACCATATAAAACCGGTGGCGTGCCCAAATTATACACACCCTGACGAGAGCGCCCTGCTCGAAACAACTTTGTTGGTTTCATTTTCCCATTTTAAAATCTTATTTTAAACTGGTATATTATAGAGAAGAATAAGATATATATATATATATATATATATATATATATATTTGTGTGTGTGTGTGTGTGTGTGTGTGGAGAGAGAGAGAAGAGAGAGAGAGAGAGAGAGAAACTTGAGATTTGAAAATGCATTTTGTCGCCAGATACATTCAATCTTTTTTTTTTTCGAACATTCAGAATGACACCGAGCGTTTTACAAAGTAAGAAGAGAAGATCTCAGTTCGTTATACAAGGAACATCTCTCAAGAAAATGCCGTTCGATCTCCACCACAGCTTCATACGATTTACAAAGCCATTCTTGTATGGAAGTGCTGCAGTAATGCCCCGTCTCTGTCAAGTTTTTGTGCGCTTTAGTCACAGGCGACATAGAGCTATTCTAATGTTTAGCATTTTTGCAGGTTATTAATGTTTAGCATTTTTGCAGGTTATTAAGTACGATTGGAGATTATTTGAGTTTACAGTTTTTTGTTATGAAATGTATGTCACTATATGTGAACAAAACACACGCACAAAAAAGATTTGCGACGAGAGTTAAAACAATCAGCCGTTTGATGACGGTTCACAACATTAGAACTAGTCTTTGTTTTCCCTCCACCACCCCCGTCTTTACTTCTTCTTTTTTTTTGTCTTTTTTTTCTTTTTTTTGTGTGTGTGTTTGTTTGGGTTTTTTTTTGGTGAAGACGATCTTTTTTTTTTCCAGTGGGGCCTTCATCCTTTTCCCCCACTTTTTCTTTTTTTTTCTCTCTCTTCAAAGCCTCACACACCATGCATTGTCTGTGTGTTACATTACCGATGGACATTCGCTTCTGTTTTGTTTTTTGTTTTTTTTCTGAGTTTTATACAAGGCGTCTGAGTTTGTTCATGTTCTAATGTTTGGTGCGCTGTCACTTTTCGCTCTGTTGCATTGACCGCATTAGAACCAGTCAATATCAGTGCCCAAAACTCCCAACACGATTGAGAAAAGTACAGCAAGCATTGCCACATTAAATACCACTGACATGTCCATTTCAAAGGAATGTGTCCTCTGGTCCTTGTGTGCACGATACATAATGCTGTATCGGGTACGTACAGAAACGCGGTTTTAGTACCATTAGTTTGCTGTTATGGAGGGGAGGCAGCCTTGATGTGTACGTGACAGCCGGTCAGGTTGTAAGCAACCCGAATTACTTGAAGAAAACTGTAGCAGCCAGTTTTGTTTGTTTGTTTGTTTGTTTGTTTGTTGTTGTTGTTTTTGTTTGTTTGTTTGTTAGTACAAAAATAGTTTGTGTAGTATTTATAGTATACCAACCGTAAGTTTTTTAGATCACATGCATAGGTTTGAATTTTTTTTTAAAGAAATTAACGAGGGATTATGACACAGACACTTGTTTATTATTTGTGGTGGTTATGGCCGACTTATATTCGGAAAATGAACAGTCTTTTCTTCTTCGACCGCCACCACTTTCTCTCTACTACTACTACTACACTAATACTATATACTACTACTGCCGCGTCTTCACGTTCTTTTCGCTAGTTTATAGTTTAAATGGAATAAGAGAATTTACAACGCTTTGAAAAATTCTCTCTCTCTCTCTCTCTCTCTCTCTCTCTCTCTCTCTCTCTCTCTCTCTCTCTCTCTCTCTCTCTCTCTCTCTCTCTGTTTCTTTCGTTCATCACTGCGAGTAATCATATTTTCCTAATAGCGGAAGGGGGGAAGAGAGGAGGGGAGTCTAAAGATAATATTCTCAAAGGTTTTGATGAAAAGCTATCGTTCGTGTGACGAATCCTTCTGCTTATACGGTCGGCGGTTTATCATACTCACACTTTCGTACACGTATTGTTGTTCATGTCATGTTTGGACAGCCGCGTCGGTGTGTGTGTGTTGTGTGTGTGTGTGTGTGTGTGTGTGTGTGTGTGTGTGTGTGTGTGTGTGTTCAGTTTCAAAAAATCTTTTTGATGTTTATAGCTGATTTACACAATGCATTCCATCAAGGTGGGAGGCCTTGGGTACATAAGTGCGTGGACACACCTCTTTCATGACGCTATAACACGAGGCCTCTTGGCTCATAGCAAAGACTCAGGGAATCCAACGGGATCTGAACCCTGTTTAGTTCTACGTCAGCGTGCATGTGCATACGTGTCAGAGGGAAAGGCGGGGCAAGTGGGAGGGAGGGAGGGGGGGTTCTAGAGGCCAAATACGCCCGTACGCAGTCATGACTGGCCATAAAATGCTGAAGTGATTTTCGACAGGATTAACGCCAACCGGTGCGGTTTCCAACTCGGCTGAAAATAACGGATCATTTCGTAAAACTCCTGTTCTAGTCAACGATCAGATCTGAGCTTTTTTTTTTTTTTTCGATGTTGGTGCACGTGTCAAAGAATACAGGGACTGGGATTTAAGCATCCTGCAGGGAGTAGTCACAGAGAGAGAGAAGGGGGGGGGGAGGGGACGGGAAGGTGGGGGAGGACAGGATGACGGGCGATGAAGGAGAACACCGTCAGGGGACGGGGACAGGCCAGCCTTCACGCCGGCTGTGGAAGAACCTCGCCATGGAAAAGAGGGCGCGGTATTATCATGACGTCATCGCTGAGTCCTGAACAACTCTTGTCCCAGGGTTACAAGGCAAGGGGAGGCAAGGTTTGTTAGTTGCGTCCCCCTGCCTAAGACGGCGTGTAGACACTGTAATCGGCTGGTTTAGTGGGCCCACTGTACGTCGTGGGGAGGGGGGGGGGGTGGCGGGGGGGAGGGGAGGTGGGTCTCTTGCAGTGTCAGCTATATTCCAACCTGTATGAAATTCTGTACTCGTCATTTCCTCTTCTCTGTCACTTCTTTTGGCGATGCCTTTTTTTTTTCTTCAAATCTATCTGTCATGCACTCGTGTTTTGTGTGTGTGTGGTTTGCTTTTGCTTTTTTTTTCTCCCTTTACGACCCATTCATCAGTCTTAGTTCTGAAAGATCTTTACCTTATTAACTGGTTTGTTTTTTATATAAAACAGGTCTGCTTTACGACTGCAGTCTGGCGACCAGGTAGTGATACTGCACACACGGCTGAGGGTGGGAACTCGCTGTCCACCCTTCAGTGTCTCAAGTGACCGCATCACCGTTTTAGGTACCTTTGGCACCATTGTGTTTTAACTTTTTTTTCAGTTTTTTATTTTATTTGTTTTTTGGTGTGTTTTTGTTTTGTTTTTTTTACCTGAGATTGAAACCTCAAGCGAGCTGACAAACTTTCTCCGCTGGGGTTAGTTTTGGTCACTTTAAGGATGGCAGCGGTGTGGCTGCCGTGTTGTGGATTGCTGCAAATGTTAGTAGAATGCTATGTTGGGTTGCTTCTTGCTTTATTTGGGGACCTAAGGTGGGATTTCTCTTCTACACGCCGATAGCCGTGAAAGGACCCCGCATGACTGTGTGGACTATATATTATGATGACACTTCTGCGTACGCAGGCTGATACTCCTGCGGACGCTCCCTATATGGACAGACAAGTATTAATCCCATCTGCCAACAAAGGGAGTGGAGTTTTGTGTGTATGACCGTTTTTTTTTTATCCGCCATTAAGGCAGCCATACTCCATCTTCGGGGAAGGTGCATGTTATGTGTAACGTGTCGGCCACACCAACAGCCAAACTGGCCTTCTCTTCCGAAAGTTGGTGATGGGATTTTACGTGTGAGCAAGATGTTGTGCGTGCGTTCACACACGGAACCTCGGTTTATAGTCTCATTCGAAGGACTGTATGGGAAATGGAATCAAACTAATGTTAACTCCGAGGGAAAAATCCCCCTGTACCGAAACGGCCCGGCGGAGATTCGAATCTGCAACCCTTGGATTACGAGTCCGGCGCTCTACCAACTGAGCTATTCCGGCCCCCTATAATGACACTGAAACCACTAGGCTGTGAAACGTGTGCAGCACAATATGTGATGTACCGGCTCTATCCCTTGAAGGATTCGTTTTCAGATTGACTTTGGTTGTAAGCCACCGAATTTGGTATCTAAAAAAAATGTTACTTTTAAAACGAGGTGACTGAGGGCGGAAAATGAAGCAAAGTTTGAAAATAAACTGTATTAGTTCCGCCAGACGATACAGACACACAGATTACAGGACAATACACAATGCATTTCGACCTCTTGGGTCTTCCTCCGGCAAAACCAAACAACATTTAGGACAATGAAAACGAAAAACGGGCAGCCACTTATCTTCTCATATTCTGTGCATAATGGGTGTTGGATGAAAACGAGGCCTCGTTTGTGTTTTGTCCTGTGATCTCTTTGTCTGTATGGTCTTTGTCCTGTGATCTCTTTGTCTGTATGGTCTTTGTCCTGTGATCTCTTTGTCTGTATGGTCTTTGTCCTGTGATCTCTGTCTGTATGGTCTGGCGGATCTAATACCGTTTCTTTTTAGAAATTTGCTTTAAAAAATCTTTGAGGGTGGGTGGTGAGAGGAGGGGGGGGGGGCTGTACAGTTTGGTGTATTTTACATTAGAGTGCTTTCTTTTTCAACATTCGTGTGAATGCCTCTGCTGCAGCATGGCATAGAGTTTAAACACACACCACTTGGCAAACACACCGAATGCGTAGCAGATAGTCTCTTGCCTGTTTCAGGTTTTCTTTTCAATATAACAGAACTTTGTGGCTTGTTCAGTTTGGTTTGTGTGTTTTCTGGGCGACTTGAGAGGCTATCACTATCCATGCGGTCGTCTCGGCTTCCAGCAATAAATAATGAGTCTGAGAATGCATGAGCCATTCAAGAGTGACTCCACTGTTCCTCTTGGTGCTTCACATTTCCCCTGTCCATCAGCCGAGATTTTTTTTTCTTTCTTTTTGCAAAACTCGGTTACGCGCTATAGCAGACTTATGATCTCAAACCTCTCCCTTCTCACCCCTTTTCCCCCTTTTCTCCCCCTTTCCAATCCCCAACTGCTTTCTCTGTCTTTCCATCTCTCGCCTTTCGATGCATTTCTGGAGGGAACGGACAAGCTGAGGACGTTTTCTGGTGCTCAGGTTTGGATGTGCTGAGTTCAGAGCTGCTGTCTGCAACGGAGGAAAACGTGTCCTCTTCCACTGCCTACACAGCCTCTGAAGCCGCTGTCAGATGGCAGCACACAACGTTTTTATACACATTTCACAGCACGCGGAAAACAATAGCTTTTTTTAATGTATGTAAAAGGTAGGGCCGCATATGAAGTTGGCATTTTCCCGTGTGTGTGTGTGTGTTGTGTGTGTGTGTGTGTGTGTGTGTGTGTTTTGTGTGTGTTTTGTTTGTTTGTTTGTTTTTGTTTTTTTTAAGAAAATGGTTAACTCTTCGTTTTGAAGCTTGGCATTACTATAACATTCCTACTTCTTCTTTCTTTCTTTTAGTGTCCACAATCATCATGTTGATTATTCTGACACTTTTGTGTGTATGCCCATTTTTTTATCCCGCCGTTAAGGCAGCATACTCCAACTTCGGGGAAGGTGTATGCTATGGTGTAACGTGTCATCCATACCAACGGCCAAACTGGCCTTCTTTTCCGAAGTTGTTGATGGGATTTTAGTGTGTGCAAGATGTTGTGCGTGCGTTCCACACGGAACCTCGATTTCTAGTTTTCATTCGAAGGACTGTATGGGAAATGGAATCAGAACCAATGCTAATCCGAGGGAACATCCCCCCTGTACCGAAACGGCCCGGCGGAGATGCGAACCGCAACCCCAAGATTACGAGTCCGGCGCTCTACCAACTGAGTGTTCTCTCTTGGCACTCCTCCCAAAGGACTCTCAGTATTGCAGTTCTTTCGCGTTGTTAACCATGTGGCAAATACATAGCCAGCCCAAATTCTCTTTGACATGATGAGCCCAAAACATCAAAAAATTTAACAAGCAAATAGGGTGTAGGGTAGCTCTTGCTTCCACGATGAAATAAATACATGCCCATAACCCCTTTAAAGAATGTGCGATGGGCATCGAATTTCGCCTAGCTAACACAGAGCACACAGAGCGAACAAGGACACATCCTTGTGTGCTCTGTGCTGTCATGTCTGCTAGGGGATTCGGTGTCGTAAGCAGCATTCCTTTGGAGTTATGGGCGTGTGTTTGTTTCATCATGGGAAACAAGAGCTACCCTACTTGTTTGTTATTTACTGTTTGCTGTTCCCTGCCTCATTTGAAGTTTTCTTGCATTTAGATATCGTGATCCCCCATCGTGACTGTGTCCCCTGAGGTCAGGTTCCCTTTTGACCTGAACCGATTAGCGGAGAGGTTTTGAGAGATGGAATAATCGGGCAGGACCCCGAAATGAAGGCCTGATCACGCGAAACAAGAATGAAAATACAAGTCATTGAACAGAAACTGATCGTAGTTTTAGAAAACCCTATGTAGTTCATGTTAAGCGTTGCCGTTACTGTTTCCATTTCAATTAAAATATGCCCCACTCTTGATCGAGAGAATATGTCGAATGTAAAGGTTTGGGTCTAACGAAGAAATTTCAAAACACTGTTTTTTTGTTTTTCATTGCAAAATATTTTATTGTCCATAAAGAAGTGAGGGTAATGATGTATGGAAAATTCAAAAAGTGTACCATCTGTATTTATGTAAGGTACTCCAGTGTATACAGTCTATACTGGTGTTAAGGTTTATGGTGCGCCAATGTACTGCAATCTGTATTGAGGTAAGGCAGATAAGCTAAGTTCTGCAAGTTTAAGTTTGACTTCATCCAAAACATAAACATAATGGCTACGGTGTTTGTTATGATTCACATGTCTAAAACATCCATTGTATATTGTCGTATGATAACTGGGTTTGATAACTGGGTTTTTTGTTAACACGCACGCACGCACGCGCGCACGCACGCACACGCACACACACCACACACACACACACACACACACACACACACACACCACACACACGCACACACACACGCACGCACGCACGCACGCACGCACGCACGCACGCACGCACACACACACACACAACACACCACCACACACACACACACATACGCATCATTTTTCGCCATCATTGTATTTCTTCTTCTTTGTTTGTGTTGTTGTTTTTTTATTTACAGTTTCTTTGCTCAGATTTCAGTCCCTCGCTGTGTTGGGGACGTTGCGGATCTCTGCTGTGCTTTATGTCGAACAACGTCTATCAGCTTTGGACATACGTTCTCAGTGCCCGCCATTTAAAAGTGTGGTTATGGGTCTCCCTGTGGCTACATGCAGAATACTGCACGGGTGGAGAAACGATGCTTTGGGGAGGGGGGGGTTGTTTTGTTTTGTTTTTCTTTAGGTGTTTTTTTCTGTTCTTAATGAACTGACCGTTAATATGTTCTAATACATAATAGGAACCTACGAACAGTTATGTAGAGGAAAACAATTCGTAGCCATCAAGAAAGCAAGAATACCTGTTTTCGCTCGGGTATGACTTATTCTCATTATCACTAGTTGTGTTGGGTGGGGAAAAACCACTGATTTATCTGTTATCTCTGAATTTGTAAAGGATCATACACGGCGTTTGCAAGGGGGGAGGGGGGGGGGGTCCAAGGAGAGAGCATGGTCTAGTGGACATTGATATTGTATTATGTTTTGACTGATCTTGTTTTCTGTAGACGTCTTCTTTTTCCTCCTTTCATTTGTGTTGTTGTTGTTGTTGTTGTTGTGTGTGTGTGTGTGTGTGTGTGTGTGTGTGTGTGTGTGTGTGTGTGTGTGTTTGTTTGTTTGTTTGTTTAGTTTTACGTCTTTTCACATGGCGTGTTTTTAGACGATTATGATATTTGTAAATGATATACATCAAGATGACATTGATATTATTATACAAATGAAAACTAATTAAAATAAAGCTTAAATCACTGGACATGAACAACATAAAACAATGTTTGCTTAAATAATACTGAAATATCATACTAATGTACCGATAGGACTGCGAAGTAAATATTTTGATACATTAGCCAAAAATTGAATGATTTGAAGTTAGAGTCTTAAAATCATCAACTGTAGGATTATCTGGTAACTGAAAATTAGGTAAGTACTGCTGCATAGTGGGGACAATTAAATACTACATGAAATGTCAAAAGTTTTTCTCCACATATGCATTTTGCAGTATCAACATATTTACATTTTAATGAATTATATTTAAGTCTAAAACACAAACTGGAAAATTCCCTCGGAAAAACATTCAACAAAGACATGCTGTAAGAGGTGTGCCGATTTACATTATAACCCACACGGGCTTTGGTGTCTTTTTCTAAAAGATTATAGCATTCCTTTACAGACAAAGGAATATGAACGTTTTCACAACGAATTCTTTGTACTGCACCTCCTCTAGCTACTCTGTCTGCCCATTCATTTCCATAAATACCACAATGTGATGGAACCCAAGTAAATGTTACACTGGAACCCTTTTGAATTAGAAAATGTATGAGATGATTAATTTCAATTACTAGGTCACATCTGTCTCTAGACTTCATGGATTTCAGTGTAAATAAGACAGACTTAGAGTCAACACAAAAAAGAAGATTAACAATGTATCGCAGAGCCATGAGAATGGCTACCAGTTCTGCGGTGAAAACAGAATGACCTGCACCAATATGAAACGATTTTTCTTTCTTTAGTCCAGGTATTACAAACCCAGCACCCGCCACATTAGTGTCAATAAGAGAACCATCGGTATATACCTTCAAATGGTTAGAATAATTTGAATGAACACGAGATCGAAAAGAAAAAGCAAGTAGGTGAGGGTTATCACTCTTTTTTAGATCGTCATTGGAAAGGTCAAAATCTGCTCTGTTCAGTTCCCATGGAGGAATTGGAGACGTAATCGAACGCTTACCTATATCTTTAGTTTTCATATCTAATCTACTGTGAATATCTGAAGTATAAGTGGCTATTGTTGTCAAAGATTTTATGGCCCTTGCTC
Organism: Conus ventricosus; assembly: GCA_018398815.1. NCBI lineage: Eukaryota > Metazoa > Mollusca > Gastropoda > Neogastropoda > Conidae > Conus > Conus ventricosus. The sequence goes on along the minus strand of CM031608.1, from coordinate 82,283,905 downwards.
TTTTTGGAAATTGAAGATCTGATCTAAGTACATTTTCATTCACGTTGACATTTTCAACAGCACTGCTTCTTATAATGTACTTAGCTGAAGACAGTTCTCGATAATTGTTCAAAGGTAGAACACCAACCTCCCCATACGTAGCAATAGTCGGAGTGTGGACAGGAACTCCCAAAGCTAATTTGTATGCCTTAGAGTCAATACTTTGTAATTTCTTCATAAGATATTTAGGAGCAGAAAAATAAACTTCTTGACCGTAAGTCAGCTTTGATCTAACCAAAGATGTTGCAAGAAGAGTCAAACTTTTTGTTTCTTTACCCCAATTTTGTCTGCTTATAATTTTAAGCAAATTTAAGCTTTTTTGAGCTTTTGATAGACTGTTTTCAATGTGAAATTTCCATGATAATTTCGATGTAAAATAGACACCTAAGAATTTTGTGATGTCTTTGAATTGTAGCTCAGCTCCGTCGATAAAGAAACTAGGTAATCTTCTGGGAGGATTGTGTGTGTGTGTGTGTGTGTGTGTGTGTGTGTGTGTGTGTGTGTGTGTGTGTGTGTGTGTTGTTTTTTTTTATTTGTTTGTTGGTTGTTTCTTTGCTTTCTGTTTTGTTTTGTTTTTGTTTTGTTTTTTTATTTAGTTTGTGTTTTTTTCTGACTTTTTATAACGTAAAACAAGTCTTGCGGGCCTGTGCTTTCAAAGCGTTGTTATGTGCTTTTGTTTCTGCTACCATGAAATCGGTTTTAATTTCATTCAGTCGCTGCTTATCATATGTTGTTCAAAAGCCGATCGCTATCTTCTCTCTGTCTGTCTGTCAGCCTGCCTCTCTCCCTGTCTCTGTCTCTGTCTCTCTCTCTCTCTCTCTCTCTCTCTCTCTCTCTCTCTCTCTCTCTCTCTCTCTCTCTCTCTTTGTCAGTTAGATATAGATACATGGATAGACAGATAGACACACGGATAGACAGGTAGATGGACAGCTTGTTCACGGCTGCCCGGACACTAAAAGAAAACGTGGGGATGTCGGTGAGGTGTCCGCAAATGCCAAGAGCGCAAGGTGTTGCACTTTAACAACATCCATTATGTAAATGTTCGTTTAATATCAGTATGTATGCTGGGTCGTTAGGCGTTTCACTTTGACATCCATTACATAAATGCCTGTTTGGTATCAGTGTGTTTGCTGGATCGTGAAGTATTGCCCTTAAACATCTATTATATAAATGCTTGTTAAATATCAGTATATATGCCGGATCATAAACGCTTCACTTTGACATCTAACATATAAGTGCTCATTTAGTATCCGTAAGTATGCTGGGTCTTCAAGTGTTGCACTTCAACGTTCATTATATAAATGCTCATTTTATGTATTATGCTGGGTCTTCAAGTGTTGCACTTCAACGTTCATTATATAAATGCTCATTTTATGTAGTATGCTGGGTCGCAAAGTGTTTCGCTTAAACATCTATTATTTAAATGCTCGTTTCACTTCAGTATGTATGGTGAATCTTTAGGTGTTGCTCTTTAGCATCAATTATATAATTGCTCGCCTAACTTCAGTGTGTAAGGTGGATCGCTAGGCGTTGCACTTAAACATCTATTATATAAATGCTCGTTTAACTTCAGTATGTATGCTAGATCGTTAGGTGTTGCACTTTACCATCCATAATATAAATGCTTGTTTGATATCAGTGCATATGGTGTGTCGTTAGGTGTTGCGCTTTGACATCCATCATATAAATGTTCGTTTACGCAGGGTCGCTAGGTGTTGCACTTTGACATCTATTATATAATGGCTCGTTTACTATCAGTATGTATGATGGGTCGTTATGCGTTTCACTTTGACATCTATCATATAAATTCTCGTTTAACATCAGTATTATTTGGGTTTTAGGCGTTGCACTTCGCCCTTTAAAAATGTTTTTTGAGATGGATGTAAGCTGGGTGTTGGTGTTTGTTTTAAACAGAAAATTATACAAATGCTCGTTCACATGCCGGGTTTTAGGTGTTTCATTTAACATCAATTTATACAAATGCTCTTTAAAATATAAGTCGTTGCTGGGTCGTTAGGTTTTGCACTTGACATCCATAATAAAATGCTCTTTTAATTCCGTAGTAGGATGATGGGCGGGTGTGGGGGGAAAAGAGAGGGAAAACCCCCTTTGCTGTACGTTGACAGTTTTCGCGTGAACTGGTTTGCATGCGCGGGCTTGTCGACGATTTTTATAATAGGTTGTGGTTAATGCAGTCTTTTGTTTTTGATTTGTGTTGGATGTTGTTGTTTTTTTATTACTTTTCTATTTTGTTGTTATTCCTTTTTTGTCACTATCTTATTATAATTTTGTTTATATCCGTCTTATTATTATCTTTCATCTTATCATTTTTTTACTTATTTCTGAATATTTTTTGAAAAAAGTGATGTGCCTTTTGCTTTAAAACCGTGTTTTTAATCACTCTTGAAAGTGTTTAAACTTTTTAAAATTATTTTACGTGATAATAAATTGTGTGGATGAATCCTCTAGAAATTCGCCGCCCAAAGATTCCGCGAAAGTCCCGTGGATTGCTGAATTTTTTAACAACGAAACTTTCTAATACTTCTGGGTTGTCGTGCATGGTAAGGGGTCAGCAGATAAAGAGGGTCACCGTCAGATGAATCAAATGACCACATTGTCTACGATTTAAAAAAGATGTAACAAAAAACAAAAGCAAAAAAAATTAACACACGATGGGTTACGCTTTGGTGTGGTGGAATTTGGGAAGGGGACAAATTTCCCCCAAAGGGCGTAGAGTTCTCAATTTTTTTCTTTTTTTTTTGTTTTTGTTTTTTTTTCCCTGCCTTTTTGCAATCAATTTTGTACCCCAAAAAAAAAAAAAACAGTTTTTTTCCCTGTGTGTGTGTGTGTGTGTGTTGTGTGTGGTGTGTGTGTGTGTGGTGTGTGTGTGTGTGTTTTTTTTTTTTTTTTTTTTTTGGTTTTGTTTTTTTTTGTCAAGAACCTATGTTTCAACACATTTCAGTTTACTACGCTGAATTTGAAAAAATCGAAAGTAAAATAAGTTTTTAACACTCTAAAACATTTAATACTTGCATTTCGTTTTCCCCCCCTTCCCTTTTTTCTTTTTTAAAGTCATTGCGTGTTAAAATTTTGTTGCGGCGATTAAAGAAAAAGTGGGAGGGAAGGAAAGAGTGCATGTGGTACATCATCTTTTTTTGGGGAGAGGAAGGGAAAGAGTGCATGTGGTACATATCGGTTTGTGGGAGAGAGAAGGAAAGAGTGCATGTAGGTACTCATTTTTTGTCGGAGGGAAGGGAAAGAGGCTGTGGTAAAATCATCTTTTTGTGGGAGAGAGAAGGGAAAGAGGATTTGGTACAATTCTGGTTTTCGGGAGAAAAGGGAAAAAGAGGATTTGGGAAACCCAATCACTGGTTTGTGGGAGGGGAAAAAGGGAAGAGTGCTGTGGTACAATCATTGGTTTGTTTAAAATTTTCCCATGTGCCATGTTTGTTGGTTTCGATTCTTTACAAGGGCCACGGGGGTTGCTAGTGCTTACCGTGC
>CM031608.1:82250365-82275365 GCA_018398815.1 Conus ventricosus | reverse complement strand
AAAGATAGATTCCGGTGCGCAGTGATAATTACTGACAGGTAAAGATAGATTCCGGTGCACTGTGACCATTACTGACAGGTAAAGATAGATTCCGGTGCACTGTGATCATTACTAAAAGGGTTTAAAAAATAGATTCCGGTGCGCAGTGATCATTACTGACAGGTAAAGATAGATTCCGATGCACAGTGATCATTACTGACAGGTAAAAATAGATTCCGGTGCACAGTGATCATTACTGAGAGGTAACAAATAGATTCCGATGCACAGTGATCATTACTGACAGGTAAAAAATAGATTCCGATGCACAGTGATCATTACTGACAGGTAAAGATAGATTCCGATGCACAGTGATCATTACTGACAGTAAAATAGATCCGGTGCACAGTGATCATTACTGACAGGTAAAGATAGATTCCGGTGCACAGTGATCATTACTGACAGGTAAAGATAGATTCCGGTGCACAGTGATCATTACTGACAGGTAAAAATAGTTTCCCGGGTTTGCACAGTGATCATTACTTAGGGGTTTAAAAGATAGATTCCGATGCACAGTGATTATTACTGAGAGGTAACAAATAGATTCCGGTGCGCAGTGATCATTACTTAGGGGTAAAAAAAACAGGTTCCGATGCACAGTGATTATTATTTTGGGGGTAAAAGATAGATTCCGGTGCACAGTGATCATTACTTAGGGGTAAAAGATAGATTCCGATGCACAGTGATCATTACTCCACGGTAAAAACAGATTTCTGTGCACAGTGATCTTCACCGAAAGGGAAACACAGATTTCCGTTCAAATAGATCTTTGCTGAAAAATTGAAAATGGATTTCTGTGCATGGTGGTTTTTGTCGACAAGTGCACATAGACAATTATGTGCGACAGTCATTCCCGGGAAAGGCACAACAGAAAGAAAAAAAAAGATAACTGTGTGCAGAACGGGAAACATGTGAGAGTGTACTACATTTGTTTAAATAACGTCATTACAGTGTATCTTGATTAAGGAATGCCTATAAATTTGTAACTAGGCAGGAGAGATATGGTGTTGATATTATCTTGTTGACACAAGTTGCTGGGAATGACCTGTTTTCGTGGCTTTTTTCTCTTTTTTTCAGTTTTTGTTTGTTTGTTTTTCTGTTATTTTGTCTTTTTTTTTTAAATTGCCGTATATACTTACTTTGCCGTGACAACGGAATGTTGTGTCCGTGAATTTTTGCTGCCATTGCATTTCTCTCATTGTCAGAGGCTAGAATTGTACGAAAAGTGGTTGTTGATTTTCTTCGTAAGAAAGTGTGTAAACAAATGTACACTGTGTAAACAAATGTACACTGACCATAACTGGACATGACTCTGACCTGCCACTATCCGACTAATGTCAGTGAAGATTTATGACTAATTCTGAGGTATGCCATTAGGGTTAAGCTAGAGAACACTGTTTGTGGACTGTCTCTTAGTTCTACCACCATTCTCCGAGCCACGACCTCCGACTTGACGTCAGTGAGCAAAAATCGCTCTCGAGGATTATCTCTAAAGACAACACAGTTCTATCTCAAAGGTACACTGCCGGTAAGTCCTGCATCTGGGAAAAACTTCCTGAAAGGTATGATCCATCTGAACGATTTTACCTCACAGGCAAATTGCTGATAGGTGATCCATATGAGCTACTTTACGCATCTGAAAGACTTTACCTTAAAGACATAATGCTGACAGGTCAACCATCTGAAAGACTTTACCTTAAAGACATAATGCTGACAGGTCAACCATCTGAAAGACTTTACCTTAAAGACATAATGCTGAAGGTCAACCATCTGAAAGACTTTACCTTAAAGACATAATGCTGACAGGTCAACCATCTGAACGATTTCGTCTTAAAGGCACAATGTCGGCAGGTCTTCATCTGAACGACTTGACCTTAAACGATGCTGATAAATCGTCCGTATGGATCGGCTTTGCCTTGAAACATAATGCTGATAAGTCATCGGTCTAAAACGATCTGGACATTATAAGGATAATGCTAATGTGTAATCTGAATGGAACACTACCTTTAAGGCCCAATAGGTCATTCGTCCGGAACGAGGCTACCATAGATTAAGCATGATACCAATGCGTTACGTTATCTGTCAGGAACGGTTTCATCTTAAAGGCGTAATACCCATTTTATCATCTGTTTCGGATGACTTTTACCTTAGCAGCATAGTGTCATGCTGACAGGTCATTCGTTAGGTTCAAATCGGTTTGAGGCATAATACAGATTATAGGTTATCCATCTTGAACGGCCTTACTCTCCCGACAGAAGGCTGAAAGGCCATTCGTGTGAGCTCGACTCCACCTAACCGTCAGTCAAGGAAGACTTTATTCGCAAGGCATTATGTCCACAGATCGCGAAGACCCCGGCTGAAAGCGTAGAACATGCTGGGGGGGGGGGGGGGGGGGGGGGTCCCTTGTTTCTGTTTTTGGTTTTCGTCCTTTTTTTTTTTAAGATTGTTTCAGTATTTACATGATATCAAGAAAAATGAATTTTAGCACAGGCGCGAGCACGTATGTCCATTTCATCACCATGCCCCTCCCCACCACCCCTCATCCCCGGTCCTGTTGGGGGCTTACTGAGCAGGAAAGCTCTTGCAAAAGTCGCATTTATTCTGGTTCAGAAGCTACCGTTCAATTCAGATTCAGACCCTTGTTTGGTTCAATACTGACAGCACGAGTCAAGTTGTTGACGTTTGTTCTGATTTTTTTTTTAACGAAAACCCGAAATATCTGTTTCATGATGTATTCAATCCACATGGAACAACTATTACTCACGCAATGCTTTATTTGCCTTTGCTGATTTTGTATTGAAATGTGTGTTTTCATGTTTGTTATTCGGTCTATTTTTACCAGAAAAGTTGATCAGATCTTGCAAGTGAGCCCCATTCGAATGGACAACATACTTTTCTTGTTGTTATCTGTGGGCAGTTAACAATGTCTGTTTATTTATTTTAGAGTTGAATTATGTGTTTGTAAATAAACGTTCTCCTCTCGTTGGCTTTATTGCACGCCGGACATTTGGATGCCACGGAATTTGATGCGCCGTCTGACACCAGCCATGTGCAGTAGAGATGCAAGGAATCCAGTACTTTACGGTATCCATATCGGACTAATCAGATCTGAGTGTGAGACGTCAGAGTACTTGAAGTTATCGGTTTTTCTACACTGAAAGCCACGTACACACATATAGACAGATAGTTGAATAGGTAGATCAGACGTTTTTGTACTCCCAGTTCTTAAAGAACAGGGAGTAAATTTCAAATGGGAACGAAGAAATGCTGTCTGTGTGTGTGTGTGTGTGTGTGTGTGTGTGTGTGTGTGGTGTGTGTCCGTGGTCAAAAATGTGTTCCACTCGCTCCAGACAAAACTACTGGGCCGATCTTTCTGAAAATTTGTAGGTGTGTTCATTATGGATCAAGGATGATGCCCGACGTTTTAGTTTACCGTTACAGCCGTTACTAACGGCTCTAACGGCCTGTAACGCTTTTTCTTCTTTATGGAATATCTCAGAAAGTACTTGGCCGTCTTTCTGAAAATTTGTAGGTATGTTCATTATGGGTCACAAATAATGCCCAATGTTTTAGTTTACCGATATAACCGTTACTAACGGCTGTAACGGCCTGTAACGGTTTTTCTTCTTTATGGAATATCTCAGAAAGTACTTGGCCGACCTTTATGAAAATTAGCAGGTATGTTCATTATGGGTCACAGATGATGCCTGATGTTTTAGTTTGCCCCGTTATAGCCGTTACTAACGGTTTAACAGTGTTTCTTCTTTATGGAATATCTCAGAAAGTACTTGGCCAATTATAAGCGGGATGGATGATCTTGTGACAAATCGGATCCTCTGTCCATATGTAAGTGATGTCATGCTGAAAATGGATTAAACAACCGTTTAAAAAACCGTTATTCTGCCGTTTTTTTCTTATATATATAGGTCGATTTTAATGAAATTTGGTATATAGAAAGGTTATCACAACAAATGGCACTTCTATATAGTGTTCCAAAAATTTGACGGTTAAAAACCGTTTATTCTTGACATATTGTCCAATTGGATGAAATTTGATATGTACACAGGCTTTAGCCAGTGAGGACTAAAATACCGGTTTCAAAAGTGCATATCGGTTATATAACCGTTAAACCGTTATTTTGCCGTTATTTTTATATATTGGTGGGTTTTAAAGCAATTTTGTATATAGAAAGGTTATCACACACAAATGGCACTTCCATGCAGTGTTTCAAAATCTGACCGTTAAAAACCGTTATTCTTGACATATTGTCCGATTTGGATGAAATTTGGTATGTACACAGGCTTGGGAGCGTGCCGGTGTTCCCCAGGTTCTATGTTCCCCAGTAGCGCTGTCAACCTCGGGTGATGTCAGTGGAGGAAGGACTAGCGCACAGCCCAAACACACTCACAGCTTGCTTACAATCTCATTCATATATCATGCATTCGTCACATCAAACCACTAGTAAAGTCTATAACTTTACTACACATGATCATAGAACGGAACATCAATGCATATGGAATCAAACAAAATAAAACATTCTCTCTTTCCTTGAACTCACAAATCATTATCTAAAACATCATTAACTAACCGGGTATAAATAGATTTCTACTTTACCTGGCCAGGTGATCTTAACTATTCACGAATCACTGTCTTTTCTTTTCTTTTTTCTTTCTTTTCACTGTCACTTTCACAACACGACACAACTGCTGGCATGGTCAGGTTGGACTGCTGGCGTTGGTCAGGTTGGACTGCCGATGAAAGTGGCGCTGGCCAAGTATGAGGTCGAACCCCCCGGTTCAGATGGAACAGTGACTATCAACATCGATCTGTTCTCCTTTCTTTCTTCCTGCATTAAAGCATTGCACTCTCTCTCTCTCTCTCCTAGTCTGCCCTATCAAATGGACATGGTTGCTTTTCTTTTCCTTTTCTTTTCTTTCTTTTTCTCTTCATTAGTTAGCAACTCTCTCTCTCTCCACATCTCTCTTTAGTCCTTCCTCTGCAGACTATCTCTGGTGCTCAATGCTACAACTTGGTTCTCTTCTCTCCCCCTCTCATCTCCAGAGCTTACACTCAGAACCCCTCTCTCTCTCTGTCCCTGTTCGTTCTCATCTCCCTGCCTTCCTGTAGGCGAGAGCCTACTCCCCGAACTTCTTCTTCTCTCTCTCTCTCTGTCTGTTTGTTTCTTCCCTCTCTCTCACTCACGCATTACTTTATGCCCTAACTCCGTGTCCAAGGGCGAGTACCATTGGTCAGTATTTTTACCCTCGTACCGAAGTTATCTCCCTCTAATTCCATTGGATATTCAAATCATGACAGTCACGCCTACACGCCTTACTCTCTGTGGTGGGTCAATTGGTCATTTAATTGATTAGCTTGATTTCACCCCCACCACACACTACCTTCTCCCTCTCCCTTTCCCCGGGGACGTCGTAAATTGGCTAGATCAGTCTGACCCAGACGTTGCAATAGGTCTGGCCAATCTATTGAGACTTTGGTCAGCCACTCCGACTGTCTACGGGGAAGATTAGGATTAGCCTCTCGCTGTGCTCAAATTGGCCCGGGAGTTGATCCGGGCGTCGAGATGTTTGACCAGAACGAGGCGTCGGTCGCTACTTAGTCCGTTGGCTGACAGACCATCTCCGTGGAACCTCCCCCTAGCTTAATTGGCTGGACCCCGAACATGGGGCCGTTCCCCTGATGCCAGAATATTTGAGTCAGGCTATGCCCGAGGGGCGGGGGGATTGCCCCAAAATTTTGGGTTTGTGTTTATTTTTCCCGTGACAATTTTCCCCCCTTGCAAAAGACATGCCCCGCTTTGTCCAAAACAACGGTACAAAAAAAAAAACAAAAACCAAAATTTGCTGACACACAGTACACGTGCAAAATTTGAAAAATACTTTAAACCCAAAGGGTTTAAAAAAAAATTAAAAAAAAAAATTTTAAATTTCATTAGGAATACCACCAATGATTATCACTGACTTTCGTTTTTGGTTATTTAAACTCATTTCATAACAACCTCGTGGGGCACTTAGCAATTCCCCTACCTCGGATTTCCCACATCTTCCTTACAATTTTCTATGAAAAGCACAATAAATATGATCACGATCCATGACACTTATGAGGAATTCAACCTCATTATTTAAAAAATGCATCACAAACCCAAGGGCGTATGCCCCAAAGATAACTACATTTCACTAAACAAGTCTCAAAAAAAAATATAAAACAAGTCCACACAAAAAATGAAAAATAGCCAAGGGGAATGAACCCATACCCAAATAAAACTAACGTAATCAAAATTTATAAACAAGCACCCCGGATATATATTTCCCTTTGATTAGCTTTGCTAGACTACAGACAAAAATAGCAGCCCCGACATTCTGTCGCCTGGAATGTACTGCACTCGATACCTGTGGGGCTGCTTTTGCCATTCCCCAACGCAGAACCTGCTGTTTTTCAGCGTGCCCCTGCGGAATTTGAGTGGTTGAGATCTGTCTCATCACAAATTTTTTCCCCATACAAGTATTTGGGGAAATTTCTGCACGGCCCCAGACAGCTAAACACTCCTTCTCTACATTTGCGTACCCTTTTTCCACTTTAAAAAAAACTTCCTCTAGCATACCTCAAGGGGCTCGCCCCCCTTCATGCTCCTGAAACAATACCCCTACCCCACCGTGGCATCTGTCCCAACAAAAATGGTTTTGCATATCTGGTAGCTTCAAGATGGGGGGGAAAACCTAGTCTTTCCAGCCCCGTCTGCAGGCTTGTTCTGCAGCGCCCCTGACCACTCGCCCACTCCCGGTTTTCCCTGCTTGCCCAAAATACTGAGAGGACTTGTGATTGCTGCGAAATTGGAAACAAACTCCCTGAAAAAAACCAAAAAAACCCAGCAGACCCCCTGATTTTTTTTGGTTTGGGGTCTTTTGAATTATATTTTCTCCCCCTTTTCCCCCTTTCTGGTTGCTTTGTGCGCCTCCGAAACAAAACCTGGAACCCAGGCTTGGAAAACCAACCGGGCCTTTGTTGGTTGGCTGTGGATTGGCTTGTTCAATCTTTAAAACTGCTCCTAGCTGCTCATATGCTCCCCCAAAGTCTCGGATGCTATAGAATTATATGAAAATTCAAACCCCTTTCCCAACCCCGCAAAATTCCTCATCACCCGAGAGAAGACGCAGGTGCGTTGCCACCCCAAAAGGGGTACCCCCACGGTATAGCCCCATAGGAGTGGGAATGCTGTGACTTCCTTTGAGTCCTCACTCGGTATTTTCCCGTAACCCCTTTCTCGTCTATCCTGGTGAAATCTGGCTCTTTCTTTTGGCGTCTGAGCGAACAGGGCTTCCCTGTTCGGTATGACCCTGCATCGACCTTGGTGACACGTTCAGACGTCTATATCAACACGAATCGTGCCACCTGACTTTTTCCCCCACTAAACGAAAGGGTGCACTATACGATGATTTGGACGGTTCAATACCCCAAGGTCCCAAAATTTTTCTACCCCCTCCCCGATCACTTGCTTTGGGGCATATGGGATCGGGTGGTTTCAAGTAGGGTTTTTTGCGTGTTAACTCCACCCTACATGCTTAGAGTTTTTCCTCCCGGTTCATCAGTCAGGGACCCCTATCTGTTCAAAGGAGCCCCCAACTTCCTCCGTCTCCTACTGTCTACCCCTTTAACAGTGCACATCCCTGTATGCTCTTTCCGGAACTCGGCAACAAAATCCCCCTTCTTTTGGGGTTTTCTTTCACCCCATCAATGTTGCTGCTGGCCTATGTCTAGTTCCCCGCAATATATTTCGGAGGAAAATTTTCAGGAAAAGTTTTGGTTTCCCCCCTTAACAATTCGGGAATCCCGACCCACCTTTCAGTGAGGGATGGGCCTTTCCAAAGCATCACGCTTGTGACCCGTGGGAAGCAGTCCGGACTTGATCCCCGCCCGAGGGATTGCTTTCCCCACCTTCCTTCATATTGCTTCTTCGAACGACCCTGCCTCCCGCAAACCTTTCTTGCAAATTACATGTCCTACCTGGGCCCACCTTGGGGAATTTGGGCGAATTGGGCCCAATCAGTCATACCACTCTCCCGAATGGTGTGTCAATTAAAGGGGCTGTTTTAAAAGGCGCCCTTTCCCCTTTTCCCCCCCGTGGTGACCTTTTACACACACACATGACATGCAGAAACGCTTGATGTTGCCCCTTTTCTCCTGGCCCAAAGAAAGTCTCAAAGATTCGGGCGCTGTTTTGCTGGGCCCAGATACCCCCCGAGGATCGTGACCCCCTGACATGACAGTGCACGTAACCGTGGACCTTAAAAGATGGTCACCTTACCTGTTTCCCCTTGGTGAACACCGGTCAACAGCCCGCCTTCACAAGAAAATTCTTTACCCCCTCTAACCCCCTGTTTTTCCACCTCTTGCCAACTCCAAGACTTCCGAGCGAAAGGGTTTGTTCCCGCGCGCCCAAATCATCAGGCGACCCAAACTTGCCGACTTTTTTCTGGAACCTAAAACTAACGGTTTTCACCCTTTTTCCTCCCTTTTTGCTCCTTTTTGAACTGCTGCCCCTGTAGCTCAACAATCAGGATCCCTGGTCCCTTGCCCCCGGAATATTTCCCAATGATAGTCATAAGGGGTTTTCTCCCTCACCAAGCAGACAACCGCCTGAGAAGTAAGGGGTATTACTTATTTTAAAAAAACTCCCTCACAGTGCATCGATTTGAGTACAGGCTGGATTTGCCCTGTAAACCCCTTCTCGACCACGTTGTTGTACACACCCCATGAAAACCCGTGTTCGAACATTTCCCCCTGCTGGCCAATACCCCTTCTTCCCCTGGTAACGAAACCCCTCAGCCCAAGCCCTCCCCTCCCTGACATGACTGCTGTCCCGTGCTAGCCTGGGTGCCCCCCCCTTCAGATTGGATCCTGTTTGGGTTCCCTGCAGGCGTTTCCCTTGCGACCCCTTTTCCCCCCTTGCAAGGGCTGCGCCTTTTTGGGGCCTCATGCGAAATCCCTCGCCACATGTCCCTTCTTGTGACAAATGAAACACCTATTTTCCCTTTGTCCTCCTTTCTGCCCCACCCCTGGGTTTGCAGACTGTGCAGAAAACTCCCCTAGTCTCCTTGCACTCTTCTCACCTGTGCCTAGCACCTGTTTCTCCTGCACCTTAGTGCCCAAACGTGCCTCTCTATACACCTCTGCGAACTTCAACAACTCCCCTGCTGTCTCTGGCTGTCTCTCTTTCAAATGTATGGTTAGCTCAGGGCCGCAACCTGACAAAATCTGTTCCTTCATAACCAGCTCTTTCAATTCAGCGAACTCCTTCTTCGTACCACTCAACTCTAATTGTTGTTCAATAGGGGTGTTCTTTTCTTCCGCCATTGTATCTCTCTTTTTTTTTTGAACAAGATTTTATTACTACGACAGCCAAACTGGTGGTTACCGACACGAGTGACGTAATAGCACAATCCTATGAATGATAATATTAGCTTGGGACAACGTAATTAGTTTTTATAAGACGCCTAGCGCCTGACCCAACTATGAGAGCGAATTATAGGCAATCTGTGCGAAATGAGTACTCTGGGGCTGAAATGCCAAGCCTAGTATTAACTATCTTGGAAGCAATGCCAAGCCTAGTATTTACCTATCTTGGGAACATACAGTAAGACAACCCCTTGTCTTAGATTACAATACTTGAATCCCACCCAGCTTCCTCTCTGAGAAGTTGAACAATTATAATAAATGGGCCAGAATATCCTGGCAAGCTCGCCAATAAATTGTCAACCTCGGGTGATGTCAGTGGAGGAAGGACTACGCACAGCCCAAACACACTCACAGCTTGCTTACAATCTCATTCATATATCATGCATTCGTCACATCAAACCACTAGTAAAGTCTATAACTTTACTACACATGATCATAGAACGGAACATCAATGCATATGGAATCAAACAAAATAAAACATTCTCTCTTTCCTTGAACTTCACAAAATCATTTATCTAAAACATCATTAACTAACCCGGGGTATAAATAGATTTCTACTTTACCTGGCCAGGTGATCTTAACTATTCACGAATCACTGTCTTTTCTTTTCTTTTTTCTTTCTTTTCACTGTCACTTTCACAACACGACACAACTGCTGGCATTGGTCAGGTTGGACTGCTGGCGTTGGTCAGGTTGGACTGCCGATGAAAGTGGCGCTGGCCAAGTATGAGGTCGAACCCCCGGTTCAGATGGAACAGTGACTATCAACATCGATCTGTTCTCCTTTCTTTCTTCCTGCATTAACGCATTGCACTCTCTCTCTCTCTCCTAGTCTGCCCTATCAAATGGACATGGTTGCTTTTCTTTTCCTTTTCTTTTCTTTCTTTTTCTCTTCATTAGTTAGCAACTCTCTCTCTCCACATCTCTCTTTAGTCCTTCCTCTGCAGACTATCTCTGGTGCTCAATGCTACAACTTGGTTCTCTTCTCTCCCCCTCTCATCTCCAGAGCTTACACTCAGAACCCTCTCTCTCTCTGTCCCTGTTCGTTCTCATCTCCCTGCCTTCCTGTAGGCGAGAGCCTACTCCCCGAACTTCTTCTTCTCTCTCTCTCTTGTCTGTTCGTTTCTTCCCTCTCTCTCACTCACGCATTACTTTATGCCCTAACTCCGTGTCCAAGGCGAGTACCATTGGTCAGTATTTTTACCACCTCGTACCCGAAGTTATCTCCCTCTAATTCCATTGGATATTCAAATCATGACAGTCACGCCTACACGCCTTACTCTCTGTGGTGGTCAATTGGTCATTTAATTGATTAGCTTGATTTCACCCCCACCACACACTACCTTCTCCCTCTCCCTTTCCGGCGACGTCGTAAATTGGCTAGATCAGTCTGACCCAGACGTTGCAATAGGTCTGGCCAATCTATTGAGACTTTGGTCAGCCACTCCGACTGTCTACGGGAAGATTAGGATTAGCCTTTCGCTGTGCTCAAATTGGCCGGATGAGTCTGATCCGGGCGTCGAGACTCGTTTGACCAGACATCGAGGCGTCGGTCAGCTACTTAGTCCGTCTGGCTAGACAGACCGTCTCCGTGGAACCTCTCCCCTATGCTTAATTGGCTGGATCCGACACATGGGGCCGTCTGCCTGATGCCCAGAATATTTGAGTCAGAGCTTATGTCCGACTGGGCTGGTGGCGATTGACCACGAATTTGGTTGTGTTTATTTTTTACCGTGACAAGCGCTGTTCCCCGTGTCTCTGTTCCCCAGTGTCGATGTTCCCCGACCGAAAAAGCGTGCCGCTGTTCCCATACCGGTGTTCCCCAAGTTCTCTGTTCCCAGTTGCGCTGTTCCCCAAACCGATTTCAATGCACGTTAGCGCCAGTACGGGCCCTACTGTACAAGGAGAGGTTGCGCCGGGCACATCCCAAGGTAAACAAAATAATAGGGAAAAAAATGCACATGCCCACCCCCCCCCCTCCCCACCGAGAGAGCGAGAGAGAGAGAGAGAAGAGAGAGAGAGAGAGAGAGAGAGAGAGAGAGTTGCAGTGCCCCACGCGTGTCAACTCAGGTTGTTCCCATTTCAACCGCGACATTGGAAGTGTCATCGCGCTTCTGTCGTCTGCGAAGCGTGTCACTTGGCGTGGCCCCCAGGGCGCATTGCCCGGCACCGTTTCGACGGATGGGGGGGAGGGGGGGGGGCAATTTCGCTGTGAGTTGCTTGGTCAAATCAGTAAGAAAAACGGAATATTTCGATCGTGTATGATTCTAGAACGGTAAGCATGAATTTGTGACGCCAGAAAAAGGGTTTTGACAGTGATGTGCTTCTTTTTACGCTTTGAACTCCTATCCCTTTAGATCACACTTTGCGTGAGCTACACCTTTTCTTTCGCAACAGGCCATTTTACTTTTAGACTGTCTACACAGACCTGATGGGGTCATGCAAGTGCTGACCTGCTGGTTCCAGCGCTGTCCAGTCGGCATGAAACCCCTCTTCTACGGCCCTCCCGCTCCACCCCCAATACCCCGACCCTCCCACACCCGCCCTCCCACTGCCTCGCCTATAGCAATGAAAACAACAGTAACAACGTTTAAGTCAGCAAAACCCACCAAACACCACCAACGGCAAAAACTTGGGAACAGCGGGCCTGGGAACACCGGGACTGGGGAACACCGGACCAGGGATTTGCGGGAATGGGGAACAGCGGATCCCCACAGGGTGGGGAACAACGAAACTGGGGAACTTAGGGACTGAATTTCGATTTTTTTCTTGTGGGGAACACCGGACTGGGGAATATAGAGACTGGGAACAAAGAACCTGGGAACAGCAGCATGACCCCCACAGGCTTTAGCCCAGTGAGGACTAAAATACCGGTTTCAAAAGTGTATATCGGTTATATAACCGATAAACCGTTATTTTGCCGTTATTTTTTATATATTGGTGGATTTTAATGCAATTTTGTATATAGAAAGGTCATCACACACAAATGGCACTTCCATGCAGTGTTTCAAAATCTGACCATTAAAAACCGTTATTCTTGACATATTGTCCGATTTGGATGAAATTTGGTATGTACACAGGCTTTAGCCCAGTGAGGACTAAAAATACCAGTTTCAAAAGTGTACATCGGTTAAATAACCGTTAAAACCGTTATTTCGCCTTTATTTCTTATCTCATAAAGCACTTGGCTGATTTATAAGCGGTTTGGAAAACTGGGAGTACGTTTATATGCTTCGCATCTTGTTTGGTAGTGTGATCAATCCTTTGATCAGAAAATGAATATTGTCAGCGTATTGATTTATTCCTTTGCTTGTTGCTAGGACTAAACTAGTACAGTGTGTGTGTGTGTGTGTGTGTGTGTGTGTGTTTGACTCATTTCATTTGGACCCCGTTGAATCTGCCCGTCTGTGACTGATGTCGGCCGTTTTGCTCATTTCCAGACGGTGTTTGTGCTCCCAGTTCTTATAGAACAGGGAGTACTTTAGAACGGGAACGAAGAAATGCTGTCTGCGTGTGTGTCTGTGTGTCCATGTGTCCGTGGTCAAAATGTGTTCCACTCGCTCCAGACAAAACTGCTGGGCCGATCTTTCTGAAAAGTTGTAGGTACGTTCATTATGGGCCACGGATGATGCCCGATGTTTTAGTTTACCGCTATAGCCGTTACTAACGGCTGTAACGGCCTGTAACGGTTTTTCTTCTTTATGGAATATCTCAGAAAGTACTTGGCCAATTTATAAGCGGTTTGGATGATCTTGTGACAAAATGGGAGCCTCTATCCATATGTAAGTGATGTAATGCTGAAAATGGATTAAACAACCGTTAAAAACCGTTATTCTGCCGTTATTTCTTATATATAGGTGGATTTTCATGAAATTTAGTATATAGAAAGGTTATCACACACAAATGGCACTTCTATATAGTGTTTCAAACTTTGACCGTTAGAAACCGTTATTCTTGACGTATGTCCGATTTGGATAAAATTTGATATGTACACAGGCTTCAGCCCAGTGAGGACTAAAATACGGTTTCAAAAGTGCATATCGGTTATATAACCGTTAAACCGTTATTTTGCGTTATATTTTTTATATATATATTGGTGCGTTTTAATGAAATTTTGTATATAGAAAGGTTATCACACACAAATGGCACTTCCATGTAGTGTTTCAAAATCTGACCGTTAAAAACCGTTATTCTTGACATATTGTCCTATTTGGGTGAAATTTGGTATGTACACAGGCTTTAGCCCAGTGAGGACTAAAATACCAGTTTCAAAAGTGTACATCGGTTAAATAGCCGTTTAAAACCGTTATTTTGCCTTTATTTCTTATCTCACAAAGCACTTGGCCGATTTATAAGCGGTTTGGAAAACTGGGAGTACGTTTATATTGCTTCGCATCTTGTTGTTTTTGTTGTTGTTTTTTTGTTTGTTTGTTGTTTTTATTTACTGTCAAGAATTCAGTTTTACTCTTTTGAGAGTGTGCATACATGGTTGTTGTAAAAATATCCATTGCAAGATGATGCCAAGGGGACCAGAAGCTTGCCAAAATATGACAGTAAGCGTATTATGGGGAGGCTCCGATAAGCAGAAAACAGGAGGTAAAAGTGGCATGGATGAGAGGAACAGACCAAAAAGAACAAGAACAGACAGGTGAATATAGACAGACAGGTTGATAGACAGATTTCAATGATTGATTCCTTCTCTTGGTGATAATCGCCGGAGGCTTTTGATAAAGAACATTTGTGTAAAAATTACGCAGAAGTGGATGCCCTGCTTGCTTTACTTCTTGTTCCTTTTTGCTGAAGTTAGAATTGAACGACAATCGGAACACCATAACCTATATGTGATCTCTTACGTCTTGTGAACCGAGATCATTGAAGAGCAAAGGGGGCATGTGGTGTTACGTAATTTAGTGCTGATATATCTATAGGAGAAGGTGCACATAAGTTGGATTTCATTTGTTGTCGTCTGATGAATGAAATATATAACAATGTACTGAAATTCCTGTCCGTTAAAAAAAAAATCCTAATTACAAAGTTTTTGTTCATCCTCACAAATAGGTAATATTGATCTGCATGTGTGTTGTCTTTCCCAACATTTTCTTCTAAAATGCTTTATTGAACGTCCTCTCTCTCCCTCTCTCTCTCTCTCTCTCTCTCTCTCTCTCTCTCTCTCTCTGGTCTGATTTGTTTGCTGAAATATTTTTTGGATCTAATGTTTCTCTTTTTCTATTCACGTCGTGTGTGGTTTTCACTGAGACACCTTATAAGAAAGACCGCGCTGGACCAGTAAGCATGACTGAATGTGAAAAGACCAACAGGACATATATTTTTGTATCAACAGCGATTAAAACAAGACGAATGAAGACATTCAGAAGTTGAGCATCCCGCTCCTTTTGGTCAATTCTAAACAGGAATATGCTTCTTTTCTGTGAAGATAGCGGGGAAAGGGGGTGTTTGTTCCTTTTTTTTTTTCTTTCTTTTTTTTTTTTTTTTTTTTTTTTTGGGGGGGGGGGGGGTGTTTGTTATTTCGTCTGTTTGTTTTCAAATGAGTTCTGCTCATTCGTTCTGTATCTGTAATTTATATTGAATCCATGTATTTAAACAAATTTTGAACTTGTTTTTCAGGTTTTGTCTGTGCCTAACCCCCAATCTACCACACACCATATATCCAGTTCACGCGTTCCTCCCCGTTGTCCTTTATCCTACCCAATCGCCTTTACGTGTATGCTTTCTAGTACAATAGAACAATAGTTATATCTAAGATGTTGTGTTAGATCGTTCACCATTCTGTTACATTATGGAAAGATCCGTCTTGTGGGTACCCCAACATTAAAACGAAAATGATTGTTATTTGTTCTTTTTGTTCTATAAATTCTTTGTTGTTCAGGACTGAATTGTTGGAATCGTTCCTGATAAGCTCCTACTGTTGCAAATTTGTGTTGCTATTTTTAGAGGATTTTTTTTGTGGCGTTTCTTCCGGCTTTTTTTTTCTTTCTTTCTTTCTTTTCTTTTTATGATCATTACTTTTTGTGCATTGTTTTTGTCTCGTGTGAGAGCTCTGTTGAAACTTCCGTGGTCGAATGGTGTGTTCTGCTCTGCTTGAATGTAAACTGTAAGTAAGGAAAACTCTTCTCAGACACCGGAGAAAGGGGGTCAATATGTCCGCCATTGTCTCTTCTCTGTCATGTTCCCCAACGTGCTGTGGAATTTGCTTAAGGAGTGGCAACTGTTGTGTAGCTTGATTTTTAGAACGGACGCTCATTGACTTCTGATTTCCCCACTTAATTAAGAGGACTTAGAGGAGAGTGAGGGGGGGCGGTACTTAAGTATATGAATGGAATCCATTTTTCACGAGGTATATTCTTATTCATTTGCTGTCTTTGGAAGCACTTCGGTATTGCCTTTTTTGGGGACGAAACCTTACAATCTATTCGTGTTCCTTTTTCTCTTCATGCGAATGAATTTGAGACCCAAAAATGTTGTGTGTGTTTTTTACATAACAGTGTGATCGAATTCTAAATATTTGGTTGCACAGGTGTGCTTTTAAACTACACATTATGTTCAATGTTTATATGGTGTGACCGGTATATTTTTCATACGTGCATACTTGCGCGCGCGTACACACACACACACACACACACACACACACACACACACACACACACACACACACACACACACACACACACACATCCACAAATGCTTATAGAATCACGAGCATGTTCACAAATTCAAACATACACGCGTAAACAGTTTTGGTGGGTTGCGTTATGGCGACCTTGTGGACTGCTATGTTGTCTCCAAACACTGCCGTGCGACAAGACTTTGTACAGTGGAGCGACAACGAGCAGCAAAGGAGTACGGGTACTGACGGAACAAGGAAGACAAGACTGGTGTGTGTGTGGGGGGGGGGGGGGGGGGGGGGGGGGGGGGGGGAAGGGGGTGCAAACGGTTACGGGGAACCTAACAATAAGTGTAAAAAGTAACTGATTCTAAACAATGTACTCCTGACTATACAACCAAAGTGCATGCGCAAACCAAACTTCTATATCCTCGGAAGATGCTTGTTTCATGCATACGTATAGTTACAATTTGATACGTGTCATCCAAACCCAATCACCTATTGGATAATGTGGACTTGCTTTGTTGTTGTTTTCGAGGACAACCAGTTTGACAGCCTTGTGAACTTGGTTTTGTTGTTTTCCAAGAACAAACAATGTAAATACAAAATGAAATTAATTTTGTTGTTTTAGGTTTGAAAGGAAAAACAGTTTCTTACCACTTTTAACCTTGGCTGTGAAACCTAGCCTGACTGGATACTGTGTATGGAGTCCCGCTGACACTTGGTTTTTAACATTTTGCGTGTTTCCAAAGCGCACGTGGACAGACCATTACT
This sequence comes from Conus ventricosus, assembly GCA_018398815.1. Lineage (NCBI taxonomy): Eukaryota > Metazoa > Mollusca > Gastropoda > Neogastropoda > Conidae > Conus > Conus ventricosus. The sequence continues at coordinate 82,258,462 of CM031608.1, read as the reverse complement.
GATCGTCCAAAAGATCAGCGAAACACACGAAGACTCTAAAAGAAAAGAAAAAAAAAGGGGGGGGGGTGGACTCCATCATGGCAGTGTGCTTACAAACAATACCTGTGAAAATCTCAATACAATCTGTATCAAGTCAGGACCCAAATGGAAACTGCATTGTCATTTACAGGCAAGTGATGTATTAGCATTTTAATTCGCCATATGATTTTGAATACTTCTCTGACGAATTCAGGAATGGACAAGTGTCCCATTAATTTTCAACTTGTATGTGAAAAAACATGAATGTAAGATATAGAAAAAAAAATCTTTCATCGTATATTTATAATGTCCATATTGCATACGTTTTTCGTCCAATATGGGACCATAAAACTGCTTCTGTCATCCATCTCTTTTTTTTTAAAGCATAAATGGACACTAAAGCACTCCCAAAATAGATGGAGAAAATTTTTTCATGTGCGTAAATCGTCAGTCGAGGACCCACTTCCATGCACCCTAATACAGAATGTCGCGACACAGTCTTGTGACCCTTGTTATTGAATATATAGACCTTGGCGTGTTTACTATTTCCTTTGTTAATTCAGTCCATGTTGTATGTTCCTGGTTAGAGTTGTTGAAGTTGGTGGGACATGACGAATACCGTTGCTTATTGCATGAGTGATGATACTAGGGTATGGAAATAAATCCGCTTCAGCGTGTCAATATCTGTCTTCAGGGAGGCGACACAACGATACAATGCCATGTTATTTATCATCTGTCCCCATTGATAGATGCTGTTCTACTCTAGGATCTTAGAACACGTGCAGTTTTTCCTACCATACTCTTTGTTTTTATCTACTTTATATTAAAGATTCGAAAGCAGCCCACAAAAAAATCAGTAAGAATGTTTATTGTAGACTTTGTATTGCTTTCCAAAACGCAAAAACTGCACTTAAAAGAAACAGACGTAAAACAAACCACATGTACAAAATGCAGAATTGCACTTAAAAGAAACAGGCGTAGCATACAACACATGTACAAAACGCAGAATTGCACTTAAAGAAACAGGCGTAGAATACAACACATGTACAAAACGCAAAATTGCACTGTAGAGAAACAGACGTAGAATAAAAACACATGTACAAAACGCAAAATTGCACTTAAAAAACAGACGTGTAGAATAAAACACATGTACAAAACGTTGAATTGCACTTAAAAGAAACAGGCGTGTAGAATAAAACATGTACAAAACGCAAAATTGCACTGTAGAGAAACAGACGTAGAATACAACACATGTACAAAACGCAGAATTACACTTAAAAGAAACAGGCGTGTAGAATAAAACATGTACAAAACGCAAAATTGCACTGTAGAGAAACAGACGTAGAATACAACACATGTACAAAACGCAAAATTGCACTTAAAAGAAAACAGACGTGTAGAATAAAACACATGTACAAAACGCAAAATTGCACTGTAGACAAACAGACGTAGAATACAACACATGTACAAAACGCAAAATTGCACTTAAAAGAAACAGACATAGAATAAAACACATGTACAAAACGCAGAATTGCACTTAAAAGAAACAGACGTAGAATAAAACCATGTACAAAACGCAGAATTACACTTAAATGAAACAAGCGTAGAATAAAACACATGTACAAAACGTGGAATTGCACTTAAAAGAAACAGGCGTGTAGAATAAAACATGTACAAAACGCAAAATTGCATACAAAACGCAGAATTGCACTTAAAAGAAACAGACGTAGAATAAAACACATGTACAAAACGCAAAATTGCACTTTAAGAGAAACAGACGTAGAATAAAACACATGTACAAAACGCAGAATTACACTTAAAAGAAACAAGCATAGAATCAAACACATGTACAAAACGCAGAATTGAACTTGAAAGAAACAAGCATAGAATAAAACGTATACAAAGCGCAAAAATGCACTTGAAAGAAACAGGCGTTTTTTTATTGTTGTTGTTGTTGTTATTTTTGTTTTTTTTAAATCCAGAGGCAAACCTAACTCCGAGAGCTATCCCGATTTCTATAGCTGACTATTCCTTGCGTAATATCATTGCCAGTGAACCAGTTTAATTTCACCTCCATTGATTGTAGCAAGGACTTGTTTTTGATGAATGTCTAGGTCATGTTTATCCTAATCTAGATCCAAGCACAATAACAAGGCAAAACGATTAACCAGTTTGTAGATAGATCTTTTGATTCCTTGCCCTCCGGTGAGCTTAACTAAGTTGGATTTTCTTTTTCTTTTTTTTTTTTTTTCTTTTTTTTTTCTTTTTTGTTGTTAATTATAGCTCACACGTTTGAGTATTTTATCCAGTGCTCGCAGGACAAAGTTTCCACATTTTCAGAAATATCTTTCACTTAGTCTACACATTATTCCAGATCTTTTTATGACTTACGAAAGTATTTGAAGTTCGCACTTGACTAGTTGATATTAAATTAGCGTTGAAGGACTGCGTGATATTCATCCGGTGTTGTGTGTCGCACACACACACACACACACACACACACACACACACACACATACACACAAATATACATACACGAACGCACGCACGCGCGCATGCATGCACACACATAACGCGCGCGCGCGCGCACGTGCACACACATATGCACACACGAATGCAAGCACGCACGCGCGCGCATTCACACGCACACACACAAAATATGCACACACACGCGTGCAAGAAAGTACTCACACACACACACACACACACACCACACACACACACACACACACACCTCTGCCTCACCACACATACACGCACGCATGCATATCCTCGCGCACAAACACACCAAAGACGAAAATAATATTGCTTCTAACCACGCAATAAACAACCGCAAAGTAGTGGCGCAGGCGCCCTTGCCGTTAGCTTATAAACCTGGTCTCTTTGTTTCTGAATGCTTGACTGCGGCTACCAACTTGGTCCTAAACGCAATTGCTGTGAGCACGTTAAAGTCATTCACTTGACGAAGCTGTTCCGTTTGCCTTTCTAAGGTCCGTGTACACCATTAAATACGACTTGAGAGAGAGAGAGAGAGAGAGAGAGAGAGAGAATTCGTGAGGGACTTTGATCTTTCCTCCCCCCCCCCCCCCCCCCCCCCCCCCACCCCCCCCCCCCCCCCCCCACTCGCCTCATCAACCTGTCAGTCTAGTTGGTTTACTGTGCATTCTGTACATATGTAAAGCTGTCGATCTTTTGGGGAATCTCCGAAGGAGAAAGATTGTGCTGTTTTTAAACAGTAGACTGTATTAGAGAGTTTGTTGTTTTTTGTTTTGGTTTTGGTTTTTAGAAATAACGTCTGTCTACCACTTTACAAATAACTAAAGTAGTGAGTTGATTCAGTTAACACTCCCTCTAATTTCATCTCTGCGTGGCTTTGTGCATTCATTTTATTTACTCTTCAGGAGGTTTGTTTCCTCTCTTTTAAAGTTTTGGGATTCAATTGTAAAAAGAACTATTTCTATATATGTGTGCATTTATTTGCAGCTATGTATACTGCATCTACTAGCTATTATGTATAAATATATATATATATATATATATATATATATATATATATATACCCTAGTCTTTAGTATGTCTTTCTATGCATAATGAAGCTGTGTAAAACATAATTTATGTTAGACTCTTGCTGTCCAGTCTTGATAAAAAAAAGAGTCAATGCTGCATCTTATTGGAAGGATTTTTTTTATGCATCTAGCCTGTTGGCTCTCAGCCCTAAATCATTGCTGCTTTGTAGGGGTTTGGGTCTTTGTTTGCGTTAGTGTGTGTGTGTGTGTGTGTGTGTGTGCGTGCGTGCGTGCGTGCGTGCGTGCGTGCATGCGTGTGTGTGTGTGTGTGTGCGTGCGTGCGTGCGTGCGTGCGTGCATGCGTGTGTGTGTGTGTGTGTGTGTGTGTGTGTGTGTGTGTGTGTGTGTGTGTGTGTGTGTGTGTGTGTGTGTGCGTGCGTGCGCGCGCGCTGGCGTGTGTGAGTTGGTTGTTGTTCTTGTTGTTGCTGGTGTGCACGCGCACATTTGTTTTCAGATCTATAAGCAGCTCTCAGTCCCAACCTTCAAAACGTATGAAACGTATGTCCTCTCTCTCTCTCTCTCTCTCTCTCTCTCTCTCTCTCTCTCTCTCTCTCTCTCTCTCTCTCTCTCTCTCTCTCTCCACTCACACACAAACACACATACGCACACACACACACGTGTGTGTACATATATATATATATATATATTATATATATATATATATATATATATATATATATATATATATATATATATATTAATAAATTCCAAGGATAAGTACCGAGCACCGTTCCACCGTTCCTCTTTTTACCTGAATAGGAATTCACCATCAACGACATGTCATTTTACTTGATGTGAGACTTTTTATCATTGTACCGTGGCCTGATGAAGCATTTAACAGCAAAAAAATGTTTAAAATACAAGTCTGAGACACGAAAAGACTGTTGTTTTGATTCTTAGATATATTTATAGATAGATAGATAGATAGATAGATAGATAGATAGATAGATAGATAGTGTTGAACAGTTTAGTAGTGGGAGAAAACAAGAGCAGGCTTACAATTCTTCCATCGTTGTATTAATGACTTGGCAAAGATTCGAAGGGGAAAAAGCAGGGGGGGGGGGGGGGGGGGGGTAAAGAAAATAAGAATGAAAAGTCCAGGAATTTAATTTTTACAAAATAAGGTCCCACACTAGCAGCCTATGCAGACCATCGTAACCCACCTTGAAGACAGAGCTATTCATATCGCCTGCTCCGAGGCCTTTCGTCCGCTGGATCGGACTCGTCAGGGAGGCGCGGCTGATAGTGCCTGTGCTCCCTTGGCACCTAAATAGAGATATACCACAGTCTACAATTTCATGGTATTCTCACCATCAAAAGTTCAAAAACGGAATCCAGCAGCACACTAAAGCAGCCAGTGAAGGATAGAAAAGTTAAACGAAAAGAAATGTGGTAATAAAGAAAAAAAAATGGCTGAAAAACTAAAGTCATGTAGCAAATACCAGGGTAAATCTTTGAGTATGTCTGTCTGTCTGTCTGTCTGTCTGTCTGTCTGTCTGTTTTGGCCTGCGTCAGTGACCACCACCACGCAGTTGTTTGTTTGTTTTTTGCAGAGCATTGTTATCACCGATGAAAGGTTCAACCAAGTGTAGCATTATGCAATTTGTTCATGTTATCGGAAGTTGATTTGGAACATGTCCTAGCATCACTTTATCCAGTTCTACTATTGACTGCAGAGAGTCTGGGTCAGTAATCATGCAAATCGTTCATACTGAATAATACTGAATTCCATAGACATTTTGTGGGTTGGTGTTTACATCGACAATAATGACACTAATTTAGGCTTTACAAATCAATATATATATATATATATATATATATATATATATATATATATATATATATATATATAATATATATATATATATATAAAATACATTAAAAGGAAACACAACGCACTTAATGTCTTAATATTTTGCCAAATTTTCGGCCATGCGGCCTTCTTCTGGGCTTGTTTATTGATTACTGACCCAGACTCTCTGCAGTCAATATATATATATATATTGGAGATGAGTATTCGTCTGAGTGGGGGGGGGGGGGGGGGGGTGCAGAAACTGACCTCTTGGAGCATGTGCGTCAATTTCATGCTTGAACCGTGCGTGTGTGTGTGTGTGTGTGTGTGTTGTGTGTGTGTGTGTGTGTGTGTGTGTGTGTGTGGTGTGTGTTTAACTATTGGGAATCCTGTGGGTATTTTTAATAGCTATCATCATGTACAATCGATCCATGTGCGTTCTGTGCTTTTTTTTCCAACCTTGTTATGGCCCTTCGTGGTCGGCTGGAATATACACAACATGAAAATGGATTGCCTCGTGAATATTTGGAGCAAAGGTCGACGCCATGTGGGTGTACTTTATGCGTTAAATGTTGGCACTGCACTGGCCACATGTTTGATGTGGTTCTGTGACAGGTCACAAGAAGATTTGTGTTGTTCGGGTGTTTGGATCGCTCTGAGTGCTGTTTGAAGGACGTGTCTTCCAGTTTCAGCAAAAATAGATATAAAGCGATTTTTCGTGGTGTCATTCATGGTTTGTTGTTTTTGTTTGTTCTGTTTTTTTTTTTGTTTGTTTGTTTACAGAATTCAGGGAATTGCGTTACCCAACACGTGATTTGATACTAGGATATAACCTTCGTTCCACATGGACACACTCAACACACACACACACACACACACACACACACACACACACACACACACACACAAACACGCACACACACGCGCGCGTAAACACACACACACACACACACACACACACACACACACACACACACACATACACACACACACATACACACACACACACACACACACACACACACACACACACACACACATACACACGGAGAGAGAGAGAGAGAGAGAGAGAGAGAGAGAGAGAGAGTTGAAAACTCTACGTTTACTAAAAAAAAAAAATCAGTGGCATGTGCAATCTGGTAGGAGATGACCGATGCTCTGCATGAAAAACTACGAAGCCAAATAACAACGTTAAGTAGGGTTGTTGTTTTTTAAGTGGGGCAACTGTAACTATAACCCCGTCATATAACTCAGGCTGCAAGTGTGCAGACAGCCTGTTCAGAGATGAGGCTGGCTGGCTTCTCGCGTGCACAGTGTCCCGTATTCGGCCCCGTCTTACCACCAGTGTTTAGCGCTGATAACTCAAAATGTTTAGCATGGGTGGGAGTAGTTCCGTATTATACGGATTTCCGTATTGGCGTTTCGGCGATTCACACACCCCCCCCCCCCCCCCCCCCCCCCCCCCACCCCGCTTTCACTTCGATGGATGGGTGCTCTGGTTTTCTGATCCCTATTTTATTTTTCGTTTGTAGTTGTTCTGTTGTTGTTTGTCTGACAAAAATCTTAACTGTATGGCACTGATAAGTATTTTTTTTAAAATCCAGGGTTTGTGTCAAAGGAAAACGCAGTAAACTCCTTAAATGTCAAGTTTTCGTCAGCGTCGGGGGTGGGGGGATGCAACCCCCCCCCTCCCCCCAGGCCCTCCATCAGGGCGTTGCCCTGCACCCCACTAGGGACCGCTTAAGGCCCCTGGACCCCGGCCGCAAACTTTTCAGTACTACAAACATTTCTCATTCTCAGCCATGCTTTAGAATGTTCACGCGGGGAAAGTTCGCGGCAGATTCGTGTCGATACCAAAGATCACGCATACTTTACTGGAGGCTGTTGTGCGCAGCTGTTTTGGCGTGATGTAGGCTGAAAGAAAAAAATCCCACTATACATACGCCATCAGAAGTCTTCGCAGTTATGTGTAAGACATGTGAAATACAGGACACATATGAAAAATACAGTTTCTACGACGTAGTCTCTCATTTGGCTTCATTCCGTTTTTTTAAAAAAAAAATCCTTTCAGTACAAATAACTGCAAAACGCTATCCGTAAAGTCTGTGAGTCCGAAAGGAAATCTTTTCTGATGACATACCACTTCGATTTTCATTTCAATCCGTGCACCATAGGTAGCAGCCTCGTACGGGCTGCCCTGTGGAATGATCGTCGTTTTCATTCTCCTGGGCAGTAGGTTTGATGCGTTGGTGGACTTTTGTATGTCAGCTGGTTGATTGGAATATGGACATTGATATTTGAAGGTTTGCATTGAACTGTTCGTTTCGGTTTTCACTTGCGGCTGCGAGATGTGCGTGTGAGATGTCCCTGTTTTGTTTGTGTTGTTTTTTTTTATTTCATGAATACGGAACAGGAATATTTACTTACGATTTTATTTGGAATTCTTTGTGGAAACATTTGAGATTGTTTAGATTGCCTGCATATGTACACTGAGATATTTTCTTTTCTTTCTCTCTCTCTCTCTCTCTCTCTCTCTCTCTCTCTCTCTCTCTCTCTCTCTCTCTCTCTCTCTCTCTCTCTCTCTCTCTCTCTCTCTCTCGTTCAGACCGAATGCCTTCTTTTCGTCATTCGGAACGACTGTGACAAAAGCCAGTAAAGGAATCATACTGCTCTCCACATCTTGAAATAAGCGATTATAGTGTTCTTTTCTTTGACAAAGCT
>CM031608.1:82242865-82245365 GCA_018398815.1 Conus ventricosus | reverse complement strand
CAAATAGATAACTTCTTTTTGCTTCCATTGGTTTATTCCACAAACGCAGTGATTTGTTCCGGCACGCTTATTTTGTGGATTTGCCATTTTGTTTATCTGTCTGTTTTGACGAGCGTAATCTTTGTGAGGTCGCGAAATTGATTGCTATTAAAATGCAGAATGAGAAATTCGGATTTTTATTCATCTCCATTGTTTACCATTGGCTCTGTTTACACTGTAATATAAATGCTTTTGGAAAGGGCCCACAAAAAAAACAAAAATTCAACCACTACGTCGGCGTTCACTTGGGCCTTGGCTGTACTTGCACTATGATCAAGCTGAGTTAGAACGGACCCCGTTTAACAGCAACAATCAGTGGTCATTTTGTGGCCGTCGGCGACAAAAAGACCAAGCAAGAAACATAACGACCACCATTGATGTTCAAAGCCTGATCGGTCCTCCATTTTCTCTGCTGATGTCTTTTTAAAATAGCCCATGAAAGAAACAGAACAGCACCATGAATTTCAAAGTCTAAACATAGCTGGATTACTACAATGATATGTCCGTCGGTAGAGGGGGGGGGGGGGGGTTCGCAGGTGAAGGAAAAAATATAACGACACCATATTCATCTGACTATCGCTGTAAATTCACAATATGCAAATTTTGAACATGCCAAGGGAGAAATATAACCGCCATCTATATCGGGGTCATGGCCATGTTTTCACAATGAATATGACATTTTGAACAAGCCAAGGAAGAAATCCCAACAGCAACTTTTTCATCTTATCGTTGTTGTATTTTGACAATGAATATGACATTTCTAAACAGCCCAAGGAAGACATAAAACATTGCCATCTTTTTTTTTCCCCAAATCTGATTTTGGAATTTTTCAAATATGCCAGTCTTTAACAGACCAAAGAAATAATACGCGGCACCATGATGTGTATTGTCTAACCCATGGCTGTTCTTTCTATTGTCTAACCATGGCTGTTCTTTCTATTGTCTAACCATGGCTGCTCTTCTATTGTTCTAACCATGGCTTTTTTCTTTCTTCCATACGAATGGACCATTTCAAATATGCCAAAGAGGAAATACAACAGCGCCATGGGTGTTTGCAATCTGACTTTAGCTGTTTCTCAGTATGAATATCCATGTTTGAGTGGGCCAAAGAAGAAATATAGCAACACTATCGGTGTTCATACTTTGACCTTGGCTCTCTTTTTCAGTTTGAATGTACCATTTTTTGTTTCATCAGCCAGAGAAGAAATATACAGTACCATCGGTGTTTATAGCCTGCTTGGGGCTTTTTCTTAATTATGCACGTGCCATGTTTTTAATATGCCAGGGAAGAAATACAACACCTTTATGTGTGTTTATTGTCTGATTTGATTCTTTCCTCACTATCAGTGTGCCATTATTGAACCGATCAGGCCAGGGAAGATTGGTAAGAACGTCATGGGTGTTCGTTGCCTGAGCTCTGCTCTGTCGTCCATCACGAACGTGTCGTTTGTGAACAGGCCCAGAGAGAAATCTTAACAGCATTATCAAAGCTCATTGTCGACGTCAGTTCCGTTTTGGCGATGAATATGTCATTTTTTTTCCCCAACAGGCAAAGAAATCACTATGATAAATCTATTGGTGTTCACTGGTCGGCGCCCTTGGCTCACATTCCTTCAGGACTGTGCCAATTAAAAGGGCTAGTATGAAACATCACTACTTTATGTGTGTTTCTTGTCTGGCTTTGGTTCTCTTTTCACCAGGACTATGCTGTCTTTGAACAGAACGGGTCAGGGGAAATGTATAGGAGCGCCATCGGTGTTCATTGTTTGACCTGGGCTCTATTTTCATAATGGACGTGTCATTCTTTTTTTTTTTTTTCTTTTTTTTTTTTTTAGAAAGACCATAAAAGAAATATCAGAGGACCCTCAAATTCGTTGTCTGACGTAGGTCTGTTTTCATTATGATTCCGACATTTTGACGGGCGAAGGAAGAAACGTGACAGCGCCATTGCCGTTCACTGTGTGTCCTCAGCCCTAGTTCTATGATGCACATGCCGTTTTGGGCCAGGTCAAGTAACAGCGCCATTGGTGTTCACGGTCTTACCTTGGCTTTATTGTCATACGAGTATGCCGTTTTGGGCCAGGTCAAGTAACAGCGCCATTGGTGTTCACAGTTTTACCTTGGCTTTATTGTCATACGAGTATGCCGTTTTGGGCCAGGTCAAGTAACAGCGCCATTGGTGTTCACAGTTTTACCTTGGCTTTATTGTCATACGAGTATGCCGTTTTGGGCCAGGTCAAGTAACAGCACCATTGGTGTTCACTGTTTTCCCTTGGCTATATTGTCATACGAGTATGCCGTTTTGGGCCAGGTCAAGTAACAGCACCATTGGTGTTCACTGTTTTACTTTGGCTTTATTGTCATACAAATATACCATTTTGGGCCAGGTCAAGTAGCAGCACATTGGTGTTCATTGTTTTCCCCTGGCTTTATTGTCATACAAATATGCCATTTTTTTGTT
>CM031608.1:82205365-82232865 GCA_018398815.1 Conus ventricosus | reverse complement strand
CGGCGTCACTGCTATCTGCAAATTTAAGGAGACAGTCGTCGGAGGGACGTGGTGGCGCCCACCGGAGGGAGAGGTTACTCGCGCTGGCTCTGCGACTGAGCAGTTGCTGTCGTCAGTTGCTGCTGAACAGGTGGTGTCTTGCGTGTGTTCGACCAGAGCATATACCACTGAACACCACCGAAGTGACTCGGCAGCAGTGCAGTGTCTCCTCTGGTGGGTTGCCTCTTGACGACTTGACATTGACTGCTTCCTGCGGATTGCCGGTGCCAGGCTGTGGCTGTTGGCGGGGATCGGAATGTGCGGCATCGGTGCAATGCCACTGTGGTAACACAGAAACAGGATAGCAAAAATAAAATGAAATGACATTGAATAAATAAATGAGTAAATACTACTACAACTACGAAGAAGAAGAGGAAGAATGAGAATGAGAATAATTACAATGATAATAATGATAATAAAAGAAAGACTTGGACAAATCACGTAGCTCTACATGTGCAATGATATTTATGAATAAGAGAGACAGAAGGACAAACTAGCAAACCAAACAAATAAAGACGAAGTTTAAGCAATCCAAAATGTAATTCAGCTTCGTTCCGTTTACTTCACGTTTGATGTGAACAAAATAAACCAAATGTGGTATGAATAGCGTGGGGCAAAGAGGAAAGCTTTCCGAATTACGTTCAGCCATGATGTTGTCCGTCCCATGTACTAAAAATAGTAACGTTCGCTGATTGGTAGGTGTGGACCGCGGCATTCTGACTCTCTTCATTGTTTATAGTGGAGATGGAGTGGTTTAAAACAGAAAGAACTAATTCAAAATTTCTCCTTCTTCTCTCTGCTAAGTCTCGTATTTATGTAAACTTAGCAACAGGGATTAGATATCAGACCGAAATTTTGCTGTCTATTCATGTATTTCGCTTTCATTTACATTCAAAGTGAATGTTGATTTTTTTTTTTTTTTTTTTTTTTTTTTTTACTGACTTCGGGTTCAAAAGATGGAATATTGTGTGCAAACTAATTCCGTTTCAGCTGGTTTTGCATACTTACAATTGTACGAAAATACGTTGATTCCATAAAATCAAATCTGGCCCCAAACGATCGTGACTGTGTGTTCATTAAAAATGTGTGTCAGACTGCGGGATTGGCTGAATTTTCCGAGCGCCCTGGCGATTGGTGATAATGAGTAGGGTCGTTCAGGTGTTGACCATCACACATTGCACTGGTGTCAGCCTAGAGGGAAGAGAATGGGAATGATCAGAAAGAAACATATCCAACTGCACAACTGACTAGCTCCGAGTTTGGGACTCTGCTTTTTACATTGATGTGTCGAAATTGTCGTTGCTTCGTTGAGTCTGTCGACTAGTCTTCAATGCGATCGTCGTCAGATCTCCTTTTAAACCGTACGCCTAATAGCATTGTTACGTGCTCTCTCTCTCTCTCTCTCTCTCTCTCTCTCTCTCTGGCATATCAACTTCCAAGACGTGTGATGTTTGTGCGAACTGTTAAGTGATCGCTTTTTTTCCCTATGATTTTTATTTCGTTTCATTTTTGTTGTTGTATGTTTTGCTTTGCTAAAGAAGCTATTGAAATTGTACTTGTAAGCATGTGGTAAACGTGAAAAAAATGTACTTGTGTGTTTCTTTCTTGGTGACTTCTATACTTTGACAGGAGACAGAAAAATGTTACTGTGGAGAAGAGTTAATAAGCACTGAACGACAATCACCGAGAGCAAAAACATTGAGCTTGCAAAAAGGACAGAATTTCTCTGCAAGTGGGACCAGGGGAGAGAACTACTCTTATATTGACAAATACATTCATTCAGTTGTCTACCTTTTTTCTCAACCCTTTGTTTTTCATGTGTTCTCGCTTCCAAACTGATTTTACTAGAAGCCATGAAAGGTTCTAAAGGACTAATATTGTCATTGTTTGTGATATTGTACTTGTGATGCACTAAACCATTGTTCTGTGGTTTGAAAATTGATGTCTGTGACAACTGAAAAATAAACATAAACACGAAAGCATCACTGTGTTCGATCAACTGGTTTTTGTGCCTACATGTCGTTGACTGTGTGTTTGCCATGACTGGTGTGTGTATGTGTCAGTGTGCGCTGGCTTGATTCAAAGACTCGTGGTACAGACAGTGTTCACGACAGGAAAAACATAGCAAATCCATACAAATTCTCTCTCTCTCTCTCTCTCTCTCTCTCCTCTCTCTCTCTCTCTCTCTCTCTCTCTCTCTCTCTCTCTCTCTCTTCCGGCGTCCGTAGTTTGAGCCTAGTAACAAACACAGCCCAAGGCAGAAACAGCAAAGAGAAAAGCCTTTACGTTGTCAACGCATTGCTTGAAGTACTGTGTGGGTTTACTAGACGCCTCTCTCTGCTTCACGCCATCTTTCCAAGGGAGCAAACAGGCCACGTTTTGTCTGTAAGGTCGTGAGTACGGTTATCTCCCTGAAATGTCCTTGTGATCAAGAATATATTTGGGTTTTGTTCGGCAATGGGTGTATTCAGGCATCAAGTTTGTGACAAAGCAAGAGAGAAAGTGAAATAAAGAAGAAGAAAATGTCCAGTACTGAGGAGAAAATGATGCACGCGTTGTGTTCATTTTCACACAAGGTTAGATGTTCTCGGTTCCAAGTTGTGAACCTTAAGGCTAACTTAACTCCGGGCTGGATTGAGAGTACTCAGTTTGGATTGGTCGTCCGGTCAGCAATCAAACACTCACAAAAAGAGTCAGACTTCCAGTTATCGTTACTCATGGGTTTTTTGTTGTTGTTTTTTTTTTTTGGGGGGGGGGTTTGTTTTGTTTGGTTTTTGTCTTTCCCATCTCTCATCCCATCAGTGACACTACTCCTGGGCTGCTCTTTCCGGATCTCCCCTAGAGACGTTGCCACGCCCAGCCTCATCCAAGTCGATTCCTATCAAGATCGCCATAGGGCAACCCACCACAACAGACGCTGCACAACTGCTGAGTCATGTCGACAGTGTTCTGATCGTACACACGCAGAACACCACACCTGCCAAGCCGCCCCCCCCCCCCCCCCCCCCCCCCCCCTCCCTCCGATCCCTCTCCTCCTGCTGACGACACTAATCGCTTCGTCACGGAGCCAGCATGAGTGTATGCCCCCCCCCAGAGAGCGCCGCTATGCCCGTACTACGACACTCCCCCAATGAACCTCCTGACATCAACATCACGACTTCGCCACAGGTACTGATGGGGTGAGGAAAGGGAGATTACTGTCACAGCACGGCACCAAGAACCATTGCTCTCTCTCTCTCTCTCTCTCTCTCTCTCTCTTCTCTCTCTTTTCTCTCTGTATGTGTGTGTGTGTGTGTGTGTGTGTGTGTGTGTGTGTGTGTGTGTGTGTGTGTGTGTGTGTGTGTGCGTGTGTGTGTGTGTGTATCTATATATATATATGTAGCCGGGTGCTAACAGTGTATACATTTCTTTTGGTTACCTTTCGTGGATGAAAATGTTTTGTTCGAGAGTTATCTTCCCCTTACCTCCCTTGGTCGAATCTCACTTTTTATTGTGTAAATTCTTTAAATCATGAATACCTCAGAACCTACACAGTTGTATGTACGTCAGTAAAGTCACAAAAATTAATGTATTTGATTCATTACAACCGTACTGGGCTGAGAAGCCCATATTTTCTCTAAACTGGTATTTTGCACGAGCAATCTTGGCGCCATTTTCAATTGTCTGCCGAATGAATATTGAATAATTCTTGATTTTACAAAAAGTAAGAGGAAAACCGAAGAATCTGAAGATGCATGTTAAAAGTAAAGTCCATAAGCTTTCATTTCGTATATCGCATGCCTTTGATCTTTTCTGTACAAGCTTGCGACTATACGAAATGACCGACAGCGCCGGTCCCTTTAGCGAGTCGCCTTCTTTGTTTACTGTCGGAGTTTTGATCCAAATTATCATTCTACGAAATTCGGACTTCCCGATCGAAATCTTGCTAATGACTCCATTTCTGTTATGAATACAACTGAAAATGTGTAGAATTTATTATTTAACAGACCGTTTCAACAGAGTATTTTTCAGTTGAAAATTGTGTCAAAAGTAGGTGCCGACGGCCTGGCGAAGTGGAAAGTCAGCTGTGTTTTCTATCAAACTTTAAACGCAAAGTTCTCCGCTTGGACGGCATCTTGGATAATGAAATTTATATGTATAAAAAGAGCGAGATGCCAGCTTTTTATTCATTACAAAATTATCTCACGCTGTTTGGTATTTTTCATCAAAATAAAGGAAAATATGACGTAAGCTTGTTAAAAGTGGCTTTACTCTGGGACATTAATCAGCAATGATTTAGTACAGGAACAAAATTGTCAAATGTGACTTACTGCATTTTATTCCTTGTGTTCTGAGGTTTTCATCGATAGTAAATATGTGTTAATAGTTTGAACGGACAGCGAGCCAGACGACACTGAAGCCGCGATAGAAAACACAAATTTCTGTTGGTTCCGGCCTCGCGAGGCTCGTTTCGTCTTCGGCACCGTGGTGCTGGCTTTGCGGTCCGGTACATGCTTATAAAAGTAGAGCGTGGTGTGAGAATGGGAGAGTGTTCCCCTAGAGTTCCATGATGTGAGCGACTGGCGTGAGAGGCAGAGAGAGGGCGCGCTCAGTGCGCTGAGTGCTGAGAGCGAGAGAGTTCCCAGGCTGTGTTCCTGGTTTGAGCTCCTAGCCATGGGAGAGAAATAAAAGAAGAAAAACTCCACGTCGTCCACTGCGTCTTCTTGACTGGCTGTTGTCCCTTGGTTCCTGCACTTCTCACCATATGCCTGTCTTCACCTGCACACCCCTTACCCCTCCACACCATCACAATTGGCGCTGCGAGCAGGATTGAAGACAAGGACCAAGGAGACACAGCCCAAGAAGACCGGACACCATGGCCAGCCAACTACCTCTGCAGTCCTGCATCCACCTTTGGGCTTCCTTCCTGGCCTCTTCAGGGGTGGTGGTGGGATGGTTCCGGACGAAATACCGGACATCCTTGCGGAGTGCTGCTTGTCGTGGGCCACGGGTGAGGGCGTCCCTGGGTGTGGTTGCTGGCAGTGGTCCATCCCCAGCCTGGTTGACTTTCCGCCAGAGGTGCTGGAGGTGGGACCCATGCTCAGAGATGGTCTCGTCCTGGCCCTGCTGCCTGGTGGGAGACGCTGTAGCCGGGGTGACCACATCGTGCTGCTCTCCCCAGTTCTCCAATGTGCTACTGGCCCACCTACGCCAGACCCACGGCGGCCTACGCGTCTGGTAGGGAAACCAACAAAAAGGTATGACCTCAGTGCCTGCCTGGATGACCAGGAACTCTTTCATTTAACTGACTCGGTCGGATGTTACACGAGACAGTAAATATATTCCTGGACTGATTTATGAAGATCGCTGAATACCTCCTTTTGGGAAGAGGTGCTGTGGACTGGTTGTTAACCAATTATTTGTCTTTTTTTTTTTTTTGCACAAGCTAGTATATATGTTGATTGTTCTTCAGGTTGGATAATGTATGCCACGGTTTTTCAGAAGCCAGCAGTACTGGCTAAGGATTTTATAGCAAATTCTGTTTGCCATTTTGTACCGGACTTTATGGAATCTTGTTCAAATAACAAGCCCATTGTTGTCGTTTGGTACCCAATGCCCTGGAATTTAACAAATCCATTCAAAGTATATTTTGTTCCCGACTTTCTTGGAATGTTGTTTTAAATAACAAATCCTCTCTAAGTCATTTTGGTATTTGACATTTTGGAATTTTGTTCAAATAACAAGTCCATTGTTGTCACTCGGTGCCTACCCAATGTTTTGATCATTCCTTTCTGGCCATTTTGTACCGGACTTTATGGAATCTTGTTCAAATAACAAGCCCATTGTTGTCGTTTGGTACCCAATGCCCTGGAATTTAACAAATCCATTCAAAGTATATTTTGTACCCGACTTTCTTGGAATGTTGTTTTAAATAACAAATCCTCTCTAAGTCATTTTGGTACTTGACATTTTGGAATTTTGTTCAAATAACAAGTCCATTGTTGTCACTCGGTGCCTACCCAATGTGCCCCTGTTTTTGTGCTAACAGTAGTTGTGAAGGAACTAGGTTGAGTTTGACTTTTGGGGAAATTTTGTTCAAAATGACAAAACCCAGCCAAATCATACCTTCCTGGGACTTGACACAAAGGATTCTATAGCAAAATCTGTTTTTGCTACTTTATATTTGACTTAATGGAATTTTGTCATTTGGTAACCAATACTTTGGATTTAAAGGATCCTTCCGAATATATTTTATGTCTGACCTCTCGGGATTTTGGTTCAAATAACCAAGTCCATTATAGTCAAGTTTGGTGCCTACCCAATGTTTTGGATTTTTAACAAATCCTTCCTAGTCATTTTTGTATTTGACATTTTGGAATTTTGTTTAAATTATATGCCCATTCTAGTCAATGCGAATCTGCTGACTTTCAGAAGCCTTGTAAAAAAGCAAGCCCTTGTTAGTTTGAATGATATGAATACAAAGAATGAGAGAGAGAGAGAAGATGTTTTGATGCTTTGTTTTGATACACTGATATAAGGGTTTTGTTTAGGACTAGAAATGCCTCTCCAGACTTGAGGTCTAAAGCTCCAGTTTTCCCCCATTGATTTATGTGTTGTACTTGATGACTCTGTCATTTTATGTCAGCGAGGACGCTGGTTGTAACAGAGTAGGGGGGGATGTAGCCGGTGCTAACAGTGTATACATTTCTTTTGGTTACCTTTCGTGGATGAAAATGTTTTGTTCGAGAGTTATCTTCCCCTTACCTCCCTTGGTCGAATCTCATTTTTTATTGTGTAAATTCTTTAATCATGAATACCTCAGAACCTACATAGTTGTATGTACGTCAGTAAAGTCACAAAAATTAATGTATTTGATTCATTACAACCGTACTGGGCTGAGAAGCCCATATTTTCTCTAAACTGGTATTTTGCACGAGCAATCTTGGCGCCATTTTCAATTGTCTGCCGAATGAATATTGAATAATTCTTGATTTTACAAAAAGTAAGAGGAAAACCGAAGAATCTCAAGATGCATGTTAAAAGTAAAGTCCATAAGCTTTCATTTCGTATATCGCATGCCTTTGATCTTTTCTGTACATGCTTGCGACTATACAAAATGACCGACAGCGCCGGTCCCTTTAGCGAGTCGCCTTCTTTGTTTACTGTCGGAGTTTTGATCCAAATTATCATTCTACGAAATTCGGACTTCCCGATCGAAATCTTGCTAATGACTCCATTTCTGTTATGAATACAACTGAAAATGTGTAGAATTTATTATTTAACAGACCGTTTCAACAGAGTATTTTTCAGTTGAAAATTGTGTCAAAAGTAGGTGCCGACGGCCTGGCGAAGTGGAAAGTCAGCTGTGTTTTCTATCAAACTTAAACGCAAAGTTCTCCGCTTGGACGGCATCTTGGATAATGAAATTTATATGTATAAAAAGAGCGAGATGCCAGCTTTTTATTCATTACAAATTATCTCACGCTGTTTAGTATTTTTCATCAAAATAAAGGAAAATATGACGTAAGCTTGTTAAAAGTGGCTTTACTCTGGGACATTAATCAGCAATGATTTAGTACAGGAACAAAATTGTCAAATGTGACTTACTGCATTTTATTCCTTGTGTTCTGAGGTTTTCATCGATAGTAAATATGTGTTAATAGTTTGAACGGACAGCGAGCCAGACGACACTGAAGCCGCGATAGAAAACACAAATTTCTGTTGGTTCCGGCCTCGCGAGGCTCGTTTCGTCTTCGGCACCGTGGTGCTGGCTTTGCGGTCCGGTACATGCTTATAAAAGTAGAGCGTGGTGTGAGAATGGGAGAGTGTTCCCCTAGAGTTCCATGATGTGAGCGACTGGCGTGAGAGGCAGAGAGAGGGCGCGCTCAGTGCGCTGAGTGCTGAGAGCGAGAGAGTTCCCAGGCTGTGTTCCTGGTTTGAGCTCCTAGCCATGGGAGAGAAATAAAAGAAGAAAAACTCCACGTCGTCCACTGCGTCTTCTTGACTGGCTGTTGTCCCTTGGTTCCTGCACTTCTCACCATCTGCCTGTCTTCACCTGCGCACCCCTTACCCCTCCACACCATCACATATATATATGATGTTGTGTCCTTGATTAAATGGAAAGTAGAACCAGAGTGGTCCCCTTACCGGACAAGTATATATGGATTTACCCAGAATGCAACAGAGCTGGAAGAAACGATGGCAAGAAAATAAATACCTCCAACCGTCACCTTCAAGTCTTTGAAATCCTTATGCATGGCTGTGTTTACACACACGCACACTGCAAGCATCACAGACACTAAAATCTGGCGACGAGTGATCTACTGAAGCTACAAGCTAGCTTGAACCCAACCTCAAGTGACACTGTAAGTCGTTTTAGTTTGTCTGAACTTTTCGACCACGTAATCACGATCAGTTTTTACGTCACACAACGTTGAGTCATAGAACTGTAGTGTTGGAGTACACAGTGACTGTAACGATGTCAAACTTGCCGAATTTCGAACGTTTTGTTGTGCATGGGGAAGAGAATACAGGAGGCACTCGTTGGCGGAAATGGATAGGCAAGCTAGAAAACCTGATGACAGCAATGAACATTACAAATGATCAGAGAATGAAGGCTCTGCTGCTCCACTATGGCGGTGATGACATTTTCGAAATTCATGACGCCATGACAGATGAAGAAAAGGGCATAGGTGCAACTGACGATGAGGGCCATGCCATTGAGTACAAGACGCTCAAAGAATCATTCACTGCATATTTCACCCCCAAAAAGAACACTTCATTTGAGACTTTCAAATTTAGGCAAACAGTGCAGAAAGCAAATGAAACCATTGACTCTTTTTACACTCGACTCAGAAGCTTAGCAGCTAACTGTGACTTCCATGATATGGACAAAGAAATTCTGTCACAAATAATTCAAGGATGTACGTCATCACGTGTTCGTCGCAAGGCTCTCAAGGACAACCTCACCCTGAAGCAGGTCTTGGATGAAGCCCGCAGTTTTGAACTTTCAGAAAGTAGAGCCAGTGCCATAGAAAGCTCTGCAGCTGCCAATGCCATTGCTGGTGAAGATGTTGACTGTGCTGCCTATTCAGTCAGAGGTGGTAGACGCCCGAGACGTGGTCAACGCTCCAGAGGTCCAGGTCACCATCCAGCAGCCAATACAGGTCAACAACGGGCCCACAGCTCACATCTTGGTCGCCCTGCCTATGGCCGCAACCCCAGATCCAGCCGTGGTTCCCGCTATCATACTTCAAATCAGAGCGACAACACTGCGCCCTGCCGTTACTGTGGTGGCCCAGTGACCCATACACTATGTCCTGCAAAAGGGGAAAAAGTGTCGGCTCTGCAGAAAGCCCAATCACTTCGCACGTGTCTGTGAGTCTGCCCAGAGCCAGAAGATAAGGCAAATTGACCATATGCACGTTCACACAGCCGCTGACAATGCAGACAGCTCCAGCGAAGAGATTTTTAGCATCACCGAAAAGCGTGCATCGAAAGCGCCAATTGTTGATGTGTGCCTAGGTGGCACCGTGACCAGCTTCATCATCGACACAGGGGCGACGGTGAATATTGTCACAATAGACACATTCAAGAAGCTTGCCAACAGTGAGACATTGTATGGGCCTTGCCCGAAGGTCTACGCCTACGGTTCGAAAACGCCACTTCCAGTCAAGGCTGCATACAGACGAGCATTGCCTACAAAGAAAAGCAAACACGCGCAAAATTCTATGTAGTGGAAGCTGAAAACACCGACAATCTCCTCAGCGCAGACACAGCCCAAGCGCTCAACATCATTCAGTTCGCCCTGGCCTCCAAGACATCGACAGGCATCATTGATGACTTTCCAAGCCTATTTGATGGGAAATCAGGGAAAATCGAAGGTGTTCAAATCAAACTACACATCGACGAGTCTGCGCAGCCTGTGCATCAACGACACAGACGCATCCCCTTCCACATACGAAAAGATGTGGAACGAGAGTTGGAACGACTAGAGGAAGACGATATCATTGAGAAGGTGTCTGGCCCAACACCATGGGTTTCCCCGACCGTAGTAGTCCCCAAGAAACAGGGAGGTGTTCGTCTATGCATCGACATGCGAGAAGCAAATAAGGCTATCCAGAGGGAAAAGCACCCATGCCGACCATAGATGAACTGATCGCCGACTTGAATGGGTCTACCGTTTTCAGCAAATTAGACCTGTCAGGTGCATACCACCAACTACAACTCCACCCAGACAGCAAGTATATCACAACATTCTCTACACATGTTGGCCTTAGGCGGTACAAAAGACTTTTGTTTGGCGTGAACGCAGCAGCTGAAATGTTTCAAAATGCCATTGCTGAGATCCTACAAGATATCCCAGGGGCCAGAAATTTGAGTGATGACACCATCGTGCATGGTGCCACGGAAGCTGAGCATGACGAAAGCCTTCGGAAGACCTTGAACAAGCTGAACGAAGTTGGCGCTAAGCTGAACCGTGGAAAATGTGTCTTTTCGGTGAATGAACTCACTTTCTTCGGCCATGTGTTTGGCCAGAATGGTGTCTCAGCAGATCCGGAGAAGATTCAGACAATTGCCCAAGCTCATCCTCCTCAATCTGCAGCCGATGTGAGGTCCTTTCTTGGAATGACGCAATACGTTGCCAGGTTCATCCCAGCTACGCTACAATCACTGAGCCACTGAGACAGCTCACTAAAAAAGGACACTGTCTGGGCCTGGGACACCCCTCAGCAAAAGGCCTTCGATGAACTGAAGTGTGCACTGACCAGCGCACGCGTCATGGCTTACTTCAGCCCCCACAAGCAAACGGACATCCTGGTAGACGCCAGTCCAGTAGGTCTTGCAGCCATCATGACCCAAAACGGGCGACCGATCTGCTACGCCAGTCGTGCATTGACGGACACTGAGAAGAGGTACTCGCAAACAGAAAGAGAAATGTTGGCGATAGTCTTCGGTGTCGAGCACTTCCATCTGTACATTTTCGGATCCCCATTTGTGTTACACACAGATCACAAGCCTCTGATAGGAATTCTGAAGAACCGAAAACCTGCAACTGCTCGAATTGACCGCCTACGCCTTCGTCTCCTGCCCTACGAGATGGATTTACGGTACCGTCCTGGCAGAAATGAGCAAAACCCAGCTGATTTCATCAGCAGACATCCCACATCTGAGCCCAGAAGAGAGAACGCATCAGAGGCGTACATCAACTACGTTGCCCAGAATTGCATTCCCAAGGCAATGACTCAAGCAGAAGTTCGAGAAGCTGTCCTGCAAGATGATACACTACAGGAAGTGATGACAGCGGTGCAGACAGGAAAGTGGCACTCCCCTGACATAAAGGCTTTCGCCCGCTTCAAAGATGAACTGTCTGTACATGATGGACTTTTGCTACGAGGCCATAGACTGGTAATCCCACAGCAACTTCAGCAGAAAGTCATTGACATCGCCCATCAGTCCCACCAGGGGGTTGTCAGGACAAAACAACATCTCCGGGAGAAAGTATGGTTTCCTGGCATTGACAAGAGCGTCGAAGCATCTGTGAAGGCTTGTATCCCATGCCAGTCCTCACACCCAGGTCCCTCTAAGCGAGACCCCATACTTCCCACCCCACTCCCCTCCAAACCCTGGTCCCGCCTGGCAATGGACTTTGCTGGCCCATTTCCCTCAGGTGATTATCTCCTAGTCCTGATCGATGAATACAGTCGATACCCTGAAGTGGAAGTCGTCGGATCAACTTCACACAAGACTGTAACTTCCAAATTGGAGACCATCTTCGCACGCCAAGGGCTTCCAGAGGTGATCAAGACAGACAACGGTCCCCCGTTCAACGGAGCGGAATTCTCCACCTTCCTTGAACAACTTGGAATCCAACACAAGAAGGTCACTCCCTTATGGCCCGAGGCAAACGGTGAAGCCGAGCGGTTCATGCGAACTCTCAACAAAAACATCAGAGCCGCCACTGCAGCGAACCTGAACTGGAAGACACGGCTACCAGTTTTCCTGATGCAGTACCGTGCAACACCCCATGCCTCTACCAGTATGTCTCCCTTTGAGGCGCTCACCTGCAGGAAAATGAACACTGGCCTTCCTGCCGTTGACGCCACTACCACCCCTTCCCCCACCCACCCCCTCATTGCTCTCCATGATGCAAAGAGCAAACAGAAAATGACCTCATATGCCAACGCCAAGCGACATGCCATGCCCCATGATCTTCAGGTTGGAGATCACGTGCTGGTCAAGCAGCCAAAGACCAACAAACTCACCCCCCCCCCCCCCCCCCCTTTCAACCCCAAACCCTACACAATCATCATGAAGAAGGGAACCATGCTCACAGCCCAGCGTGGTTCGCGGCAAGTCACCCGCAACTCATCACACTTCAAACGCATTCCCCCAACCATCAACCGAGATGAGGACGCAGACAGCGAAGAAGAGGAGGAGAAAGATGAGACGACACCTCCAGCACCAGAACACCCACCAACTCCTGAGCGAGCTACGTCACAGCCCGCTCATCGCCCAACTCAAGATCAACGTAGACCTGCACCTCCGCCTGGTCTTTGCAGTCCCGCACCTGGTCCTCACACTCCTGAACCTGGTCTTCGCACTCCTGCACCTGGCCTTCACACTCCCATGCCTGGTCATCGCTTTTCTACACCTGGTCCTCGAGCTCCAGAGATGCTCTCAGCCCAGCCGATGGCCAGACCTGCCGTTGAACGCCGCTTGCCAGAACGACTAAAGGACTTCGTGCTGCGTGACCGGAGATTCCAGTCCTTGATGTTCCAGGCTCCAGTACTTTGTGTTGTATTTTGGAGTTAAGCCATATATACTCGCAGTCAAACATTCGCATACACACACAGAACATACAGGAGTTTTTGTTTGTGTTTTGAATAGTTTATTCTGACGGTTGTTGCAGTGAAAATTACATTTGGTAATTATGTATGAGATTTTAATGGACGAGCTAATGTTGAATTTTGGTGCTAAAGTATTTTTACCACCGTGCAAAGTTACACTTTGAATTTTGAACATATTAATGATCCCCGTCCATCAAAGAACATTGACTTGTTAGTAGTATTTGATTATTATATAGTTGAATGAGTAAGTTTGAATGACTCTAATGATATATTATATAAGTTAATTGATGATTTAAAAAGTTTAAGATTTTGCTTCTGGAGTTTGATGAAATTTTATTTGAACGTTGATAAAATTAATTTTAATTTGAGATTCACAAATGTAAATTTTGAATTGAAGTTTATAGTTTATGTTTTCCAGTGCGTTAAATGAAAAAAATTTAATTAAAGTTGGAGAGATGTTGTGTCCTTGATGAAATGGAAAGTAGAACCAGAGTGGTCCCCCTTACCGGACAAGTATATATGGATTTACCCAGAATGCAACAGAGCTGGAAGAAACGATGGCAAGAAAATAAATACCTCCAACCGTCACCTTCAAGTCTTTGAAATCCTTATGCATGGCTGTGTTTACACACACGCACACTGCAAGCATCACAGACACTAAATATATATATAGTTTAAACAAGTTAAAAGAGGAATCTTAAAACTATCTACAAATTTGTTTCGAGCGTGTTGCGCTGTCATCAGGATGACAGCGCAACACGCTCGAAACAAATTTGTAGATAGTTTTAAGATTCCTCTTTTAACTTGTTTTAACTGATGTTGCTCCCCAAGGGGTTGAGCGCTTAAAAAATTGTTTTAGGCATTTTAAATATACTGATCTATATATATATATATATATATGTATATATATATATATATATATATATATATATATATATATATATATATATATATATATATACATCCTCGTTATTTGGTCGTTATAGTCAACAAATCCGCACAAAACACTGACGTCAGCGATGCGTGTTACACAACCTGGTCCACATCGTCGCAATTCTCTCGTCCTACGGAATGGCGGTTGGGTTTCCCTGGTTTCTGCACATGGGTTTTCCTGGTTTCTGCACACACACACACACACACACACACACACACACACACACACACACACACACACACACATACACACACACACACACACACACACACACACACACACACATACACACACCAACACACACACACACACACACACACACACACACACACACACACACACACACACACACACACACTCACACAACACACCTTCTCCTCTCCTTCTTCCTCCTCCCAAGCTGCCAAAATGACAGTTGGGGCACATTTTTCCCGTACCCCCCCCCCCCCCCCCCCTCCCCTCATTGGAGCAGGATCCCCAGACCCTTTTGGAACCCTCCCCTCCCCACTTATGACTGATCGATCGCTGAAGTCGTGTCTTAGTCAATCAGTTCCGCCAGTGGCTTTTGCAGTAGTTGGTATTCTGTGTCCAGGACAGAGTTTGGACAAAAAGCACCGGGGACATAATAATAATAATGATAGTGAATACTTATACAGCGCCTATTCTCGGCTAGAGACCAAGCGCTAAGCGCTTTGCAATCAACACTCGTTTACACAACGGGCTGCCTACCTGGGTAGTGCCGACTGTAGAGCTGCCAGCTGGCGCTTCATTCAGTCATTTCCCGTGTCATTCAGTCACTATCGTTCACTCAATCTCCTTACTTCCTTCATTCTTTCCATTTCTCACGCAGGGTGCATGTATGTGTAACGTGACATCCATACCAACGGCCAAACTGGCCTACTCTTCCGAAAGGTGGTGATGGGATTTTACGTGTGTGCAAGATGTTATGCGTGCGTTCACACACGGAACCTCGGTTTATAGTCTCATTCGATGGACTGTATGGGAAATGGAGTCAGAACCAATGTTAACTCCGAGGGTTAAAAAAAAACCTGTACCGAAACGGCCCGGCGGAGATTCGAACCTGCAACCCCAGGATCACCAAGATTACGAGTCCGGCGCTCTACCAACTGAGCTATTCCGGCTCCCATCTTGGTCAGATTAGATTCTCTGCCACGCGTTATGCACAAGCTGCACTGCCCGTGACATGACACAGACAATGATGATGATGTTGCTTTCGTGGGTGTAGTTATGTAGGTGGAAGCAGGCGGGGGAGGGAGAGAGAGAGAGGGGGGGGGACAAAATGAGAGGAGTAGGAGTTATTCCACTGACGAGCCGTGGGAAAGAAGACAGGAAAGAAAACGAGAAAGAAAATTCCCGTGAAGATGATTTACCTGTCCAGGCGACGTGTCTTCTATTCATGGTTTTAGGTTAAAGTTCAAGGTTCAAGTTTCAGTTCCAAAGCAGCCTCATGGAGGCAGGAGCAGTGACCTGTCGGAGGGTCACCACGTCTGGGACATGGAACTCATCCTTCACCTCCCCCCGCCTTTAACTGTCCCTGAACTGAATTACATACCTGTTTACTATTGGCTTGACAAGGATCGTTTTCAAATCCGAAAAAAAAAAAGAGAAGAAAACGCACCCCACGAGAGGCTCGAACTCACAACATTCCGCTCCGCAGGCAAAGATGATCGTTTGACTTTCGGACCCTTCTACGCCGTTACTAACAGCTGTAACAGCCTGTAACGGTTTTTCTTCTTTATAGAATATCTCAGAAAGCACTTGGCCGATCTTTCTGCAAATTTGTAAATATGTTCATTATGGGTCAAGAATGATGCCCGATGTTTTAGTTTACCGTTACAGCCGTTACTAACGGCTGTAACGGCCTGTAACGGTTTTCTTCTCCATGGAATATCTCAGAAAGTACTTGGCTGATCTTTGTGAAAATTAACAGGTATGTTCATTATGGGTCTCAGATGATGCCCGATGTTTTGGTTTACCTCGTTATAGCCGTTACTAACAGCTGTAACAGCCTGTAACGGTTTTTCTTCTTTATGGAATATCTCAAAAAGTACTTGGCCGATCTTTCTGAAAATTTGTAGGTATGTTCGTTTTGGGTCAGGATGATGCCCCAAGTTTTAGTTTACCGTTACAGCCGTTGCTAACGGCTGTAACGGCCTGTAACGGTTTTTCTTCTTTATGGAATATCTCAGAAAGTGCTTGTCCGATCTTTGTAAAAATTAGCAGGCATGTTCATTATGGGTCACGGATGATGCCCGATGTTTTAGTTTACCGTTACAGCCGTTACTAACGGCTGTAACGGGTTTTCTTCCTTATAGAATATCTCAGAAAGTACTCGGCCGATCTTTCTGAAAATGTGTAGGCATGCTCATTATGGGTCACGAATAATGCCTGATATTTTAGTTTACCGTTATAGCCGTTACTAACGGCTGTAACGGCCTGAAACGGTTTTTCTTCTTTATGGAATATCTCAGAAAGCACTTGGCCGATCTTTCTGAAAATTTGTAGGTATGTTCATTATGGGTCACGAATAATGCCCGATGTTTTAGTTTACCGTTATAGCCGTTAGTAACGGCTGTAACGGCCTGTAACCGTTTTTCTTTTTTTAATAGAATATCTCAGAAAGCACTTGACCGATCTTTCCGAAAATGTGTAGATATGTTCATTATGGGTCACGAATGATGTCCGATGTTTAAGTTTACCGTTATAGCCATTACTAACGGCCCATAATGGTTTTCTTCTTTATGGAAAATCTCAGAAAGTTCTTGGCCGATCTTTCTGAAAATTTGTATGTATGTTCATTATAGGTCACAGACGATGGCCGATGTTTACCAGGATAGTCATTACGAACGGTTACACCAGTCCAAGACGGTTTTTCCTCTTTATGGAATATCACACGCGTATTCAGGATAAACTGGGAGTACGTTTATATGCTTTGCATCTTGTTGTTTCTTTGTTATCGTTGTCTCTGCCATTGCTGTTGTGTTGGGCTACATGATTTCGTCAAATTATGTCACTTTCGGATTGGGGCGCGACATGTAGCCTATCTGCTGCATCTGTCTGGTTGCCGTGGTTCTTTTACGTGCGTATGTCCCATGCACGTGGCTGGACCGTCGGGAAACTGTGTGACATTAACGCTTATTCCCTCGAACAGCACGAACCACTTTCCAGAGTGGATAATTGCTGCTTCTGTTCTGCAGTGTCCAATTGCCAGTGTGTGTGTGTGTGTGTGTGTGTGTGTGTGTGTGTGTGTGAGTGTGCGTGTGTGTGTGTGTGTTGTGTGTGTGTGTGTGTGTGTGTGTGTGTGTGTGTTGTGTGTGTGTGTGTGTGTGTGTGTGTGTGTGTGTGTGTGTGTGTGTGTGTGTGTGTGTGTGTGTGTGTGTGTGTGTGTGTGTGTGTGTGTGTGTGTGTGTGTGTGTGTGTGTTGTGTGTGTGTGTGTGTTGTGTTGTGTGTGTGTGTGTGTGTGTGTGTGTGTTTGTGTGTGTGTGTGTGTGTGTGTGTGTGTGTGTGTTTGTCTGTGTGTGTGTGTGTGTGTCTGTGTGTGTGTGTGTGTTTACTCTTCGAATATGTGGGTTCTTTTGTTCCCCTGGGGTGACAGACTGGTAGCTGAACACCTCAGCACAGGCCTTTCCTTATTCGCGTTATGGTTATCATCAAGCTTTCTAACACTGCACGCAAGTCTATGCGCTGTCTGATACAGGCACTGCGTTACGTTTTTCACGTGCATTTCGTTGGCGGGACTTTTTTTTTTTTTTTTTTTTTTTTTTTTAGCCCAGTCATTGACCGAGGCATAAAGATTTTGTTCCGTCACGGTTGACAGCTTAGTTGTCGCAAGATTTGCCAGAGGTCTTTATGCCTGCGATAAGACATCGACTGCACGATTTGCCAGAGGTCTTTATGCCTGCGATAAGACATCGACTGCACGATTTGCCAGAGGTCTTTATGCCTGCGATAAGACATCGACTGCACGAAGAAAATAGCAGTACACTGTCCCTTGTGTTGAACGCTGACGATACTATGTTGGTACCGCTCCCCTATAGCAGAAGAGTCCAATGACATGGATACTCTCGTGGCAAAATAATCCCTGTTCGTGTGGTGTCTTTCCTCGTCATTGCTGCGTGCACACGAGCAAGCGACAGTGTTCTCTTTACAGCTTTGCTGACAACAGGTGAGCCGCTGGTTTTAATTTCTGGTGACTTGAAAGTGTTTGTGCGTAATACTCTGCCGTCTCTCTGTCGGTGCTCTTTGTGTATAATGTCATGTAAAAGGATATTTATAGAGTGCTTCACCTCGCAAAAGCCCAAAGCGCATATTACAGAAACATGATAAAATACTAATTCTAACTCGAAGCACACACACACACACACACACACACACACACACACACACACACACACACACACACACACACACACAAGCATGCGCACGCACGCGTGTGCACACACAGACTTGTGTTTGTGTGTGTGTGTGTGTGTGGTGTGTGTGTGTGTGTGTGTGTGTGTTCCCTGGTTAAAGTGTTGGAGGGAGATTGTAACCGGTTATTCTGCACTTTGTTAGTCTCTCTCTCTCTCTCTCTCTCCTCTCTCTCTGTCTCTCTCTCTGTCTCTCTCTCTCTCTCTCTCTCTGTCTCTCTCTCTCTCTCTCCTCTCTCTCTCTCTCTCTCTCTCTCTCTCTCTCTCTCTCTCTCTCTCTCTCTCTGCAGTTACAGTATTTCATCCTCACACAGTGCGGTGAAATCATAAACGTGTCGGACCTACACACATCAAGTCACAGTTATAAAAAAGGTCCTGCCGCTGTTCCCCAGGTTCTTTGTTCCCCAGTCTCTATATTCCCCAGTCCCGCTGTTCCCCACAAGAAAAAAATCGAAATCCAGTCCCTAAGTTCCCCAGTTTCGTTGTTCCCCACCCTGTGGCGATCCCGCTGTTCCCCATTCCCGCAAATCCCCGTCCCGGTGTTCCCCAGTCCCGGTGTTTCCCAGGCTCGCTGTTCCCCAAGTTTTTGCCGTTGGTGGTGTGGGGACATGCCAGTTTGCCGCGTGCCAGATTGCCGAACACACGACGCCGCCGCGCTTTTAAAAGGAGGAGGTTTGTAAGGAGGGAATTATCCCTCGATGAAGCTGTGTCCCAGTCTACTCCAGTCTGATCGATGATCTCATCAAAATAAAGGCCGTAGCGAAGCTATGGGGTTGATGCTGAAGGCTGAAGAAACGTAAGCCCGAAGGGCTGAGAGAGTGCTCACACATCATTCGGCACGGTGGCACGGCGGCAAACTGGGCCGTACCCGGTGGTGTTGGTGGGTTTTGCCGACTTAAACGTTGTTACTGTTGTTTTCATTGCTATAGGCGAGGCAGTGGGCGGGCGGGGTGGGAGGGGGAAGGAGGGGGAGGGTTGGGGTATTGGGGGTGGAGCGGGAGGGCCGTAGAAGAGGGGTTTCATGCCGACTGGACAGCGCTGGAACCAGCAGGCCAGCACTTGCATGACCCCATCTGGCCAGAAATCTTGTATAATAGGACTTTAACTCGCAGTAGGTCTAGCACTACTCCCCTCCCCCTCCTCCTACCCAACACTCACACGCACGCACGCATCCGTGCACGCACACACAGACACCAGGCGAATGTGGGATGTGCCCGGCGCAACCTCTCCTTGTACAGTAGGGCCCGTACTGGCGCTAACGTGCATTGAAATCTGTTTGGGGAACAGCGCTACTGGGAACAGAGAACCTGGGGAACAGCGGTACGGGAACAGCGGCACGCTTTTTCGGTCGGGGAACATCGACACTGGGGAACAGAGACACGGGGAACAGCGCTACTGGGGAACATAGAACCCGGGGAACACCGGCACGCTCCCTTATAAAACGTACTGAAGTGACAAAGTGCGCTAGTCCTACAAACACCAGAACGCGATAGAGACCGATAGAGAGAAAGGCAAAGAGAAATACGTATACACATGTGCCGATAGAGGGGGTGGGGTGGGGTAGGGCTGATAGAATAGAGGTCAGAGCAACAAGAGAAACAGAACAGAAACAGATTCATAAAGAGTGAGCAGATGGAGAGAGAGCGATCGAGGAATATAACGAAGGAGACTGACAGACTGAGTTGGGAGTGTACAGTGAGCGAGCGAGCGACCGAGAGAGAGAGAGAGACAGAGAGAGAGAGAGAGAGAGAGAGAGAGAGAGAGAGAGAGAGAGAGAGAGAGAGAGAGAGAGAGAGAGAGGGAGGGAGGGAGAGAGAGAGAGGACACACACAAAGAGCCGTGTAGACAGATTCGAGAGAGCAACCGAAAGAACAAGAGAGATATTGACACACGGAGAGAGTCGAGAGAAACACGCAGAGCAAGAGAGAAAGACGGAGAGAGAGGTACAGAGACGGACGGATGCGGAGGATTCATTCGTAGCAGACCTTGGCCCATTATGATAGATGTGAAATAACAGAAGTCGACAAACACCAAGCACAAAAATCAACATTCAGATCCAGGAGGGAGAGTGCAGACTTCCACCAACATCGAAGTCCATTGCTCGTTGGATCGGGGTTGAACAAATCTCTTAAGTTGAATAGATAGCGATTCATTTAAGGATAATTTTTTTAGATGAGATCCATGCGTTGTTCCTTGTGAAATTAATCCCCCAAAATGTTAAAAGATATAATTCCTATCTCGCAATATTAGATTTAAAAAAAAAACAACAACCTTGGATCCGCTCGTTGATCCGAATCCAGTCCAATATCGAATGCCTTCGTCTTTGAGTACCACTTCCCCTATCCATCTTGTTTCATGAAAAAGAAGGTTCATTGTGTGTGTGTGTGTGTGTGTGTGTGTGTGTGTGTGTGTGTGTGTGTGTGTGTGTGTGTGTATGTGTATGTGTGTGTGTATGTGTGTGTTAGTGTGTGTGTGTGTGTGTGTGTGTGTGTGTGTGTGTGTATGTTAGTGTGTGTGTGTGTGTGTGTGTGTGTGTGTGTGTGTGTGTGTGGTGTGTGTGTGTGCGCGTGTGTGTGTCATCTTGCTGACAGACAGACATATCAACCAAGAGACGCGGATGAAAAGATAACCCTCTTCGCGGAGGTAGTCGCACAGATCCAGGGAAACCGCAGACCTCCGCCGAGGTCGAACAGATCCCGGATCTGCATAGCGGATCCGCACCAAAATTTAATGTGTTCGACCTTTGGGGGTCACATGCTATCCATCCACCAAGTTTTGCACACAAAAGAAGATCGGTTCAGTTTGGCGGAATTTTGCTGACGGGTCTTGGATCCTTTCTTTGATGTGGACTGGCATCAAATTTTAACAGCATCTTTGTTGAACCATATTCTGTCTTTGCACCATGTTTCGTTAACCAGTTTCGTGGTTTTTGCACAGTATTGCTGACAGACAAACAAACGAATGTGACCAATATGGGTGAAAACATACCACCTTGCCGGAGGTCATTAGAAGGGTGCTCGGGAGATGGCAGTACTCCAGGATCGTCTGATATAGCGTCACGTTATCCTCCATGTGTGGATCCACGTTCAAATCCATTGTATATCTCTTGAAATATCTCCGAAACTACCGTATATAGGTTTAAACTGTGTCTGTGTAAATCCTCTTTGTCTCAGCTACACTTTTGTTGTAGCTGCTTGGCTTAATTTCTTACTGTGTTGTGACTGAATACCCCCTCCCCCCCCCCCCCCCCCCCCGGCTCTCACATCTTTATGTTCTCACTTCCTTATGAATGTTATTTTGTATAATTGGATCCGGGTTGTCGTTCTTGTCTGCACCAAAACTTCCTAGAAATCAACACATCGAATGAAGCTAGCTTTCACGATGAGCTCCATACGCCGTTTCTTGAGAACTTCCAGAAAAAAAATGTGGAAAAATGGCCTGTTTCAGAAAGTGGAAAAGAAATCCTAGATAGGCCCGCTGACCTGGATTGGCACCAGAATTCAGTGGGTTCTTTGTAGGATCACATAATCACCGTACCGCCAAGTTTTGTGACAATCGGTTCAGGAGGTTCTGCGTAAACTTGCTGACGGACAAGTTTCAAAACGGAGTGACTGAGGGCGGAAAACGAAGCCAAATTTGAAAAGAGAGGGGGTTAGTTACCGCCAAGGACACAGACAAACAAAGTACAGGACTAGACACAATGCGTTTCGACCTCTTGGGTCTTCTTCAGGTTAGGACAGTGACCAAGAACAAGAAACCACTTCACTGGTGTTAGCTGCTTCTCCTGTTCGTCTCGCAGTCAAAAATGCATTGTGTCGAAGTCCTGTGCTCTGTTTGTCTGTGTCCTTGCTGTAACTAACCCCCTCTCTCTTCACATTTTGCTGACAGACAGACAAACGTACAAGTATGGATGACAACGTCACCTCCGTGGCGGAGGTCGCCAGAAGAGCAGGTGGGAGAGCGCAGGCCACTGTCAATGTCAAGCAGATCCTTCAATCCGGATCCCCGCCGCTATTTACTAGTGTTTCTGTCAGTGTCAAGCAGATCCTTTAACCCGGATCCCCGCCAGTATTTACTGGTGTTTCTGTCAGTGTCAAGCAGATCCTTTAACCCGGATCCCCGCCAGAATTTACTGTTTTTTCTGTCAATGTCAAGCAGATCCTTTAACCCGGATCCCCGCCAGTGTTTACTGGTTTCGTATTTGGACCTAGAGCATTTTTTTAAATATATTCTAGCATTAAATTTTGTGAAAATCGCTTCAGAAGTATTTGCCTGAGTTTTGCTGTCAAAGCAACCAAACGACAGCCTTAATGGAGGCAAGAAGGTATTAAGAACACGGTGCACCAAACGACAGCCTTAATGGAGGCAAGAAGGTATTAAGAACACGGTGCACCAAACGACAGCCTTAATGGAGGCAAGAAGGTATTAAGAACACGTTGCAGAAACGAGCGGGGGGGGGGCAGAGAGAGAGAGAGAGGGGGGGGGGAGACAGACAGACAGGCAGGCAGACAGAGAAGCAGAGAGAGGCAAATAGGGGAGAGAGAGAGAGAAAGAGAGAGAGAGAAGAGAGAGAGAGAGAGAGAGAGAGAGAGAGAGAGAGAAATACACTCAGACAGACAGACAGACAGACAGAAGAGAAACAGAGAGGGGGCAAATAGGGAGAGAGAGAGAGAGAGAGAGAGAGAGAGAGGAGAGAGAGAGAGAGAGAGAGAGAGAGAGAGAGAGACGCAGAGCGAGCAAGACGGACAGAGATCGACAAAAAGTCACGCTCGCTCCTTTTCAAAACGTGATGTGAGGGGGGGACAACCTCACGCGGACACTGATGAAACCGAGCCGAGATTCCTCCCTGGTACATTTCCCGGCCAGTACCGGTTTATGTTTGTTTTGTCACCCTGTGGGCCGTGGAAGGGGGGAGAAGAGGGGGGGGGGGGGTGTGGATGTGGACAATTGAAAGAAAGTAGAAAGGTGAACAGGTCGTTGATGGTTAGTACAGGCGTTTAGAGAGGCAGGGTGGGTAGGTTAAGTGCAAGTGTCGGTGACGCGGTGGCGGTGTTGTGTGGCGGCTGTTTCTCCTTTGTTGGCTGGCATGTCTCGGCTCGCCCCGACTGTCTCCTGCTGTCGCTCCGCTCGGTCTGCCTCTCTGTTTGTTTCATCTTGGACTTCCTTGACACCACTGAGGGGACACAGAGAGAGAGAGAGAGAGAGAGAGAGAGAGAGAGAGAGAGAGAGAGAGAGAGAGAGAGTGAGAGAGAGAGACAGACAGACAGACAGACAGACAGACAGACAGACACAGAGAGACTGAGAGAGACACAGAGAATGTGTGTGTGTGTGTGTGTGTGTGTGTGTGTGTGTGTGTGTGTGGTGTGTGTGTGTGTGTGTGTGTGTGTGTGTGTGTGTGTGTGTGTGTGTGTGTGTGTCTGTCTGTCTGTCTGTCTGTCTGTCTGTCTGTCTGTCTGTCTGTCTGTCTGATTGTGAGACAGAGATAGAGAAATAGAGAGAGGTGGGATCGTCTTCCATGGGCTACGCTGCTGGGCAGTCTTCGTTGGTGGGTGGGGCTGAACCATGTAACTGTGAAGACTGGCATCCGAGGACAGTGGCATCATTGCAAGATGCTGTGGTGGTGTGGACGTTGAAGCCTTTCTACGGTCCCTGGCCTGTTCCATCCGTTTCCTCCAGCTCTTCTCAAAGGAGGCGAAGGCCTTCTCTTGTCGAGATTCGCCATTTGCTTCTGTCCTTTGCATGGGATTCAGATTCTCTCGGGAGAATACTGCCGTAGTTCAGGTTATCTTTGGCACAGTCCTATAATTCTTGAGCTTTTCATCTTCCTGTGGACCTGAGCGAGTATCCCGTGCAGGATCTGTCGTGGCATGCAGACCACGTCCATGTTGATCACATGTTCCGTCCATCTCAGCCGGCTCATGAGGACCATGGCTTCGACACTGGCTAGTCCGGTTCCGACCAAAACTTCTCGCATGGTCGCCTCGTTCTGCCGTCCGATGCCAGATTACTCGAAAGCGTCTTATATGGAAACTCTCGAGCTGCTTGATGTGCTTCCGGTACAGCTTCCAGAACTCACAGGCATACAGAAAGCTGCCTCAGTATGCTTTGGCCTTAGTTGCCGTTTCAGCAGTTCAATGCAGGAGAGCAGAGGTGCCCACATGTTTCACCAGTATGCTCACGCGTGTCGCTGTCTGCGTGAGCAGGAAACCATCACCAGATCTAATATTCCACAGGTAAGTGGAGTTGTCCGCTTTCTCTGGCTAAGTGCCAGCAAAATCTAAAACTGGAGGAACTACGAGCCTAGGCAGCCATATGTTTTGTTGAAAATGATGGTGAGCCCAAAACGTCTGAAGACTAAAACAAATCTGTCGACGATAAGCTGAAGATGGGCGGTTGAGCGCGCCATGAGGGTGCAATCGTATGCAAAGAGTGCCTCAGTCAGCAGCTTTTGAGCACCTTGGTCCTGGCGTTTCAATCGTCAGAGGTCAAAAAGAGAGCCATCCATTCTATATCTGAGGCAAACTTCTTTCTGAAGAGCATGTATGTAGTTTAGCATACACCTAAAAAAACAACCAGGTTAAAGAGCACTGGAGAAGGTGTGCAGCCCTGCTTCACTCCGTTGGAGATGCTGAAAAGTGTTGAGATATCGCCCCCGGCAAGGACATAGACAACTCTATCATTATGGAACAAGCACGGGAGCTGAAAGAGTTTTCCTGGACAGCCGAATTTTGCGAGGATATTATTGAGACTACTACTCTGTTTATAATATCGAAGGCCTTTGTAGGGTCGAAGAATACCACTGCTCGGTTAATGGACCTGGCCTGTCTCACCTTAAAGACCATGTCGGTTGTGCTGAGGGCTGGTTTGAAGTAAAGTTTACCCTCTGGCAGTGTCTGTTCGAAAAGGAGCTGATCAGTTGGCTCAGGACTTAATGCCAAATTTTTGCCAGCTGAGGAATTTTTCTGCAGTTCCCACAGTCTGTGTTGTTGTCTTTCTCAAAGAGAGAAACACCGTGAGGATCTCTGACGTCCTGTGGCATACTCTTTTTCCACAGATGCTTGTTAAGGTTCTTGGGGAAAATCATCCACAGTCTCAGGGTCTGCTGCTTTGAAGAGTTGTAGCAGGAATGTCGTCCCTCCCCGACGTCTTCCCAGACAAGACAGTTTTATTGGCCTAATCCAAACGGGGTTCATGTCAAGATGATTCATTGTGGGCTTGTGCTCGACCGATTGTTTGGTCTGCAGTGAAAGGCCTGTTTGAAGAGTGGAGGATTGATCTCTCCAGTGTTCAAGGATGTTGCCTTTGTCTTGAACCTAGAGTCTCAAGTTGATCTGATGGGATGAGCAGAGTAGTGCAGGTCTTCTGCATACGTTACACAGCTGTCAATGAGCTGAAAAGCTCCGTAGAGTTCTTTGTGTCCCAGTATTACTGACCTGATCTGTCTGTCGACCCCACCAGCCATCCTTCATCGTGTGGAGCTTTCTCTGTGCTACTTTCTCAGGGTCCTTGAAGCGGTGCCCTTTTCGTTTGAATGTGGAATGATGTCATAATGCCATTCAGTGAAAGCTGTCGCTGCTATCCACACCAGTCTCGGTAAATGTGTACTTCAGGTCTGAGGACGTCATTTGCCGACCGTATTCTACGTGTTTGAATTAGTTTCATTTCTCTGTGGGGTCTACATTTGATGCTTCATGTGGATTCGGTGTATCAGAGCTGTCACCCTTCCTGGGTACTCCATGCGCGAGTAGAGAAGGAGGGGCGGGGTAACCTCAAGATTCTTGTCAAACCAGACTTTCATTTTTTTATGTAACCAAGGTGGATTCAAAAAACTGTTGAAGATGAGTCATATGTTTTACTGTTGATGCTTGGTTGTGTGTGTGTGTGTGTGTGTGTGTGTGTGTGTGTGTGGTGTGTGTGTGTGTGTGTGTGTGTGTGTGTGTGTGTGTGTGTGTGTGTGTGTGTGTGTGAGTGTGTGTGAGTGTGTGTGTGTGTGTGTGTGTGTGTGTGTGTGTGTGTGTGTGTGTGTGTGTGTGTGTGTGTGTAATCACTTCTTAGCCAGCAGCTCTTTTCCAGTATTTTAGACAAGATCAGATTTTATTTCCAAACCATCTGTGGTTTTCTTTGCTCTGTTTTAATGTA
Organism: Conus ventricosus; assembly: GCA_018398815.1. NCBI lineage: Eukaryota > Metazoa > Mollusca > Gastropoda > Neogastropoda > Conidae > Conus > Conus ventricosus. The sequence goes on along the minus strand of CM031608.1, from coordinate 82,206,492 downwards.
ACTTTCTCTCCAAGGAAAATCACAGTGTCGTCTGCGTACTGACAGACTTTGTTTGGAGTCCTACCCATTCCAATTCTTTTCATTTTGTTGATTTTACTATGAAAAGTCCGATAATTTCTGCGCAAATAATATATGAACAGGATAATACTAGCCTCCATGTCTGTATCTGTAATTAACGGAAACCAAGAATGCACTTATTTTCATTCACTTGTGTAGCAGAAGTTGTCTGTATTTTTGTTTCAGACTCAAGGAAGTCATCCATTACAGCGTGTCTGGACAAAATCCAGAACTTTGTTTCACTTGAAAGATTAAATTTCAACTTAAAAGCATCGATTTGTTTTTTCCAGAATCTATCCACGGAAGTAATCCAGTGACTGTATGATCTATGATAATGCAAATAATGTTATACATCAGTCCTGTATTGTCACCACTGAACGACCAACCACAACACTGCTTGATTTAATTGAATGCTGGTTGGATAAGTTCATTTAAAAGGGTCTTTTCGTTTCAGCGATCAACGTGTGTTGGCGGCTTTAGAACTGTATTTCTCGTGTTTTCATGGTTTTGTCGTCAAACACATATTCACGTGGACTTCACGGTCGGCTCAGCAACAGACTTAAAACGCCTGAAGAAAACTAGGAGCCTCTGTCCCAGCTCCACGTCATCCATCCGCATCCCCATCACCATCCCCATCCCCACCACCATCCCCAACCCCGTCCCCATCCCCATCCCCATCGCCATCCCCATCACCATCCCTATCCCCATCCCCAACCCCGTCCCCAACCCCCTCCCCATCCCCATCCCCACCCCCACCACCATCCCCAACCCCGTCCCCAACCCCATCCCCATCCCCATCCCTATCCCCATCCCCATCCCCATCCCCACCACCATCCCCATCCCCAACCCCATCCCCACCACCATCCCCATCCCCATCCCCAACCCCGTCCCCAGCCCCATCACCATCCCCATCCCCATCCCCATCCCCATCCCCAACCCCATCCCCACCACCATCCCCATCCCCATCCCCAACCCCGTCCCCAACCCCACCACCATCACCATCACCATCCCCATCCCTATCCCCATCCCCATCCCCATCCCTATCCCCATCACCATCCCCATCCCCATCC
>CM031608.1:82195365-82197865 GCA_018398815.1 Conus ventricosus | reverse complement strand
TTCATGTTCAATTTCGATAATATTTGGTTTTTCTATGTTTTTCATTCCGTGTTTAATGTTGATAGTGTGGTGTAAGTCGTCTGGAGGGTTGTTTGCTAGATCATTTGTGTCATGATAATAAAATGTCCGTATTAATGCGTGCGTGCGTGCGTGCGTGCGTGCGTGTGTGTGTGTGTGTGTGTGTGTGTGTGTGTGTGTGTGTGTCTCTCTCTCTCTCTCTCTCTCTCTCTCTCTCTCTCTCTCTCTTTCTCTCTCTCTCTCTCTGTGAATGAATTTATCCTGGTAACAGGACCAGATCAACCTTTCTGACTCCATTTCAACAAGATGACACAAATCATTCCAATCATTATGGAAGGATCACTTTGTGCGATGTCGGTAGTTATATGTATGGATCGGTAGTAAACAAGAGAACATCGGAATTGATTGAGCTGAACAACGGAACAGGTGAATACCAAGTAGATTTTAGGAAGATTTATGTAGTACATTTGACCATATGTTTCTTCTTTTGCCGCTGTTCAGAAGCAATATTCACATAGTCGTGAATCATATTTATCATATATATTGACTTCGGAAAAGGCCTTTGATTCGATTTCCAGAAAACTTCTATGGCCAATACTCTCTCGCAAAATAGGATTAAAGGCAAGTTTCATAGCTGTGTGAAAAGCATGTATGATAAGGCAAACACAATTTGTAGGGCAAAATTCAGTGGGTGTATTAGATGTACGAATTATGTTAAAACAGGACGACGTTTGAAGTCCTCTCCGCTCTGTGGTATCGATGAATTACCTGTAGAGAGGACTGAGAAGGGAAACACATGGTGTTTCATTTGATTTGACGGAAGTATTATTAGAGCATTTCTTTTGCAGCTGATATTGTTGTGTTATCCGGAACTGTTTACAGCCTCCAGACCAGTTACACTGTGTGACCCAGTAGCTAATAGGGTAGACCTTGATGTAAGCATGAACAAACAAACAAATTATAGTTGTTCGTAAATGTGCGTATCTAGTGTCAGACGAAAAATGGTTTTATGTAAATATCAAATTGCGGTTGCAAACGCCTACAGGTAAAACTGGTTTTATGTAAATGTTGAAATTGCGGTTGCTAAAGCCTACAGGTATCTGATTATATTTTGGTTTTCATGTACGGACCTCGATGTTGTGAGCGAGGAAAAACGAGCTGTTAGGACTATTTAAAATTCATTGTATGCGTTTGAAAACAAGACGGGAAAAAATATTTAAGTTATTTGAAGCCCAGGTACAGCCTGTAGTTTTGTATGGTGTCAATATTTGGGGTTTGGAGGAGGCACATGACATTGAGAAATTTCACTTAATTGCTATGAAACGGCTTTGACATGTCGACAGATGCACTCCAAACAATTTGATTTATGGCGATCGAGGTAGATTTGCTTTCTATTCAAATTCATACGTAAAGTGTGTTAGCACTGTGATAGATTAAAGGGAATATAGGCCATCTGTCAAGGCATGTAACACTTTGTTTGACCTGATTACGAATAGAGTAAAAAATGTGGCATCATATACCCGCAAATGTTTACATAATGAAGTTTTGGTGGTGGTGGTGGTTGGTTTTTTGGTTAGTTGGTTTGTTAGTTTTTTGTTGTTGCTGTTGTTGTTGCTGTTGTTGTTGCTGTTGTTGTTGCTGTTGTTGTTGCTGTTGTTGTTGCTCGGCTAGAACTAGTTGTTCGTCGCTCAGAAGTTTTTTCTTGTTTCAAACAATGACTAATAGATCAAACAATGACTAATAGATCAAACAATGACTAATAGATCAAACAATGACTAATAGATCAAGCAATGACTAATAGATTGTAGATAGCCGGGCAGGGACAGCCATATTTAAAATATCGAACGAATTTCTTTATACAGAGGGAGGGAGTCCTTAAATTTAGAGTCTGTTCACACTTGATGATTTTAGACTTAAAAGAAAGGAGCGAGTGGAACGGGAGCGTTCACAAACATCTGTTAATTTGATGCATGGAAAGCACTTTTGCTGTCTGCACAATTTCTGGTTTGTGGGTTATTGTTGTGAAAGAATCATGTACAGTCACATCTACGTTCGATTCTTTTCATAATGAAGTTGATACTGAACAGTGATAAAGACTATGGTCCACTAACAGAAGGCTTGAAAGATTGCATACTACATTTTGGGAAAATTTGGGTTTCCACGAATTCAGTCGAAGCTTGTATATCAAAGATGACAAATATCGTGGACATGATTTATACTTCGTGGACATGATTTCAAGCTTCTCTGGAAGGTGTTCGCTGTTCACGCATTTTTCCAATAACGAATCGATTTCTCGAACATCAAGTTTTAGATTACTCTCAGGCGTTTTTTTAACGCACCATCTCTAGCTAAATTATCTGCAGTTTCATTACCAGATATGCCACAGTGTGATGGAATCCAGCAAAAAGATACCCCAATTCCTTCAACGTAATAACATGTACGTAATGTCTTAAATCAAAAAGTAAATCTTTTCTTATTTTTG
>CM031608.1:82187865-82190365 GCA_018398815.1 Conus ventricosus | reverse complement strand
GGACATGAGGGAGGGCTGTATGTACAGGTATGGGGCGGTGGGATACAATAAGCACTAGGGTAGGACCCATTTCCATGATTTGCATGAAGCAGTCAGGCGGCTAACAGGCATGAAAGTACATGCTGGAAAAGCTTCCAGACACTGATGGAAGAAAGAAGTACTGGTAAAGAATTCCTCCTATGCTGTGATTCGGACTCAGTATGAAAGGGGTATGGGGAGGGGGTGGCGGGTGGATGGGCTGAGGATGAACCAATGGGACTTTAAGTGTCTGAATGACAACCTTCGCTGGTAGTACCTGGGTTCACTGACCTCCGCTCGGCTTTGTGACAGGACGCTATCGCCTGTCAACGAGTCCATTTTCGTCTTCTCCCTGAATCACATCAGTACAACTCGGCTTGACTGTATTCGTTCATCCTTGGTATGAAACTTGTATGGCGTTGAACACTGTGGCTTTCTCTTCAGTACGGGAGAGGGGTGGGGTCGAAATTTGATACACGTCATGGATTTTACGTTGTCAACCGCTCCTGTTGACCGGTTGGTTCGTCTGTGTGTTTGTCACAAATTACACAGAAATTGCTGAACCCATTTTAACCAAAAAGAGGGAGGGGGGTGGGGGCGAGTCGTGGGGGGGGGGGGGGGATGAAATGCGGCCCAAGAAGACCCCATGAAATTTTGATCCGCAAGCGGGTCAGATGTTCAGAGCTGAGATTCGTTCGACAAAATCATTACAAATTTGTCTCTGAATACGAACAGACACTGCATAGATACTGATAACGAATGGGTGATTATGTATCATACCGTAATATTTCCTTGGGATCTGAATACTTTCTAGTGATATCTTGTATTTTTCATCACCTTTTTTGTTTTCTGTAGCTGGGAAGCAGCTCTTTCAGATGATATCTACAGTGACGTCCCCTGGTGCAAACAATGATGGTGTCACTTATGAACTGGTTCGGCCGGTGGGATCCAGGATCCGTTCGACCGTTGCGGAGGTCTGCGCTTTCCCGAGTAACCTTCGTCTTTTTAGCCGGGGGGCAGGGAGGGGGGGGGCGGTATCTTTTACACTCGTGTTCAACATGCACGCCCACTTAGATGATATCGCAGAGGGAATAACTATTCCACAACAGTTGGGGGGTGGGGTGGAAATATCTATATATCACTACTATGCTGAAACCGCCAGACGAGGGTTGGTAGAGTTGGTCTGTGAACGTCACATTCTCTCTTTTTTTTTTCCACTTGTTGGGCGCTTCCGGGATTCAAACTGTCAACATGTGACTCCCAGGTCTGTGCTCTTACCACTGAGCCAAGCAATAATGCGTGTCTAAAATGATTCGTGCCTTGTTTCATACCGCTCCTCCCGTGGCTGACAGCTTACTTATCACATGCCGTACTGTCAAACATAGCCAGAGAGCTGTGAGGACCTGCCGCCTGTGATACGTTTTGGCATCGTGGGTGGTGAGAGATGTGTATTCATTGGTGGATGTGTGCCGTTCAAACCTCATTAAGATTATGTTTTGTTGTTTGGCGCGCGCACTCACCCCCCCCCCCACACACACACACACACACACATACACATACGCACGCACGCACGCACGCGCGCGCACTCACACACACAAACACGCATGCATACACGCACGCACGCACGCACAAACACACACATGCACGCACGCACGCACACACACACACACATACACAGACACGCGCGCGCGCGCACGCGCATACACACCATACACACGCACACACACACACACACACACACACACTCAAAAGAAGCATGAAAACATGTGTATGGTATGAATCTATTGAAGGCAGAGAGAAGAGTGTTTGCGCTCATTTCTGTCGCAGTTGGAGACAGTGTTGACTTGATGTCGCAGTGGAAGACAGTGTTGACTTGATGTGTATGTGGGAGACAGTGTTGACTTGATGTGTATGTGGGAGACAGTGTTGACTTGATGTCCCAGTGGGAGACAGTGTTGACTTGATGTGTATCTGGGAGACAGTGTTGACTTGATGTGTATGTGGGAGACAGTGTTGACTTGATGTGTATGTGGGAGACAGTGTTGACTTGATGTGGATGTGGGAGACAGTGTTGACTTGATGTGGATGTGGGAGACAGTGTTGATTTGATGTGGATGTGGGAGACAGTGTTGACTTGATGTGGCAGTGGGAGACAGTGTTGACTTGATGTGTATGTGGGAGACAGTGTTGACTTGATGTGTATGTGGGAGACAGTGTTGACTTGATGTGGATGTGGGAGACAGTGTTGATTTGATGTGGATGTGGGAGACAGCGTTGACTTGATGTGGATGTGGGAGACAGTGTTGACTTGATGTGGATGTGGGAGACAGTGTTGACTTGATGTGGCAGTGCGAGACAGTGTTGACTTGATGTGGATGTGGGAGACAGTGTTGACTTGATGTGGCAGTGGGAGACAGTGTTGACTTGATGTGGCAGTGGGAGACAGTGTTGACTTGATGTGGCAGTGGGAGACAGTGTTGAC
>CM031608.1:82172865-82177865 GCA_018398815.1 Conus ventricosus | reverse complement strand
TTTTCTTTTTTTTTTTTTGACTAGAGAGTTGACTTAAATGTGGTGACAGCCCTGATATGGCCCTTTCAGTCGGCTGGGCTGTAAGCAGCATTCTCTCTCTCTCTCTTCTCTCTCTCTCTCGTCTCTCTCTCTCTCTCTCTCTCTCTCTGAAACCATACATTTGGATGAAAACGTGACTCGGTGTGAGCACCTCCAGTGTGACTGGGCAGAACAGATATTCTTTTCCCCGCTTTGAGGATAAGCAACCGGGGGAAAAAAAAAGCGGATCCCAGACTTTTGCCGCATAATGGCGTCTCACGCCACCAGTCCCCAGACTTCACCGCACAATGGCGTCTCACGCCACCAGTCCCCAGACTTCGCCGCATAATGGCGTCTCACGCCACCATCCCCCAGACTTCGCCGCAACATTGGCGTCTCACGCTACCAGTGTCCCCAGACTTCGCCGCACAATGGCGTCTTCTCACGCCAACAGGTTCCCCAGACTTCGCCGCATAATGGCTCTCACGCCAACCGTCCCCAGCCTCAAGTTCGGCAGTCAATATGCGGGTCAAAGGTTGATACCCTTGAGGTTATTAACATTGGCTTGGCGATATAATTGAGGGTCATGAGAATACTGTGCGTTGTTTTTGTGGACCTTCTGTCTGTGTGAGGTGGTTGCCCGCGGCTTTTTTTTTTCTTTCCTTATTGATTCTCTCTCTCTCTCCTCCTCTCATCGTCCCTCCTCTCCTCTCCTCCGCCTCTCTCTCTCATCCTCTTCTCGTCCTCTCTACATCGTCGTCTCCCGCTCTCTCTCTCCGTCGATAGGTTTGGGTTGATGCTGATGCTTTTTTTTAGAGAGAGAGAGAGAAGAGAGAGAGAGACAAGAAGGCTTTTTCTTTCAAACAATGCTGAAGATGATGACAGGAGCTCTCTAAGGCTGACTGGGTTGCAAACAACAGTGAATGTGAATGTGTGTTTGAGGAGAGAGAGAGGAGAGAGAGAGGAGAGAAGAGAGAGAGAGAGAGAGAGTGCGTGTGCGTGTGTGTGTGGTGTGTGTGTGTTTGTGTATAATATAATTATTTGCGCGTGCGTGTGGATGTTTGTGTGTGCCTGTATGGTGTGTGTGTGTGTGTGTGTGTGGTGTGTGTGTGTGTGTGTGTGTGTGTGTGTGTGTGTGTGCGCGCGCGCGCCGCGTTGTGTAGGTGTATGTATGGTGGTGGTGTTTGTTTGTGTGTGTGGTTGTATGTGTGTGTGTTGTGTTGTGTGTGTGTGTGTGTGTGTGTGTGTCGATCTATGTGTGTGTGTGCGCGCGCGCATGTGTTGTGTGTGTGTGTGCGTGTGGTGTGTGTGTGTGTGTGTGTGTGTGTGTGTGTGTGTGTGTGTGTGTGTTTGTGTGTGTGTGTGTGTGAATTAAACCTGTTCGACGTTCAGATTGCACTTGTCGGTTGTTGTTGTTGGGGTTGTGGTTTTTTTTTGTGTTTTTTTTTTTTAAATAAGGGTTCTCCTCCACTTTCCTTCCTTCTCCGTTTTCCCATAATTTCTTTCCCAGTCTTCTTGTCCCCTACAACGCCCCCACCCCCTTCTAAACACAACTTTCCTTCCCTCCACACACACGAGTTTGTTTTTCTTCTTTTTGTTTTTTTCTTTTTTGTTTGTTTGTGTTGTTTCATTTTTTTGTATTGGATTGGGTAGGATTGTGTGTTTTCGGAGGAAGGGGGTGGAGGTTGAGGAGAATTGGGAAGGGGTGGGGGCAGATGAACGGGTGGAGGACGGGGGGATTCTTTTCATTTCTCCGGACTTGAACTGCAGTCAAAAAAAAAACTTCGCTTACATAAACATACATACTGGTGCCCGAGGATACATATTAATTATATAGGCCTGAATCCCCCCCCACCCCCCCCCACCCCCCCCCCCCCCCCCCCCCCACCCCACCCCCACCCCGCCCCCCCCCCACCCTCCTCCCCCCCGCCCCCCCCCCCCCTCCCCCCCGCCACCCCCCCCACCCCGCACCGTGTTTTTCACTTCGTTGGGGAGAATGTCGACATGGTCTTCGCTCAAAAGGTGTTTATTCGTCCGGTGAGCCAGTATCAGAAGGCCCGAAAGGTGAGTGAGCGAGAGAGAGGGTGACGGTGAGTGTGTTTAGTAGACACGTCACTTGCTGCAGGTGAGGCATATTATATTTCTTCTGCGACTATCCGGTGTAGACGACGACGTTTTTTCCATGACTCAAGTCGTGGCGGGAAAATGAAGTGAAGACGGCCATTGTAATGCACCGAACAGCTTGATACCTTTGTGTTGTTGTTGTTGTGTGTGTGTGTGTGCAGTGCGAGCGTGTCTCGTCGTCGTCTTGTATTTTCTTGTCGTTCAGAGAACTGCCTTTCACACAATGCTGAGGTCTTCTCCTCTGGCCGCTTTGGAGCTCACGAGAATGACCTGAGAGTTGTCCTTTCTTGAGTGATGTGAAAAGACTTTGACAGACTCATAGCCTCTCTGTCCTGCTCTCTGTTCAGTCCTCGGTTCCTGACAGTCCTGTCTTTCTGTCTGTCAGTCTGGTCTGTCGGGTCTGACCTGTCTGTCTGTTCTAGTCTGTCCTGTCTGTCCTGTCTGTCTGTCTGTTCTGTCTCTCTCCTCTCTCTCTTCCTCTCTCTCCTCTCTTCTCGGTCACCGTCGCCGTCGCTCGTCGTCCTCTACTCCTCTCTCCTATCTCAATCGCTCTCTCTCCATCTTCTCTCTCCTCTCTCTGTTTCCATGGTCCTATTCTATCTAATAAAAGAGAAAAAAAAGAATATACGTTGGTTCTGTTTGGGCAGTGGAGAACTGGAAGACTGTTCAGGAAAGAACATTCTCATCACCCAAGTGATTGTGTGTGTGTGTGTGTGGTGTGTGTGTGTGTGTGTGTGTGTGTGGTGTGTGGGGGTGTGTGGTGTGTGTGTATCTGTGTGTGTGTGTTTTGTGTGTGTGTGTGGTGCGTGTCTGTGTCCGTGTGTGTTTGTGTGTGTTGTGTGTGTGTGTGATCCTGCAACCGCATGATGTTGGTTAATGGACAGCCAACGTTGGCCCGCAACGTATGAGATCCGCTGAAGGTGGTTACTTGCTAAGCAGAAGCTCTTCCAAAGAAGCATAATGAAATTCTCAAAAATCACTTCCACCCTGCATATTTGAAAAGTGTTTATTAAAAATAGACCCCTTAGTGAAGCAGTAGGTGATAGAATTCTACATGAAATTGTACACCAAGCTTTGTGTCAGGACGTGTCGAAACGTGAACAGACACAGTGTAGGGTGGCCAGTAGGTGGGGATAAAACTCTTCAAATGATTCCTTTAGAAAAAAATTCTTGCTTAACACACCGGACGCCGTAAACTTAGGATTTTCTGAATAATTATTAATCTTTGTGGTTTGTTGATTGTGGCCTCCATAGCCCGTGTCCGACATATTTCCCTCTTTTGTTTTTAGACAAATTTTAGTCTGATTTTTTTTTTATTTAAGATTCTTTTTTTCCCCCTTCACTGAGCGCTCTGTTCTGTTTCGTTTCCATTGGATATTCAGAATTCTACCTGCACGCAGGTGTCGTCTCCTCATCAGGGGGCATGGTGCATTCGAGACTGTTATCCTGCACGCAGACATGATCTTTTGGGGCAGGGTGTATTCAAGATTGTCACTCTGCATGCATGTGATTTTCTTTCAGGCAGGGCACATTCAAGCTTGGATCAGGACTTATCCAGGATTGTTACTGTGCAGCCCAGTGTAGCCTCTTGCGGGGCAGGGTATGTTCAGACCCGTTACCCAGCACGCAGGCATAACCTCTTGGGGACAGGATATTGCTTTCAGTGCTCTGGGTTCACTTAAACGCCTGTCTGTCTTTCCGTGGACCTGCCTGCAAGATGACTCACACAGACGCCAAACGCCAACAGTTAAAGGGATCCCCTCCAGTGCCATTGGGTTCTTGGTTAACCCACTCTCTCTCATTAAATTTCGACTTCACACACGCTCTACAACTACTCAGGTGGATGGGGGGTGGGGGGGGGTAGGCAGATGGTGTCGTGCGGTGTGTTGGATCAGGACAAGGCACGGTTGATTTAGCACCGAACGGACTGGCAGCAGCGCCTGGCATCTCCTCTGGGTGACGACGTGACACTGATTGCTCCTCGTAGACTGCCAGCTGCTGGGGCCTCGATGTGGCTGTGTGCCAGGATGGGCAGCATGGAGAGCCAGAGTGGAGAGCGGGGGAGGAGGGGGGTGGGGTGGGGAACAAGACAAATGAGGCGGCAAGAACAAAACCTGAAGACCTGAGCTTTCTAAGTTTAAACCTGGTTGAATGCTGAAGGTTGCCCTGTGGGTTGGGCATAGAATAGACCCACTGCCCTGCCATGCATGTCGTAAGAGGCGACTAAGGCAGGACCACCTCGCCCGAGGATAAAGGGGTTTGCGTAGGGGTAACAACCCTGCCTGTAAAAAAAGGCGAGTTACAGAAGCATTGACGACAATGAACCAAAGCATTCACCTGGGCAATGAAGGGTCTCCATCCCGGAGACTTATGACGCAGTGCAGTGAAAGCCGAAAGGAAGCTGCAAGGCCGACTCCCCTTCTAACACCCAGGACAACAACGAAAGTAGCCACATGGAACATCAGGACGATGTTTGAAACAGGAAAAACCATCCAAGTTGCGAGAGAGATGAAAAACTACAAGATCGGAGTGCTAGGACTGAGTGAGACAAGGTGGCTACAATCAGGACAGCTGAGACTTTCATCTGGAGAACAGCTGCTGTACTCAGGACACACAGAGGATGGAGCCCCCCACACTGAGGGTGTGGCCCTGATGCTGGCACCGGAGGCCAAGGGCACTCATCGGATGGAACCTGTCAACTCCCAGCACATCACAGCCAAGTTTACCACGAAGAAGAATGACATCGGGCTGAACATCATCCAGTTGCTATGCTCCCACCATGATGCGGAAGAAGAGAAGAAATGACTTTACAGCAACTATTACAGAGCAAGCTACATGACAGATTAAGCAAAGGAGGA
>CM031608.1:82169205-82171865 GCA_018398815.1 Conus ventricosus | reverse complement strand
GCTTTTCGGTGCAACAATGGGTTTTCACTTCATTTTCCCGCCCGACTTGAGTCATAAAAACGTGGTCTACACCGGATATTCGCAGACGAAATAATCATGCTCACCTGCAGCAAGTGACGTGTTTCTAACACCTCACCGTCACCCTCTCTCCGCTCATCACTTTCGACTTCCTGATAACTGGGCTCACCGGAATAACACCTTTTGAGCGAAGACCATGTCGACATTCTCCCAACGAAGCTGAAAACACGGTGCGGGGGGGGGGGGGGGGGGGGGGGGGGGGGGGAATTCAGCCTATATAATTATATGTATCTCGGGCACCCGTATGTATGTTTATGAAAGCGCGTTTGTACGGCAGTTAAGTCTGGAAGAATGAAAGAATCCCCCCCCCCCTCCCCCCGTTCAACTGCCCCCCCTTCCCCAATTCTCCTCAACCTCCCCCCCCCCTCCGAAACACAACATCTAACCAACCAAACAAAAAAAAACAACAACAAACAAACAAAAAAAAACAAAAAGAAAACAAACTCGTGTGTGGAGGGAAGGAAAGATTGTGTTTAGAAGGGGGTGGGGGCGTTGTATGGGAGGACTGGGATGAAATTATGGAAACGGAAAAAAGTGGAGGAGAACCCTTATTTAAAAAAAAAACACAAAAAACCACAACAACAACAACAACAACATACAAGTGCAATCTGAACGTCGAACAAGTTAATTCACACACACACACACACACACACCCCACACACAAAACACACACACACACACACACACACACACACACACACGCACACACACACACACACACATGCGCGCGCGCACACACACACATAGATCAGACACACACACACACACACACACACACACACACACACACACACACATACACACACACACACAAACACACACCCCCACCCAAAATACACCTACACACACGCGCGCGCGCGCGCGCCCACACACACACACAACACCACACACAACAACCACACACACACACACACACACACACACATACAGGCACACACAACATCCAAAACGCACGCGCACATTATTATACACACACCCCACACACACACACACACGCACACGCATCTCTCTCTCTCTCTCTCTCTCTCTCTCTCTCTCTCTCTCTCTCTCTCTCACTCAAACACACATTCACATTCACTGTTGTTGCAACCCAGTCAGCCTTAGAGAGCTCTGTCATCATTCGTCAGCATGTTTGAAGAAAAAGCCCTTCTTGTCTCTCTCTCTCTCTCTCTCTCTCTCTAAAAAAAGCATCAACCCAAAACCTATCGACGGAGAGAGAGAGAGAGAGAGAGAGAGAGAGGGGAGAGAGAGAGAGAGAGAGAGAGAGAGAGAATCAATAAGAAAGAAAAAAAAAGCCGCGGCCACCTCACACAGACAGAGGTCCACAACACACGCACAGTATTCATGACCCTCAATTTATATCGCCAAGCTCAATGTTAAAACCCTCAAGGCGTATCAACCATTGACCGCACTGACTGCCGCACGTGAGCGCTGGGGACTGGTGGCGTGAGACGCCATTATGCGGCGAAGTCTGGGGACTGGTGGCGTGAGACGCCATTGTGCGGCGAAGTCTGGGGACTGGTAGCGTGAGACGCCATTGTGCGGCGAAAGTCTGGGGACTGGTGGCGTGAGACGCCATTATGCGGCGAAGTCTGGGGACTGGTGGCGTGAGACGCCATTGTGCGGTGAAGTCTGGGGACTGGTGGCGTGAGACGCCATTATGCGGCGAAGTCTGGGATCCGCTTTTTTTTTTCCCCCGGTTTGCTTATCCTCAAAGCGGGGAAAAAGAATATCTGTTCTGCCCAGTCACACTGGGAGGTGCTCACACCGAGTCACGTTTTCATCCAAATGTATGGTTCAGAGAGAGAGAGAGAGAGAGAGAGAGAGAGAGAGAGTAGAGAGAGAGAGAGAGAGAGAATGCTGCTTACAGCCCAGCCGACTGAAAGGGCCATATCAGGGCTGTCACCACATTTAAGTCAACTCTCTAGTCAAAAAAAAAAAAAGAAAAAAAAAAAAAAGAAAAGAAAAAAAAAAGAAAAGAAAAAAGAAAGAAGAAGAAAGAAATCGCTCGCGCAACACAGTAAAATACACCTTCTAAAAAAAAAACCCACCATGAAGTTTCATTGAAATTCTTTCCTCCTTTCCGAAATTCGAAGATCACATCAGGTGGGACATTTTCTGAACAAGGTTTTCCATGGAGTCTGCAGTAAAGTGTTCATGTCTCACATCATGCAAGTCCTAACACTCTAAAGGAACATGACATGGAATGCACCACGGAACATCTTCACCTATCGAAATGTAAGAATGGGTGTAAAAAGGAATGGCTGGTGCGCAAACGGCACAAGACCGTTTCTTCTTTACGGCCGCCTCGGGAACATGGTAAAAAACTCTTTCTGTTTGGGATGGATTTGGAAGAATTGTCTTCTCTGTCTGGAGAATAAATGAATGAATGAATGAATGAATGATACTTGTCCATTAAGGCCATTGCCCCTCATGAAGGGAGTACAAAGCACAAAATGCACAAGACAGCATTATTTGAAACAATAGCGATCACTAGACTCCGTCCGTCATGACATCATTACAGAACGCAGCTGAAATGCTTTGCATAAGTTGATCGATAAATTTCTCATCATGCTAGAATC
>CM031608.1:82159205-82161705 GCA_018398815.1 Conus ventricosus | reverse complement strand
GAAAGAGAAAGAAGAGAGAGAGAGAGAGAGAGAGAGAGAGAGAGAGAGAGCGAAAGAAGAGAGAAGAGAGTTTGTGGGTGGGTTACGGGGAGAGGGTGGGGGTGAGATGGTGGGGCTGTGTGGTCGCCGAAGGGACGGCCACGTCAACAAGTGTGTCAGCGTACAGCTCAGTTCTCTTGTCGTCTTCGCTGATGCTGTTTCACGTATAAACCGGACAGGACAACAAACAAGCTGCGACCAGCCCCCTCCCACCCCTCCCCCACCACCACCCCCCCTCTCTCTCTGTCCCCCTCTCTCTCTGTCCCCCCCCCCCCTCTCTCTCTCTCTCTCTGTGAGACACGCAGACACAACAGACACAAACAGACACTGGCACACAGACACACACACATGCATACAGGCACACCCTTAAAGATCGCTAAAGACAGAAAAAGGAAAAATACAAGAGGCCTCAGGAATTCTGACAAAACAGGTGTGAACAGGCCTGCAGACGTGACAACGGCACCCATCAAGTCAACACTGTCTCCCACTGGGACATCAAGTCAACACTGTCTCCCACTGGGACATCAAGTCAACACTGTCTCCCACATCCACATCAAGTCAACACTGTCTCCCACTAAGACATCAAGTCAACACTGTCTCCCACTGCCACATCAAGTCAACACTGTCTCCCACCGGGACATTAGTCAACACTGTCTCCCACTGCCACATCAAGTCAACACTGTCTCCCACTGCCACATCAAGTCAACACTGTCTCCCACTGCCACATCAAGTCAACACTGTCTCCCACTGGGACATCAAGTCAACACTGTCTCCCACATACACATCAAGTCAACACTGTCTCCCACTGCCACATCAAGTCAACACTGTCTCCCACATCCACATCAAGTCACACTGTCTCCCACTGCGACATCAAGTCAACACTGTCTCCCACTGGGACATCAAGTCAACACTGTCTCCCACTGGGACATCAAGTCAACACTGTCTCCCACTGCCACATCAGTCAACACTGTCCTCCCACATACACATCAAGTCAACACTGTCTCTCACATCCACATCAAGTCAACACTGTCTCCCACATCCACATCAAGTCAACACTGTCCTCCCACTGCGACATCAAGTCAACACTGTCCCCACTGCCACATCAAGTCAACACTGTCTCCCACTGGGACATCCAGTCAACACTGTCTCCCACTGGACATCAAGTCAACACTGTCTCCCACATCCACATCAAGTCAACACTGTCTCCCACTGCGACATCAAGTCAACACTGTCTCCCACTGCCACATCAAGTCAACACTGTCTCCCACTGCCACATCAAGTCAACACTGTCTCCCACTGGGACATCAAGTCAACACTGTCTCCCACTGCGACATCAAGTCAACACTGTCTCCCACTGCCACATCAAGTCAACACTGTCTCCCACTGGGACATCAAGTCAACACTGTCTCCCACTGCGACATCAAGTCAACACTGTCTCCCACATCCACATCAAGTCAACACTGTCTCCCACTGCGACATCAAGTCAACACTGTCTCCCACTGCCACATCAAGTCAACACTGTCTCCCACTGGGACATCCAGTCAACACTGTCTCCCACTGGGACATCAAGTCAACACTGTCTCCCACATCCACATCAAGTCAACACTGTCTCCCACATGCGACATCAAGTCAACACGTCTCCCACTGCCACATCAAGTCAACACTGTCTCCCACTGCCACATCAAGTCAACACTGTCTCCCACTGCCACATCAAGTCAACACTGTCTCCCACATCCACATCAAGTCAACACTGTCTCGCACTGCCACATCAAGTCAACACTGTCTCCCACATCCACATCAAGTCAACACTGTCTCCCACATCCACCATCAAGTCAACGCTGTCTCCCACATCCACATCAAATCAACACTGTCTCCCACATCACATCAAGTCAACACTGTCTCCCACATACACATCAAGTCAACACTGTCTCCCACTACACATCAAGTCAACACTGTCTCCCACTGCCACATCAAGTCAACACTGTCTCCCACATCCACATCAAATCAACACTGTCTCCCACATCCACATCAAGTCAACACTGTCTCCCACATCCACATCAAGTCAACACTGTCTCCCACATACACATCAAGTCAACACTGTCTCCCACATACACATCAAGTCAACACTGTCTCCCAGATACACATCAAGTCAACACTGTCTCCCCACTGGGACATCAAGTCAACACTGTCTCCCACATACACATCAAGTCAACACTGTCTCCCACATACACATCAAGTCAACACTGTCTTCCACTGCGACATCAAGTCAACACTGTCTCCAACTGCGACAGAAATGAGCGCAACACACTCTTCTCTCTGCCTTCAATAGATTCATACCATACACATGTTTTCATGTGCTTCTTTTGAGTGTGTGTGTGTGTGTGTGTGTGTGTGCGTGTGTATGTGTGTGTATGCGCGTGCGCGCGCGCGCGTGTCTTGTAGTGTGTGTGGTGGGGTGCGT
>CM031608.1:82144488-82150400 GCA_018398815.1 Conus ventricosus | reverse complement strand
TTCTGCTCCGCTGTGCCGTCTGTTTCAACAGGTCGAAGATGGTGAGTAACCCCCCCCCCCCCCCCAACTCTCCCCAGCTCTCTACAGCCGCCATCCTCCGTCCTCCTCCTGCCCCCTCACCCAGCCCCGCACCCTTCCTCTATGTCCACTCTCCCTCCCTCCGTCCCATCCCTCCCACCCCACCCCCCACCCCCCCCCCCCCCCACCCCCACCCCCGAAGGTCGATGATTTTAACAATAAAACAATAATGACGAGTGCCTTGCATTCGAGAACAATAAGGCTATGACTGGAAAGGTTTTCTTTTCGGGCGTACGCGCACATGCACATACGCACGCACGCGCGCTCGCGCAGGCATGCACACTGCGCGCGCGCGCACACACGCAACACACACACACACACACACGCACGGACGCGCACGCGCGCGCGCACGCACGCACGCACACACACACACACACACAACACACACACACACACACACACACACACACACACACACACACACACGCACACACACACATTGCATAGGGTACATAACCGCCAATCTGGATTTATCGACTTTTCAACTTTTGTTTAAGAACTTCATACAGAAAGGATGCAAAATTTAAATTTGGCATTTTGATAAATTCCATCATTTAAGCCAAATAAGAATGTTCTACAACGGCTTTTAAATATACTTTTTTTCGAATTTAGAAAGAACTTTTTCCGGAAATCTACCCGTGAAATTTTGTTTTATTTCATTATCTTTTTTTTTTTACTTTTTGGAAGGCCGATGTTGCTTTTTTAAGACATTTCATACGGTTAAAAAAAAATGCAAAAACAAACCACATGTACGGGAATATCGAATGTTTGGCCAGTTAGTAAACCCGGCTTAGAAAGTACACTACACATACGCGCGCTCGCAAACACACACACACACACACACACACACACACACACACACACACACACACATACACACACACACACGCGCGCGCGCGCTGGCACGCACGCACGGTTGTTTTCTTTGGCTTGGTGCACACACACACACACACACACACACACACACACACACACACACACACCATACATACACACGCGCGCGCGCGCACACACACACACGCGCGCACGCGCACGCACAGTTGTTTTCCTTGGCCGGGTGTACACAAACACATACATATGTATACACATGCGCACGCGCACGCGCGCGCGAACACACACACACACACACATACACACAGAGCTGTTTCACTTGGCCGGGTGTGGTGGGCGTAGAAAGCTTCCTGTAGACTATTCTTTTTTGTGTGTGTCCAAAGTCAAAGGTGTGGCTTAGGTGGTGGGAACAAGAGAGGAGAGGCAGGCAAAACTGGGGAGTGCGGGGAGGAGGGGTCGGATAAAGGCGGGGATGAACACTGATGTAAACACGCCATCCGAGGCTAGCCGGGAATATGGCTGCCGAGAAATGAGGAATCATCTGGGCATGCGCAACGCACGAGGCCCCTTCCGGGTTCCTGTCCGTACGGACTTTATTGTGTACGACGCAGGGAGAGCAAACCGCTATCGCTTATTGCATTAGTGAGCCATGGTAGGTATGTCAGATTAAACGTAATTTTAGAAGGAAAATTTCCTCTAAACGTGCCGGCCAGATGTCTGAACCCTACCCCACCTAACCCACCCACCCACCCCCCTACTCCACCCCCCCCCCCCCCCCCCCCCGCTCCTGCCCATTCCACTTCCTCCATCCCATCACTCGCCCCACACGGTGCTGCCTGTCTGTAGATCCACGTTTTGCACAAATCTCAATGGGCCATCACATAGGTGTCAACCTATACGGTTTTCTCGTATTGCTGTACGGGAAACCTACGATTTCGGGTCTGTACGGCCGTGTACAAGTTTCAATACGGGTAAAACGGGTTTATACGGGCAAATCTTATATCAAAATTAATTGCGAGGGAACACATTTTCATAGCAGACGACACGGACTCTTAGCACTGAAACGGAACGAACTAAGTAGATGATCGGTGATGTTTTGAGATCAACCCTTCAGTCCCCTTGTTGCAGGCAGCAAAGTCTGCAACCAAGCAGTACAACGATGAACATCAGTAACTGTCATAGGCCTAATTTGCAAGCGACAGTGTTGAACAGAACAATGGCTGTGTGATCTTGGGAAATTGGTATGACTGGGAATAGAAACTTTGGGGGCCACAGTAAATAATGATGTACTCCTGACTTCAATGGACTAATGATGTTGGTTGGAGTGGAAAGTACATAGAACAAATTGGTTTGTGACTTTGATGGACTCATGATGTTGGTAAAGTGGAAGAGTGTGTAAACAATAGGTTTATGAACAGTTATAATTCTGCACCGTTGTCAGTCGAGAGCCCCCCTTCACACGATAGCCTAGGGGGTGTGATTTGATCTACAAAATGTCTCGAGTGATGCATTATGCTGGATTGGAAGAGCAGATTCTGTTGGATGGGTAAGTGTTATTGTTATTTATAAACTGTCTTAAACTCCCGTTTGTTTCAAGAAGTTCTGCCTGATGCTGAGTATTACATTGTATTCACAGCAATTTTTGTTTATGTTTTTGCGTTTTCCGTAATGTATAAGGTTTTTGGACTCGGAATAATGGAAAAAGTACTTTTCAATACGGGAAGTTGTAAAATGAGGAAATTGGGTTGACACCTATGCCATCATATCAACAAACTACACACTAGGCACACAGCTGTATGAACTATATAATACAGCAGTACACATTGTGGGATATATGAATTATGATGCAACACGGTTCGATCAGGCAACAAGACAACATGAAAAGGGATCAGATCTATTTCTATTATTATACTCCAGACTGAATTCGCTGGCGCTCCCATGTGATTTCAGCGAAGGGGTTTATCCTTACTTTTTCAACACCATTTATCTTCAAAGACCTCTTTCCCACCCTCTACCTGCTTCCTTTTGGTTTGTTTTAAGAAACAGATCCTCGCAAAGTGAGTGTCGGGGGAGGGGGGTATCTATACTTATTAATTTTCTCTTCCCCTTCCTCCTCGCCCCTCTCCCCCTCCCCGCCTCCCCCCCCCCCCCCCCCCCCCCCCCCCCACCCCACTGCTCTCAAACCCCATTCCACCCCAGTCACTTATCTGATCCATGCACAAATAAGGATGAAGATAACTTATTGAAATAAAAAATCATAGGAATGTTCTGGAAGAAACTGTCCGGAACAGTTGGGATCATTGATCAAAGCTCCTGGGAACTGTCAGATATGGCGTATACCCGTAACATAACAGAATGCATTTAGACATCTCTCTCTCTCTCTCTCTCTCTCTCTCTCTCCGAGCGAAACTGCAATATGCAGACAGACTCCTTGAAAGGTCAGCCACTTTTCTTGGAAAAGGATTTCTGCTAAAAGTTAACACACAAAAAAAAAGAAAGAAAGAAAAAGGCGGAAGAGCATGAGGGAGGTGTATGTTTAGTGTGGTGTGACAATAGCTACGACGGGACTTGCGGTGGACTGGCTTTGTGGAGAGAGGCCGGCGTGGTGTTCACCCAATAGGAGAAAGGAACATTTGTTTTTTTTGTTTTTTTTTTACCAATCGTGGGAACGTTTGCAGAATTTTGGCGAGTGGCATTGTCCCCCACACATGTCAACAGCTGTAAATTAAAGAATCAAATATGTTGAGAAACAAAGACAGAATTCGTTTGTTGTAATTGATTTAGGGCTTATCATTTTATAATTATTGTTATGGTCGTTAATAGGCAAACTTTCATATATTTCTGTCCTTATCTTGGATATCGCTCACACACACACACTCTCTCTCTCTCTCTCTCTCTCTCTCTCTCTCTCTCTCTCTCTCTCTCTCTCTCTCTCTCTACACACACACACACACACACACACACACACACACACACACATACACACACACACACACACACACACACACACACACACACACACACACACACACACAACGGGCGCGCGCACGCGGGCATGCACGCACGCACGTACACGTACACACGCACTCACATACACACTCAAGTATATATATATATATATATATATATATATATATATATATATATATTCTTTTTTTTATAGTCTAATATCACCATCGTTGTAAACAGACTCTAAATTAAATCAATCAATCAATCAAATCAAAGACAGAATTCAAACTAGCCGGTACAGTGAGACACACACACACAAAAAAAAACCACCTGCACGCGCGCTCATACACACGTGTACACACACACACACACACGTTAGGGCCAAAGGTTGCAGACACAGTGTGCGGATTATGATGTGCGCTTCACCTCCCCCTTTAGCCCCCCACCTCCGTCTCAAATCCTTTTCCCTTTCCTTCCTGGCACTACTCCAATGTCCCCGCGGTGAACAACCTTTTAGGTAAGCGTACTCGATTTGCTGAGCAGCAGTGCGTTTTGAATTCGGTCGCGAATTCCCCGCGCCTGAAAATTCTACAGGAATATATATCAGTCATCGGGATGGTGACGTGAAGGTTACTGTAGAGGGGACATCACCACTGAAGCAACGAAAATAAAACTTTCATATCATGGTTCTCGTTCGTTCGTTCGTTTATTCCTCTACCACGACGCGCAGTGACTGAAAATAACGACAGAGACAGGGGGCTAAAAAGCAACAAGTGGTACATATTACTGTTTAGGAAGAAAAAGAAGGGGGAAGGAAAGAAGAAAAAAAAAGGGGGCGGGGGGGGGGGGCAGGGTAAAGGACTCGCCTTACTCTCGAAGCGCCTCTCTTACTAATATCAAGGGGCGCAACTGTGTGAGTAATAAGCGGCTAGCAGACGACTTTTAATTTCGTGGAACATGTAGGCTTACGATACTGTGACAAGCCAACTCAAAGCCGGAGTGGAGGTTTTGGTTTGTTTGCTGTCAATTACACTGTTGCTGTTGTAAATGCCTTTGTTCAAATGCTCTGCGTACATAGCAATATCCACCTCCACTTTTGAGGAGGTCCGAATCCTAGGCCGTAAACATTCAACAAGTTCGAAGTTGTTCAATCATTTGATCTTGAACCCGTTAACTTCCTTTTTTTCCGACCGCTTTTTGTTATTTCTTGTTGACTATTTTTTCCCGATTAAATCGTTTCAAAGTAAAGATAACTGCAGACATCCAGGAGTTTAGCAATATTTTTAAGTTGTCCTTGTGTAGTATTCGATAGTCTTGCTATGCTCGCATATGTAGGTCTATTACCCACATATTACATTTGTTGTTCGCCTGCGATAGAGATTAGACCTTTTACGATGTTATTTGAAAGTGATGATAGCACCCATAGTTCTTTGGGGAAAAAAATGGGGGGGAAAAACTGGAGCGGTGAAAGTGGTTAGGTCCTCGGAGTTCCATTCAAAACTGTTGCCCTGGTTGAGGTTTGAATTATGATAGGCCTAGCGCCAGGTGGATTAAGGACAGGGATCTCCGTTAATTTCCCAGTCAGCACGAAGTGCAGACCTTTTTGGTGCCCGAACTGGACGCCAGCTTAGTGCATTTTAATCCCAAAAGCAAGTTGTGACTATCAAGAGCGTAGAAAGCAGAGGGTTTTTTTTTTTTTAAACGAGACTGCAATATATAAACAACCACACAATGAAAAGCAAGCAAGCAAGCAAGCAAGCAAGATCTTTCTTTCTAATGTTTCGACACTGGGCCTTCCTCAGGGACTTCTTTATTTTGGGACTACTGACACAACCAAACAATCCTTAACTGTGCCGTTGTCATTGTCACTCAGAGAATTAAACCTGGCTGGCACAGGCAACCAAAAGATAACAAATCGAAAATCCGCCCGTAAACAAATGTGATCTAAGATTAAACATTGTACCCGTACAGACTCCCATCACCAATCCCACCTCTCCCCAATACTCGCACAACACCGACACACAGAAACACGCACACCCCAAAATACACGCCCC
>CM031608.1:82139488-82141988 GCA_018398815.1 Conus ventricosus | reverse complement strand
CAGTCTTCAATGGTAGAGGGAGGGAACTGTTTAGGGTTGGATGGATCTGATAAACTTGTGTTATCTGCTCATGTGTTCCAATCTTCTTGCCAAAGACCTATGACTTAACTTTGAAGTTTGGCTTTCAGATTTTTGTAAAGGGAAATGATTACCTACACTGTTTTGTTTTGTCTTTGTGGCATTCTTGGTCAAAGATCAGCCATTTTATTGCCTGGTATACCAGTATGACCGGGAACCCCAGCAAGGACAATAGTGTATTGATACTATTAGAGTGATAAAAAAAACACATGGCAGTTTAAAAGCAAAGCCCTTTCGGGAAAAGCGACAAAAAAGCAAAAAACATCTAGCAACATTTGGAAGCGTATATGTACACACGAACTGGAAATGTGACAATAACTGTCGGTTTATGAGGCAGAAAAAGCTGTGATGATGGGAGCAGTTACACACTACAAAGTCACTGTTTTATACTCGCCTACAAAACTGAAGCATGGTTCTCTGTTTTTATACATTTTCTTTGACACGTTGGTTTGTCTTTCTGGTAGAAGCCTTAAAAAATCAAAACGCGTTGCCTCTTTCTTGTCCTCTGTTGGGTCCATTCGTTTAGCGGTCTAATCACTTCTTTTTCTTTTGTTCTTTTCTGTGTTCTGTGTCTTTTTCTTCTTTTTTTTTATCTTTCTTTCTCTGTTTCTTTCTTTCCTCTCCATTTTTTAATGTTCATCTGCAATGAGTCGACTTTCAGCCTAGAAAAGGGAACACATTGATTGAAGATCTACGGTGCAAAATCTTTAATGTGTTAGAATGCATATCCTTCAATGTTTGTTAAGGAAGCAATTCAAACAAACAAACAAGCAACAACAAATACAGACACGCAAACAGTCAAGCATTTGATGCACAGCATGCTTCAGTCCCAAACTGTACACAAAGGTGACAGGAATGTGTACAGTGACTCATCTCTCTGTCAGTACAGATTTATACTATACACATTTTTTTACACTTCTTCTTATGAAGCTGAGTTTTAAAAAAATAGCTCATACATTTTTAGGGTGTAATTGATTGTACACAGTCCAAAATGATTGCGTTATTTACAGGATTATAACGAAAGCGTTTTTAGCTGTGTAGTATTTCGTTATGTCATGACTAACAGGAGAAATGTTTGCATGCCTCGATGCGTAAATAATCAGATAGCATCGCTTTACGCTTGATGTATAAACAGTATTTTGCTGGATTCAACGAAGACTACTTTGTTGATTTGTTACCTGGATGCCCCAGCTCTTATTCTAAAGTAAATATTTCGCATATTTATTACGTTGTTTTTGTTGTTCTATTATTTTGTCGGTTGATCTGAGGATGTTCCTTGGCCGATCAATCCGACGTTGACCAGTGATTTAATTGTCCGGAATGTCTTGTGGAAAATGGCGTTAGTAAGTGACGTGTGAGGAGTAACGGTGTTCGCGCACGTTCCAGGAGTTTTCTCTAATGGCATGATGTTTTGTTGTCTCTTGTCCAGCGCCAGTGTCAAGAGCAGATGCTGAGTGACCTTCGCTGTGTCAATGCCACAGGTGAGAGGATGTTTCTTGTGCCGTGGCAAGGAGGGCCGGGTGTGGTGTGCGGAGGGCATGGATGAGAGGTGGAAGGGGGTAGAGACGTGTGATACCGGTGTGTGTAGAGCAAAGGCGCGTGGTCGGTCGCGCGCGCGCGCCCGTGTGTGTGTGTGTGTGTGTGACACGACCAGCTAAATAAAAGTCTCCTGTCTTCTGAAGACTAAACAGCTGATTGAAAAAAATCAAGAGGAAAAGCATAATTGTGCCTGACTTGCAACCTGGTATCTGCTGCGTAAACTCTCTCTCTACCCCTAGCCCAGTCTGTCTGTCTGCCTGCTTCTCTCTCTCTCTCTCTCTCTCTCTCTCTCTCTCTCTCTCTCTCTCTCTCTCTCTCTCTCTCTCTCTCTCTTCTCTCTCCCCCCTCTCTCTCTCTCTCTCTCTCTCTGCCCCCCACTCTCTCTCTCACTCTCTCTTTCTTCCTCTCCTTTTGTTTGCATTAAGGCGAATAATTCATTGTTTGTCTTTCACAAATTCAACTTTCTACAACAACAAAAAAGAAAAAGCAAATGTGAAAACAGAAAAATTCCCCCACCTTTCGTCATTTTGTTGGTGCGTATTAGTGATTCTTATTGTCCGTTCCTTTACTTAGATGGTTGTACGTTTTTCCTCTTCTTGCATGATCGCCTTGTCTGGGACCTTTCACCAAGGAGATGGATAAACATCGCCGTATGATTATTGTTTTTGTTGGTTATGGGTTTTTTTTTCTTCTTAATAATCATAATGATAACGAGAGCTTATTTTGCGCAAACTTCTCTTGTTCTGTTCAGACACATAAATCTTACACGAAGTATCAAAGAATCACACAGACACGCACTCACAGACACACACACACACACACACACACACACACACACACACACACACACACACACACACACACACACACTCACTCACGTGTT
>CM031608.1:82116988-82129488 GCA_018398815.1 Conus ventricosus | reverse complement strand
TCAGGGCGTTGTGTAGTCTGGGCATTGTTTATAGTCAGGCTTGTGTATAGTCTGGGCGTTGTGTAGTCTGGCGTTGTGTTATAGTCAGGGCGTTGTATAGTCTGGGCGTTGTGTAGTCTGGCGTTGTGTATAGCAGGGCGTTGTGTAGTCTGGGCGTTGTGTAGTCTGGGCGTTGTGTATAGTCAGGGCGTTGTATAGTTGGGCGTTGTGTAGTCTGGGCGTTGTGTATAGTCTGGCCGTTGTGTACAGTCTGGGCGTTGTGTATAGTCTGGGCGTTGTGTACAGTCTGGGCGTTGTGTAGTCTGGACTACGAAGTCGCCAGATCACAACTGAAAGTTTGCAAGGTATGAATTGGAACAGGGGGGACTTTCTTGGCGAACCTTGTGAATGTGTCACAAAAACAGGTAGAATGGGGGAAAAGAAAAACAGTTGACCACAATTAAAACAAAAACAAAACGGAGGAACATCGGAGAAGTGGGGGAAAGAACTGTAGGGGACGGGAGGGAGGAGGCACATGTGTTTGTGCAAATATGCGGTGCTTGAACATGAAAATTAGATCAGATGTGTGTGTGTGTGTGTGTGTGTGTGTGTGTGTGTGTGTGTGTGTGTGTGTGTGTGGGGGTGTTTGCGTGTGTTTCCATTTTAGTTTTCGTTTAAATCATAAGAATATATGCTGAAATACAGAGCCGCCAAATGAGCGTTTCAAAACGCATACGTACCAAGCATCGATCGTAGGTTGTTTTTAGGGCAAGAAATAAACAAACGATGAAAATGAGTAACGCACCCCACACCCCCTCTCCATCGTCCCAACGCCCCTCCTTTCGAAATCCGTGTCAAGTCATTTTCATAGTGACTGTCCCTCATTTTTATCCCGTCTGTCCTCCTCTTCGCCCCTGTTCCCAGCCCTCTCCATTTTGAGATCCCTGACAAGCCATTTTCATTCAGACTGATGACTTGTTTTGTCGTGTCCATGATTTACTCATTTTAATGATTTGTTTGTTTGTCTTTTGTTTTGCGTGGAAGAAGACCGTTAGATCGAGCTCAGTGCATGCCAGCGTTGATTTGGCGGCTCAGTATTTCAACACTTGATTTCTTGTTTGAACTTCTGCCTTCGGTCCCCTAACCTCTTTGACTTCCCCCAAAAGATTCGATCAGAAACAGGAAATAACGATGACAAGGCGGATCTGTTAATGAATTAATGTACTTTTGTCGTTCCCCTGCGTCAACAATGAATGTTATGATTTGTTTTTTTCAAAAACTGTGTATCAGCAACACGCAGCATAATCGGAGTATGCGCGTTTATTTGAATAGTGTTGACAAGAACATTATTGTATGGCTCTCGTGTTACGAGTAGTCTTTAAAGTTACCTATTTTTCACATTGAAAAACTTTGAACGGAAAGGAACTAGTTGCTGGCATAATGCTAAAACTGGTCAAATGGCTTGCAAAAACTATGTGACAACATCCACACTAGGGAAAGAGTGCTTTGAGAACGGCGACCAACCATTTTTCTTTCTGGTTTGACAAAGGAAATACTCGTATTTTTCCACTCAGAGAGAATAGATGGTTATCTTCTGTCGATTTGGTGTTCAGATTGAGAATTTTTGAAGAGAGCTCTGCAAGTTTTCAATCGATAAGGGATTCTCCAAACCGACTTTTGAAAACGTGAACAACGTTCGTTTATATTATTATTATTATAGTCCCATGAGAGTTACTGATATCATTATCAGAGTACCATGGCAATGGGTCGTATTGATGCCATGTCGAATTCTTGGTTATCAAGGACCTCCACAAGCCTCTGTGTTAAGTTATGCGCAACACGATAGAGGGATGATGACTGGCTGTTTTGTTTCTAAATCATACTGGCATCTGCCACGGGTGGTTTTTCCATCAATACCAAAAAGGTATCCAAATTAGAAACGGTCACTTTAATCCTATACACACACACACACACACACACACACACACACACACACACACACACACACACACACACACACACACACACACACACATGCACACACGCACACGCACACACACATACACACACACACACACACACACACACACACACACACACACACACACACATTCTCTCACAGACTACATGTACTCACACACACAGGCTCGCGCGCGAACGCATGCGCACGCACGCACGCACGCACGCACGCACGCACGCACGCACGCACGCACACACACACACACACACACACACACACACACACACACACACACACACACACACGTTGTAATAAAACTTGACTATCATAAATTGATATCATACTTCTGCCAACCTTGCGCTTTTAGAGCTTTTTTTTTTTTCTTCTTCTTCAAATGGTTTATGCATCACTTACAAAATCAGGCAAGAAGGCTTGACACACTATTGATTTAAGAACGTATTCTTTGCAGTTGAACTGAGGTATGGTACGACTCACCGAAGCGGCATGGTGGTAATGTATGAGAATGGCACGCACTCTGAACTGGGCAAGATCTGCGACTTTGACTTCACCAACAAGGATGCCCAAGTCGTGTGTCGGCATATTGGCTTTACCAACGTGAGTGTCGTCCTCTTCCTATGTTAGTGTGTGTCCGCGTTGCTGGAGTTGCCGTTTCTCGCTGTTGCCGTTGGCTGTGTCGGTTTTTCCGTGTTTGTCGGTGTGGGTTTTTTTTGTTTTGTTTTTTCATTGCTGTTGTTGGTGCCGTTGTTGTTGTCGTCGCCCAAGTCGCTGCCGTTGCGGGTGTTTTTGTTTCCGTTTTCTGTGTTGTGATCTCTCCGTGCTGCATGTGTGTGTTTTGTTTTCTTGTCTTTTTTTTTTTTTGGTTTGGGGGGGGGGGGGGGTCTTTTTTTCTAATGTGGGGCCACCATCCTCCATTTTTTTTCCCACATTGATTAAAACAATTTTTTTTTTCTTTTTCTTTCTTTTTTTTTTTTTTAGTGGGATCTCCATCTTTCTTTTTTCCCCACTTTTTCATTTTTTTTTTTGTCTTCAAAGACTCGCACACCATGCATAGTCTGTGTGTTACATTACCGATGGACAGTCGCTTTTTGCTGTTTTAGTTCCGTGCTGCCAGTGTTAATGTTGTTGTGGACTGTTATTCTTGTTGTTTGTGTCGTTGCCGTTGCAGGTATTGTTGCTGCAGTTACCTGTGTTCTTGGGTTTGTCGCTGTTGTCCCGTGTGTGTGTGGGTTTTTTTTTCTTACACGTTGCCTTTGTTTTTTTGGTGGTGGTGTCATTCTCTGTGTTATATATTGACTTTGCCTTTTTCTGATGTTGTTGACATAGTCAGTGTTGTTGTTGACGTTGCATTTTTTTATGTTGCTACCATTGTGGTTGTTGACGTCACCCTTTTTAATTTGTATTGCTGTCATTGTTGTTGTTGACGTTGCTTTCTTTTGCATTGTTGCCATCATTGTTGTTGACGTCGTCTTTTTTGTATTGTTGCCATTGTTGGTGTTGATGTTGCCTCTCTGCTGGTGTAAGCTTTAATTGCCACCGCTGCTAGCGTTGTTGCCTCAAAACCTACGTTATAGAAAGTTGCTCTCTCTCTCTCTCTCTCTCTCTCTCTCTCTCTCTCTCTCTCTCTCTCTCTCTCTCTCTCTCTGGTGTGCGCGTGCGTGTATATGTGTGTTTGTGTGTGTATATATATATATATATATATGTGTGTGGGTTGTGTGTGTGTGGTTGTGTGTGTGTTTGTGTGGGTGCGTGCATGCAAAGCACCAGTGCCTAACTGCGACAAAGGAATTGAGATCGTAATAAGCATTATTTGTCAGGACGTTGACAGAATTCGCAAATTCAGCATACGAAATGCAGTCTGTATGTCTGTTTGTCTTCGTGCTTCTCATGCAAATGTAACGTTTTGTATATAATTTTCTCCACAGTTGTCGTTTTCACTTGTTAACGCACAGAGCAGTTTAAGAGCGAACTTGTGCTATACTGTCGCCTTAGCCATACCCACGTAAAGACAGTCTCTCTCTCTCTCTCTCTCTCTCTCTCTCTCTCATAACTTTCCAGAAGTCAACAAGGGAAGGACAGGAAAGAACAGAACGATTGCGGAGGGGTGGGAGGAGAGAAGGGGGGTGGGGGGTTGGGAAGCAGACGTTGAGCCTGACAGTTTGATGTGCCCAGCGAGTGATACTAGGGGGGCATTCACCCATCTCTGCATGAAACATTGTTTGACTCCAGCCCTGCTAGCGGTGCAACGTGGAACCTAACCGTTACTCGTGTCCCTCTGTGCAGGGCTATGCCCTTCCACGAGGCGTGTACGGCAGCGGACAAAAGTACAAGATGATCGCGCCTCAGCTGTCGGGACTGCAGTGTGAGGGGGACGAAACCAGCGTGTGGAACTGCCCGGTGGACAGCGCCGCCCAAAGCTCATGCTACAGCGTCACGTCAGACTACGCCTCGGTGTCCTGTTTCAATACAAGCACCCCTGGTCAATGTATGTATGTGCGGGGATGGGAAAAAAATGAGTATATATGTTTTGGGAGGGGGGGGGGTGCGTAGATCTAAGACAGTTGGGAGAAATAGTGTTTGATTTTCATTGTTTGGCGTTGTATAGCTGCATTACAGTGACAGTTTGAAAGGGTCGTCGTTTGACCAACAGTCCGATAATATTGGTTAAATGTGCCGACTTCGTTTGCGGGCCTGGATGTTGCTGACAATCCGATTGTGCAGGCACACATCCGAGGACAACTGGGGCACAGGAAGGATGCTTAAGGGGATAAGAGCACCGATGTCTCGCTGTGATCCATGGCATCTCTCACTGTCACCCTTTGGCTGTTCTCTAAGGAGGTGAAGCCGGCCTTCTTTGTCCAGTCTCGCCAGTTTACAGAAGAAAATTGTTGTGACGATGAAGTAACGCAGTAACATTGATCAGGAATCTCTGGCTTCCTTGACGAGAGCTCTGTCTACCAGGTCACCTTCTCACAGCCATTACCCGTTCAATCATTCAGATGTGGAGGAAAGGAGGGAAGGGCGAGCCAACTCGTGCTCTCTCTCATCAGAGATCCAGATCTTGGAATCGGGATCTTTCGTGTAAACGCTGGATCTGGGAAGAAGAATGCAAGTCATGGAAGTGGAAAGTTACCAAAAAGAAAAAAAGAGTACTGACCATGTGATAGATACACATACCACCCACGAACAAGTGCGGCAAACTGTCCAGCAGCGCACGAACCCTATGAAGTTCTGCTGACATCAGTTGATAAGATAAACTACGCACGGCCATGTATCAAGACTGGATGGCTTTGCGAAAACAGTCTTTCAGGGAACTTGTCGAGGGAGGGAGAAGAGGTGGGAGGAGGGGGGGGGGGTGTTGTAGAAACAACGTTGCAGATAGACAGGGGTTACATGTACGAAGACCCAGACCCCGGCACACAACCGACAAAGCTAAAAGAACCTGCTGCACAGGTCTTCAGAGGCGGCACCCCAGTAGACGTAAGGAAAAAGGTACAGAAGACAGAAACAACAGACGCTCTCAAGGCGAGCAAATTACCCACTGGGATACCCTTTTTCTGCCCCCCCCCCCCCCCCCCCTCCGTATCCTTCATGTCTCCCCTCCCTCCCCCCCCCCCCCCCCCCCCTCCACCCTTCCGCATGACGCACACGTACAAATCTGAAAGTTGGAGATTCCAGAGGCAGATCGAGGAAGGTTTGTATGGAACAGGTGAAGGGCTGGAACACCGCTAAGCTGTCGCGCATGACTGGAGACAGAGGGTTGAAGAAACTGAGTATGACAGCACAGTAGCTGCATAAGCCCGTGATGGCAGCTTCACTGTGTATTCTGCAAAAAATACAGCGACGATAGAGAAATCAGTTATCACCCGTCAGGAAAACAGTACTGTACAGTCCTGTCGTGTACTGTTCTATGTTGTACTGTACAGCGCTGTACTGCACTGTGCAGTCGTGTCGTGTACTGTTCTATGGTGTACTATACAGCGCTGTACTGCACTGTGCAGTCGTGTCGTGTACTGTTCTATGTTGTACTGTACAGCGCTGTACTGCACTGTGCAGTCCTGTCGTGTACTGTTCTATGTTGTACTGTACAGCGCTGTTCTGCACTGTGCAGTCGTGTCGTGTACTGTTCTATGTTGTACTGTACAGCGCTGTATTGCACTGTGCAGTCGTGTCGTGTACTGTTCTATGTTGCACTGTACAGCGCTGTACTGCAATGTGCAGTCCTGTTGTGTACTGTTTTATGTTGTACTGTACAGCGCTGTATTGCACTGTGCAGTCCTGTCGCGTACTGTTTTATGTTGTACTGTACAGCGCTGTACTGCACTGTGCAGTTCTGTCGTGTACTGTTCTATGCTGTACTGTACAGCGCTGTACTGCACTGTGCAGTCCTGTCGTGTACTGTTTTATGTTGTACTGTACAGCGCTGTACTGCACTGTGCAGTCCTGTCGTGTACTGTTTTATGTTGTACTGTACAGCGCTGTACTGCACTGTGCAGTCCTGTGGTGTACTGTTCTATATTGTACTGTGCAGCGCTGTACTGCACTGTGCAGTCCTGTCGAGCACTGTTCTACGCTGTACTGCACTGTGCAGTCCTGTGGTGTACTGTTCTATATTGTACTGTACAGCGCTGTATTGCACTGTGCAGTCCTGTGGTGTACTGTTCTATGTTGTACTGTACAGCGCTGTACTGCACTGTGCAGTCCTGTGGTGTACTGTTCTGTGTTGTACTGTACAGCGTTGTACTGCACTGTGCAGTCCTGTGGTGTACTGTTCTATGTTGTACTGTACAGCGCTGTATTGCACTGTGCAGTCCTGTCGAGCACTGTTCTGTGCTGTACTGTACTGTGCTGAAGTGCACTGTGTTGTGCTGTCGTATGTTCCACCACACAAATGGTGTGTGCTGGACTACACTGTTCTGCACAGTACAATGCTGACCTGTGTTGTGCTGTCCTGTCGTGTTTTGAACTGTACATACTGTTAGGCCGTACTGCGCTGTCTTCTGCTGTTCTGTGTTGCACTGTGTGAAGTGCACTGTACTGGGCGTTTGTGTACTACATTGACCTGCATTATGCTCTACTGTACAGTCCATCGATGGACCGGGCTGGACTGTACTGTACTATGTTATGCTGCACTGAGATGTGCACAATGGCGCTGTCCTTGTTCTGCAATGTCCCGTGTTATGTTCCGTACTGTACTGTACTGTGCTGTGCTGTGCTGTGCTCCACTGTGTTGTGCTGAGTCATACTCTTCTGCGCTGTACTGCATTGCACTGTATTGCAATACCCTGCTGTGCCGTACTGAGCAGTGCTGTGTTGCACGACACTGTGTTGTTACTGCACAGTACCACACCTTTCTATCCCTGTTAGTTCAGGCGTAACGTTCCTCCCCCCCCCCCCCCCCTACCCCAGGTGATAGGTAGGGCTGACAGGGATTACAATTCCAGGAGAGTTGGGGGTGGAGGGGGAGAGTTGGGGAGGGGGAGGCGGCAAAATCTACCCCACCTTTGCATTGCCCTGGACATAAATGATACCGTGTCTGCTCTGCCGTGCAGCGAAGTACAGCCTGGACCTGGTGCCTCTGGCTGGCAGCGACCAGGCTGGTCAGGTCAACATTTTCTACAAGGAGACGACGGGTTTCGTCTGTACCTCCTCCTGGACCGACAATGAAGCTTATGTTGTAGGTTGATCGTGTTGCTAGCCGGGCACACCGTGTGTGTGTGTGTGTGTGTGTGTGTGTGTGTGCGTGTGCGTGTGTGTGTGTGTGTGTGTTGGTGGGTGTGCGTGTATGTGTTTGTGTGTGTGTGCGTGTATGTGTGTGTGTGTTTGTGTGTGTGTGTGTGTGTGTGTGTGTGTGTGTGTGTGTGTGTGTGTGTGTGTTTGGAGATAGCTGTGTACGTGTTCGGATGTATAGGTATGTATAGATTACTACCTCCACTTTGGAAATTGGACGGTTTAAATAATCGTCCTCCCCTTCTTCTTGATCCCACTCATGCTCTAAATGTTTAGTTAGAAGTGCCGTAAAATGTTCATTACCAGGTTCCCACACGAATACTGTTCGCTGGTTGTCTTCTTTTTAATGAAACCCGATGTACGTTCTTCCAAACCTCTTCCTGATTTTCTGTAGATGCGATTAGTTCTGTTGGTGAATTTTTTCGACTCTCCGGTACAGCCCATGACACTGTATGGAGCTGAACCTTGGGGGCCTTAATGATTCTGCTGCTTATTGTGAAAGTGTTCATTTATTTGCGCTGAAGAAGTTTTCACGAGTGAGCATGCCAACACCTAACGATTCGATCTCTGGTGAAGTAAACAGATGGCCGATATATTTGAATTCTGCTACCACGCTCTTGGTTAAAAATAACACAAATGGAAATTTTAAGGTTGCCAAGGAAAGCATACAATATGTTAAATGATTTGGATGCGAGAGGAAGAGTAAACTGGGTTTCAAATGTGAGGGTTAAATTATATGAAGTTGGTTTGGTTTCGTGTGGTTACAACAGGGCGTCGGAGATATAAATGATTTCCTTGGGATATTTCGGAACAGACTAGTCGATTGTGGATTGCTGGAATGGTCATGTCATGTTCAAGAAAGCGACCGTTTTGCTTTTTCCAGACAGTTGAGAAGTATGCATTGTGTTCCATCATATCTATCAATTAAAATGGACAGTCATTTAAGGTATATCATGACAAAGTTCAGACTAGGTATTTCTGATCTTTTTGTTCATTATCATCGTTACAGGAAGCATAGCAAATGTGATACTCTCTGTCCACTTAAAAAAATGAGGTTCACTCTGAGTGCTGTTGCCCTATTTTGAATGATCTGAGAAGTCGATTAATTGATCAAAAATGTTCTAAGCATCCTTGTTTATTTCGACTTTCATTGCTCATGCCATCCACAAACGAAATTTTCGTAAAACGTTTTGCTGTTTTCTTGTACAAGGCATTTACGATTGGAAATATAGTATGCAGTTAAGAGTCAATTGTTGTCGACTGTTTGATATTTAGTTTTGTCGATTACCAGTTGCACTTTGATGGATATTTGATTGATTTGTTCCTGTTTCTTTTTCGAAAAGATTTGTTCACATTACTCCCTTCCTTATGGGCTATGGACTATATGAACAAAATATCCGTATCTCTTCCACTACACACACCCCTCTCTCTCTCTCCCTCTCACCAGAAAGGGTACTTTTTAAGCATATCAAATGTCGCATTTGGCAAACAGCGGGAAACGAGGCGTCCAAAAATTGTGAAGTATTAAGAGCACATGGTTTACTTTATGTATGGCAAAATCAGGGTGTGGGTTGTGTAGGGTTGCACAGGTTCTTTTGTAAAAGAGTAAAAGAAAAAATAAAGGGGGTGGGGGGTGAATGTTGGCACCAAAATGGAGTTTTCACATTAAGACCGTGATAGGATTCTGGAATATCGAAAATGTGAAATGTCTCATGATTTGGGACCAAACACGATTTTCGATTTAAACAGGTGTGTTAGATATTTCTTGGCACAATTTGGATTCGGAATGTCAGACGTGTCTACCCACTGTTTACAATGCAAACAATACAACGAAAATTCATGATGCGCCCACTCTATTGAGACTGCAAGTGAGACTAAAATTCACTTTGTTTTGTTGTTCGGCATATCTAGACCAGGGCCTGTATGCACGTCGATCCGGATAGAGGGCTATCCGCGAATAGCGCCTATTCGGTGGATAGGCGGCAGATTTGGGTATGCACGTCAGACCGCATAAGCTATCCGACTCGGCTAAACGCGGATAAAGTTATCGGTGCCTCGGGGGTCCGATAGCGAGCCTAAACGCGGATAAATATGGCTGCATTGATGTTTTTCCAAGTGAGACAGCGACGGCAATTGCGAAGAAACCGCATCTTTCGTGACAGAAAGAACCCGTTTGACCTGTACGATGACCTAGAACTGTTCCGAAAGTTCAGGTTTAGGCGGCAGCATATTTTGGAGCTGACAAACGAAGTGGAAGGTGAGATACGGTTGGAGAATCGTGGGTTTACCTTGACACCCTTGCAGCAGGTGCTTGTTACACTGCGGTACCTGGCGACTTCAAGCTTTCAAGACGTGTGTGGCGAGTTGGTTGGGGTTGACCAGTCCACGGTGAGCCGGGCGGTGTCTCGTGTGACAAATGCTCTATTCCGTCGCTCGAGGCAATACATCACTTTTCTGGACCAAGCCACAGCAAACCGGACAAAGAGAACCATTTTCCAGAACTATGGTTTTCCCAATGTTGTGGGGTGCATTTACCGGACTCAGGTACGAATCCAACGACCACAGGACCAAGAGCATGAGTTCGTCAACCGGAAAGGCTACCACTCCATCAATGTACAGGTATGGACCGAATATAATACACAAACAATAAAAACTTGGACTGGCGAAAACCGACGAAGCACGTACCAGCGGAAGTTCCACGAGGTAGGGTATGACTAAACCGAAAGCAGTGCCTGCTGCACCCGGTTTTGCCAAGAATCTATAAATAGAGCGCCGTTTCCTGCCCTGTAAACGCGGAGAGCTATTCAATCGCGAATAGGGCGTCGTGCATACCAAAACCGGAGAGGGGCTATCCGCGTTTAAGCTCCGAATAGCTAACCGCGTTTAAGCCCTAAACGCGAAAAAGCTAATCGGGTTTGACGTGCATACCAGTCCTGAAATGCCAATCTGTCCGCACAATGGTAATGGTAATGTTGCTTATAGCCCAGCCGACCGCAAAGGGCCATATCAGGGCTGTCACCGCGTTGAAGTTAACTTACAAGTCATAAAGCAAAAAAAAAAAAAAACTTATTCACACAACTCTTTAAAACTCACCTTTCAGAAACGCACCGAAATTTTGTTAAAGGTCTTTCCTCCATAAAATCTTAGGTCAGATGGAAAGTGTTAATCTCCCTCAGAAATTCAAAGATCACGTCTGGTGGGACATCTCTGAACAAGGTTTTCATGGAGTCTGCTGTAAAGTGTTTACAAAGCATCTTAATGACCCTAGTGACTTAGAGAAAGATTACTTGTGGCTGCAGAAAAAAAAAGAGTACAATGAAGAATATTGCTGTTTTTGTACTTAAAACATTCAAAAGAAAAGAAATGTGTTTATCTTGACTCAAATAAAGTTAGTAACGTATTTCGTCACGTTTATGAATTTTGCTACTGTATACTATCAAACAACGTTTATGTTTTGTTTCCTTTTTCTTGTGGTCTTTTGCATGCATGTTGTTTGTTCACAACCCTTCACATGGTCTTTAGTCTTAATGAATGAATCATGATTCCTGAATTCTCTCGCTCTCTCCCCAGCTGTGCAAATCTGAGTTTAGCTCTACGGGGGGTGTAGCTTTCTACTACCCTGGGATCTACAGCGGCCCTTTCTTCGCCACTAACTTCACGTGCACTTCAAACTCCGACTTCGATGCATGCAGTTCCATGATCGAAATCTGCGATCGTTCGTTGGCCGCAGGGGTGTTGTGTTACAAAACCTCTGGTGAGTTAGTTGAGGGGCGCGCGCGCGCGCGCGCGCGCGCGCGTGTGTGTGTGTGTGTGTGTGTGTGTGTGTGCACCAATACCAAAAGCAAAATGATTAATTAGGTTTTTGCTGGCCGTTCAACCCATGTGAACAAAGAGATGGTCAACAGCAGCCGGCCCTCAATGCAAACACTTCTCCAAGCACGGTCTTGCGGTGTTTTGAGTCGCATTTGATCAGTGCCAGATTGCCGCGTGCCACTTTGCCGCGTCATCCAGCTGCTTCGCGGGCCCGCTATTGCGCGGCTAACCGTAACCCTAACCCTAACCCTATCCCTAACCCTATCCCTATCCCTATCCCTAACCCTAACGGTATCCCTAACCCTAACCCTATCCCTAACCCTATCCCTAACCGTATCCCTAAACCTATCCCTAACCCTAACCCTATCCCTAACCCTAACCCTAACCCTAACCCTATACCTATCCCTATCCCTAACCCTAACGCTATCCCTAACCCTAACCCTATCCCTAACCCTATCCCTAACCCTAGCAGCTGGGTGACGCGGCAAAGTGACACGCGGCAATCTGGCACGCGGCAAACTGGCATGTCTCCATTTGGATCATGGTAACATTATAAACCTTACCTTTCTCATTTTCAGCCATGCGGGTACGTAAAGGCCTTACTTAATAATCATGCTTTCACACAGCTTCGAGCTCAGCACTGAAACTTCAATTTTTCATTGAAATTTGGGGTAACAGAGGGAAACATATTTCTTGGGTAAAGATGTAAACCAGCAGCGAAAGGGGATACATCCTCCCTTGTATATCCATCACTCTGTTTACATTGTGGATTAAAAATCGATTTTCCAGTGCGAGAAGTATTGGTCAGGGACAGTTGACTGCACCTAACGTCAGCCCTGATGTGGCCCTTTGCGGTCGGCTGGGCTATAAGCAACATTATCTTATCTTATCTGCACCTAACGTAGCACACACAAAAAAGTCGGTGGTGTTCAAAAATCAAAGAAGTCTATTATAACTTAGATCCACAAATCTCTGGATAGTAAATCAGATAATCAGATCT
>CM031608.1:82091988-82114488 GCA_018398815.1 Conus ventricosus | reverse complement strand
TGTGCGTTCGTGCGTGCGTGCGTGTGTGGGTGTGTGTGAAATTGGGTGGGCTGGTGGGTGAGTGCTTGGGATATGTATTTATGTGGTTAAATGATTATTATAACTGATTGAAGTTTTGTTGAGATATGTTTTGTAATTTTTTTTATATTGATTTCATATGTCAGCAACATTTTTTTTTGAGCGTATTGTTACCCCCTTGTCATCAGACCGTAATGGTAATGACAATAAAATATCGTGAATCTCTCTCTCTCTCTCTCTCTCTCTCTCTCTCATCTCTCTCTCTTATTTCTGTCTCTTCAGGATTGAATTGTTTTAAAAAGTATGAGTTTGCTTATCTCATTACACTTATAAAAGCAGTCTCTCTCTCTCTCTCTCTTCTCTCCTCTCTCTCTCTCTCTCCGCAGTAAGAGTTCTATTACATAAGTTCACAAGTACCGGTGGACCTAAGGTAACGGAGATGTGAAGGTCGTTAATGCGTGTAAAGCACATTGCAGTTTACTTGTTAACGCGACTCAATTCTAGTCTCATATGTCAAGATATAATTAACAGAGCAAAAAGAAGAGCAAAAAACAGTTATGGTACTTTTACATGTGCTTTATAAATTGAATCGTAATTCGTTTGGTTCGTTTGAGAAATTGCTTAAAACTACCAAGTACAGCCAGTAGCGCAGTATGATGCTGAAAATGAAACCTTTGACAAAGATACTAAATTTGAAAAGATACGTCTATTTGCCATGACATTTTCTTTTCAACATACACAGTAGATTTTCAG
This sequence comes from Conus ventricosus, assembly GCA_018398815.1. NCBI lineage: Eukaryota > Metazoa > Mollusca > Gastropoda > Neogastropoda > Conidae > Conus > Conus ventricosus. The sequence continues at coordinate 82,113,717 of CM031608.1, read as the reverse complement.
ATGATTTTGCATGTTGCGAAACGGGAAGCTTTCCGATTGTATATGAACTCTTCCATAACACAGAATGTGTTAAAGACTGAAATGAACGCGTATAGACAACAATGGCTGCCATTCGAAGCTTACAAAATATATGATCGGGACAGCAATGACAAAAAGACATGAGTTACAAGTATTCGTCAGTGCTCGTAATGCAAGAATCCTATGTATTTGGAGTTTTTCCTGTCAGTTCTTTCAGACGTGTTATAGGATGTAGGTGGCAGGATTGGCACAATAACATGGACACCAGTAACAGATCTGCCGAATATACACAATTGAAAACAACGTTGCGTTGCGAGGTTGAACAATAAATTGGAATTGTTATAAAGAACTTTTTTTAAAGATGTGTAAAAAGTGCTTTGACTGGGTTGAGATGTGGAATTGACGAAACTGCTTGTCATCGTTTTAGGTGTAGAATGAAACACGAACAAGACCCGTTTTATCGATTGAGTGGTAAAGCGCAGGATGATGAAATTCGTGGCTTGTTTCATCGTGGTGTTCTTCAAGACCTTAGGCTTATACGTATTCACCACAACAACCCCTGTAACTTTAGATTAAATCTGTTGTCATCTAGACATGAAACCACACCTTTTAAGAATGGCAAAGTTCATTTATGAAGCTTTGAAAAGATTACGTACAACAATATGCGCTAGCATGTTAGTTGCGATTTGTGTCATTTTTCAATTTGTCTTATGCAAGTTCCTGCGAAATTTGATGCAGTCGTTGGATAATTGTGCAAGTAGTTCTTGTAATAGTTTTAATCACTTTGCTATTTATGTAATCCCGTCAGCAAGGGGCTTTGGCCTATGCTGCATCAGGATATTCGTATTGTCTCTTTCTCTCTGTCTCTGTCTTCGCTCTCTCTCTCTCTCTCTCTCTCTCTCTCTCTCTCTCTCTCTCTCTCTCTCTCTCTCTCTCAGAGTGTGCGTGAATCTGTGTGTCTACATGTCTGTGTATCTGTCTCTTGTACGACTATACAAAAAGCAACTTTAGATGTGCATGTAGGTTTGTTAAGTATACATATTCACTTGCTGCAAGTGGAACAAATCGTTTGAAGTCTAAACCTCTCTCTCTCATGACTCAAAACCCAAGTCTCTGTTTGTGTGTCTGTCTATCGGTCTGTCTGTCTCCTCTCTGTCTGTCTCTCTGTCTCTGTCTCTCTCTCTCTCTCTCTCTCTCTTCTGTGTGTGTTTAAATTGCCATACGATTAACCTCATGTTCGGCCAACAGGTTTCCGCGGAGCAGCCAGGATGTGGTGATGTTCGATGTGGAGTGTGACGGGATAGAGAAATCCCTCTTCAATTGCCAGAATCCCGGTTGGAGGCAGCGCTCCGTCGACTCTTGCTCCGGGAATGGTGACACAGAAGCTGGCGTCACGTGCTTTAAGGACGGTGAGTTGCGCGCGCGCGCGCGCGCGCACGTGTGTGTGTGTGTGTGTGTGGTGTGTGTGTGTGTGTGCGAGAGAGAGAGAGAGAGAGAGAGAGAGAGAAAGAGTGTGTGGATGGGGGGGGGGGGGGGGTTGTAGTGGTACCGTCACCCGAACATATGCTTGTCCAGTCTGGCGTGTCAAAGGTTAGGGTAAATAACATGATGGGCTGTGTGAATGCGAGGCAGCGCGTGAGTGCAGTTACTTCCCTTCACGCCAATGACTGTCCATATGCAGTGTTCTCTTCTATGTGCGTTTGTAGAGTTATCACAAAGCATGTTCAATGTAACACAGAGAGTGCGGTTCTGTACTTCTCCACAGAAAACGCACTTAACGTAAGTCACTTCAGTAACGCATGTTACTCTATCAGATAATTCTTTTTTAGATGATAATGACACGCTCAGGATTTGACGTTTATTTCCGAAAAAAAAAACTGAAAATGATCGGCTAGGCTAATGTAATTTAACAAAAAAAAAACCTTACAGTCCGGTGAATAAATTGATCATTAGAAGGAGGTGGAGGGAAGAGAAAGTTACTCCAATTCACCTGTGAGTGGCAAGAGGCGCGCGCGTGTGAGTGGAAGAATTTGTAGGTCAAGTCACAGAAGTGTCACACACACACGCGCGCGCGCGCGCACGCACACACACACACACACACACACACACACACACACACACACACACACATTCCTATCATTCTCGCTTTTCGTATTATGGTGATCTAATATCAATGGCACGCAAAACACTACCCAGCGAGATACGACCTGTACGTATCAGCTCAGTAGCTAGCCCCGCTTCGTGTGCTTGCTCTGGCGGCTTCGGACAGAGATTGCTTAGCGCTATCCTCGTAGGAAGTAAATCAACCATTAAAAAGTGCCCAGACACACCAATCTGTTTTTTGTTTTTTGTTTCTTTCAGTCAAACTGAGCGATGGTGAAGTGACGGCCAGCACCATCAGCGGCACCCTCCAAGTGATGAAGAAGACCACAAACCGGTGGTACAGCGTCTGCAACGAAATCAGCGCCGCCGAGATGCGCGTGGCCTGCAGCGAGCTGGGCTTCACCAACGGCACCTTCCTCAGCCCCGTCGCCGACAAAAAGTCCTTTGGCTACACCTTCGACTGCCTGGGCAACGAGACCAGCCTCTCGCAGTGCAGCAACACCACCTTCTTCTGCAAAGACGGCAAGAGGGCTCGCCTATTCTGCTTCAACGCAAGCAGTGATACGAGTGAGTCCTGCGATGGGGGATGAGGTGTGTGGGGAGGAGGGGGTTAAGGGAGAGGGAAGGGGGAGATAAAACGACGGAGGGCGGAGGGGGGAAGGAGTAAGACTTTTGACAGTCTGTGTGCGTCCATGACAGTGTTCCAGGAGAAACCAGTCGGCGTCTCTGTACAGATGGAGCTCACTTTCTTATGCTCGTGCACAGGTGTTTAGGTTGACGTCCACATGTGGCCCAAAACACCTTGTGGAGAGGGTGATTTCTACATGACATCAGTGATAATCTATGCAAGAAAACAGTAATTATGATGCTTAACACTAGTTTTCGTGTGAAAACTTGAACTTGAAATTGGGATGTTAGAGGCCATTAGGCCTTTTCACCGTCTCATGTTATTTTTTTGACCGGGTGTGCCTGGTGTGGCTCAGGAATAGCAAACTGGCTCGTATATTGTGGTCAGGGCACTCCAGTGTCGGTCGAGGCTGTTCTTGAAACGTTCACGGATGTAGCGTTGACTACACAGTCTGGCAGGCTGTTCCAATCTGTGATGATTCTCTCCGAAAAATAGTTCCTGCGTAGCTCGAGCCTACAGTGTCCTTTTCTCAGTTTCAGAGAGTTTCCTCTGGTACCACTGTCGGTGGCCAATTCAAGACGTGACCGGTCTGTCTGGTAGATTTTGTGGACGTATTTGTACACCTCTATCATGTCTCCCCGTCGTCTTCTGTGCTCCAGGCTTGGTAGGTTCAGTCTTCTCAGTCTCTCGGGGTAGGGTAGGTCCTTCATGTGAGCAATGAGTTTCGTTTCCCGTCGCTGCACATTTTCCACTTCGGTACAAGAGGCCTTTTGTTGAGGGTGCCACACTAAATGACCGTATTCTAATATGGGGCGAACCAGACTGTTATTTTCCCGGGTGACGCTCTAAAGACAATGAGTAAAATGAAACCTTTTGACTACACTGTGCTTGGATTGGATGGCTGTAAGTGCACAGCAGACCTTCCACAATAAGAAAACAACCAGAGATCACTGGGAAAGGTGTCTTAACACCGGATATTAAACGCCACACAGCTTTATCAAAACAGGTGATCCTCCTTGCACCATGAATGAAAGCGGATCGGAGCAACCTCACATTTACGAGACTGAACAGTGTAACTAGCAGCTTGAGAGAATCAGGCTACCAAGCCGAAGCCTTCGCCTTACAAGTTGGAGCAAGCGGTTTGTATGCTTCGCAGCCTGTGAACAGCGTTAACTTCTGATTTCTGGTAGGAAGAAGACCAGACTGTCAGGCTCGCTAAGACCTGAACTAACTAGGGAGGGACAGACAGACTTACAGACCTACAATTCCTAACGCCCCAACTCAAATAAGCAGTCCAGAAACAGATGAACAGTTCACACGCGTATAATTTCATTCAAACCACGACACCGGGGTCCATAACATTGAATATTCCTCTCACTACCCACACGATCACTTCCTCTCAAAGTCAAACATTCAACCACTTAACACAATTCGCACACAGATTTCTAGTCACACACACCCCTGCACAACCGAACTAACACAAGGTCGTGAAATTAATTAATGACGAACCTTAATTCGCGTCAAATCCCAATGTGCCCAGCCTGTTGTGATGCATCGCTACATGCAATACAACTCACACGACCGATAACACCTTGGCTATTGGCCCAACAGGACACTGTGAATCCGAGACTTACCCAACAAATTCACTTACCGGCTCATACACAAGCCAGCAACCAGGGAATGAATTCCGACACAATGACAGACCAAGCACCAATATAGAATGCCCAGAACTACAATTTTGTAACCCATGACAGACCAATCACTGATATAAAATGCACAAAACTACAACAATTCTGTAATGTTCACACACTTTCAAGATTAATTAAACCGGGTCACATTCCAACAACTGGGCACTTAAAGCACGCCTGACCAATTAATAATCCAGTAACTGGGTTGCTATGAAATACTCGCACAGAATGGCCCAACCAAGTTGTCCAAAATGTAAAAATGTTGATATAAATGTTTCTTGCCACCACACAAAAGACAATTGTCTTGAAAACCTGTGCAGCTTGCGACACACACAAGCAATGACTAATTAGCCAACAACTAAACCAACTATGCAATGATATTAACTAAATAAATTTAAAGTCACTAAGGATTTCTGCTAGTGTCTTTCACACACTGGGTAGTCCGCTCCACGACCGACGAACGATGGCTCATTTCCTTGATCCTGGAAATAATGTCCAATGCTGTTACCTCAAAACAGCCCCTGTTTGTCGTCAACATTCACATGTACCACTCGGACTGTCACAGCAACAGGAACAGTAGCCCACGCTGTGTCACTCCTCGCACATGGATCCTGTCACCAGCTAAGGCAGGATTACAGGGAGATATCTGTGGACACATACAGGCGCATCCCCACTAAGAATCTATCATGAATCCCATAGTACCCTACACATACTAAATTCATATTCATCATGAGCACAACCCGTGGGAGTCGAAGTCAATACTGTGAATATTCTGTCTCTTAACTAACTAACCTATTCCAATCACAAGATGCACCCAATGGTAACCTTATCCAAATGAAAACCAGCGTTAGCAATTAGCTTTAGTCTAATTATTATCCATTTGTATAAAAGGAAGAGATTTCCAGACAGACTATACACAGCTTACTTTACAAAACATCAGTGCCACACAGTAGTACACAATCAAAGTCAAACTTCAGTCCGACTTAAACACATAGCCTGGTCCGACTCCATAATCCACTATTAAGCACTTTCCTTAGATAGCAGAACAACCTTAAAAAAAACATGCATGGCTTCCCACACAATTCCCAATGTTAGGAACAAGGTCCAAACATATGTAACTTGGAAAACAAGAGATAAAATATGCAGATACTTATTGCCCAAAATAAATCGGTCGGTCACTGCCATAAACATCACTTACAACTTACAGCCTATGTCCGAACCATGGGCAACCACACACACACCACATCACTACCCCCAAAACACTTCTGGACTGTCAATCTTTGTTAAAGTTGATCTCTAGCTGAAATATCCAGCGGGCTTACCCAACTGCCCTGGGGCAAGGGAAAACATAATTTTGACAAACATATCATCTTTTAAAGTTGAAAAAACAAAATCTCAAAGGTTGACAAAATATCATCATGAGGGTAGCCTTGGGGATCCGAAGATACCGTTAGCGTTTCTCAGTCATCGTTTACGCGGGGTGCTCTGCCCCCCCCAACCCTGGAGGCGCAGAGTCGGGAACAGGGGGGGGGCACTGGAAGTCCGTTGCGTGATCATGCTGCTGCTGCTCTGGGGGCGTTTGTCCTGGGGGCAGTCCTTTTGGCTTTCCGAGTACTTCGAAGGGGGTAGGGCTTTTTTGAATTGTGGCCCCCACAGAGGTCTTTCATGGCGCACCCCTCTAGTTTTTTTTGGTTTGGGTTTCGCACCACGGAGGTTTGTTTTTAAACCGGCCCTTGTACCGTTTCTTTGGGCCCCCTTTTTTTTCTTTTGCCGGCAAAAGTCCCCTTTAACGCAGTCGCCTTTGCTTTCGGTGCTCTTCCTTACGGGGGAAAACCCCCCCATCGAAGCTGGGCCTTGATGAGCTTGGAATCATACTTGTAGGGGGGCACGGTCCAGGACCTCGAGGTTGGAACCCCCGGTCCCCCCAATGGTTTCCGAGTTTGGAGCAAGAGTCGCTTTGGTGGAATTTCTCCGGGGCCTTTTGACGTGTTTTGGGTTTACAGTGTCCAAGTTTCCGCACCCATAGAGGAGAGAGGGCAAGAAACCATTTGCTTTTTAAACTCTAAATTTTTTGTAGTCAGCCGAATGTTGTGTTAAACAAAGCATTTTGGGTTGCGGAGTTTTCCCCAGCGTTTTCCTTGCTTTCTGATTGGGGCCCTTTCAACTTCCCTGCCCGGGGAAAGCCACCCACAAGAGATGGTACTTCCTAGATTTCTGAAATGTTCAACTCCCCCAAGCTGGGAGTCGTCAATGACGAGGGTTGGGTGCCGGGGGTTGGTGTTTGGGGGGGTTTGGGGGGGAAGCACCCCAGTCTTGCCGAGGCTGATTGTCAGGCCGAAGAGCTTTTGAAGCATCGGGGGAAGCGGTCAAGTTCGTTTGCAGTTTGGGAATCAGCTTGGGGCCACCAGTGCGCAGTCCCTCGGAAAGAGGCTTTTTTGAAGGAGATTTTTTGAAGCTCTTTTTTCTTTGGGATGAAGGGGACGAAGGGGCAAAAAGGGAACCGTCCAGGACGATTGGGGAAGTAGACCCCTTTTCCAGGTCTTGGGGCGCGTGGGACACAAGGGAGGTGAAAAAGGGGTTTAAGGGGGACCGGAGCCCAAGACACGCCCTGCTTCACGCCCTTGCTGACTCGGGAAAGGGTTCCGTCCCCTTTTTAACTGGAGAGGGCCGGGCCCGGGCCATTGGGCCCCCCTTTGGGAAAAGCTTGATCATTTTTTCCCAAAAATTGGGGGCATCCAAGCGCTCGGGGCTGTCCAAAGACTTCCCCGGTTGACCCCTGTCAAAAAGGGCCCTTTGGGCGGTCAATGAAAACAAGGGATAGGGGAATGTTTTGGCCCTACACTTCTCCCGAAACTGTCTGACAGGGAAAAATCATGTCGACAGTGCTTTTGCCCGGGGCTGAATCCCCACTGGCCCGGGGAGGGTTTTGCTCGGAAAAAAATGGGTTGGGCTGTTGAGGATGGGTCTTGGGGAAAGATCTTTCCCAAAAATGGAAGTAACGAGATGCCCCTGAGGGCCCCAGTCGGGTTTGCTTCCCTTTTTCTTGTAGAGGGAGACAAACAGGGGGGGTCCCCGGAATCATCTGGCATTTCTCCTCCTCCCCGTATCCGCAGGGGCTCGTGAAAGGCTTTTAGGGCATTGGGGCCTGCCCCCCTTGGGAGATTTCCAAACGGTATTTTCCTCCTTTCCGATTCTCTACCCGGGGGCCCTCCCGGAGGATTGCTTTCGGAAACTCTTTCTTGTGGGGGTATGCAATTTTGTCTTGTATCGGTGCTGAGGGGCTGGTTCAAAGGGATCCCAATTGACTGACGAGGGCCTGTTGAGCAGGTTGCCTTTAAGTGTTTTTTGCCAGCGTTGCTTAGTCCTTCTTGGTCCTTGATAGGGTTTGTGCCGTCCCGGGGGACAGTAAGGGGGAAAGGGAGCCCCGATGCTGGGAAAAAAGGGGGCCCCAAAAACTGTCTTCAAGAGCCAAAGAATTTTTGGCGTTTTGAGAGTCGGGTAGCTTTTGTACTTTTAGTCGCTTTGTCCCTGCCACCACTGGTCCCCCATCAGAGTAGGTCCCGGGCGCACTTTGGCCTGGAGGTCTTGAATCTCTCGCGTTTTGGGGACGGACCGGGGTGGGCATTCTGCCACCATGTAAAACTTTTTTCTTCGAAAGGGGGGCCCTTTTTTGATCTTCTCAAACGTTCTCGTCAAACCCGTCCCTTTATGGGCTCTGAATTTTTTTCTCTGAGGACCTCTTTTGCAGTCTCAAAACCCACCATGTCCTTAAAGGGAAAAGGGCCATTTTTCTGTTCCATCTTTAAGGGGGCAGACCCTCTTGGGGTTTTTTTCAAGTAGTTGTTGGAACTGGGAGGCAGGTCGGGTCTTTCAAACGGGGGACATTTAGGAGGCCCCGACAGTCCCTTTTGGGCGGTTTCTGTGTGGCGGGGGTTTGGGGGGGGTCATTACAGCCCTGACCAGCCTGTGGTCAGTCCAGCATTCAGCACCTCTCATGACGCGGGTCACCCGGACGTCCTTGATGTCGCGTATGGCGTACGATGATGAAATCAATCATGTGCCAGTGTTTCGACCTCGGGTGCATCCAGTGGTCTTGAACTTGTCCGCCAACCTGAACAAGGTGTTGGTGATGCAGAGGCTGTGTTCCGCACACTGGTCCTCACCTGTCACTCAGCTCACACCTGTGGCTCCTAGAAGCTATCGCATGCAACAGCGGCCACTCCCCGGGCAACGGCTTTGGCAGGCCGGCTAAACCAGGTGTGGGTAGCCGTCGGTCTGAAACCCTCGGTGAGTTAGGCTCGGGCTGTGTCAGCCCTACTGCATGTGAAGACTGACTCCCGGCGGAACGAGCGAAAGAGATCATCGGTGATCCAACGGTTGTGAAGGCGGTGGCAGCAAGTGTTTGTGGAGCGCTACGAGCATGGACGTGACAACCCTGAAAAGTCCTGGTCATCCACTGCAGCCTGGCAGTCTCCCGTCGTAACGGTTTTCCGTGCCACTGGATCAAGGCTCCCCAGGCCGAGAGAGTGGGATTACCCCCGTGCAACGATTTCCCACTATAAAACCCTCACGCACAGGTCCGTTTATGCAACTCATCACCGATCTGTCAACTCACACACCTCAAGTCTATGCGGCGATGGGCACGTGGCGAAGCAACAGTGGAGATGACCACTGCAGTTGTAGTCACAATCCTGCACGTAGGCGGTCCATGGGCAGGTGGTCGTTCTTTTTCCTGAATCCGAGGGCAAACAGGAGAGTCCGGCAGCACCCGTCGGCGACTGGGCAGCCTCTTTAGGACAGCACTGCCCACCCCCGCATGGGGGAGGGGGCTGAGAAAGGTGCCCCGAACAAATGCTTGCCCTTTTACAGTCTGGTCACTTACCGCGGTGACAGACTCATCCATTTTGCAGTCGAAAATGCAAAAGAAAAAGAAAAGAAAACTCCTTTTAGGAGCCTGGAACGTTCGAACATTCATGACAGAGCCAGTACGTCGAGACCAGAGAGAAGAACAGCGCTTGTCGCGAATGAACTCCAGCGATACTGAATAGACATTGCTGCACTCAGCGAAACCCGACTTGCTGATGAAGGCTCCCTAAGAGAAGAGGGAGGTGGATACACTTTCTTTTGGAAGGAAAGCCACAAGCCGAAGACAGGATCCATGGCGTTGGATTCGCCATCAGGACAGCCCTGCTCAAAAGCATACCTGTGCTCCCGGTTGGCATCAATGAACGCCTCATGAAATTGCGTATCCCCCTCAGCAAGTCAAGACACCTCACAATCATCAGTGTGTATGCACCCCACGCTCACGAGCCCATACGACACCAAAGAGCTGTTCTACGAACAACTTGACCAGGCCATCAGGTCAACTCCTCAAAATGACAAACTCGTCATCCTTGGGGACTTCAACGCCAGAGTAGGAAGAGACCATTGCAGTTGGGAAGGCGTTCTCGGCAGACACGGAGTAGGCAAGGTCAACGACAACGGCCTGTCCTCCTCAGCAAGTGATGCATCATATACAACTTAAAACCAACAATTTCAAACAATGGGCTGTCTCCCCTGATTAACTTCCAGACAGGTGCCAACAGTACTAGCAACCACACAAATACATACATAATTCCTGGTCTGGCATTAAGGCCTGCTATAAACTAACAGATCATACTGACACCGACAGGTTCCAGTGGCTGAAATTACTGAAAGATCACACGAATGAATGTACTCACACATGCACAAAACACCCTACATTGATCTTAACATGCCCAAAATCATATCATCCTATATAACTACTCAATGCAACCATTACACTGTTTAATTACAAAACCCATAGCCCTTCCTGGCACTAACGCAGCCCCTTGCCTGGCACCTCAGACAGCTTCCGGCCTCCAGCTGCCCAAATCAACCAATAAAGATAAGGATTTCCTTCTGAGTTCCCCTGTAATCCTGGCTCAATCCAACCACAACCAGGTTCAGATGATAGGATTACTAAAATGTCTACACTGAATTATACCAAACGTACCTTGAACCAACACGTGTCCGGCCCAACTCTGAGATGGGTTGTCCAGCGCCACCAAGGCCATCCCCAGACTGGCACGTCTACAGCACCCAACCACAGCAACCAAGTCTTCACCAACCAAGGTTTCAGGTACACAGGTTACAGTTCAACAAGAACGCAGCAACCAAGTCTTCATCCCACCAGGGTCTCGGGAACACCGGTTACAGTTCAACAAGAATGCAGCAACCACGTCTTGTCACGGACAAAAAAATGAAACAACCTAACTTGGGGGAAACAACCAACTTGGGGGGAACAACCTAACTTGGGGAGTCGCCAGTCAATTTGTTCGGACCTAAGTCCAAACTCAAACATTCTAGGCGTCAGAAAGACGGGCCCATGGGTCGGGTCCGGCCAATTAAGCTTAGCGGAGAGGCTTCAGGAAGACGGTCTGTCCGCTATACGGGCTAAGCAGCTTTGACCGACGCCTCGATGTCTAGCGAGACGAGTCGCAGAGCCGAGCTCAAGCTCATCTAGCCACTTTGTGGAACCAACGTCATTGTTACTCGGACGTCGTGGTGCCTACCCAGACTCAGCTGGCCAATTTAGATTGACCAGTGTCCACCACTTAAGCCACACCGCGCCATGAAGTAGGAAGGGGGGAAGGTAGTGTGTGGTGGGGGTGAAATCTAGCTAATCAATTAAATGACCAATTGACCACCACAGAGAGTAAGGCGTGTAGACGGGACTGTCATGATTTGAACGTCCAATGGAATTAGAGGAGACAACTTCGGGGATCAAGGGTAAAAATACTGACCAATGGTACTGGCCCTTGACACGGGGTTAGAGCATAAAGGAATGTGTGAGTGAGAGAGAGGGAGGGGGAGAAAAAAAACGAACAGACAGAGAGAGAGAGGGAGAGTTCGGGAGAGTAGGCTCTCGCCTACAGGAAGGCAGGGAGATGAGAACGAACAGAGACAGAGAGATGAGGAGGTTTTAGGTGTAGTCTCTGCACGAGGGAAAAGGCAGAGAGATGAAGAGAGAGAGAACGAGGGAAGAACGAATAGAGAGAGAGAGGGAGAGAGAGGTTCTGAGTGAGCTCTGCAGGAGAGAAGGGCAGAGAGAGAGAGAGATGAGGAGAGAAGAGAACCAAGTTGAGAGATTAGCATGAGATAGTCTGCAGAGGAAGGACTGAGGAGAGATGTGGAGAGAGAGAAAGAGTTGCTAATTTTATGAAGAAGAAAAGAAAGAAAAGAAAAAAAAGAAAAGAAAGCAACCATGTCCATTTGATAAGAGCAGACTAGAAGAGAGAGAGAGAGAGAGAGTGCAATGCGTTAATGCAGGAAGAAAGAAAGGAGAACAGATCGATGTTGATAGTCACTGTTCTACCCTAACCGGGGGTTCGACCTCATACCTGGCAGCGTCACTTCGCCAAGCAAACCACAGACCAACGCCAACAGTCTCACCTGACCATGGCGCCATCAGACCAACACCATGCCGGCAGTTGTGTCGTGTTGTGAAAGTGACAGTGAAAAGAAAAAGAAAAGAAAAGAAAAGACAGTGATCGTGAATAGTTAAGATCACCTGGCCAGGTAAAGTAGAAATCTGTTTATATACCCGGGTTAGTTAATGATGTTTTAGATAAATGATTTTGTGAAGTTCAGGAAAGAGAGAATGTTTTATTTTGTTTGATTCTATATGCATTGATGTTCTTTCTATGATCATGTATAGTAAAGTTATAGACTTTACTAGTGGTTTGATGTGACGAATGCATGATATATGAATGAGATTGTAAGCAAGCTGTGAGTGTGTTTGGGCTGTGCGCTAGTCCTTCCTCCACTGACCATTACACCGAGGTTGACATTTATTGGCGAGCTTGCCAGGATATTCTGGCCCATTTATTATAATGTTCAACTTCTCAGAGAGGAAGCTGGGTGGGATTCAAGTATTGTAATCCTAAGACAAGGGGTTGTCTTACTGTAATGTTCCCAAGATAGTTAAATACTAGGCTTGGCATTGCTTCCAAGATAGTTAATACTAGGCTTGCATTTCAGCCCCAGAGTACTCATTTTCGCACAGATTTCCTATAATTCGCTCTCATAGGTTGGGTCAGGCGCTGGCGTCTTATAAAAACTAACTACGTTTGTCCCAAGCTAATATTATCATTCATAGATGTGCTATTACGTCACTCGTGTCGGTAACCACCAGTTTGGCTGTCGTAGTAATAAAACTTGTTCAAAAAAAAAAAAAAAAAAAAAAAAAAAAAAAAAAAAAAAAGAGAGAGATATAATGGCGGAAGAAAAGAACACCCCTATTGAACAACTTGTGAGCGTCGCTCGTGATTTAGGCTATCGGGAGAAGAGTTGCGAGCATCGTTGAAAACCAGCAAAGATGGAAAGGGATGAACGCGCGGAAAGACGCCGTGTTGCCGTAGAGATAGCATTAGCAGAGCAGGAAAGGACTAAAGCTAGCGCACGCAGGAAACAGAGAGAATAAGGCAAGCGCAGGAAACAGAAAGATTAAGGATTCAGGCTAATGATAATCAGGCTAGGGAAACGCAGGAAACAGAAAGACTAAAGGAAGCGCAGGAAACGGAAAGATTAAAGGTTCAGTAGAATTAGAGAAAGTGAGAATACAGAGGGAGACCACCGAGGATGGTAGCTCACTTTCCAGTGACCTGTGCGCAGCTATGCCCCCCGACCCAAGTTGCCAAAATTCTCTGAAGGAACCGATTCGATTGATGCATACATCAGTCGTTCGAAACGTTTGCGACCAGATCAGGGTTGGCCTCCAGAAGAGTGGGCAGTCATTTTGTCAGCGCTATTGACTGGTAAGGCGTTGCAGATTTTCACTGCGTTACCAGCAGAACAACAGTCCGATTTTGGTGCTGTGAAGGATCTTTAATGAAGGGATTTGACCTCACAGAAGAGGGATTCAGAAAGAAATTTCGTTCAGCTAGATTGCAAGCAGGTGAAACGTACACTCAGTTTGGTGCACGTCTAGATCACTATTTTGAGAAATGGTTAGAGTTGAGTGGTACGAAGAAGGAGTTCGCCGAGTTGAAAGAGCTAGTTATGAAAGAACAGATTTTGTCAGGTTGCGGCCCTGAGCTAAACCATACATTTGAAAGAGAGACAGCCAGAGACAGCAGGAGAGTTGTTGAAGTTCGCAGAGGTGTATAGAGAGGCACGTTTGGGCACTAAGGTGCAGGAGAGACAGGTGCTAGGCACAGGTGAGAAGAGTGCAAGGAGACTAGGGAGTTTTCTTGCAAAGTCTGCAAACCCAGTGGTGGGGCAGAAGAAGGGCAAAGGGAAATTAGGTGTTTCATTTGTCACAAGAAGGGACATGTGGCGAGGGACTGTCGCATGAGGTTCCAGAAGGCAGCAGCCTTGCAAGAGGTGGATAAGGGTCGTCAAGGAAACGACCTGCAGTGGAACCAAAGGGGATTCAGTCTGAAGAGGGTGGAGTGCAGCCTATGGCTAGCACTGGACAGCAGTCAGTGTCAGGGATGGAGGGCACTAGCTGAGTGGTTCGTTACCAGTGGAAGAAGGGTGGATTGGCCAGCAGAGGGTGAAAGTGTTACGAGACACTGTTTGTTCATGCGGGTAGTACGAACAACGCTGGTCGATAAAGGGGATTTGACAGGGCAAATCCAGACCTGTACTCTAATCGATGGCACTGTGAGGGAGTTTCCAGTTGCTAAGATAGAAGTACGTACCCCTTACTTCTCAGGCGAGTTGTCTGCGTTGGTGATGGAGAAACCCCTTCACGATTTGATCATTGAAATATTCCAGGTGCAAAGGATCCAGGGATCCTGAGTTGTTGACTGCTAAACAGGGGCAAGCAGTTCAAACACGGAGCAAGAAGGAGGAAAAGGTTGTTAAACCGTTAGTTGTTCCAGGAAGGAAAGTCGGGCATAGATGTGTCGCCTGATGAGTTTAGGGCAGCGCAGGAACAAGACCCTTCGCTCGTGAAGTCTTGGAGTTGGCAAGAGGTGGAGAGAAACAGGAGGTTAGAGGAGGTGAGACAGAATTTCTTGTGAAAGGCGGGCTGTTGTACCGAGTGTTCACCAAGGGAAGACAGGTAAGGTGACCACTCAGTTAGGTACCAGCGTGTTATCGTGACACTGTCATGTCAGTGGGTCACGAGTCGCTCATGGCGGTCATCTCGGCACCAGCAAAACAGCTAACCGAGTCTTTGATGACTTTCATTGGCCAGGAGCAATGGCAGACATAAAGCGGTTCGCATGTCATGTGATGTGTGTCAAAGGTCAGCCACAAAGGGGTGAAGAGGAAGGCGCCTCTTAAACATCCCCCTTTAATTGACACACCGTTCAGGAGAGTGGCTGTTGATCTGATTGGCCCAATCGCGCCTGTTCCAAAGGCGGGCACAGGTATGTGTTGACGCTGGTGGACTACGCGACCAGATACCCAGAAGCGGTTGCATTGAAAGGCATAGATACGCAACAGGTCGCTGAAGGGCTGGTAGACATCTTCTCTCGCGTGGGTGTGCCAGCACAAATTCTCAGTGACAGGGGTCACAGTTCACCTCAGGCGTGATGAAGGAGGTCAACAGGCTGCTAGGGATCACACAGCTGCTCACTACCCCATACCATCCACAATGCAATGGCTTGGTGGAAAGATTCAACGGTGTGCTGAAGGGCATCTTAAAGAAGCTCTGTGAGGAAAGGCCAGCAGATTGGGACCGCTACATTCCAGCGGCACTGTTGCCTACAGAGACAGCCCCTCAGGAAAGCACAGGCTTTTCGCCATTTGAGCTGCTGTATGGGCGGACAGTTCGGGGACCGGTGTGCATTCTCAAAGAGCTGTGGTCCGAGAACAGGATCCGAAGAAGTCAAAACCACATATCAGTATGTGGTAGACTTACGCAATAGGCTCGAGGAGACATGTAAGGTCGCAAGGGAGAGTTTGCAGAGGCTAGGTCGTCCAGAAGAAGCAGTATGACAGAAGGTGAGGAAGCAATTCCTCAAGGTGGGAGATCAAGTCCTGTTACTGCTTCCCACGGATCACAACAAGCTGCTGATGCATTGGAAGGGACCCTCACCATCATTGAAAAGGTAGATCAGACTACCGAATCGATGTGAATGGGAAATCAAAACTTTCCATGCAAATTTACTCCGCAAATATATCAGCGTGAGAGTCAGCACATAGGCGCAGCAGCAATCATTGATGGAGGTGAGGGAGACCCAGCAGAAGAAGGAGAGATTTTGGTTGCCTGAGTTTCCAGGGGAAGAGTCATACAGGGATGTGTCACTGTATGAAGGGCTAGACAGTAGAAGACAGGAGGAAGTTAGTGGGCTCCTAGAACAGTATAGGGCGTCCCTGACCTGATAAACCAGGCAGGACAACTCTAGAGACATGTACGGTGGAGTTGACTTCACAGAAACCCGTACATGTGAAAGCCTACCCGATCCCATATGCCACCAAGCAAGTGATCGAGGAGGAGGTAGAAAAGATGTTGGACCTTGGGGTGATTGAACCGTCCAAATCATCATATAGTGCACCCGTCGTCTTAGTGAGGAAAAAGTCAGGTGAGCATCGATTCTGTGTCGACTATAGACGTCTGAACAGTGTCACCAAGGTCGATGCAGAGGTCATACCCAACATGGAAGACCTGTTCGCTCAGATCGCCACAAGCAAGAGCCAGTATTTCACCAGGATCGATCTGAGCAAGGGTTACTGGCAAATAGCCTTGAGTGATGACTCAAAGGAAGTCACAGCATTTTCCACTCCTATGGGGCTATACCAGTGGCGAGTACTCCCTTTTGGGATGGTCACGCACCTGCGTCTTTTCCTCGAATGATGAGGAAGCTATTGACGGGATTGGAAGGTGTCGTGAATTTCATGGATGACATTCTGATAGCATCCGAGACATGGGAGGAGCATATGAGGCAGCTAGGAGCAGTCTTGGAGAGGTTGAGACAAGCCAATCTCACAGCCAGACCAACAAAGTGCCAGGTTGGCTTTCCAAGCCTGGAGTTCCTAGGTTTTGTGTCGGAAGCGACACAAAGCAGCCGGAAAGAGGAAAGGTGGAGAAGATGATGAATTCAGAGAGACCAAAGACCAAAACAGAAGTCAGAGTCTGCTAGGTTTTATTGGGTTCTATAGGAGTTTGTTCCAAATTTCGCAGCAATCACGAGTCCTCTCAGTGATTTGGTCAAGGCAGGGAAACCGGCAGTGGTCGAGTGGTCAGACGCTGCAGAGCAAGCACTGCAGACGTGTTGGAAAGACTAGGTTCCCGCCCATCTTGAAGCTACCAGAATATGTCCAAACCATTCTTGTTGCGGACAGATGCATCAGTGGGTGGGATAGGTGCAGTAATTGTTACAGGAGCATGAAGGGTCGAGTTTCCTGTGAATACGCTAGCAGGAAGTTGACAAAGTGTGAAGAAGGGTACGCAACGGTGGAGAAGGAGTGTTTAGCTGTTGTGTGGGCCGTGCAGAAGTTCCACAAATACTTGTATGGGAAAGAGTTCGTGATAGAGACAGATCACCAACCACTCAAATTCCTGCAGGAGGCACAGCTGAAAAACAGCAGGGTTCTGCGTTGGGCAATGGCACTGCAGCCCTACAGGTACCGAGTGCAGTACATTCCAGGTCGACAGAATGTCGGAGCTGACTATTAAAGTCGTGTAGTCTAGCAAGCTGCAACTCAGAGGAAGTCAGTCATATCCAGGTGCATTGTTGATAATATGTGTTGATTCCAGTTATGTTGATTGGATATGGGTTCATTCCCAGTTGGCTATGGTTCATATTTTTTTTTTGTGTGAGACTTGTTCATATTTTCTTTGTGAGACTTGTTCATGTGGATGTAGTTATACTTGGAGCAATACAGTCGCTTGTGTAGTGATGCATTTATTTGCAATAAGCGAGGATGGAGATTCCTCAGTGAAGTGTCATGGATCGCGATCATATTATATTGTGCTTTTCATAAGAATTGTGAAAAGAGAGATGGCAAATCCGCAGTAGGGAATTGCATAAGTGCGCACAGAGGTCGTTATAGAATGAGTTGAAATAACGCAAGAGCGCACGTCAATGATAACTCATTGGAGTGGTATTCACTAATTGTATATTTTATAACTTATAAACCGTTGGTTGTAAAGTATTTTCCAAACTTTGCGCGTGTAGCTGTGTGTCAGCAAATTCGGTTGTTGTCCTTTTTGTACCGTTGTTTTGAGACAATGCGGAGCATGGTCTTTTGCAAGGGGGAAATTGTCACGGACAAAAAAATGAAACAACCTAACTTGGGGAAACAACCTAACTTGGGGGAACAACCTAACTTGGGGAGTCGCCAGTCAATTTGTTCGGACCTAAGTCCAAACTCAAAACATTCTAGGCGTCAGAAAGACGGGCCCATGGGTCGGGTCCGGCCAATTAAGCTTAGCGGAGAGGCTTCAGGAAGACGGTCTGTCCGCTATAACGGCTAAGCAGCTTTGACCGACGCCTCGATGTCTAGCGAGACGAGTCGCAGAGCCGAGCTCAAGCTCATCTAGCCACTTTGTGGAACCAACGTCATTGTTAACTCGGACGTCGTGGTGCCTACCCAGACTCAGCTGGCCAATTTAGATTGACCAGTGTCCACCACTTAAGCCACACCGCGCCAGTGAAGTAGGGAAGGGGGGAAGGTAGTGTGTGGTGGGGGTGAATCTAGCTAATCAATTAAATGACCAATTGACCACCACAGAGAGTAAGGCGTGTAGACGGACTGTCATGATTGAACGTCCAATGGAATTAGAGGGAGACAACTTCGGGGATCAAGGGTAAAAATACTGACCAATGGTACTGGCCCTTGGACACGGGGTTAGAGCATAAAGGAATGTGTGAGTGAGAGAGAGGGAGGGGGGGAGAAAAAAAACGAACAGACAGAGAGAGAGAGGGAGGAGTTCGGGAGAGTAGGCTCTCGCCTACAGGAAGGCAGGAGATGAGAACGAACAGAGACAGAGAGATGAGGAGTTTTAGGTGTAGGTCTCTGCACGAGGGAAAAGGCAGAGAGATGAAGAGAGGAGAGAACGAGGGGAAGAACGAATAGAGAGAGAGAGGAGAGAGAGGTTCTGAGTGGAGCTCTGCAGGAGAGAAGGGCAGAGAGAGAGAGAGATGAGGAGAGAAGAGAACCAAGTTGAGAGATTAGCATGAGATAGTCTGCAGAGGAAGGACTGAGGAGAGATGTGGAGAGAGAGAAAGAGTTGCTAATTTATGAAGAAGAAAAGAAAGAAAAGAAAAAAAAGAAAAGAAAAGCAACCATGTCCATTTGATAAGAGCAGACTAGAAGAGAGAGAGAGAGAGAGAGTGCAATGCGTTAATGCAGGAAGAAAGAAAGGAGAACAGATCGATGTTGATAGTCACTGTTCTACCCTAACCGGGGTTCGACCTCATACCTGGCAGCGTCACTTCGCCAAGCAGAACCACAGACCAACGCCAACAGTCTCACCTGACCAGGCCCATCAGACCAACACCAGTGCCGGCAGTTGTGTCGTGTTGTGAAAGTGACAGTGAAAAGAAAAAGAAAAGAAAAGAAAAGACAGTGATTCGTGAATAGTTAAGATCACCTGGCCAGGTAAAGTAGAAATCTGTTTATACCCGGGTTAGTTAATGATGTTTTAGATAAATGATTTTGTGAAGTTCAGGAAAGAGAGAAATGTTTTATTTTGTTTGATTCTATATGCATTGATGTTCTTTCTATGATCATGTATAGTAAAGTTATAGACTTTACTAGTGGTTTGATGTGACGAATGCATGATATATGAATGAGATTGTAAGCAAGCTGTGAGTGTGTTTGGGCTGTGCGCTAGTCCTTCCTCCACTGACATTACACCGAGGTTGACAGTCTTCATCCCACCAGGGTCTCGGGAACACTGGTTACAGTTCAACACAAATGCAGCAACCACGTCTTCACAAATTACAGTAACGACAGTCATTCTACTGTACCTCCAACAGCGAGAAGAATATAATTACACAGAAACACGGAATCAGTCCCCTCCAGACTCAAGGCAGCTCCGCTAATCCTTAAGCCCGAACCCTGAACACAAGGTTCTTAAAAGGATTCACCAGGACTTCCAACATAGAATCAACACACACAACGTCAGAAACTTCCACTCTGAAAAACAGCTGCAAAAAACACTGAGCGACAGTTCACCTAACCTCCAGCCTGCTTTACAGTAAACTTGGCTGTGATTGGATAATTCAACGTAAGGTTAACTATGATTGGGCAACTCACAGTGAGGATGATGCATGACCCAATTTCCCCACTTCCACGGACAAAACACTAAAAAGTTCAAGATACCTCCCTACCCTCTCCCAAGCTGTGCTGTCACACAGATATCTACTGACGCACACACACGCATGCGACGTGAGCGGAAATGTTCGCCGGCTCACCCTAGCACATATAGAGGAAATACTGACTCTGATGCGAACCAAGCAAGATACACTGACATGGAACATGATCAGTCCACACATGCAGAAGTTCAAACATGAGTCGCCTCCACTAGATCTATCTGTAACATACATGTACGGGCTCAAGTAGCAATGTCAGTGAACCCTGACACAGACCCATATAAAAGGGAAGGCAGAGACGGCTGGAAACTGTTCCAGCTGCATCTGGTCGAGGAGGAACAAAAGTGAACTTCATGATGCGTACATTTTCCAGCTGAAAACAGATGTTGGACAGCGATGCTAGTCTAGTAGGACGTCTGTCTGAAAACAGATGTTGGACAGCGAGGCTAGTCTAGTAGGACGTCTGTCTGAAAACAGATGTTGGACAGCGAGGCTAGTCTAGTAGGACGTCTGTCTGAAAACAGATGTTGGACAGCGAGGCTAGTCTAGTAGGACGTCTGTCTGAAAACAGATGTTGGACAGCGAGGCTAGTCTAGTAGGACGTCTGTCTGAAAACAGATGTTTGACAGCGAGGCTAGTCTAGTAGGACGTCTGTCTGAAAACAGATGTTGGACAGCGAGGCTAGTCTAGTAGGACGTCTATCTCAAAACAGATGTTGGACAGCGAGGCTAGTCTAGTAGGACGTCTGTCTGAAAACAGATGTTGGACAGCGTGGCTAGTCTAGTAGGACGTCTGTCTGAAAACAGATGTTGGACAGCGATGCTAGTCTAGTAGGACGTCTGTCTGAAAACAGATGTTGGACAGCGATATCGCGATGCTAGTCTAGTAGGATGTCTGTCTCAAAACAGATGTTGGACAGCGAGGCTAGTCTAGTAGGATGTCTGTCTCAAAACAGATGTTGGACAGCGAGGCTAGTCTAGTAGGACGTCTGTCTCAAAAGGCAGCGCCTAGAGACGCCCACCCATCCAGAAAGCGCGAGGAGTTTGAATCGATGGAGGTTCTAGAACAAAAAATAGTCGTTGACAGCACAGGGGCGTCAAGGAATCGTGACGTGATTGCAGACGGTTCCCCTTAAATTATAAGGAGTTTAGAGCCGAAATATTAAGTCCGAAGACTTTCGTCTGAAGACCTTCTGTTGTCAAGCTGTGTCTGGGGGTTCTTACAGGCAGGCAATCAGCCAGCCAGCCAGACAGAGAGAGAAACAGACAGACAGGGAGAGAAACAGCCAGCCAGACAGAGAGAGAAACAGCCAGCCAGACAGACAGAGAGAGAAACAGGCAGACAGACAGACAGACAGACAGACGTTGTTTTGTTGTTGTTGTGCATCCGCATTAAGTGATACGAGCCGGGGGAAAAATGAAACAATGAGAGAGGAATCCTATCCCAAACAATCGAACAATTGCGATAGTAATAATACATTTATAGTCTAACAATACAAACAAAAGTAAATTCAACTAATAGTAACGATTGACTAGCACTTTCTGGTCACAAGCACCCAGAGACGGAACTATGAAGTAATGAAAAGGCAGTTTTGCTTTTAAGTTGTACATTTTGTTATATCCTGTCCTAAGGTAGAATCAGCCGTTACGCTAAAAACGATTTCAGTTGTTCACAACAAAAATTGTATTTGTAATCTTTTCACCGTAAATGTACAGGGTTTTTTTTCTTTTTCAAACAATAGTCAGTTATTTATTTTGATTCTGTGAATCAAGGAAATTACAAATAATCGTTTACTGGTGTAATTTACGGTTATGAAATATGCTGAGGATATGTGTCTCTGTCTTTGCGCGCACATGTGTGTGTGTGTGTGTGTGTGTGTGTGTGTGTGTGTGTGTGTGTGTGTGTGTGTGTGTGTGTGTGCAGCGCGCGCGCGCGGGTGCGTGTGTGTTTGTGTGTGCGTGCGTGTGCGTGTATATGTATGTGATGTGTGTGTATACGTGTGCGTGTGTGTGTGTGC
>CM031608.1:82081988-82084488 GCA_018398815.1 Conus ventricosus | reverse complement strand
AAAGCTGCCAGAACAATATGTCGAAAAAAACCAATTACTCGAGCGTTTGATTTGGGGGCATTGGATGTTTTCGGTTTTTCTTTTGCTTCTTCTCGTTCGTTGTCACACTCGTAGTCCCGTCTTTGAAATGAACTCAACTGTCTTTTCAAAAACCTGAAGATAGTGACTTCGTCTGCTCTACTCGGGTAATCTGGTCGTGCACCTGCTGTTTTAGTTTAACAACGTGGTCTGCAACTTCATTCCCCGTGATACCACTGTGGGAAGATTTACACTTCAGCACCGTCCGTCTGTCTGCACATGCCTGCTTCAGCTTTCCCCGCAAATCATCAACGTCTCCCTAGACAGAACTTCCAGGGCCGACAGGACATCCATGAAGATGACCATCTGTCAACAGGCACTTTCGGGGGCAAATATTATGTCCACTGCTGCTGACAGAACGTCATTTCCCGCCATGAAACTGGAGCAAGAACAGGTGGCTGGGGGGTGCTCTGTCTCTGCTGTCTGACGAGGAAATCCGACACAGACTTCAGATTCTCCGTGAGCATGTGTGGGAGATCCGTCAAGTGTAGCAGTGAATTCGGGCATTTTCTAAAAAAAATATCTTTTCAGTCATGTCCAGGCGTCAGCACGTTCATCACTCAGCTGTTCTGATTTCCCCTGTGCAGCAGCTGCGGTGCTGTAGTTGTGATCTGCATGTTATTTGGCACGACATCCTATGGCCATGGTTGGCAGGACTCTGGCTGGAAACAGGCTCAGGTACTACAGCCTCAGACGTCTGTTGTGCACAAGGACTGGCTCTTTCCAGACAAGACCTGGGAAGGTTATCCAGATTTTTTTGTCATGGATCATTGAGACCAGTCGTGCCTTGACCAAGTGTTAAATCGTTTACAGTCAGTTTTTGAGTTGATATGATTTTTAGAGTCGTAGGCCCAGTTATGAGCGTGAAGTACTGCGGTAAAAATGATTCACAACGTTCGAGGAGGATCTCTTGTATCGGTCTCCTTTGATTATAACAATCATTTTGATTGAAATATTTTTCTGGTGATGGCTATTTGATAGAAGATGAAGCTTGTTACACTGTGGGTTTAGGGATGTCAAGTTTAATGCTATGTCAATACAAGGATTAAGATTTTGACGGCCGCCCGCATGTCCTCTTACGCAGTGTTTTGAGGCCGATGTTTGTTTTTTTTGCGCTGAACTTGCATGTTTGCCTCCTAGAGCCGCTGATCGTATGTGTTTATAAGAAAAAAACAACAACAAAAAAGAAGAAAATGTAAGCCTCTCCTCCAGTAAGGATCGTTTTGTTTGTTCTATCACTTTTCGGCGCAGAGAGTATGGTTATTCTCGTGCTTACATCCTGCAGTGTTTCCCTTTCTCCCATATCCAAACTTCGCTTCTCCGGTCAAACTTTGCTTTCTGGCCGGAGTGTTGCTGGCAGTGTATGACGGATCGAGAGGCGATCAGGACATCACCTTCCACCGTTCCTACCTGTGATTCAACGGTCATCGAGATCGGTTTCTCCGAACGACACCATGTGGGATGAATGGAGGGTCAGTATACGATAAACGCGGACGTGCATGGTGATGACCCACAGAAAATAATGATGATTAAGAGCGTGGACTTGCATTACATTTGCTCTTTTTTTTTTTTTTTTTTTTTTTTGGGGGGGGGTCTTTTCATTTCTTATATTCTGGCAATAGATTAACTTCTCCGTGGAGGCGACGATTGAGCACATGTGTAAGTCGGTATAAAATATTTCTAGGTGTTCCGTTTTGGGTGATGCCGAATGTTTCAATGGTTGGCTTGTTTTCTTTAAAACAACACAGCTGATCATGTGAAGCTGTCATCTGTAGTCGACATAAAATGTCTGCACGTCATTGCTCGCAAAGTTCTTGAGAGGTCACAGCCAGTATTGATCACGGTTGGTTTCGCCAGACAATGTTAACTGACCTTTTTCTCTGCAGACGATCAAGGTATGTTGTTCACGACGTGTAGAAGTGCGGTCTAACATGACAGTTCCTGTGTAATTGGCATGATCTAACGGAGTGAGAAGCTCTTGTACTGACCACAGCATTATGTACCGTTTAGGCAGCTGCAGTGTTGGTGTTGTTTTGCTGTGTCTCTCTCTCCACTCTCACAAATCCAGAAGAACTTGTGAGTGGTGGCAGTGGTGATGAGGATAAACAAATCAGTCGCACTCATGTAAATCGTTCCCTAAATCCCACTCTAAATACTGTGTTCGCGAAAGAAAAGATCTTGTAAGGTTTTTTTTTTTTTTTTTTTGCTTTTGTAAAGCCCCACAAACACGGAAAGATATTTTCTTTATATATTTTAAGAGTGTGTCATACTTCCGTCTCTTTGTCCTGGAAACAACCTGGCATTTTCTTTGGAGTGGAACACAAATGGAAGACATGTTCTCTCTCTCTCTCTCTCTCTCTCTCTCTCTCTCTCTCTCTCTCTCTCTGTCTGTCTCTCTGTGTCTCTGTCTCTCTCTCTCTCT
>CM031608.1:82051988-82076988 GCA_018398815.1 Conus ventricosus | reverse complement strand
TTGGATGACTATCGACGAGACGCTTGAAGCAGCCACCACAATGAGGAAAGATCGACACAGTTCTTGGAAAGAAGTGGCTAAACAAAACCCAGTGTCAAAAAAAAGAATGCCCAGAGGAAAATTGAGAGAGTGACAACAGAGAAACAAAGTGCTTGCAATCGTGATGGAGATCAAGGTATGTTGTAAAGAATTCTGGTCAGAATGGACAGCCAGTCAAAATGAAATGCTGGACTAACCTTCCCTCAAGAAAAAAATCTGACAGCAGTGACCTACACCCTATAAGTAACCACCAAATACAAGTAACATGTTAAATCCTTTAGCGTTGTTCAGAGTGCAAAAGGAAAGATGTGGACATTCGCCATGATACCAGGGCAAGTAACACAGAACAGTTCAGCACTTTCTGCTGTGCTCAAACTGTCGTAGACTGAAACTCTTTCCTGCAAAAAAAACTGTCCGTGCCTCGTCTGCCGAGCCTTCACCGCCAGGGTGTTGACCGAACACTCGCCAGACCACTGATTCTCTCTCTGCCGTTTTCTCACCCCATCAAGCAACAGTAGGGGTTAGTATTGATCGTGTTTGAGTACTAGAAGAACACGCACTGTTGCTGCAGAAACTTTTCAGCCGAATTGGACTGGTCTGCGGGCTCACTGTTGTACACACGTCCGAGGAACTCCTGAAAAGTAGTGTCCCTGTGTGTGTGTGTGTGTGTGTGTGTGTGTGTGTGTGCGTGTGTGTGGTCGACGTGTTGTTGTTTTGTGCGCGCGCGCGCGCGTTTGTGTGTTGTGTGTGTGTGTGTGTGTGTGTGTGTGTGAAAATTCTTTTTTTTTTTTTTTTTTTTTTTTTTGCTGTCCCACTCTCTGCGCCACCTCAGAGGCAGTGCACCCACGCCGCTCATTCCGACACCCCGTCCACAGCCACAGCCCGGTCGGCCCCGCCGCAGCCCCGGCACCGGCAATCCACAGGAAGCAGTCAATGTCAAGCCGTCAAGAGGCAACCCACCGGAGGAGACACTGCACTGCTGCCGAGTCACTTCGGTGGTGTTCAGTGGCGCCTGTTCTGATCTAACATACGCAGGACACCACCTACTAAGCCCCCTACTGACGACAATAATTGCTTAGTCGCGGAGCCGGCGTGAGTGAGCTCTCCCTCCGGAGGGCGCCACCACGTCCGTCCAACGACAGCCCCCATGGACTCGCCGATACCGGTGACCTCGACGGAACCAAACCAAGGTCACAGACGTGGAGAGGACATCGAAACTGAGGTCACCATGAGAGCAGGGCATGAAGGGCCACAGAATTTGAGACATTTTTTTTTTTAATGCTGATCGATGAGAATGAGGATGATTAAGATGATGCTACGGATTTCCGTTTCGGTCTGAGACTACATGACAGGGCTGTACTCTACGCTTCCTTTCATAATATATCCGGCGTCAACCAGGCCCGAGAGATACAGGCACCTGCAGTGTTGGTCATGAAATTTGAGCAACACTCTCAGAAACGCATCCATTAAGTGGATGAAACTCGACTGTGTGGTCCCAGTCTTCCCAACTGAGTCCGCAGCAAACTCAACTCTGGGTAGGAGCCGGTCGGGGCAGAAAAAACCCACATGACTTCTGATGGGATTCGAACCCACGACCTCCCAGCCGGGAGTCCGCGACGTTAACCACTTCGCCACGGCGGCTGGTTGTGTGTGAAAATTCTTGTTAAAAGCACTTAAATGGATTAAAAGACATATATTGTCACTGATTAAGAAGAACCTGCGAGCAAATGAGAGAGAAAGTGAGTGAGAGAGAGAGAGAGAGAGAGAGAGAGAGAGAGAGAGAGAGAGAGAGAGAGAGAGAGAAATCAAGTTCTTTGTTTTTCACAAGTGAACGTTGACTGCGCGGTGAACACACAAATTACTCAAGGCAAATTCTGATGCATTCTCCTGAAAATTGTGCACTGACTCATTCATCCTATTTGAGCTTTTTTTTTTTTTTTTTTGCTCTGACCTTTCTCTTGTATCAGTCAGGTAGCAAACACGGTTTTGCCATTGACAGTCCTTTGTCCGTTCGATTGTAACATTATGCAAGGGAACAGGATTCGTTTGGTTCGTTGTGTTCTCTGTATACATATACACAGCCAGCTCACAAGCCAGACCAGCTTTGTTAACAATAATATTTCTTTCTCACAGTGCGCGTAAAACCAACTGTCACCTTAGAACCCACGCGTGATGACGGTATTGTGGAAGTCGTAGACCGGCAACTGACCGATGGATCGCCGTCTGCGCCACCGGCTTCAACAACCACTCCGCTGACCTCGTCTGCAAAGAGACAGGTAAAGTTAGAGGCTTCTACCAGACGTACTCTGCGGACGGGATGGAGCAGATGAAATTCGGAGCTGCCAATATCACGTGCACGACGCTGAGCACTGAATTCTCGCAGTGCCAGAGGAGCATTGATGAGAAGGGGCTGTGTCCCGAGGCCGCTTACGTTTACCTCTTCTGCTTGGAGGAGCAGAACCCTGATGAGAGTGAGTAGCGCTTAACCTGTTCCGTCAATTCTGCTTCGTAAGGTTTCTCTTGACCCGTGAGACCCCCCCCCCCTCCCTCTTTGTCAGTGGGGTCAGGATTTGAGGTCAAGTTGGTTCTCATAAGCTGAATCTGTATGGGGTTTACTTGATGACATTACATAAGTTATTGTGGTACTGAGGCGTACCTCAAGATAAAAGTTGTCGCCTGTGGTTTGTGAGAAAAAGAACACCTCCTTATCACTTCGTTAACTTTTCTTGATTGGATAACGCCATTAAAAATAATGAGCGAACATGAAATATGTCAAATACATTTTAAAAAAAATGAAACAAAACGACAGACAGAGGAAACACATACTTATGTGTGCTTGTAAATGTGTCCCAACCCTATGTGGGCATGGCACCTTTATATCTCGGATAGAATAGCGGTGACCCAGACTTGATCATATTCACCCAGATTGAAATTTCAAATGCTCAGGGCCCAAAATACTGACTCAGATTGAGGCTTAAGGCTGCGTGAACCAAAGTTGGGACAAATCGAAAGAATTAGTAACAAAAATATGATTGTGAAGGAATGGACCATTGTAAGGTCACATGATCGAAATGAGGTCTTCAAGACAGTTTGAGGTATGCGGTCAAACAAATCCAGGCTTGTCGTGACTCAAATGAAGTATTATTTCGAGATGATTCAAATTAGGTCACAGTGCCTCATATTGAAGAGTAAGGTCAAAAGACGATAAGGAGTTAGATGAAATGAACCCATAGTTGGTCATGGTCACACAGCTCGAAAGTAAAGTTATACCAAATGGGTTATAATGACCCAGATTTTGATTGAAGGTCAAGTGTAGTGAATCAGTTCGAGATCAAAGGTAAACTGATCAAATTGGGTCAGACACATCTACACACGCACGCACGCACGCACGCACGCACGCACGCACGCACGCACACACACACACACACACACACACACACACACACACACACACACACACACACACACACACACACACACACACATATTGTGCGTGCTCGCGCGCAGTTGCGTATGCGCATATTCATTTTTCATTTTTACACTCCCATTCTCTCCCTCTCCCTCTCCCTCCTCTCTCTCTCTCTCTCTCTCTCTCTCTCTCTCTCTCTCTCTCTCTCTCTCTCTCTCTCTCTCTCTCTCTCTCTCTCTCGCACCGACACAGGCACACAGACACACACACACACACAGGGAGACACCCGTGAGAAAGAGCGACTGCTTGTTCCAAAACGTTCACAAGTGAACTTTCTATTTGTGAGTCTATTTACGGGATAAGGGCAGAGCATTTCGGCGGTGAATTTAACCACTGAACACAAAAATGTTTATGTTATTAATAACTGGGGTGTTTCTTTGGATACGATTTACACGGCAATGCTTAATCAGTTTAAAAAGAAATAGTGCTACGTCATGCATTATAAGTAACAGTAATGACTGTTGGAGGGGCACTACCGCCGGTGGAGTGTGCTGCGTATGGGAGTGGGAGTGAAAGAGACAAACATGAATTAATGTACAAGCACCTGCCCACATGATGCACATGTGCACATGAGACCTAATTTCATGAGCCTTAATGATGTCATCAGAGTGACTGTTATAGAGTAGACCTAATGTATACAGCATGTTAAAAGCTGAATTTTGTTTATTGATCTTTTTTTTTTTATCGGACGTAACGTTTCCCTGTGTAGTGACGGTCCTGAAGGGGCCAGCTAGTCAGCTGGTTTATACTAATAAAGCTAAACTAGACTGGGAAGAAGCAAATGCTTGACCACTCTTTCCCTTGATAATTATCTCGACGACATCAGTAAGTGATAACCTTGGGGAGATGATAATTTCTTGAGCAGACCGTAAGTGTAGTGTTGTGTGGTCTGATTTGACAGCAAGTTGTAACATTGAAGAGGGAAGGTTAAAAAAAAATTAAAATTAAAAAAAAAAACTTTTTAGGTCAAACGAAAATCAGACACGTTTTGCGGTGGAAGGTCACGCTCACGAATTGAGATTCAGTATTGTAAGTGAATATAATAGCCATGTGCGCACCGATCTTACGTGTGAGGAGATAATCAGCTGACGGAGAGAGGTTTTAGAATTATTCGTTGAGCTACCGTCCGTCAACAGATTATCAGCTCATACGGGGTTAAACATAGATTATGCCAGTATAGATAGGACAGCAGAGTACAGGGCAGTGTGACGCCGATTTAGCACGATTAAAACACAATACTATACAGAGCAGCATGAACAAAAACGCTAACGCAACTCATTACCGCACGATCCAATTTAATGTCTTACTTCTGTTTAAATGCCAGGAGGGGTACAAATTGTATCTCTGCTTGAAAACTCTATGCTTGTGACCCCCCCCCCCTTTCTCTCTCTCTCTCTCTCTCTCTCTCTCTCTCTCTCTCTTTCTCTCTCTCTCTCTCTCTCTCTCTCTCTCTCTCTCTCTCTCTCTCTCTCTCTGTATGTGTGCGCGCGCGCGCGCACGCGCTTGCTTTTGTTTGTATTTCTGAACTGTTGTCCACAGTTTATTTCTGCCGTTGTGTAAACCCATTCATCTGTCCTTGTTCTAGACCCTCTTCATATTATTTTCTGTTATTGAGATGCCAGGTTTTCTGGTGTCATCTGTGAGTAGATTGTGAGACTGTACTCACTGTCCAGTGTGGACAATAGCTGTCCAGTCTGCTTTTTTTTTTTCAGTTTGCCCACGTGGGGTTTTATGCGTGTTTATTTTTCAAGTTGCAGGATCACGTTTTTGATGAATCTTTTTTTTAACTTTATTTTGCATGCCGGGGACCAGCAATGGAGCCGAATACCTGACACTCTCAGCAGTCTTGTATGCCTCAGAGATCTTAATAGCTGAGCTACATTTTATGAACTGTTGTGCATAACGATTTGATCGCAGACGTGTTGTTTGTTTGGGGAATATCCACATTTACTCCCGAGCACTCTCCTGTGTGAAGTACAGGAAAGCCGCTCTCTCAAAGCAACATTGGCTCTGTGCAATTTTGAAAAAGTTGTTGGTCCGTACTGCAAGCAGAAGTGTGCACATGGAAGTAACTGTGGATATTGCTGTGATTTTGTTATTTTTAATTTTGTGACGGAACAACAGCCCAAAAGTTGCCCTGCATCGTTAGCCGGGCTGTCATGAAACCGGAGCTAAACTGAAAATCTACTGTCTTCTCTTGGGCAGATCTCCGCTTGAAGGTCAGTCCGAAAATGTCGTTTCTTCTCTGTGGCAGGTGTGAAAGTCACCCTTCACGGCTATACTGGACTTCTCATGGTCAGTCGCTACGGCTTCAATGGAGTGGTCTGCGGAGAGAATTTCACCGATACTGAGGCCAGAGTCGTGTGTGAGGAAAGAGGCTACGAAAATGGATATGCCTTGAAACCGTACAGGGAATCCACATACCCTTTCGTTCTGAGTATGCTCAAGTGTACCGGGCATGAAGTGCTCAAGCGCATAGAATACTGCGCGCGAGGCAGTTTTGTCACTTCCAGATCTGACTGCTCGGACGGCAGTGCTGCGCACGTGCTGTGCACGTCGAATACAGGTTAGACTGTATATGTTTCATCATAATCCATGTAATAATAGTTTGTTTTTTTTTAATAAAGTATTACCTACATTACCTACGTACCTACTTTTTTTTAATCTCTTACATCCAGTGCACTCAATGCCATGCGTAAAACTCACTTTCGAGTTCCTCTCCCCATCTGTACCCGTGGTGGGTAAACATATTTCAAAAGTTTCCAGCATCGGCAAGTTCACGGAGACTCTCGTTGAATGGAGATGTTGGCGCACTCCTCAGGTGGACGGCTCACTCACGCTGGCTTGCGCGCGACTGAGCAACAGTGGTCATTAAAGGAGTTAAGAGGCGGTGTTCCACGTATGTTGGATCAGAACATGCAATACCGAACACCGTTCAAGCGACTCCGCAACAGTGCAGTGCCTACTCTGGTGGGTTGCTTCACGATATTATTGATGGCTTCTTGCGGACTGCGGATGCTGGGGCTGCGACTGCACGAGCTTGAGTGTGACCAGGTGCGGGGGCCGCCTGAGTGACCGGCGCACCGGTGATGCCATAAGGGGGGAAGGCAGGAGAGACACGGAAGATAGTGTGGCAACAAGAAGAAAGATGTTCCGGGTTTTTGCTTATTTGATTTGGGGGGGAGGGGGGGTTACGGTGCTTAGCACACCTCCCAGTAGACCGGTTGTTCCATTTTTAACCCAGCCGGGGAAAACTTTTGGGGGAAGGGGGTGGGAGGAGGGGTTGGAGACAGGCAACCCAATCACCAAAGGTTTTTTTTACGTCATCTTATTGATGTAGATAAAGTATGTGGCACAGTGTGTGTGTGTGTGTGGGGGGGGGGGGGGGCTTTTAAGATTTTATTATAAATATATCAGTATGGTTTATCGTCCAATTTGCGCTTAGAGCAGGGCTTTTCATTTCACATCCCACTCCCTTTTCCCCGTACCCCCTTCCACATGCTCCCACAAGCAGGTCAGCTCATCTGAGTAATGTCAGGCAGTTCCATCCTTTAATGATCGCCGTTTTCCCGTGTCTTGTATATACATGTGGTCATGTACATAGATCTATATTCCTACTAATGTACATGGGCCCATAGTATATGCGTGTAATAACAATAGTAATAATGATAACAGTAGTTTATCATCATCATCATCATCGTCATCACCGTTGTTACTATTATCTTATTATTCTTATTGTCGTTGTTGTTGTGTGTGTGTGTTTGTACGCGCATGAGTGTGTGTGTGTGTGTGTGTGTGTGTGTGTGTGTGTGTGTGTGTGTGTGTGTGTACGCGCATGAGTGTGGGCCGTTGTTGTTGTTTTATGTGTGTGTGTGTGTGTGTGTGCACGCATGAGTGTGTGTGTGTGTGTCTGTATGTGTGTGTGCGCGCATGAGTGTGTGTGTATGTGCGTGCGTGTGTACGCGCATGAGTGTTTGTGTGTGTGTGTGTGTGTGTGGGAGGGGGGGTTACGCGGTCCTGTATGTACGCCTTTGACAAATGCTTTGAAATGTTGAAGTGTTGTCCTTGAAAACGGGGGTGAAAGGAAGGAAACATTAAAGGAAGCACGGCACTTTGTTGGAGGGAGGGAGAGAGACTGGGTGAGAGGGAGTTGGTGGCTTGGGGGGGGGGGGGATAAGGGAGTTGGGGCCTGAGAGGGGGTTGAGGGTGGGAGGGAAAATACTAGAGTGCGATAAAAGAAAGGAAAGAAGGGGGAGATTGTCTTTTTCTTGTTTCATTGATTAGTTGTTGTTTCTTTTTTCTGTGTGGGTATGGGTGTGTGATTTCTTTTTCCTTAAAACATGTTAACGTTCTTTTACGTTTTCCAAAATATCAGTCCAAACAAAGATCAGTCTGACAAGAAATTAGTTTCAGTCAGAGTGAGAGAGAAAGAGAGAGCGTGTGTGTGGGTGGATGGGGGTGTGTGTGTGTGTGTGTGTGTGTGCACGCAAACGGCTGTGATGCGCACATAAGTATAACTGGCCCTTTTATCTCTTATGAAATCCCGTTAGGAGGTGGTAAGTGTATTTGTGGCTCAGTGTTGTTTTCTGTCATATGCAGTGTGTCACAGTGTGTGAGCAGAGAGAGTAAACCCGGTTCATTATCACTCTTCTCCAAAAGGATTTCTGTTCTCGCAAAGAAAACTGTAACTATGTTTGGGCATTTGAAACTAGTATACTCTTAATGTGCTTGTGATGTTCTTCCTCATCAGATCCAATTGAGTACCGCGTAAATCCCGAGGGCACGGAGCCAGCACGCGCCGAAGTGAAGATAAACGGCCAGTGGAAGTTAGTGGACGGGTACGGCTTCTACAGCAGCGAAGCCAAAGTCTTCTGCAGGAGCGCCGGCTACTTCACCGGCAGAAAGTCTTACGTCTAGTGAGAACAACGTCTGACCTGCGTCAGGCCACCACTCCTTTTCCCTGTTCTTTTTTCTTTTGTTCCTAGTCTTTCGTCTTTCTCTTTTTGTCTTTTTTTTTTTGTTGTTGTTGTAAGTTTGTTTTTTGCACAACTTTTGCCTGCTTTTCTTTTATGACAAGAGCTGCACTTAACTTGCACTGATTTTTTTATTTATCTTTTTTATGATGAAAATTGCGTTCAGCGCGCGATACTTTTTCTTCCAGTCTTTGTTTTGAGCTGCGTTCAGCCTGCACTACCAGATCACAAAAACAAAACAAAACAAAACAAAAAATCGTTTGTTGAAGGAGAGCTCAGGAGGGAAGGTGGGGGGAATGAGGAATGGAAAGGAGAGAGGACTGGTAACCAAACGGACAGAGTCCCTGCGTAAGGTGCGAGAAGACAAAGATGTTCAGTTCATGCCTGTGTGAACCAGTATTCATCATGTACATGCACGGTTTGTAGCTTGTTACATGCTTGTGTGTATGTTGTATGGGTGCAAGCGCGTAAGCGTCAGGGTGTGTGTAAACATAACGGTTTTGTGTCTCCTGTCTGTGTTGTTGTTTTTTAAACTGTTTGTGCCTCTGGACCGAAGCTTTGAAGGAATATGATTTTCTTGAACACAGATATATTCTGCCGTCTCCCGTGGGTAGCCCGAGAAATATGTTCGCATGCATTTCCAATCATTTGATTCGAAACAGGACCATGCCCAGTTCATCCCATTCATTCTCAAAAGTCGCGTTTTTACACACCTCCTTGCCCGAATAGAACTCGCTGACAGCTTTGGTCTTCTATGATTATATACAGCAAAGAATCAGAGTCGCTACCATTTTAAAGGTCTCCAAACGGATACGCGACATGCAGCTCCAGTTTCTCTGTGTGTATGTGTGTAGCTCTCGTTCTCTCTCAAACAGTCAGCATATTGCCTGTTTAAGGAGTTAGAAGTCGGAATTTCGAGGACGATCATGGAGCATGGCCAATCAAAGTACGACATTGAATTGTAAAAGCAAAGTTACAGTTAGAAACAGAAACTCAAGTCATTCCTGGTGCTTTCCTGAAGCGTATGTTACTCACTTCCGTCGTCTTCAAATACGTCATTAGGTAAGTTACCGGAGAGTTTCTCAAAAACTTTGAAACAAACAAAATGTCGATGTAAATAATACAAAGAAAGTTATTCGTTATTTGAGCAGTTTATAGTACGTCCTGTATTGGCCTAAAAAAATTATAGAAGCATACAGCAGACGATTTTACTTTTGCAACTGATTTAAGTCATCGCTTATCAATCAATCAGTGGGCCAGATCAAGCTGAAGCAGAGAGCAGTACTTAATACACCAATTTCTCACTGTTTATCTTCTTTTAATTTAAATCTGACGTCCATGGTGGATCAGTAAGTTCAGAAGTTAAGCACAGCGTGTAGGAATTCATTTCATTTAACTGAATTCATATTCATTTTATTCATGTGTGGTTGATCGGTCTTTAGCTATGCAACGTCATCTTGGGGAATGCGTCATTCTAGCTCACCTATTTCTTTGTTCTCGTGTTTTCTTTTCACATCATTCGACGCAGTTTTACCGACAAAAATCCCAGCTTGGGATAACCCGAAAGTCAGTAGAGCTTGACTCTAGACCGTGATGTTTCAAGGCGACTGTTTCAAGCAGTAATACGATGGTGATACAAAGAATATAGCCACAAGTTGTTACAGAGGACACGTTGTTATAGAGGACAAACAATCACCAGTTGTCATTCATGGTTCAGACCCATGAAATCAGTTCTTTGCAAGTTATTATAATCTCCAACGTTCCCTGTTCTTATGATATTTATACAGGGATGCATGGGGTATGGATAGAAGCGTTCATACTCTACACATGTAAAGTGTGCTCTAGCATAGGCAGACACCTCCTGTCAGTCACACTGGTCTCTCACAAAAGTGCCGTCAATAATACTTTAAAAAGAAATGAAATTTCATTAAAACAAGTCTCCAAGCCCCCACTGTCACCATACCGCGCGTTAAATTGTATGCTACAAATACAAAATGATTCATTGATTGCACCCCTTTTTCTGAATTATTCTTGATTATCCAGGAAAGGCAAGATTCCAATATTCTTCCAGTAATGCACACATGGGGGAAAAATCGTAACTTGCCTGCCGTTTCCCGTGGCTGTGCCGTTCGGGTCTGTCATCTTTCATAGCTGGAGGCTGTCCTGTCCATATTTTTTCTGCTTATAACCCAGTTAGTCTTTAATATTACTCGGAACAAATGTTGTTCTTTTAGGGGGAAACTCGGAAAACATACATTTTCTAATGATGTATTTCTTTTTCGTGTAACTTGAATAGTAACGTAATCTAATTGCGGTATAAAAGGAACGAAATGTAACTGTCCAACTCCGATAGGAGGGAAAGCAAAACTGCGCCTTTTTGTGATAATGTACCCGTGCATACCATCATATACAACACTTTAAATGATATCTACACTTTACCGGGACTTTCTTTTTCGTATTGACCTCAGTATGTGCATTGTTCCCCCCACGCATGACATGTGTATGTGTGTGTGATGGTGTGTGTGTGATGGTGTGTGTGTGTGTGTGTGTGTGTGTGTGTGTGTGTGTTTGTTTCATTTCATGTATGAAGGCCCCACTGTGCAATGAATGTGTGTATGGGCGTTTGTATGTGTGTATTTGTACGCATGTATGTGTTTGTGTGTGTGCGCGAGATGTGTGTGTGTATGTGTG
Organism: Conus ventricosus; assembly: GCA_018398815.1. NCBI lineage: Eukaryota > Metazoa > Mollusca > Gastropoda > Neogastropoda > Conidae > Conus > Conus ventricosus. The sequence goes on along the minus strand of CM031608.1, from coordinate 82,065,816 downwards.
TGTGTGTGTGTGTGTGTGTGTTTGTGCGTGTTGTGTTTTGTTTCATTCCAACGCCTTCATTGTCATAACTTTCCGCAGTGTGTCTGATCTGCCTGATCAACCTTTCGCTGTGGGCTCCCTGTCCTGCACTGGGAACGAGACTTCGCTTCTCGAGTGCCAAGGCAGCTGGGACCTGGAAACGAGCGTTTCAAACTCGTTCAACGAAGCCATCGTCGAATGCGCTCACTCGGGTAAGCGACGGCCAGGTTTCCTATGAATACTCTCCATCTTCTCCTTTCCGTCAACATATTTTTGAATCGACGAAAATCTCCGGTTCTTTAAGTTTCTTCTGCAGTTCGTAAGGGGAATGTCACCTTTTTTAAAAAAATCTCCCATCCCTCCCATCATCATCCACGTCTCTTCCCGTAATGAAAGCTTTCCGTCATCTCATGAAGATTTATTGAAATGTCTGGCACTCTAGATTTTTTTGACGATTTGCAGACTGGCCTTTTTCTTGGCGAAAAAAAAAATACTCATACAAACAAGGAGGAGTTAGGAAAAGAAGCCTTAAGATTTATGACCAAACTGATCGACAGCCGATCTGTGAAAGAAAGTTGTAGGCGGTATTCCAGGTGTCGCATGAAAAGGCAGGTACAAGATGGTCCCTGTTTGGTTGCCATGGTGACACCACTGACTTGCGAGAAAATGAATTCAAAGGTGTTGAGAGTGAAAACTAGAAATAGAACAGAACTAGATATAGAATAGAAGTAACCGTTGTAATAGCAAAATCATTATTGTTGTTGTTATGTCCTTTTTTCTTCTTCTGTTATTAGTATTATTATTACTATTACTATTACCATTATTATACGATTATTATGCTATTAATGTTCCCTTTTCTCTTGATAATTATTTTTCTTCCCAATTTTCATTCCATTCCGTAATTTTAGTTTTTAACCCACGCCACAGTTATCGTTACTATCATTACCATCATCATCATTATCATCATCATCATCATCATCATCATAACCATTCGATTGTAGCATCGGTATTGTTTTTCTTCGGTATCTTTATTGTTTTTATCGTTCTGTTCAGCACCTTCTCCCCTCCAACCTCATCCTTTTCTCCTTCCATTCCGTAATTTCAGTCTTTCACCTGCGCCACAGTTTGCACCAAGATCGAAGAGATAAGTAACGGTTCGTCCGTTATTTCCATTGTTTTAAACGTTGTTTGTCCTGCCTAAAGAAAACTCAAAAGGTCGAAACGCGTAGCGCCTGCTTCGTGATTTGTTTGCTTCTTCGTTTGGCTGCACGGTAATTCCATTTTTGCTTTTGTGTTTGAACTTTCACTGTGGTCTCCCCACTCTTAAACCAACAGCTACCTGTCATACAGCAGCAACGCTGTAGTCTGTGCAGGAGTGTGGTTATCTGCACCAGCCCTAAGTGTTGGTACCGAAAGCGTTAACGCGTACGCGGTTGAAGTATCGGAGTCTTAGAGAAAGTATGGATCATTGTGAATGATTGGTTGCAGAGATATGTACTTTATCCTTTTTACGCGCACACGCATGTATCTTCAAATCATACTTTAAAAACGTGTGTGTGTGTGTGTGTGTGTGTGGGTGTGTGTGTGTGTGCATGCATATACCTATACATTCTTTGTATGTTCAGTATTGCAAATGACTGAAAATAGTTGAGATCTCTAGGCTGTGCAAATGTGACGCATTGACAAAATCAAACGTCATTCATCATTGAAGTATATGTTCACGTGCTCATGGAATAGCGCAGACTTGATGCCCTAGATATGCCTGGTGTTCAGGGGCCCCTCATTCAAACTCCGCCAGGTAACGTCTGGAAAAGAGATATTTTCTTCAAATACGAGGAACGAACTATGTTACAGTATGACAGTGTATGTGTTCATTGGCATTTATGGAATATTCGAATTTTGTTTGGTTGGTTGGTTGGTTTTTAAAGTCAAAGTTACCTTGATCTGAACATGTTTGTAGGTGGATGACTGTCAACTGTAGATGGCCCATAAACTTTAGTTTTGCCACTTACTTTTCTTTCATTCTATTTTGTTTATGAATTGCGCTGTTTTCTTTTCTTCTTTTTTTTTGACGGTGAAATTAAAACAAAGAGCATGGACATTACACTGACCTATTAAAATGTCAGCACAGGACTGTCTATAATGACTAATTTTATATTGTTTTTGTCTGGTGATACTTGAATCCAGAGACAGACAGGAACATCTGACGACCCGTGTGTTCGTGCACGCATGTGTGTGTGTGTGTGTGTGTGTGTGTGTGTGTGTGTTTGTGCGTGCGCGCATGTGTGTATGTGTATATGTGTGTGTGTGTCCGCGTGCGTGCGCCCGCTTGTACATCTGTACATCTTGATCCCTTGTTCAAGCAAAACGTATCTGACAATTGATTTCAGTGTGTGTTAGGAGGAGGCTGATGGTGTCGTCCGCATCTGCTTGTGTGAACATTTTCGTATGCCAGTGTGTATGTGTGTGCATGTGCCCGTTGGCGGTGTTTGTCAATTTCTGTATAAACTCATTCATCGTCAATGCAGGTCAGGAAAGTGTTACGTAAAATGGCTAGAGGTCAGAAAAGAAATCGTTTCTATTTTTTCTTTTTACCCGCCATTGGGTCTCCCCACCCCCCACCCCCTCGCACCATAAATAGTAGTGTCATGAGAATAGCAAGCCATTCTGTGTGCACAGTTCATACTTTCCGTGTGCAGTGAAACTGGTGAGAGGAACCAGTTCTTCCAATGGCATGCTGGAATACAGCGGATGGTATGGATTTGGACCTGTCTGTGGCGAAGGCTTCGACAACACAGACGCAGGTAAGAGTCACGATCAACGGTTGCCGTTTGGATAACTGCCAGTTCATTAGTCGACCGGGTGTGTTGTCAGACTGGCTGGTTTGGCCGGCGTTATGATTTTTGTGTGTGTGTGTGTGTGTGTGGGTGACCATACTTACACGAGTTCGTGTATGTGTTTAATTTTATGTGAAGTTGCTCTTGAAACAGTATTAAATAGGAAATCAGATATATATGAATTCTCTTGGGCTGTGTAGGCTAGTCAGGGGGAGAAGCTGGAACGGCTATGGTGATGTTGCTTTATAGCCCAGCCGACCGCAAACGGCCCCATCAGGGCTGTCACAGCGTTGAGGGGAAGCTGGAGGAAGTGGGGGTCAAAATTTGAAGGAAGCGTATCTCTTCAGATTAGCATTCCTCAGGGTAGAGGGTTAAGATGACATGGGGCATTGTTATAATTTTTTTTTTTCGATTGTTTCTCTATTCAGGTAGGGGTTTTTTGTTGTTGTTTGTTTTTTCATTTGCATGCCGGGAACCGGTCACTATTGTTAGGTCAGAGGTCATGAATCGGAAACCGGGTGCTGGGTAGCTGGAGAATAGGATTCGTCGGAAGAAGGTCGGTATAGGCCCGCGGCCCTTCAGACCTAAAGCTCTTGAGATCTTCGACTTTTGTGTCCTTCAGAGTGAAGCACTAACGATCAGCTGCCGGTCTGGCGAGTTGTAGGACTGTATTATTATGGTTCAAATTTGGTCTGTAGTTCTACACTTGGCATACCGACTGCATCATCATCCTCACTTTTGTTTTGGTCATGGATCTAGCGGGTCTCTCTCTCTCTCTCTCTCTCTCTCTCTCTCTCTCTCTCTCTCTCTCTCTCTCTGTGTGTGTGTAACATTTTGAGGATTTCATTGACAGAAGATAGGTTTTGTGAAAGGTAATTTTTACGGCACGTGTTTTCATGCCGTCGAATGAGAAAAACGGTAATGCAACAACGAAATCAGAAGAAGAAAAAAAAACGATCAAGAACCGCCTTGAACTGGGCAAAACGTGTGGGCGATTTCCGCAACTATGGATTTACACAATGACTTTAACATTAGTCGCGAAAAGAAGAGGGAAAAACAAAAGGTATTCACGCGAATTTCGCCTGGAAGTTCGCGACTGTGGCATTGCAGCTTCGCGGCGCGAAACTCTTTTTCTTCGCAGCCGGATTTCTCCCAGAAATGGGTAGGGTACGATCCGCTTCCACCATGTGCAACACTCGGGAATGCTGCCAAAGTCCATGCACTTTTGAAACATCTCTTATCTAGAACGAGCTCTTGTACCGGATTGTAGGAGGCTCCCTGTTGAATTCCGAGACGACTTTCTTTTTTTTCATTTCGTTCACCAAACATGGATGCTTCTGTATGCTCGTTTTTCTCTGCAGCGTTAAAATCAGTGGAAGAGTAGACTCCCATCGTTTTCAAATAAAACTGCTTCCCATGATTGTGCAAAAGAAGAAAAAAATCAACAAAAAGCATGAACCAACCAAAGCACGGACATCGCAGCTCAACGTCGCGCCGATACAATTGCTGCCTGTTAATTTGGGCGGAAGAATTTCGTTGGTTGCAAAATACTGTCTGTTGAACTGCAGCTGTAAAGTGACAGACGAAGCGTGTAATGTCTCATTACCCGATCGAATCAGGGACCAGCTTCTACTTCTTTGATCTAACCAACCACAGAATTGGAACCGGGCTCATTTAAACAGGAATGGTTTATCAACAGGGTTCAGACATCTACTTTCTGTTAAGCGTTTGGAAGTCCATTTTGAATTCACTTTCGTCGAGTTGGAGCTCGTTTGTTTGACTTCCCTTTTCCTGCTGCCCCACCCAAAAGCAACTGGACCTTCCTCTTGAATCCTTGATGTGTGTGTGTGTGTGTGTGTTTTACATTGGTCTGCCGAAGTCGTGCTGTACTTCATGGCTCAGAAGGTGACTCTAAATCCCACGTCATGCCGACAAATTATGTGTCTGTGTGTGTGTGGGAGGAGGGTGAACTAACGTGCAAGCACCATGCGCCCTCTTTCTTTTCTTTTTTTTCTTCTTTTTTTTTGTGTGTGCACCAGCTTTTACATAATTTTTGGCACCAGCTCTTATCCCACCACCGCATTCCTGCCCCCGCTGCGTTTAAGATGATGGTGGTGTTTATCTTTGCTGTCGATTGATCGCAGCGGTGGTGTGCCGAGAGCTTGGCTACCCTCACGGGCTGAGTTACTCGTGCTGCAGTCCTCATGGCTACTCCTACGGCTGGTACACCATGGCTCACGTCAATTGCAGCGGCACGGAGAGCTCCTTAGCGGAGTGCCCGCACACCACCGACACCGCGCAGCTGTACGACTGCGATGGTCATGAATACGCCTCGCTCGCTTGTTACCGCACCAACGACACCACAGGTTTGTCAGTAGAGGGTGAAAGAGGAAGGAAAAGCGAGGGGGTAGTATGGGTGTGAGATATGCGGAAGAAGTGGGAGGGGGAGGAGTTGTCAGCGTGTGCATGTATTCAAGAGGTAAGTGGGGATGGAGAGATGTGTGTGTGTGTGTGTGTGTGTGTGTGTGTGTGTGTGTGTGTGTGTACTTTGTGTGTGTGTGTGTACTTTGTGTGTGTGTGTGTACATGTGTGTGTGTGTGTGTGTGTGTGTTTCATCGATCTTAGAGGCCTCCAAGCTTATGAAGTACAGCATATATATATATATATATATATTTAGTGTGATTATTTTTTTAAAAACCTATTTTAAAATATATATATATATATATATATATATATATATATTATATATATATATATATATATATATATATATATATATATATATGTGTGTGTGTGTGTGTGTGTGTGTGTGTGTGTGTAATTAGAGGTTTCTGCTTGTAAAAATTTTTCCCCAGGTCGCTGGCCTCCATAGATCGTGTCTTTCACATTTCCACCTTTAGATTTCTGGATTACTCCAAAATTCAGTCAGAATCATTTCTTTTCCTGCACTGGATTCTTGTATCTGGGTTGTAGGGAAAGTTTTCTTTCAGGAAGGAGGATCTACTTGATTCTGAGGAGTTTTCCTTCTATTTGTACGTGATTGCTTCCCATCAGCAGGTAAGCGGAATCCATCCAGCTCTTCACAGAAGAAAGCAGGTGTTATTTGCATCATGCTCCTGTCGATCTTCCCATTGGAGAAAGTGTATACAGCGCACTCCGTGAGGAGGAGATCATTTTCTTCGAGACCGTGCCTTTTAAGCGCAGGCCTATCGCCTAGCCATGGGATGGCCTCTGATATTGACATATATAGATGTGTGTGTGTGTGTGTGTGTGTGTGTGTGTGTGTGTGTGTGTGTGTGTGTTTATATCATGTATAGAATGACTGCATTGTTTAAAAAAAAAGTTAAAAAAACGTAAGACAACTTCAGTTGAACGAGAAATATAATTGCCTCTATGCACAAGGGTGCAATAACATAACTGTGCATGTGTCATGTCAGCGTTAACGTTTTCTAGAGAGGTGTCAGTATTGCATTAAGGGCTGTAAAACCTCGACAAAAAAAAGGCCAGTAGTGACAGTGTTTGCCTGTTTGTTATGAGCTCCAACAATTCGTGGCATCCGATTTTTAACGTCCAAAAACCGTGTCCTTCCAACTGGCGGTAAACCGATTCCTGCTTCAGGTCAGAGAAGGCGAAGACGGCGGAAGGAGCGCGAAAGGCAGCATCCTCCATACTGCCCTACCCCGGATTCTGTGAAAGTTCATTGTCTCTACGGCTGTTAATCTGCGGGTCTTCAACCTTTTTTTTTTTTTTCAAAAAAGTGTTTTCCACTGTTTAAACTGTATGGAAACCCTGGCTAAGAAGATGGCTGTTTTAAGACGGAGACCTGTATATGTGAAACGCGTTTGTGTGCACGTGCTGTTTTTACGCAACTTCCATGGTTTTGTGTGTGTGTGTGTGTGTGTGTGTGTGTGTGTGTGTGTGTGTGTGTGTGTGCGTGCGTGTGTGTGTGTGTGTGTGTGTGTGTGTGTGTGTTCGTGAGCACTTCTTCCACCTGTTTCTTGGCGTGTGCAGACTACGAACTTTCGGTCGACGGGTCTCTGGACGACAGAGGCGCGATAGTTATGACCTTCGTGGGCGCTGAGGGTCGAATCTGCAGTGACCTGTGGGACGACAACGATGCGCGCGTGGCCTGCCACGAGCTGGGTTTCCCCAATGGGATGGAGGCCTACAGCCATTATCGCTCAAGCTATTACTACTACGACTACTCGGGACCCTTCTGGACCTCCGAATTCAACTGCAGGCAAGTTCTTAAGGAGGCTCCTCTGTGGCCGATTCTCGGGGGTAGGCTGGGGACAGGAAGTTCGGAAAGCTCCGCAGCAAGTGGCCAGAGGTGGTGTAATCAGTGCAGTTTCAAAATTGCTCGTGACTGGATGAACTATTACTATCGTGATGATAGATTGTCGATTGAGCCCTGGTTTCATTCCTCGTTGAGTGCTCATGACTGGATGAACTATGACTATCGTGATAATAGATTGTCGTGACTGGATGAACTATTACTATCGTGATAATGGATTGTCGATTGAGCCCTAGTTTCATTCCTCGTTGAGTGCTCATGATGGATGAACTATTACTATCGTGATGATAGATTGTCGATTGAGCCCTAGTTTCATTCCTCGTTGGTGCTCTGACTGGATGAACTATGACTATCGTGATGATAGATTGTCGATTGAGCTAGTTTCATTCTCATGGGGTGCTCATGACTGGATGAACTATTACTATCGTGATGATAGATTGTCGATTGAGCCTAGTTTCATTCCTCGTTGAGTGCTCATGACTGGTATGAACTATGACTATCGTGATGATAGATTGTCGATTGAGCCTAGTTTCTTCTCTGGAGTGCTCATGACTGGATGAACTATTACTATCGTGATGATAGATTGTCGATTGAGCCCTAGTTTCATTCCTCATGGGGTGCTCATGACTGGATGAACTATGACTATCGTGATGATAGATTGTCGTGACTGGATGAACTATTACTATCGTGATGTTAGATTGTCGATTGAGCCGTGGTTTTATTCCTCGTTGAGTGCTCATGACTGGATGAACTATTACTATCGTGATGATAGATAGTCGATTTAGCCGTGGTTTCATTCCTCGTTGAGTGCTCATGACTGGATGAACTATTACTATCGTGATGATAGATTGTCGATTGAGCCGTGGTTTCATTCCTCGTTGAGTGCTCATGACTGGGTGAACTATTACTATCGTGATGTTAGATTGTCGATTGAGCCCTAGTTTCATTCCTCATGGGGTGCTCGTGACTGGATGAACTATTACTATCGTGATGATAGATTGTCGTGACTGCATAAACTATTACTATCGTGATAATAGATTGTCGATTGAGCCCTAGTTTCATTCCTCATGGAGTGCTCATGACTGGATGAACTATTACTATCGTGATGATAGATTGTCGATTGAGCCGTGGTTTTATTCCTCGTTGAGCTGGACGGTCCACGATCTTCTCCGCACATATCTGTGGTGCGAAGGTCTACAGATCATGTTGTGATCGGATGATCTTTTCTCCTGGCAGAGAACACGTACCCAGTCCCTGCAGAATACGACTTGCAGGTGTTGACTGACAATCATCAGGCTGCTTTAGCTTGGAACTGTTTGAATGGGCAGTGAATTCAAATTTAGCACTCTCTGTCCATGTACATATCTGAAAAGCACAGTGAACTTAACTGTTAGGGTCGTACTGGATAACACGTTAACGTACGAATCGAGATTGAAAATTGAGATCAACCAACGCACATTGATTTCCGTCTTAGGAGACCGAGCTTTTTTTTTTAACATTTACATCCTTCTACCTGAACAGTTCCCACAGCGTTGACCAACCCCTTTTCCTCCTCCGCGAACCTGGGATGGTGGGCAATAAACAAGTAGGGTAACGTGTTTGTTTTTTTTGCTGGGATGGTGGGCAATAAACAAGTAGGGTAACGTGTTTGGTTTTTTTGCTGGGATGGTGGAGTTAAATCAAGCAGAACTAAAAGATCGCACAAACACGAGGTTCGTCGAGATGCCATAACTAGAAGTGATGTGTTCAGCCTGGTGCTTCTGGTGATGCATTTGTACCATAGTGTTCAAGTGCTTCGGCTGTTGGGATGATCCCTGGAGTCTTTTAGCCAGGGTAAGACAACAACAACGACAACTGTCAGTCCACAACCCTCCATCCCCACTCTCTTCACCTTTTATCAACTCTGTTTTTTTTTTTTTTTTGGTCTTTTTTTTTCCCCTGTCGTTCTATTTCATATCTGCATTTTCATTTCTTATTCTTTTAGTCTGTCATCCGACCTTTCTCATTTTTTTGTCTCACTGCTCTGTTACAATCTATGACTTTATTTTGGAAATTCGCGCTTACATCTCTGTAGACTAAGAATCTTGGCCTTATTGTTGAGTTGTGTGTGTGTGTGTGTGTGTGTGTGTGTGTGTGTGTGTGTGTGTGTGTGTGTCTGTGTTGTTGTTGTTCTTCAGTTTAACGTCTTCCCACTTAAAGTGATTTCAGACGGATTGTGTAATAGTGTGTGTGTGTGTTGTGTGTGTGTGTGTGTGTGTGTGTGTGTGTGTGTGTGTGTTTGTTTGTTTGTTTGTTTAGTTTTACGTCTTTTCACATGGCGTGTTTTTAGACGATTATGATATTTGTAAATGATATACATCAAGATGACATTGATATTATTATACAAATGAAAACATAATTAAAAATAAAGCTTAAATCACTGGACATGAACAACATAAACAATGTTTGCTTAAAAAATACTGAAATATCATACTAATGTACCGATAGGACTGCGAAGTAAATATTTTGATACATTAGCCAAAAATGAATGATTTGAAGTTAGAGTCTTAAAATCATCAACTGTAGGATTATCTGGTAACTGAAAATTAGGTAAGTACTGCTGCATAGTGGGACAATTAAATAGTACATGAAATGTCAAAAGTTTTTCCCTCCACATATGCATTTTTGCAGTATCAACATATTTACATTTTAATGAATTATATTTAAGTCTAAAACACAAACTGGAAATTTCCCTCGGAAAAACGTTCAACAAAGACAGCTGTAAGAGGTGTGCCGATTTACATTATACCCACACGGGCTTTGGTGTCTTTTTCTAAAAGATTATAGCATTCCTTTACAGACAAAGGAATATGAACGTTTTCACAACAAATTCTTTGTACTGCACCTCCTCTAGCTACTCTGTCTGCCCATTCATTTCCATAAATACCACAATGTGATGGAACCCAAGTAAATGTTACACTGGAACCCTTTTGAATTAGAAAATGTATGAGATGATTAATTTCAATTACTAGGTCACATTTGTCTCTAGACTTCATGGATTTCAGTGTAAATAAGACAGACTTAGAGTCAACACAAAAAAGTATTGGAAATATAACCCATAGGAAGATTAACAATGTATCGCAGAGCCATGAGAATGGCTACCAGTTCTGCGGTGAAAACAGAATGACCTGCACCAATATGAAACGATTTTTCTTTCTTTAGTCCAGGTATTACAAACCCAGCACCCGCCACATTAGTGTCAATAAGAGAACCATCGGTATATACCTTCAAATGGTTGAATAATTTGAATGAACACGAGATCGAAAAGAAAAAGCAAGTAGGTGAGGGTTATCACTCATTTTTAGATCGTCATTGGAAAGGTCAAAATCTGCTCTGTTCAGTTCCCATGGAGGAATTGGAGACGTAATCGAACGCTTACCTATATCTTTAGTTTTCAGATCTAATCTACTGTGAATATCTGAAGTATAAGTGGCTATTGTTGTCAAAGATTTTATGGCCCTTGCTCTTTTGGAAATTGAGATCTGATCTAAGTACATTTTCATTCACGTTGACATTTTCAACAGCACTGCTTCTTATAATGTACTTAGCTGAAGACAGTTCTCGATAATTGTTCAAAGGTAGAACACCAACCTCCCCATACGTAGCAATAGTCGGAGTGTGGACAGGAACTCCCAAAGCTAATTTGTATGCCTTAGAGTCAATACTTTGTAATTTCTTCATAAGATATTTAGGAGCAGAAAAATAAACTTCTTGACCGTAAGTCAGCTTTGATCTAACTAAAGATGTTGCAAGAAGAGTCAAACTTTTGTTTCTTTACCCCAATTTTGTCTGCTTATAATTTTAAGCAAATTTAAGCTTTTTTGAGCTTTTGATAGACTGTTTTCAATGTGAAATTTCCATGATAATTTCGATGTAAAATAGACACCTAAGAATTTTGTGATGTCTTTGAATTGTAGCTCAGCTCCGTCGATAAAGAAACTAGGTAATCTTCTGGGAGGGTCACCAGCACCAATACCATCATGTGAGTTTTTTCAACAGATAAAGATAAACCATTCTCTGTCAAGAAAGCACTTATCTTATCTAATTCAGACTGATAACAGATCTGAATTTGTTTCAGTTTTCTGTTTGAAATATACTTCAATTTTGCATCCAACCAATACAAATGTCATCAGCATATTGAACAATCTTGACATTTTTTGATATCTTCTTAGAAAGATCTGATATCATAATACTGAAAAGATAAGGAGCAATGATGGATCCTTGAGGAACTCCCATATGTAAATCTCTCTGGGAAGAATACGCATTTTCAACTCTTGTTTCAATAGTTCTACAGGAAAGAAAATCTTTCACAAACGAAAACATTCTCCCACAAATACCTGCTCTTTTCAGTTTAATAACAATTGAGCGTGCCACACTTGATCGTAGGCTCGTTTAATGTCAAAAATGTTGCCAGCACGTTTTGCCTACGAGCAAATTGGCGTTTTATATTGGTAGATAACTTAACCAAGTGATCCGTTGTAGATCTTCCCGACCTAAAACCAGCTTGATGGACTGGAATAACATTGTTTTTATCACAATAGTGAATTAGTCGAGCAGTTACTATCTTCTCCATTAACTTACATGTGTGTGAAGTAAGAGAGATTGGCCTGTAACTGTTGACATCTCTACAGGGTTTGCCATTTTTAAGTATGGGAACTATAATTGAATGTTTCCACACGGCTGGTAATTTACCTTCACTCCAGCATGTTTCCATTATTTTATGAAGATACTGCACCCAATTATCTGGTAAATGTTTCAGCATTTCATTGGAAATTTCATCACGGCCAACAGCTGTTTCTTTTATTACTCGATGTTGAGATTCCTTCTTTAGTTCCAAAAAACGTAATAGGAGAGTTGAAGTATAAGTTATCGTTAGATTCGGATCTTTAATTTCTAGTTTAGCTTCCTGGTCCTGTCTGTATGTCTTACATTTTCTTGAAAGACCTTCTAGTCTGCTGTTTACTGAAAAGATATCAGCAAACTTTCCGCTTTTTGATAAGCTGTTGGAAATTTATTATCTTGAAATGTTACTTTGCACTTAGGAATGAAAACCCCGTGCTTCATATATTGAATTTTCTTCCATATTTTACTCCTATCTGAAGGGAACTTACCTCTTCCTCACAAAAGCTTGACCAATATTCACACTTTGCTTTGGCTAATATTTTGTTATATGCTGATTTAGCCACCTTTGAATCTCTGAGTTTAGATGGAGATCTACTACATAGATAGATTTTATACTTAGAAATCTTTTCTTGTTTTGCTCTTTCACACTCGTCTGTCCACCACAAGTTCCCTGCATATTTAGATGTAGAAACACACGAACATCTGGGAATAGAAGAATCAGCCGCGTGAAGTACAGATCTTGTGAAATGATCATACATACGATCCACGTCTTCATTTTGATGAATGTCAGTAGAAGAAGATATTAAAATTGATGTAAATTTATCCCAGTCTGCTCGATTGTAATTATATTTCCTGATTTTATCTTGTATTGAATTAACAGGACCCAACTTTTCGTTTAATCTTATATGTATAGGAAAATGATCACTACCTAGTGTATCAGGAGAAGTTTCCCACATACAGTCTGGAGCTAATTCAGGAGAAATGAAGGATATGTCAATGGCTGATGGTTTATGACATTCTATATCTGATATTCTTGTGATGTCACCATTATTCAGTAAGTACAAATTTGAATCCACAACATTTTCGACAAATCGGAGGTTGTGGTTCTTTTACAACCATCGTCCCAGAGAGCTGAATGCGCATTAAAATCACCTCCTATGAGCCATTTTTCCTTATTAGGTAAGTTTCGCAACCATTCTGAATTATCATTATCTGGACCTTTTGGAAGATAGACGGAAACAATATTAAAAAACTAGGTTGCTGTTGAATTTTACATAGCAGCGGAAGAGTTTAAATGAGGAATGTTCAAAGGCACTGGAGATTTCATAGGATGGTAATCAATATTTCGATGAATATATATTGCTGTGTTGATCTTACCAGACTGATCTTGATTGTACACGGGTGGGTAATGAAAATTCGGAATATGGGGTAATTTATTTTTACTTACGTTTAAAGATTGTTTGTAATAAGACTTTAAACTGATTTGATGACAAATGCTGTATCAGTTCATCAATATTTCTAATAATGGAACGACATTTCCATTGGAAGATGTCAATATTTGAAAGCTCTTCCATCAGAATTATCTACATTTACTGGAAAAAAAGGAGATCAGTAGAATAATTGATAACAGGATTATTATCTGTGTGAAGTTGACGTAGTAAGGCTAGCCAATGTGGAGACTGTGAATCTGCGCTGGCCGGAAGTGAAGTCGTCACATCAGAGTTGGCAGAATGTGAAGAGGTCACCTCAGGGCTTACAGGAAGAACGATCTCCTCAGGACCGGTATGAGGAGATTTAAGTCACCGCAGGGTCAGCAGTAGGTGGAGACGTCACCTCAGGGCCGGAAGGAGATGAAGTCACCGCAGGGTCAGCAGTAGGTGGAGACGTCACCTCAGGGCCGGAAGGAGATGAAGTCACCGCAGGGTCAGCAGTAGGTGGAGACGTCACCTCAGGGCCGGAAGGAGATGAAGTCACCGCAGGGTCAGCAGTAGGTGGAGACGTCACCTCAGGGCCGGAA
>CM031608.1:82016988-82046988 GCA_018398815.1 Conus ventricosus | reverse complement strand
TCTGTGTGTCCTTGATGGCCATGCTCACGTGCCATCAATGCCGGCCAGTTGTTGCTGTCTCATTTTGTGCCCCGCCCCGATGGCAATGCTCACATGCCACCAGTGCTGGCCAGCCCACGCATCCACACTCCAGGTCGTCCTTTTTCAGCCCAAACACCGGTATCCCCAAGGGAGCATTCCATATCATATTGTATCAGGCAACCCCAAAGAAGAGACACCACCTGCGGTCTTTATTTTCTGCTCTTAACCCGTGTAGAATGCACCGTGAGCTTAACTGAAAGTGCAGGTACTTCTAGTCTAGTTTTACATAGTTTTTAAGTGTTTGTCAAGTTTTCCCCACGCATCTAAAAATGTGGGAATACCTTGGGGCTGGTTGATGGAAAGTGTTTGTGTATTTGTTTCTATACTTGAAACACAGTTGAAGTGGAAACAAAATTGTGTGTTCCACCAGGATTAGCACTAACTGGCACGGACTGAAAGACTTACCGTGTAATTTTACTAATACAGTTTGTAAAACATTAAAATTCGACGTTTCTACCACACAAAAAACTTTGAATGTTCCACGAAAATGTACAAGTCATCAAGAACTTCTTGCTCAGTGCCAAAATTTGTGATATGTTGCTGAACGGATCTTGGATCCGCCATTTGATGTGGAGAATTGCGCAACAATTTAACAGGTTCGTGCTTGGACCACATTTCGTCTATCACTATGCTTGGTTAAAACCGGTATCATTTTCGCCCTCAGGTTTGTAATATCTTGCTGAGCAGATCCTGCCGGATCCGGTGTTTGATCAGGATCTTTACTACAGATCCATACCAACAGTGTTTTCCTGCTTGGAACATCTTGGTGCCAAGCTTAAAAATGGGTTCAATAGCTTTTGCTAGTCAAAAAAGGAAAAAAAAAAGGGAAAAAAACCCCAAGCAAACCGTATACGCGTACGCAAACTGACGCAGATGACTAACCTCTTTGGCAAAGGTCATGACGTTCGGGAAAACTCGTGGCAGTACTTGTGGTAGGGGACAAACTAACTGCTTTTAAGTGCTGAACGAGCTGCATGAACCAATGTGAGTGAACACTGCTCACGTTTTTATAGCATCGTCATCACCCTCATGCTACAGACTCATTGTGAAAATTGGTTATGGGATTCGCAAATCCTGTGCCTTGCTGTTTTCTTCCACTTGTGTGGGGAGTTGCTTCAAGGTGTTTGTAGACAGCAGACACGTGGACACTGCTAGTGGAGGAGCCTAGTGACAGTCTCCGCTCATCCAGGAATTCTCGTTCAGTCTTGTTTCGTATCCAAGGTCTTAATGCCATCAGAAAGGGGCTTCACAGGGGGGTGTCACGAACGTATTGAATCAGATCAGACACTACTGAGCACTAAGGTGGTTTCGTGGGCAGCGGCAGTGGAGGATAGCTTCGTTGTGGCGGACGCTGATCACTCCTTGTGGACCCTGGTGGTGAAGATAGACAAAACGAGTCAGTTTGCCTGGGGCAATTCAGAGGAGCGACAGTGGGCCGTGGGAGAGGAGGAGGAGGAGGAGGGAGCATGGAAGATTGACACAACCGACAAAACAAACGGAAAAATATCAGATAATATGTATAATATCACCTAACAACGTGACAAAATTCTTTCACGGTTCGAACAAGATTGAACAGAAAACGGGACAGAACACAAAAGCAGGACAACGAGCGCATAATTAGCGTAGAAAGAGCGCGCATTATCAGCATAACAATGATCTAATGACACAGCGCAAATTTGTCACAGGTACACTATTCCGTCTGATGCCCGGCGGAAACCGCACCAACTATGGGCGTGTGGAAATCAGAATTAACGGCACGTGGGGCACGGTCTGCGAAAACGCTCTCAGCTCCGATCGAGACGCCGCAGTGGTCTTCTGTCGAAGCGAAGGCTACGTAGATGGCTCTCTGAGAGCCGTGCCCAGCGATGTGCCACAGGCCACGGGCCCCGTCTACACCACCAGTCTGTACTGCACGGGTAATGAAACCAGCCTGAAAGACTGTGCCCACAGGGGTTGGCAGGAGTCCGACAGTCGCTACTACTGCCATGATCATTCAGACGATGCTGGGGTTTTCTGCTACGCAAATGGTGAGAAGAAGGTTTTGCTTGGCTGTTGGTTTGGCTTGCTGTTTGGGTTCTACCGGGGTGGATCGGTGACTTGCTTTGGGGCTGTTCTCTCTCTCTCTCTCTCTCTCTCTCTCTCTCTCTCTCTCTCTCTCTCTCTCTCTCTCTCTGTGTGTGTGTGTGTGTGTGTGTGTGTGTGTTCATGAATACAACAAAACTCTACTCTTCCATCTTGCATAGACACGCACACGCTGGCAAATGTTCGTAGAAATGTGTGCATACACATGCCTACAACACACTCATTCCTGTATTCGTGCACAGGACAGGAAGAGAAGGAAAGGGGAATAATCCATCATGTGGATTATCCCACATGAAATTTATAACCCACTGTGAAAATTTTGTGAAAAGCATCGACCAGTCCATGTCTCTTTACTATGGTCTGAAAAAAAAAAAACCAATAACGGTGGATGGATATTTGAAAAGATTCCTTTTGACTTTTGGACTTGCACTGCAGATGAGAGCCTCATTACTGGGATTCACCTGTACAGGCGCCGATAGGTGTCTTAATTCCTGTCGAGTAGTACGTTTGACAGCGAGGATAAAAGTAAAGAAGCAGCTAGTTACCTCCCTTCTGACGTTTCCCTTTTACGCAGCCGTCTGTCGGGCGCGTGGTTTTCATTACTTTGATCGATCGATTATGCTTGTAGCTTTATTATGCATGTGATTATGGCTTCCAGTGTAGTGCTTTCCTGTGCTTGGCGTCTGGGCGACCCCAAAGGGACGAAGGTAAGATCCGACTCGGTTGATATCGCTAACAGGTCGGGGTTTTTTTTGTTTTTGTTTTGTTTTTTTGTTGTTGTTGTTTTGTACCAGTAGGCTTCCAACGATCAGCCGCGGGCTGGTTCTTTCCCCTGGAATGAATCCGCAAGGGACTAAAATACAAAGAACAAATAAATTCCAAGGATAAGTACCGAGCACCATTCCAGCAACTTACAGAGCAGCTTGTTTTGCTCTTTCATGATTTTCTTTTGCTTCTTAGGTGGCACCTTTGGTTGGTTTTTTGAAAACTCAACAAACATACTACGGTATTGCACACCAGCTTTTTCTGGGATAGCATTCTTCTTAAAACCGAAAAGGCAGAGGAGTCAAATTACCACTTTCCGCGGTCACTGAGGAGAAACAATCAGGTTTCGAAATATTGGTATCTGACCAGGAGTTACATGTTAGTGGGTTTCCTCCCCATTGGAGACTGTCTCCCTTTTGGAGACTATAAGCTTGCTGAAGGCTCATTTTGAGAAGCATTTATTTTATTTTTTCCCCATTCACCCACTCAAGCACATACTGTTTGTTAGGCAGAATTATCTACCACTGCAGATATGAATGCTTGTTTCCTCCTATTTCTTCAGTCTAAGACATAAGAGCAAGCTTTGTTTATAATTGAATATTTCTTGTAGTCATTGCAACACCAAGCTGCTCTGTAAGTTGCTGGAATGGTGCTCGGGTACTTATCCTTGGAATTTATTAGTGCATTGTACATATATATATATATATATATTATATATATATATATAAACACATGTGTATACCTGTATATGTGTGTGTGAGACAGAGAGAGAGATGTGTACATACATGCATGTACATAGATATAATAGAGAGAGAGAGAAAAGAATGTTTTGTGTGTGTGTGTGAATTTTCTCACGATAGGTCGATACCAAACGCAGCATTCACCTCTTGCTTCCACATTCATTCACTAATTGCCTGTGCCCCCCCCCCCCCCCCCCCCCACCACCGTAAAACACATCCCTCATCCATCCCCACCTTTCCAGTCCGTCTCAGCACCCCGAACGATGTCCCTCACGGCGCGGTCCGGCTCTTCCGGAACGACTCGTGGGTCTTTATCAGCGACGACCACTTCGACGATCAGACGGCGGCGGAGGTGTGCCGGGAGCTGGGCTTCGCCGACGGGCGCGCCGTGTGGGTGCTCGGCCTACAGGGGGGCCAGCTCATACCTCTACGGCACCACTTACCGCTGGGACCTGGCCCTGAACTGCGACGGCCGGAACAACCTGGCCGACTGCGTCATAGAGGGCTCCTCCCGCCTCTACCCCTCTGTCATCTGCAAGGTGGAAGGCGAACCCTTTGACGATAAGGGTAAGCTGGTTCTAGGCGTGGATGGGGTTGGTGTTGGGTGTGTGAGGGATGGTGTGTGTGTGTGTGTGTGTGTGTGTGATAGGCTGGTTATACCTGTTTGCAATCATCTTCCAGTGACGGATTAAATAAGGCATTAAGATTAAGAGTGTTGTATAAGTTTTATCGGAGAAGAAAGTTTGCAGTCATTTTTTTTTTCCTAAACCAAAGTGATGATTTTTCAAACGGTACCAAATGCAACGGATGTTTCTAAACACGGTGACTATGTTCATCGTTATTTCGTTTACTTATTTTGGAATTAGTTTTAATGAAAATTGTGTAAATGTTTTTCAAGAAAAGAAGTCTGTGTTAAAACACAAATGGCGCAGTTTGCTTTGATACGTACAACCAGGATGCTACAACTCTTCATTAGAATAGCTTTGGGTTTTATGGAAGCAGCCGTTGTTCCGATATTGCTTTAAAGCTCTGCGATATGGAGTAACGAGAATGCGATGATTTGGAACGGTCGCAACGGAGTTTGTTTTAAAGATTTGTTCAGATTAATTAAATAAAAAATATTGTGTCTCAATGGATTTTATTCAGGAATTTAATGATGAAAAGAAAAAATCCCATGAGAATGATACTGAAAGGCAACGAAGAGCTGTGTAAAATGAAAGAAATGGTTATGAGAATATTTTTTTAAGACCGAGTACCTGAACAATATGTTACGACAACAGTATTTACCTTCTTTTAGCACGGCAGTAAGAGACCTGTTTATGTCTTCTTTAACATGATGTCTGGAGCGGAAACAAACACCTACTTTTGAAGCTTGCAAAGTTTGTAAACGATCGTAAAGTTGATTTACTTTCCCCTCGTTTATTCTGACGGAGTGATTACTCGCGCGCGCGCGCGCGCGCGTGTGTGTGTGTGTTTGCATTTATATTTACGTTGTTGCTATCCTGATTGTTTGTCTGTTTATCCTTCTTAGCTTAAAAAGGGGGAAAGAATTCACTTCCAAGTTTAAGTGTGTGTGTGTGTGTACACGCGTGCGCGCGCGCGCTCAACTATTTGTGTGTGCGTGTATGTTTTAATCTTGGCGGTCATTCCGGCTGTCGCCTCGGGCAGCATAGCTATGGTCATCCCAGCTGCCATGGCTGCTTTCCTTCTCGGCGATCCTCTTTGCGACAAGCCGACGGTGATCGTCGTGACAAGGTCGGTGGTCGTACTTCAACGTAGTCAAACTGGCCATGCTGCTTGTATTATTTGCATGTCCTGCACTTGTGGCAGTATGTGACAGCATGTTGTGCCGTCTTTGGGGGCCTTCTTTGTGGCGTGGTCTGCTGTCGGTTTCTCTCCTCCCTCCTTCCCTCCCTTCCTTCCCCAGTGTTTGTTGTTGTCTTGATGTTTGTTTTGTTTTTTCCCCCGTAACAGACCCGCAAGCTTTCTGCCCCGGTGTCTGACTCGTTTCTCACCTGTAAACATGCACGTGTTGGAGGCGTTGAACAGGTCAGACGTTGCCTGCAGTTCTTCGTTGTTTAATAGGGCCACTTTGCTGGTAACCACTCTGATTCGGTCGTTGTTCCGCAGGATGCCCCTGATCAGGGACTCCCAAAGTTCCACAGGCAGTCTGAGGAGTACCTCTCCGGAGGTCGTTGACACCTGTGTGAATGGCCACCGCCATGTTGTGCAGGCTGTGTTTGCGACAGGCATCAGTTGCAGGCGTCTTTCGATTCGTCGCTGTTATGCCGTAGAACTGGTCAAGGCATTTTCTGTCAGTTCCGTTTAACACGGAATCATGCAGCAGTAACGCTATATAAATAGGGCGTCCCCTTCACTGTCGCTGTCTTCCGTGTCTCCGTCGCTACCATTCTCTGACGATGATGAAGACGACGAGGGTGACGATGATATATTCTGAAAATAAAGTCTCTAATTGTGGTTTAATCGCTCCATTTTGGTGAGAATTTGGGGGAAGCTTTCTTTCCCCACCACTCCTGTGTGTTCAGCGTTTGCCGGCCGACCTCATGGGGTGACTACAGCCAGCTGAGGTCATGTTGGTACTCTGCTTCTCCGCCGGCAGGAAGGGGTTAGAGGTTGGGGGGTTGTTTCTTCATGGAGCTGTGGCGGTGTGGCAGCACAAGGTATGGTTGTAGAGGCAGGGAAGGCTGTTGTGTTGATGGGGTGAGGTAGGCACTGGTCATCGTTGCCAGACGTGAAGGAACGGTTACTGTGATGTAGTCCTCACTGCTGCCGCCAAGTCGCCATCAGCTGTCCAGTCTCCTCACGCCTGGCCGTCTCACACTGGAACGGTTTGTTTGTCCAGCGCGCTGACGACGTCCACAAGGTTACGCAGCATGCCGTTTGTCCGCTGTGTGAAGGCTTCAAACACACTCGCATGTAACAAGACCTCAGACAACTGCGCAGCAATCTCTTCTTCGTAACTTTCCGTCCCGTACACAATTTGAACACACAGTTTGCGTACGTATTTTCAGGAGATTCTGGTGAAAAATAAGTATTTGATATATAGGTAGTTCAGTGCACTTCTTTGTGAGTTTACAGCCGCATTGTGTACACTCTTGAGATCGGTCTGCATTATGCAGACCGTCACAAACACAAGGCATTGTCATTGTGTGCTCACCCTGCCCCTCGTTGTTTGCTACCGTTTTAGGCACCGTGTCGTTGTCGTCATTCTCCATGTCTTCTACACTGGACACAGTTGGATCGTAGTATCCGGCCAATCTCATGGCTTCTCTGGTTTCACTTACCGTGTCGTAGGCCTTGTGGACCGCTCAAGGGTGTCCAGTCACTGATATTGATTCCAGGTTCCACGAGGTAAAAAAAAAAAATCCCGTTTCGTCGTCGTACACTTACAGTATAGAAGTTTTGTTTATTTTTTTGGCACCCCGACAACCTGTCATGTTCACCAAGTGTTAATTAAGTGAAGTATTTCAGCACTGTTCAGCCCTATTGTGCGTGGTTTGTCACTTTTTCCTAAGACGTATTTACGGTTGCTAAAGTCTATTCGCCATCATGGATTGTGACTTGTGTGTGTGTGTGTGTGTGTGTGTGTATGTGTGTGTGTGTGTGTGTGTGTGTGTGTGTGTGTGTGTGTGTGTGTGTGTGTGTGTGAGAGAGAGGGGGGAGGGACGAAGAGAGAACATTCTCTGAAGTGAATGAGATGGGAGTGGGGTTAGTTCCTAACTTAACCTTGTGCCTGATGATTTTCTGCCCCGCAGTATACAACATCGACTTTGAGGACAATTCGGACACGGCAGACGGCACGGGTCGACTACGCGTGGAATACTTGGGCGTCAAAGGCCGCATCTGCGCCATCAACTGGACGGACGAAGACGCCGAAGTGTTCTGCAAGTCCAAAGGATACACGTCCGGCGAAGCTTACAGTCACTCTGACAGAAACAAGTACATGCAGCATACAGAGGTCAGTGTTGGTGGTTCGACCGCGTTCTGCCTGTGAAACGAACACTTGTGACGTGGGGCAGAGGTCACACTGGCAAACATGCTACAAAGCAGTTGTATGCATGTCATTACGGTAATCCTTTTTTGGCCCAGTTCACGGTTCACCGAATTATTTTTCGACGATTTGGGGTCACTCACTTCATCTTTCCGTTTACGTTCCACCCAACACTTATAATGTTTTCAAACTCAGGCTTTGTGTGTGTGTGTGTGTGTGTGTGTGTGTGTGCGTGTGCGTGTGTGTGTGTTTGTGTGTGTGCGTGCGTGCGTGCGTGCATTTTTAAAAAAATGTGTGCGGCTGCTTTGCAACAGAAGACTACACCAACAACTTCAGCTGAACACATTTTTTACACCCCATGTGAAAGTTCTTTGAGCAGTTGACAGTACTGTCTTTAAGGTCCTGCACAATGTTTTTACGCTTATTTCAACTCTTCAGTCATACCTTCGGTGGTCCAGTAGGTTAACCTAGAAGTGCGGTATCTCATTGTAATGCGTATGTGCTATATTTTGTTTACCCCACATTATTTTTTTTCCTCTGTCCCGATCCACACATCTTCACTGCACGGGGTTTTATTTCCTTATTCTCCAGATTGGTCCATATCTTCTGAGCAATTTTAGCTGTGTTGGCAACGAAACGAATCTAATGGACTGCCCCCATCAGGACCGTCTGTCCCTCGGCAATTGTACCACTGGGCATTCCGCTGGAGTAGCCTGCTACAGATCTTCCAGTAAGCAAAACCTCTGTACCGGTTGTCATCAGTTCCTTCCCCCCCCCCTCCCTCCCTTTACCCTGTGTTCTCCTCTCTCTCTCTTACTCTCTCACTCCCCCCCTCTCTCCCCTCTCTCTCTATCTGTGCCTCCCTTTCTCTCTCTCTCTCTGTTTTCTGTGATCATCCATATTCCCACTTTCTCCCCTTCCCTCACTCTCCCTCCCCACCTTCTGTCTCACCGATGTACCCCCCAATTTTACGTTCGTTTTACATAGCCCTTGACTGATACACAGTAGACACTCTCTCTCTCTCTCTCTCTCTCTCTCTCTCTCTCTCTCTAAAAGTCCATTTTGCAACAAAATTGAAAACGAATTTCATTTCTTGTTTGAATGTCTAAAGTACTCATTTTTGCGAGAAAAATATGTATCAAGATTCTATTCCGATCCCAATGGCAATTGTTTAGTTTATTTGATGCAGTCTGGAAACATGTTGATCATTAGAAATTTGGCGATGTATATCTTTCATACACTGAAAAGTAGACGTGAACTTATGAACGGAAACTAGATACATGTATATGTGTTGTGATTGGTTTCAAACGCAAATGAAAATGTTTTTATCTTGGTTTGTTTCCTTGAATTATTTCCCCTTGCGATTGTTTGCTTGAGTGATTCTGAAAACAAGGTTTTTCCTTTTGTTGATGACAAGTACTCATTTTTAATTTATTCTCATCAAACGTGTACCCATTGTATCGGTGGTCTTACAATTAAAAATTTCAGAGTTCTCTCTCTCTCTCTCTCTCTCTCTCTCTCTCTCTCTCTCTCTCTCTGCGCGCCTCCGAGGTTCCTGCCTTCCTTCCTCCATCACCGAACCCCCTCTCCCTATTTACCCTGCACCCCTTCCATCTTTCCCTGATTGCACTCCTCATCTCTTTGCCTGTCCCGCCCCCTCCCTTGTTTCCTTCCTTCCCCATCCCTCCACCTTCCACCCTGCTCTTCTGAATTCGCTTCATCAATGTTCAGTGTTCTTCTGTTTAATATCTAGTCTTTCGCCAAGCGTGTATATGTGTGCGCGCGCATGTGTGTGTGTGTGTGTGTGTGTGTGTGTGTGTGTGTGTGTGTGTGTATGCATCGATATGTGTGTGAATGCGTAAATGTGTGTTTTATCTTTGTCCGTTCGTATGCCAGCCTATGTTTCCATGGGAAAACGGTTGCTCACATTCAAGCACAAAGGTCTGTGTCTGGCGCGTTCAGTTGTATTGTGTCGCATTAGTTTACCGTCACAATAGACGCACCAGTGAGAAATTCCGGCTGTTCTACATTGAACAGAAATGGTTGCCCTAACACGGCGCCAATTTTATTCTCAAATGATTTTTTCTTTACCCTTTTGGAATAGACTTTTTCAGAACGGCTTCTTTCCGCTCAAAATCCACTCCAGCTTAAAAAAAAATCAGAGAAATGCTATCTTAATGGGCAAGAAGGAAACCTTTCTAAATTGTGTACGCCCGTTATTTTGTCTCAATGTTCCAAAAGTGGTAACGTCTTCTAACCGGTAGGAGGAGCCCTCGGCTTTCTCACTCATTATCTCCCGAGATCTGTTAAGTAAAGCACTTGTGTCACTAGGCAAATCTGTCAATTGCAAGAAAGGATTTTGTCCTTGCGTTGGTTCTTTCTCTCGTCTCGCGATTGTGTGGTCCACACCGTGCGAGTTTACAGGAAAGCAGTACGCAAACATACATAAAGTGTTTACCCTACTGAAGCGCTGTTGCACATTCATGCACGTTCACTCTACTTTTACGGATAGGTCCAGACACTGGCTTGGGGGTCCTGTCAGGGTTCTTGCCAAGCCCTCTGTAGACCTAACTACAATGTCCGAGTCCGACTCTCACTCTATCAGAGTCTACAGTCTAACCGAGTCTGGTGTTAACACTGTAGGTGGTCAGTGCCGTTGTAGCCGTCTACGGCTATTCTGTCGCAGTGACATTGTGAAAGTGTCTCCTGTGGTCTGTCGCTGCCTCTGTCAGCACGGTAAGCTGGGAGAACTGTCCTGTAAGACCCTAGGTTTTGTACTGCCGCACTTCGTACGCTTGTCTGCCTGCCGTTAGCGAACATTTCTCGTGCAAGGCGCACTTCCACCGAGCATGCCTGTGTACCAAGCAACCGCGCGTCACCACACTCCCCGAGACTTCAAGGTGAAAGCTTTTCACCTAGGGGATGTAGTGACCACTTGATGAAACCACTCAGGGGATGTGAGATGATCACAAGGCTGACCCTTCGGGCATCCTTAGGAGTGAAACAGGAAGGTACTTCCTGTCCATTTCCAGGTCCACTACACCCAGTGAGGAGGAAACAGACTTCCTGTCCTCCCCAACTCCATCATGCCAAGACATCTGAATGTCGTGCTTTTCACTAGGCGGTTTGCCCTCAACAGAGACCCACCCGCATACAAACACTCCAAATTCGGGTTGGTCAAAACGCGGACACTGGGGCATCCATCCCTGAACCCTCCTGCAGCCTGTTTGGCTCTTCTCATGTGCCCAGTTCGCTGGGTGACATGGAGCTGTACTTTCTGGTTCTCACGTATCTTCCTGCAATAAACTTATCGCATACAGTTCACCTCTTGCCAACGTATCTTCTGGCGTGGGGTTTCCCTTGCTGCCTGATGCTAGCCACCATTTGGTTCAAGCTTTTCTCACACCCACCGTCGCAATCGCGGGCACTAAGGTTGATAGCAGGAGGCATAGGGGATTTCATGTCTGCTGGTGCTGGATGGTTATTCTGCCAGCATTTCCGCTTCTCAAGGCTCAGACGGGCTGCCAACACTAGCACCGTCTTCCAGTGTATGAGAATTGGCACATAATTCAGCTGAAATATCTCTGGAATCGACTCTCCTACATACTTGCAAAATGTCTTCAAGGCCTTCTTCTGGCAGCCACTGATGACCGAATTGCCCACACTTGCGCGGTGTTGCCCGTCTATGAACTCCACTAGCTTATCCCTGTGTCCGTGGCATTGCATGGTTCAGTGCCTTTTTCAACCCCCGTGGCACAAGCTTTGATGTGGGTGGCAGCCTGTCATCAGAGATACCAGGCAAGCGGTGAATAAAGGCAAGAAGCTTTGCATGCAGGTTTGCCACCACACAGCCAGGAACGACACACTTCCTGTCCCTCTTTGGGATTCCCTGGCATGTGGATCCGGCCTTCTGTGTCTTCCCGGGTCTGTGGCAAGGTATGTGCTAGCGAGTTCTGGCGTCCTTGATCTCAGCTGTGGGGGGTTGAGATTGTATGCTTTTTTCGAGCATTTCATGCCCAATCACACTGACAGCTTTTCCCTGAAGAGGCTGTCCTGGCCATCAAGAGGGCTCTCCATGCCAGACAAACATGGCTGCAAAGTGCACTGCCACATTGTGGGACCTTTGGCAGAGAATTCCCCACCCAGTAAACAACGTCCACAGACTTCAGCAGGGACCTCAGCAAGCTGCCTAGAATGCCCAGTGCCCCAAATGTCTTGAGTATCCCTGTAAAATACTTTTTCAAGTGGCCCTTCTGAACAACTTGATTTCCCAACGGTACGTAAATCTTGACTTTGGCATCTTGAACTGTTCTACCCCGTGGTCTTCTCCGCTGTCATGATGATTCGTGTAACCTTCTCCTCCCTCATACAGGGTCTTGCACTATATGTCATGAGCAGCGGTGCAGGAGATTGTCCGAACAGCATCTCATCCTTGATGGAAGCCACACAGACTTTTTTTTTGCCTCTGGCAGTACTTGTAGACCGATCTGGCGACAATACTTAATGCGGCTGAAGAGTTCACTGGAACCCACTGACAGAGATTTGTATTCTGGGATAACTGGCCCTGACTCTAGTGATGTGAACGGCCTCGGGCGCTGCTTGAGCGGATTCTGATGGCTTCTTGCTAGAAATGCTATCCACCTGGGGCTGGTCAAGTACTCTTGGCAGTGAAACACTCTGCGTGTGTGGCAGAGCAGTACTGGGAACTCACAGTGCCTTGGACTGTATTGGTAAATGAAGGAACTGGCTCTTTGACTTGAGGGCAGTGGTCCTTTTCCTTCACGCCTTCTCTTTCCCTAGACTGGTCTGCAGCCATTCTTGTACTTCTTGCAGTCTTTTTCTTTGGTGCCCAGCCTGCTTGGGGTAAAAGTACTTCATGTCAGAATCTGGGTTGTCAAGAGCAAGAGCTCGTTTTCCACATTCTTCAGCTAAAAGTCGCAGTTGAGCAGTTGTTTTTTTTTCCACGACTTGTTTGAGGAAGTTGCCCAGGTCCTCTTTGGGGAAAAAAAGCTGTATTGACCCGTGGCTACTCCTGATTTCTCCTCTATGACTAGGGAGACATGCTGGCACCCTTTTTACTTTTGGACAACCTTTTCAATGGCTCTGGGTTTTTAAAGACAGTCATTTACCTGCCATCTTGTACAGATTACCAGTGCAAAATTTGCTGATTGCTTCAACTGTTGCATATCTTTAAACTGCACGCATCAATACTTTGTCTGCTTAGACGTCTTAGGACTCCCCTGCGTTTGGGTTGGCTTGCTGGAATTTCAGCTTCTATGTTTCAGTCAGTTTTCCGCTCCTAAAGGATGCTTCCAACAACTTCATCAGTGAGTGATATGAGCTCTAACTGCACATTTCGTTGACTGTAATGAAGAACTCTTGGGCTCTTCCTTCCAGACACCAACCCAGGTCCAGCTCTCCATTTCAGACTAACTAAGGGTGGTTGTATAGCTATCGAATCTGTGCGTAAATGACGTCAGTTTGATTTCTCGTCACACCGTAATTTTTTTTTGTAATTTCTAGGGGTCCCCTGGAAGTCCAGAATGGTGGTGCCGGGCAGGTCTCTCTTCTCTGCTGCTGTGTCACGTATCAAAATTTCAGTTCACTCGGAATGCAAACATGGTGGCCATATCTGTATGACCGGACTTTTTGCTCCTGCTCCAAGGTACTCGCGATGAGGAGCTGATAGAGCTTGTCTGGTCTGTCATCGTTTATCATGCCTCCTGCTGCCATACAGATGCTCCTCCCAATCACTATAGTCTCGGTCATGGTCTCCAGCGAAATCCCGATTCGTGTGGTCAGTCGGTGCTGGCGATCTGGAAAATACTTGACAGGGAAGACACTTGCCCATAATGTTGAGGTCTAAAGTGCCTTTTATGGTGTCTATGCTGTCGACGTTGTGACCTAAAACGTGACTTTGCTTTGGGCTACAACTGCTTCAGATCTTGTGTGCATTCCCACAACAGAGATTTTGACCTGAATCTGCTGCAGTGCTGTCTGCTAAAGGCCCCCTTGACGACAGTCTAGACGTCCTGCACGATATCCGCCCTCGACCTCAGTATGGGTAATCAAGTCTTAAAGACTGGATCCATCGTGGTGGTTGTTTTCTCACCAGTGTTTTCGAGGGTGCTGTTCTGTCTTTTCAGCAGTCTCAGACAAGCCCACTTCCCACTCTGTCAGACTGCCCACAATGTTTAGTGTATGAGCAGGATTGGAGGCAGCGTGGCGAACAAAGAATCAGCATCACTTTGTTAAACGGACTGATGGATGTTCTTGCTTGCCCCCGAGTGAAGTGAGGTCCAAAATTCATCCAAAGACTGCTGTTTGTCCTGTGAGGGTGAGGATACTTGTTTTTCCCCACCAGTGTGTTGGCCCGTTTTTGGCCGCACAGAGTCTCTTATGGCCCCATACTTCTTTCCAAAATCGATCAGATCAAGCAGAATATCGCTGGGTTTGCCACACAAAACTGACATCATCATGGAAAAAGAAGGTAACCTGCACATTCATGCACATGCACTCTGCCTTACTAGGTCAGCCCAGATAAGGCTGTCGGGCTTGTCAGGATTCTTACCAAGCCCACTGTAGAACTAACTCTACGTCCGACTCAAAGTCAATCAACGTATCAGTGTCCAGTGTTTAGCAGTCTAAGACTTTGGTGTCGGAGTGATATGGCAAAACTTTGGGTTGGAAGCCACGGCTGTGGTCTGTCAGTGGCTTTGTCGGCACGACTGTGTTCATGAACCATCAGTACATAGGGAGGTCTGCCCTGCAGTGAGCCAAGGTATCGTACTGCGCGAGTTGTCTGCTTGTTTACCTGACCGTTAGCGAGCGTTTCTCAAGCGAGCATACTTCTGCCGAGCTCGCCTATATGCACAGCATCCGTGCAGCAGTACAAACGGGTTTCGAGACTCGCATGTGGAACTCATTCCTCACTTCTGCGTTTCACTTCATGTTGTCTGAATAATGTACGTTGACATGTTTTGACTTTGATGTTTTAGTGAAATGACAAGTAGAACTATATTAAACAAAGCGAGGACGAATTTTCATCCCGTTGCTGAAGAGCAACAACAAGCACAGAAAAATCGTACCCAGCGCAGACGATGGATTGGTGCTCACGATCTTCACCTGTGCTCATTGTTTGGCTTCGTTGTGCGACTGTCTGCCATTACTGTTCTAACTCCCCTCAAACTCCCCTCCTTTCGTCTTCTTCTGTTAGTATCATTATCATATTTTTTTTACAAATATTTCTGTTATCGTTAGTGTTATTATTATATAATTATACTACTAGTAGTAGTAATAGTTTCTTTATTTTGTTATCGTTGTCGTTGCTGTTGTCCAAACTGGTATTGTCTCTCCATCAGCATCGGTTCTGTTCCGTCGTCTTTGTGCACCTACTTCCAAGAGATAAGTGACTCGCTGTTGGTCCTCCGTGTTCATCGTCTTGAGTGTTATCTGTCCTGCCTGAAGAAGACCAAATGATATCAAAACGTTTGTTTTGTTTTTTTGTTTGGTTGGTAAGCATCATTTGTAAAATTGTTCGTCCTTTCGTTTGGCGGCGCGGTAATTCTGACTTCGTTCCGCCAAAGTGTCGAACGACTTCGACTTCACCATACGGAGCGAGTATTTTACCATGCGCTCGTTTACTTTGATGTAATGAATAAATTGAAGAGATTCGCCTAGCCTATACGGTTCGTGGTGGTATCCTTTCAACTGATGCAAAAATCCATCTTTCATGGTGAGCTTTGTGATGTGTGTGTGTGTGTGTGTGTGTGTGTGTGTGTGTTCTTTCAGGTATCAAATATCGCCTGGCAGACGGAACGGCGAACAAAGGACGCGTGGAGATGGCTGTGGACAACGTCTGGGGCACAGTGTGCAACAAAGAATGGGACAATCTGGACGCCGACGTCTTGTGTCGAAGCTTGAACTATTCTTCAGGTTAGAACGACAGCTTTCGTGTGCCCCTGTGTTTTTTGTGTGGAATTTCAATCAGTGTCAATGAGGATGTACAAAGCATGTAGAAGGAAAATGCGTACTGGAAATCTTTAGACTTGATTATGATCATCTGTCTCGTCAGTCTGTCAGTATCTCGCTGGATGTTTTATTTACCTCTTAATATGTCACAGAGATACACACGCATGTCACACAGATGCACACGCATAGGCATGCACCTGTGCGCACAATGTCTGTGCATGTGCGACTTATTGGCCAGCATAGATGATCATGTAGGAGACTCTTCTCTCTCTCTCTCTCTCTCTCTCTCTCTCTCTCTCTCTCTCTCTCTCTCTTTTCTCTCTCTGTTTGTCGCTGTCTCTCTCTCACTTTCTCTCTCTCTCATTCACTTTCTCTCATTCTCTCTCCATGCACACACATACAGAGGCAGACACAGTGTCTGTTTGTATACGGATGACCAATCTCTCAAGCCCTCGGTCAGGGTTCATTTTGGGTAGATGGCTTGACTCAGAGCCTGACAATGTTGCAAGTACTGGTGGCGGCACTGTGGGCGTATTCACTGTCTCTTCGTGAGAAGGTGCCAGACTGTCGGTACGCTGTCAGCTCGCCATGATTCCCTACTCACATGCAGCCTCCCTCGCTTGTTCTCCGGCGAAGCTTTATCCTTGGACGATTTACGGAAGACTTGTACACACACACACACACACACACAAACACAACACACACAACACACATCACACGCACGCACACACACACACACACACACACACACACACACACACACACACACACACACACACACACACACGCACACACACACTCTCTCTCTCTCTCTCTCTCTCTCTCTCTCTCTCTCGAAGCCGGATAAATTAACATGCTTCGGTAAAAATTTTTCATCGACTTATCCGGCTGTCGGTGTATGTCATTTTACCGGCTGTCAGCCTTTTCATTCATTTAAGTCTTAAAAACTGTGTTTCAGGTACTTTTTTTTTTTTTGGGGGGAGGGGGGGTAGTGTTTGGTTTTACTGATATGCCCAATAAAAGCATAGCACATTCATTCATTTAACATACCAATGACTCTAGACTAGCTAAGTTTTCAAAAATATTATGATCTGGCATGTTTGTGGCCATAGTATTGAGCATTTCATACGTTTGACAAACAATCTAGTCGTCAATACGTAGGCCTGCTTTAATTTTTGTGGATGGATGGATGGATGGACGGACGGACGGAAGGATGGATGGACTGATCAATGCCCGCTTGTGTTTTCTGCCACTACTTATTTGTTCAATGCATCATTGTTTAGTCAGTCAGTGGGGTATGGCATCTCTTAGGAGATCCAAATAAAGGCTGTTCTGCATAGAGCTTAGATGCCGTCAGTACAGGCGAGACTGACAAAACTTGGGGTTTTAAACAGTCGAGCTGACCACTCTTGACTTTTGACGCATTTTGACCTCCCTTGTATGATTCAATGGATCCTCAAGCGTAGCTCGAAGATTCCCCTTCAACATTTCTAGCTCTTTACATACTTCTTTTAGCTCTTAAGCACATTCTTTTACATAGAAAAAGGAGCGCTGTCAGGAAGTGATCTGCTCGAAAGTACACTGATTCTTTTACAGAGTATAAATGTAGGGAGACGTTTTGAGCCTATGCTTGAGGATCTGTTTAAGGATACGATGGATTATGTACGTATCTGATGAGGTGACAGCCCCCCGCAGCCGGCTGGGCTATTAACACTCTCTCTCTCTCTCTCTCTCTCTCTCTTCTCTCTCTCTCTCTCTCTCTCTCTCTCTCTCTCGCTCTCTCTCTCTCTCTCTCTCTCTCTCTCTCTCTCTCTCTCTCTCTCGTGTCGGTCTCTCATTATATATGTGTGTGTATATATATAGATAGATATGTGTGCGTGTGTGTGTGTGTGTGCGCGCGCATGTGTGTGTGTGCGTGTGTGTGTGTGTGTGTGTGTGTGTGTGTGTGTGTGTGTGTGTGTGTGATGTGCGTGTTCGTCTGTGTTCTGCTGTCTGGCAGGTGTGCGATACTCTCTCAGCGAGTTTGGGGAGGGGCGTGGCACCATATGGTTGAAGGAAGTGCAGTGCGTGGGAACGGAGAAGACCCTCCTCCAGTGCCCTCACACCGGCTTTTTCGACGAGGTGGACTCGAGCGGAAGCTGGTGGTGGTACAGTTCGCCCTGCTCTGACCACGATGACGACGCTGCCGCCTATTGCTACAAGAACGGTGAGTTGTGCGTGTTCTGTGCGGCCGGTCTCGTGGCCTGTCAACTGCTGTTAGCTGACTGCAGTCTTTTGGGGAGTGCGCTACCAGTCATGCACGACAGGGAGGGGGGGGGATCACACACACACACACACACACACACACACACACACGCATACATACGCACGCGCACACACACACACACACACACACACACACACATGCGCACGCACACACACACGCACGCACGCACCACACACACACGCACGCACGCGCATATACACACACACACACACACACACACACAGAAACAAGAAAAAGTGAATGGATGACGGCATGCTCTGTCCAGGGAGAGCAGCGTGAATGAAGTTGTGCATGAAGTTGTGCGATATATTTTGTCATGAAACCCGCTGTAGAAACAAACTGAGGTGGTCTTTTTTTTTCCTGACTGATTGTGACCAGTTCGTCTCAATCTGGTGGACACCGACATGGGTGGACTGAAGGTCTACTACAAGAACACGTGGGTGTCCGTGTGCGATGACGACCCGTTTGATGACAACGCCGCCACCGTTGCCTGCAAAGGTCTCATGATGGACTTCCAATATGGCATCGCTATTAAGGTACTTGCCTTCTCATTATTTCCACCGCCTAGTAGTAGTACAACACACCTGCGCATTGGTTTCCACCTGCCTGTCCACAAAATCCTTCCCCCCGGCACCCTCTCAACCCAAGATGACTGAAGTGGTGTTCGTCGACTCGACGGACGAGCACGCGTTCCCACTGTCAAGGAGGCTGTGTGTTCACCTGTGTCATTTGGCTGGCTTGTTGGAGGTTTGTCGGTAAAATCACACGGTGATTATCGTACCGATGAAAACGAAACTGGATGGAAAGATGGAATGCGACTCGAGAAGGCAGCCGCATCCGTTGAATTGGGGTGCGGTTCTGCGGTTCCTGATCTGCATCAGGATTCAGGATCCGTTTAGCGAGATTAGCACACAGTTTTCACCGACAGTGAACACCAGGAAGATACGTTTACGAATTGATAGATATGTATGAATTTCTGTATTTTCATAAGAACATCCAAACTTTTTATTGATGAAAATTATAGCCATGAAATAATCATAATGACAAAAGCCTACCTAACAAGCTTACTTTGTTCAAGCCACTGCAAGGTAAACTTACCTTTTTGTCGGTTTACGTTGTAGTGCAGACTAGGATCAGAATGATAGGTCCACGGTCTGTTGCTCTTGGCATAAGTCTGCGCGCTCCCGAGTGCCTTTCTAATGTAAATATCGATTCATAACGACCAAGGCAGGAAGCTTTCGCTCCCAGGCTGGCTGGGGTACATCTCGATAGATCCCCGTCTCGGTAGATCCCCATCTCGGTAGATCCCCGTCTCGATTGATCCCCCACTGCATGTGAACGAATTTCTCGTCTCGATAGATCCCCGTCTCGGTACATCCCCATCTCAATAGATCCCCAACTACATGTGGACGAATTTCCGTCTCGATAGATCCCCGTCTCGGTAGATCCCCATCTCGGTAGATCCCCATCTCGGTAGATCCCCGTCTCGGTAGATCCAAAAACAGTAACGGGGATCTATCAAGACGGGGATCTATCGAGACGGGGATCTATCGAGATGGGGATCTATCGAGACGGGGATCCATCGAGACGGGGATCTATCGAGTGCCCCCCGGCTGTGCTGAAGAGTGACACGCACACCACTCCAGACAAATGCTCTTTGTGATTACTGTTCAGCTAGCAGGCGTGCAAACAAGAAGTATGCCGAACAAACCAGAAAACTAAACTTCCAAATAAAGAGAAAAAGAAGTTGTAAGCTTACTCATGAGCACTCCAAGCTGACACAAGTTCACAGCAACTACAGCGGAAGAAATGTACAAACGTAGGTCAACAGTTATTCAGGAACTGGGTCATAATCTTTTTCATCTTCAACATCGTTCACTCAGAGCACGCAGATTTTGTTGTTGTTTTTGTTTGTTTGTTTGACATGCTCCGATTGAGATCAGTCAGATGCCGGCTTGTTCACTGTTCCCCGCCTCCCACCTTACCCCTCCGTCAGCCGTCCCCCCCATTCCCTCCACCGCTTTCCTCCTGCACCCTCCTTTGCATCGTTCTCTCCCCCTTCACTCCGCCTTCATTCACCCCCTCGCTTCCCCTTCCCGTCGCTTCCCCTTCCCCTCGCTGTTTGAAGGTGAGATTGTCTAATCGGCCGGAGCGCTAATAGCAGGGCGAAGCTGCCTTCATCCCCTTCTCCTCTCTCCCTCCATCTCGTATTCATATACCTGATCATTAGATTTTTTTTTAGGGGGGGGGGGGGGGGGGGGGGGGGGAGGGGGGGAGTGCTCAAGCTTCAGGCTGTCCTACACTGCTGTAGTAGGCCTGCCACAGCTCAGCCTTCGGGGAAATGAGCGTGCCGAGTGCGGTTAGCTTCCTACAGCTTCGTTTGCTTTGTTGTTGTTGTTGTTGTTCTCTCCGCTTCTCTTATTACTTTCATCTCGTCCTCTTTCACCCTACCTCTTCTTTTTGTCTCCTTCTCCTCCTCCACGTTCCCCTCCTTTTCTTCCTCTCGCTGTTTTTTCTTCTTTTTTTGTGTGTTTTTTTTTGTGTTTCTTTATCTTCCTCTTTCTGTTCTTTTTGTCTTCTCTTTCTTTTTCTTGCATGAAATCATCTTGCTCTTTTTCTTCGTGTTTTTTTTTTTCATCTTCTTTATTTTCTACTTTTTTTTTCCTCCGTCAAATGTGTTTCTTTTTCTTTCTATTCCTCATCTCCGCTTCCCCTTTTTTTTCTCCAGTCTTCTTTTTCCTCTTACTTTTCTGCAGGTTCTCTTTCTTTATCTTTTTTCCTGTTTATGTTCGTGTTCTTTTTTTCCTTCCTTCTGTTTTTTTTCCCCTTGATCTGTTTGTTCTTCTTTTCTTTTTCTTTTTTTTTTTCTTTTTCTTTTTCTTCTCCTCCTCCTTCTCCTTCTCCTTCTTCTGCTTTTTTTTTTCAAGTTCCCATTTGTCTTTCTCATATTTTTCTTTGTTTTTTTTTCTTACAAATCAAATTTTGTGTACAGGTAACAGTGGTTGGGCATACCGTTGACTAGAACATTCACTAAAGATAAGTTAGATTAGAGATCCCCATTGAACGACTTTTCTTTTGGAACTGTTTGTAATTGCTGTCTGTATATGGCCAGATCTAACCCACCCCCACCCCCACCCCACCCGTGCCCTTTCCTCCTTAACAGAAATTATCATGTTTAAATCCACTCGCTCCACTTCCTAGTTTTTTTTTTAAGGATGCCCGGTGGGCAGTGGGAGGGGCGTTGTTGTTACGTCACGTTTTCTCACCCGTCACGTTTTCTCACCCGTCACGTTTTCTCACCTGGTGAGAAAACGTGGCGGGTGTATCGTCACGTTTTCTCACTCCGGGTGAGAAAATGTGACGGGTGGTGCCATATTCATCAAACGACACATTCTCAAAAAAATCAGAATTTTCCCTCTCTCTCTCTCTCTCTGTCTCTGTCTCTCTTTCTTTCAATCTCTCTTTTTCTTTCTCTCTGTCTCACTCGTTGAATTCGATGTGATTCTGAGTTTGAGTGTGCGTATGTTTAGGTGAGCGCTCGCGCGCGCAGGTATGTATATATCTGTTTGTGTATGTGTGTGTGTGTATGGGAGCGAGAGACAGAGAGAGAGAGGGGGGGGGGGAGTATGTGTGGCTGTGTTTCAGTCCGTCTGTACTTATACTGTAGAAATCTAGTGGGTTTTTTTTTATCGGATTTTAACCAACGTTGATAAGCCTTTGCCACGTGTCATAAGGGTTGTCATAGCATGTTTAAAATTGTTATCGGACAGACGGAAAGATCGCAGTTGTCGGCCGTTTGGCCCGACTTTCAATCCTTTGTCGGACCAAACGGCCGGCTCTAGGTAATCGTCCTTTTTGTCCGACAACTGGTTATCTTCCGAAATATAAACTACTCTTTCCCCACAGACATTTCTTCAGATCAAGAGAGAGGGAGAGAACACAAGGAGTGAGAAAACGTGACGGGTGAGAAAACGTGATGCCACACCCGACACGTTTTCTCACCTGGTGAGAAAACGTGAGAGGTGAGAAAACGTGACGATATACTCATCACGTTTTCTCACCTGGTGAGAAAACGTGGCGATATACCCGTCACGTTTTCTCACCGGGTGAGAAAACAGGACGGTACGGTTGTTACGTTGTTATGAAGAGTCGCAACTGCAGTAATGTTTGTTGGGGAAAAAAATATTTAACCCAATCGGTGAGCTGCCGATCGCATCTTCAGCTTCACTCTCGCCCTCACCCTTTCTCAGCTCTCCTCTACCCCCCCCCTTACCCCCCTTCCCCTTACGATTACCTCCCTTTCTCTACCCCCCCCCCCCCCCCCCCCCCCCCCCCCCCCCCCCCCCCTCCCCCTCTCCTATTCCATCATCTCCACAAATTACCTCCACCCACTCGCCCGCCTGTCGTTACACACCAGTTTTCTTTTCTTTAATTTCTTCACGTTCAGGCCAATCGTGGTGGGGTGACGGATTCCTCTCTGACCCTTAACCTCCTCTTTCAACCTCTGGCCTTCCCTCCTGCCCCACTCTTTTTACACCTTGCATTCTCTTGCACACCCTCCTCTCCCTCGTCCTCTGCTCACCCACACCCACACCCACCCCCTTCCCCCCCGCCGTCCTAGCCCCCCCCCCCCCCTCCCTCCTCCCCCCTTCTCCCATTGTTTCCATGCAGTAGGTGCAAGATCAGTAGGTTCTTCAAGGTTTCTTCAACAATGGGGCTGTCCTGTACTGTGCTATGTCTACCTGCCTCAGGGCTCAGCGTTCGGAGAGATGGACTCGCCGATGACGATCAAGTCCCTGCGCTGCCCCACGGGCAACGAGAGCGACATTCTGGATTGCGAGATCAGCGAGCACGGCACCTGCTCCAGTGGTTACTACGCCTCCGTGGCCTGCAGCAAGAAGCCGTTCGTCGATGAAGGTGTGTGTATGTGTGTGAGAGAGAGAGAGAGATGTGTAAGTGCATGAAATCGAAGCTCGACGCGAATAACAGTGCCAACAAGATCACACACACAAAAAAGCGTGACTGACTTCTGATATCTGAACCTGAATCAAATCCGGATCAGTGCACGTGGATCTGAATGTTTGCATTTTTGTTCACTCTGACAACATAAATTTCAGCTAACAGATCAGACCAGTCGGTCTGATCTGCTTCACGTCCCGCTTAAAGTTCATACATATCACATCGACTAACAGTTACAGATTTACACTTGGTGTGCGTCGATGTGGATACGTCTCCGTGTAGCTCAGATTTTCAGACCAACGTAGCAGGTGTCTGTAGCTCCCTGCTGCCTGGTAGACTACAGGATTTATAATAATGATAATGATTATTTATGGCGCTTAATCTTACATCATAAGCCCTAAGCGCTTACAAATACATA
The DNA here is from genome assembly GCA_018398815.1 of Conus ventricosus. Classification (NCBI taxonomy): domain Eukaryota; kingdom Metazoa; phylum Mollusca; class Gastropoda; order Neogastropoda; family Conidae; genus Conus; species Conus ventricosus. Next base: position 82,023,694 of record CM031608.1, on the reverse strand, counting down.
AAAGGTTAAAGAAAACATAAATGAAACCAATCAGAAGATGAATATTGCATAAGTACCATGCATCTACGAACTAGGGTGCATATTGACACCCACACACGCACACACACACACACACACACACACACACACACACACACACACACACACACACACACACACACACATTGGTCGCAGAATCAATTTGATGGGCAAGGGAAGGGGAAGAAAGAACTGCTATTGAAAGGTGAAGAGGGTTGTTTTAATAGATGCCTTGAAGGAAGACAGAGAGTTTGAACTACGCAAAGATATTGGGAGTTTATTCCAAGAAACCAGACCCTGAAAAGAGAAAGAACCATCACTATGGGTTTTAGTTCGAAATCGAGGGATTTTGAGCAGAGTGTTGTCGGTAGAAGAACGCAACTGCCTAGAAGGAACACAGAGATGAAGGCGATCAGAAAGGTAGGAAGGAGCTAAGACATGCAAAGATTTAAAGCGGAGTAAGGACAGTTTGTAATCTATTCGTTTTCCGACCGGCAGCCAGGGAAAGGAAGCTTAGAGTACAGCTTTGCCATGTGGTTCTAGAGCAGAACGGAGTCCCATGGGTTATATCTGCAGCAACCCCGTCCTTAGTGGTCATCAACAGAAAAAAAGGGAGGTGGGGGTGGGAGTCATTAACTCTGTGCCCTGTTCTCCTGGTGATTTTGATCAGTTTCGCATTTCTTTGCACGTCTGTGACCGTTGTGATTTTTTTGTCAGTGGCAAACTTTGTCAGTATAGCAAGTTCATAGGGACAGTCGATGAATTAACAGTGATGGCAACTTTTGAAACAGGACTCTCATTCGAAACAGGTTCCGTCAGTGGGCAATAGTTGTTGTCAGCTGGGGGCTTAACAGTTGATATCCTGTGTACGTAGGGTCCGAAAAGGCTTCACTGAACTCCACGAAAGCCACTTCAGCAATCATTCAGTGTTTTATGATGACTGCATGGTGGTCGTTCCCCACTTCAGCAATCATTCAGTGCTTCATGACGACTTCGTGGTGGTCGTTCCCCACTTCAGCAATCATTCAGTGCTTCATGACGACTTCGTGGTGGTCGTTCCCCACTTCAGCAATCATTCAGTGCTTCATGATGACTGCATGGTGGTCGTTCCCCACTTCAGCAATCATTCAGTGCTTCATGACGACTTCGTGGTGGTCGTTCCCCACTTCAGCAATCATTCAGTGCTTCATGATGACTGCATGGTGGTCGTTCCCCACTTCAGCAATCATTCAGTGCTTCATGATGACTGCATGGTGGTCGTTCCCCACTTCAGCAATCATTCAGTGCTTCATGATGACTGCATGGTGGTCGTTCCCCACTTCAGCAATCATTCAGTGCTTCATGATGACTGCATGGTGGTCGTTCCCCACTTCAGCAATCATTCAGTGCTTCATGATGACTGCATGGTGGTCGTTCCCCACTTCAGCAATCATTCAGTGTTTCATGATGACTGCATGGTGGTCGTTCCCCACTTCAGCAATCATTCAGTGTTTTATGATGACTGCATGGTGGTCGTTCCCCACTTCAGCAATCATTCAGTGCTTCATGATGACTGCATGGTGGTCGTTCCCCACTTCAGCAATCATTCAGTGCTTCATGATGACTGCATGGTGGTCGTTCCCCACTTCAGCAATCATTCAGTGCTTCATGATGACTGCATGGTGGTCGTTCCCCACTTCAGCAATCATTCAGTGCTTCATGATGACTGCATGGTGGTCGTTCCCCACTTCAGCAATCATTCAGTGCTTCATGACGACTTCACGGTGGTCATATCCCACTTCAGCAATCATTCAGTGCTTCATGACGACTTCGTGGTGGTCATATCCCACTTCAGCAATCATTCAGTGCTTCATGACGACTTCGTGGTGGTCATATCCCACTTCAGCAATCATTCAGTGCTTCATGACGACTTCACGGTGGTCATATCCCACTTCAGCAGTCATTCAGTGCTTCATGACGACTTCGTGGTGGTCATATCCCACTTCAGCAATCATTCAGTGCTTCATGACGACTTCACGGTGGTCATATCCCACTTCAGCAGTCATTCAGTGCTTCATGACGACTTCGTGGTGGTCGTTCCCCACTTCAGCAGTCATTCAGTGCTTCATGATGACTTCACGGTGGTCGTTCCCCACTTCAGCAATCATTCAGTGCTTCATGATGACTTCACGGTGGTCGTTCCCCACTTCAGCAATCATTCAGTGTTTCATGATGACTTCGTGGTGGTCGTCTCCCACTTCAGCAGTCATTCAGTGTTTTATGATGACTTCATGGTGGTCGTTCCCCACTTCAGCAGTCATTCAGTGTTTCATGATGACTTCGTGGTGGTCGTCTCCCACTTCAGCAGTCATTCAGTGTTTTATGATGACTTCGTGGTGGTCGTCTCCCACTTCAGCAGTCGTTCAGTGTTTTATGATGACTGCATGGTGGTCGTTCCCCACTTCAGCAGTCATTCTGGCTATACAGGGAGTGTCCGCAGGAGTATCAGCCTGCGTACGCAGAAAGAAAGAAAGAAAAAGAAAATTCAGTGTTTTATGATGACTTCATGGTGGTCGTCTCCCACTTCAGCAGTCATTCAGTGTTTTATGATGACTTCATGGTGGTCGTCTCCCACTTCAGCAGTCATTCAGTGTTTCATGATGACTTCATGGTGGTCGTCTCCCACTTCAGCAGTTATTCAGTGTTTCATGATGACTTCGTGGTGGTCCTTCCCCACTTCAGCAGTCATTCAGTGTTTCATGATGACTTCATGGTGGTCGTCTCCCACTTCAGCAGTCATTCAGTGTTTTATGATGACTGCATGGTGGTCGTCTCCCACTTCAGCAGTCATTCAGTGTTTTATGATGACTGCATGGTGGTCGTCTCCCACTTCAGCAATCATTCAGTGCTTCATGACGACTTCACGGTGGTCGTTCCCCACTTCAGCAATCATTCAGTGCTTCATGATGACTGCATGGTGGTCGTTCCCCACTTCAGCAGTCATTCAGTGTTTCATGACGACTTCACGGTGGTCGTTCCCCACTTCGGCAGTCATTCAGTGTTTCATGATGACTTCATGGTGGTCCTTCCCCACTTCGGCAGTCATTCAGTGTTTCATGATGACTGCACGGTGGTTGTCTCCACTTCAGTAGTCATTCAGTGTTTCATGATGACTTCATGGTGGTCGTTCCCCACTTCAGTAGTCATTCAGTGTTTCATGATGACTGCACGGTGGTCGTCTCCCACTTCAGTAGTCATTCAGTGTTTCATGATGACTTCATGGTGGTCGTTCCCCACTTAGGCAGTCATTCAGTGTTTCATGACGACTTCATGGTGATTTGTTCCCCACTTCAGCAGTCATTCAGTGTTTCATGATGACTTCATGGTGGTCGTTCCCCACTTAGGCAGTCATTCAGTGTTTCATGACGACTTCATGGTGGTATGTTCCCCACTTCAGCAGTCATTCAGTGTTTCATGATGACTTCATGGTGGTCGTTCCCTATTGACAGCCATGGTGATGGCGGACTGAACAAACCCGGGTGGAGCTGTGTATGGAGAAGCCTGAACGAGGAACGTGGTGGGAATGATGCCACCAGTGGGGCCCAGAAGGCGAAACAGCCGCCACAGAAAATGACAGTCATGATTTAACAGTGTGTGTGTGTGTGTGTGTGTGTGTGTGTGTGTGTGTGTGTGTGTGTGTGTGTGTCGCGTTTGCTGTGTGCAGGGTTCGTGGTGCGGATCACCAATGACACTTACAGCGGGAAGGCGTGGGGCATCGTGGAGATCCAGAAGAAGGGCTGTGGAGGAAGGTCTGCCATCGGGATGGGACGGCAACGATGCCAACGTTGTCTGCAAGCAGACTGGACACAAGGTGACAGGAGAGAGAGAGAGGGAGTAGAGAGAGATGAGGGGAGAGAGAGAGAGAGGGCGCAACGAGGGGAGCACAGACGGTGAGGGCACACACTCTACACACACTTCTTTCCCCTTTCATTTCATTTTGGGGAGTTGGGGATAATACGGGGATTATCCATCATCACCTTGAACAGTAAAACGAAACGGTCATTTAAACTGCAATGTGGAGAAAAAATAGTCAGTATTCATGACATCTGTCAGCGAGACAGGACTGAAATACTTTGCTGAATGTTTTGAACTGACATACCTTTAACAGGATATTTCTTTGGCAGTCAAGTATAAAGATTATGTGTTGAGGTTCTTCTGTCTTTTGTTTCGGAGAAACTGATGACGTAAGGCTGTGTATTTGGGGGGACAGTCAAACACAAAATACGTGTAACAGTCTCCTCTTGTTCTCTCCCCTCTCTCTCTTTCTCTCTCTCTCTCTCTCTCTCTCTCTCTCTCTCTCTCTCTACACACACACACACACACACACACACACACACCACACACACACACACACACACACACAACACACTCACACAGCATGCACGCTTGCTCGGCTGCGTAGGCACACTTACACGGGCTCCCAAAGTGCACGTAATTACACACATGTGAGTGTCTTTATTAATGTAAGATCATGTTTTCACCTTCAGGCATTAGTACCGTTTCTGCAAAAAGGTCTCACTTGTACGCTGCTTTCGTAGACTTTAGACAGGCGTTTGATTTTCTTAACAGATATGTCTATGGGCGGTTTGAGAAAATGTGGTTTGAAAGAAAAACTTTTTAAAACTATACGAAGTGTTTATGATTCTGTGTTAGCTTGTGTACGAAAAATCTAGCAATAGGAAAATGGCTTTCAGTCAGTTCCTAGTGCAGTTGAAACGTACTGTTATTGTCTGGCGATAGCGCCATTTATTATCTACTCTGTAGCGGGGATTCAAAATCAAATTATCTGAAGAGTTGCAGATCGATTGCAGGTTACAGTCAATTTTGTTAAAAATGAACGTAATGTTTGTTGGTTGTTGTTATTTTTTTGTTTTTGTTGGGGGGTTTTTAATAGAAAAGGTGGCTTTTTTAGTACCAGAGAAAAATGGTTTCACGGGAATGAGAAGTAATGTGACTGTTTCACACAAATGCGCAGGGATGGTCTTTACTTCTAAGTATCAGCTGTGCTTTGCCAGATGCAGAAAAAAATAAGAAATGGGTTATGGAAATAATGAAATTGTTACGAAAACTTAATGACATAAATATCGTTTATTCTGGAAGCTATTTGACTCGCAATTTAACCCACTCTGACGTTATGAAGCATGGGCAGCAACCGAATTGAAACGGTCTAGTTGTTTGCCACAAAATAATTAATAAATGTTCTCTCCCATGTATACATCAAACAAACTAGCATGTGGAGGAGGAAATGGGAAATCTTAAATGCGTGTTATTACAACATCAAGTGTGTAAGATATTGATTAGAGTTAGTCACACTGCATGTCAAGAATTGCCGACATGCTAACAAAATGCTCTAATTACAGAACGAATCTGGCCGACCCTGACTGAAAATGTTTCGATATTGTTCGGCTGGGCCAAAGAGTTGGTTGTGAAAATAGGATATATAGAGAAATTCAAAGACAGCCACCCCTCCTGTGTCAAACCAAATTGGCATGCAGAAACAGACAGTAACAATATATATATATATATAGAGAGAGAGAGAGAGAGATTTCGGTTATTTTAACAGCATTTTCCGGGCAGAAAAGTGCTTTAGTTACAAGTAAATAATACAGAAATAGTCTGACCAAATTAGACGGAGAGTTAGTGGTTTGAAAAATTGTAACCAATTGTTTTTGGGAGCCGGAATAGCTCAGTTGGTAGAGCGCCTGACTCGTAATCTTGGTGATCCTGGGGTTGCGGGTTCGAACCTCCGCCGGGGCGTTTCGGTACAGGGGATTTTTCCCTCGGAGTTAACATTGGTTCTGACCCCATTTCCCATACAGTCCTTCGAATGAGACTATAAGCCGAGGTTCCGTGTGTGAACGCATGCATAACATCTTGCACACACGTAAAATCCCATCACCAACTTTCGGAAGAGTAGGCCAGTTTGGCCGTTGGTATGGATGACACGTTACATATAGCATGCACCCTGCGTGAGAAATGGAAAGAATGAAGGAAGTAAGGAAAATGAGTGATCAATATTGAACAATACTGACTGGATGACACGGGAAACGACTGAATGAAGCGTTAGCTGGCAGCTCTTCAGTCGGCACTACCCAGGTAGGCAGCCCGTTGTGTAAAAGAGTGTTGATTGTAAAGCGCTTAGAGCTTGGCCTCTAGCCGAGAATAGGCGCTATATAAGTATTCATTATTATTATTATTAAGTGGTGACTGTTCAAATGACATCATTCGCCCATCTAATAGACGTGAATGTGGGAATGAAGAATACTTTTCGTTTCATGCTACTGTTTATGCTGACAAACGTAAACGCTGCAATGTGTGTAACTCGGCTCGTGCTGTCCGAATAGCTCGAGCGTGGCTGTGTTGTTATCTAAGAACGGTGAACGTGTCAGAAGGGAGCCAGCTAATTTCTGAAAGAGATTAACAATTTTCATCTGATCTAAGATTTACGGAGGAAAGATTTTTGACAACATTTTAGAGGTGTGTTTTCAAGCGTTCTGTGAATAAGGGTGGGGGGGTTTTGTTTGTTTGTTTTCTTTTTGTTTTCTGATTTTTTTTTTTTAATACGACTTGCGCGTTGACTTGAACGCGGTGACAGCCCTGGTATGGCCCGTTGCTGTCGGCTAGGCTATAAACAACATTACTCACTTAC
>CM031608.1:82001988-82014488 GCA_018398815.1 Conus ventricosus | reverse complement strand
AAAGCAATGCCTTTTCGTGTTTCTTTGGAAATGAGAGTTTCATTAACCAGAGATGTTACAATGTTGTTGTTTCCAACTTAAAAAGGAGACAAAGGGGCTGTTTTGTATTTTGGGTAGGGTTTTTTTTTTTTTTTTTTTTTTTTTTTTTTTTTTTTTAGTTTCTTTCCACTTGTTTTCTGTTGACATTGAGGATTTTGTCGATTGTTCTGTTTCATTTTTGTTGAGATGCATGTATGTTCATCGTGTGCAACCACTATGTAAACAATTCGGTAACTTTAAAAGGTTTTTTGAGTTCTATCATTCTGTGTCTGTCTCTGTCCCCCTCCTCCCCCCCCTCTCTCTCTCTTTCTCTCACTCTCTCTTTCACACACACACACACACACACACACACACACACATATATATATTATTTGTATATATCACACGTCAATAATCCCACGTGGTGGCACACACTGAGCGATTCACCTCTCTCTCTCTCTCTCTCTCTCTCTCTCTCTCTCTCTCTCTCTCTCTCGCATAAACTCACACACACACACACACACACACACACACACACGCGCGCGCGCGCGATCGCACTCTCATCCTTACGGGTGGCTGGTACACAGGCGTACAGTACGTGCTGGGAAGCGTGAACGGCTCGACGGGCAGGGTGGAGATCCACTATGACGGCGAGATCGGCGCCGTGTGCTCCCACTACTGGAACTACAACGACTCCGCGTCTTCTGCCGCAGCCTGGGCTACTTTGACGGTCTTCCCGTCGACGAGGGGCAGTCTGGAGAACCCTCTCCGGCCGTTGGACCAGTACTTCCTGAACGGTCCCTTCTGTCAGGGCACAGAGAACTTCCTTCTGGAATGCCCCACCACCGGCTTCATTCCTCCTATCTCAGCTACTACTGCTACGAAGAGGCTTACGTGCAGTGTTACAATGTTACCTTGAGTAAGTGGAGAGGAGGGCGGAGAGGGGCGCGTTGGGGGGGGGGGGGGGGGGTTGGGGGGGGGCGTTGTATGGACGGGGTGGTTTGGGGATGTTTGTTGGTAGTGGTGCATGTTTTTTTTAATGAATGTGTCAAACTGATATGTGTGTGTGTGTGAGAGTGTGTGTGTGTGTGTGCATGTGTGCGCGTGTGCGTGTGTGTGTTTGTGTGTAAGCGGGAAAGAGGGAAGGGCAAAGAGAGCGCATTCATGTTTGAATAGTAGGTGCGTGTGTGTTTAAACGTGCGTGTAGAACCTATGATAAATATGACAAGAAACTGGTTTAGTTAGTCAATGTGTGTGTGTGCGCGTGTTTTGGTGTGTGTGTGTGTGTGTGTGTGTGTGTGTGTGTGTGTGTGTGTGCGTGCGTGTGTTTTGTGGTGTGTGTGTGTGTGTGTGAATACAATCTAAGGTTATGGGTTTGGTGTGACTGCAATCTAAGGTTAATCAGACCATCAACTTACTTCAATGTGTGTATTCGCGCACGCATGCGAGTTCTGCGTTCTCATTGGTCTTTGCCATGTCCAGATTGAAAGAACTTAAGTACTTCCTGGCTGTGCTTGTTATGTTGGAAAACTTCGAGGCGGGGTGGTGGGGTGGGGTGGGGGGAATCTTTGCAAAGTGCAGTTTGACAGCAGTAAGTGACAAACAAAGCAGGTTGCGGAGGAATGCTTCAATACGCATGGAACGGTTTGTGATTAAAGACTTTGTTAAACTTCTTCAGGTTTACCTCTTTTCAAGTAAGATTTCTCAGACGCAGCACTGACAAGTCTTAGTGAAGATTTCGTTCATTTTAGGTGTGGATATTGACAATTGGCAGAGCTGCCTCAGCAGCAACAAGCAGCTAAAATGCCAGTGCCTTTGATAGCTGTCTTTCTGCAGAGCGTTGTGCTTCAGAATGATTGTCTCTCCATTCATGTAAACATACTGATAGAGGAGACTACAAATCTGAGCGGACTGCCAGCCGGATTGTCTTCCTTATGGACGAAACAGATTCGTGTGTTGGGTTCCATTCATGTCGGACCTTCTTTTAGGAGGGATTCTGTGGGTGATAAAGCTTTATTAAGAGCGTAGATTCGTTTCCCTGTGTGTGTGTGTGTGTGTGTGTGTGTGTGTGTGTGAGAGAGAGAGAGAGAGAGAGAGAGAGAGAGAGAGAGAGAGAGACAGAATCTAACCTTCTACACCAATGCAGCAGGCGAAATATATTTGTCATTCTTGAAAGGGATGTCTGGTGGAAAATCAGTTACGCTGGGATTAATCAAATTTGTACATTTCTTTCTTCGCTTTTTTCCTTCAATCTACGAGCAACCCATTTATTAAGTTGTATTAGAAAATGCGTATCTTTGAAAGATTTTGTTGGTTGATTGGCTGGTTTGGGGAGGTGGGCTTGTTTGTTCGTTTTTGTTGAAGACATTGTATTGTTGATATCTTTGGTCGGTTACTCTGTTTGGGGCCACGTCGGCTTGGTGACAAAAAGCGTTGTTCTCTTGATCCAAGCGGGATTTCTCTTCGGAGTCGACATCTCTGCAAACGCCAACCTCTTGCGTGTCTTAAAGTGACTCTTAAAACCACATGAACGCATGTGTTCAAAACAAAACGGAACGAAACAAAACACACACACAAAATCGCCTTTCAAAGGACATTAGATCATCTTTGATGGATCTTTGATCCATCGTAGAAGAATAGTCCATCGTGTGACAGTGAGATTTTTTTATACACTCACGCACACACACGTAAACCACATGCCCGCCGGCATGCAGTTTATAGTTTAAACGTCAATCCTAAACACGTGTCATGCTGATATTGAAGAAAAAAAAGTCGCTCAAACAAAAATCTCATCAATGGTGAACGACGGATTGCTAGCCGAGTGGTTATATGTGCGTACGTAGGTATTTGTGGGCATCTGCAACGTGTGTCTGCCATTTCCCGCACGTGCATGCGTCTGATGAACACTGTCTGCTGCGCAATGTCCCAGGTATTGCCGACATCCGGCTGGTGCTGGCTGACGGGAGAGTGGGCGTGGACAGGGGCCGCCTGGAGGTGTACATGTCAGGTCCCAACGAGTGGGGCACTGTCTGCGACGACTACTGGGACGACTTGGACGCCACCGTGGCCTGCGTGCAGCTGGGCTTCCAGTGGGGCGAGGCTGTCACCGACCAAACCTACGGGCAAGGCACGGGTCAGATCTGGCTGGACAACGTGGAGTGCAAGGGCACGGAGACCAACATGGACCAGTGCATCCACCGGGGATACGGCACCCACAACTGCTGGCACTTTGAGGACGCTGGCGTCATCTGCTACAGTGAGTTGGGCGAGGAAGTTGTTTTGAAAGGTGGCCTTGGCTGGTTCATTGCGTGGAATAGGCGGGGAGGTGGTGAGGGGATGGGGGCGGGAACGCTGTGCCCAAGAGGGTAGGTGTGACCCCACGCCGCAGGTAGGATTATGTGCCGAGAGATATAGTTCGTGTAAGCGTTTTGAGGCGGAGCCCAATTTTGAGACGCTCTGAGAATAAACTGAACATAGCTGGCGCTGAACAGCCCGCACTTGGTCATGTCACTTGCGTTTGGGATCTCCACTGGTGACGTCACTTACAATGTAAGAATACAAAAAAGTATCCCGTACCTGGGCGTTACATTTCTGCCCTTCGAATTCGCCTGTGACCCTGTCCTTTGCACCCGTGGACTTCCCTTAACCAACCCACTCCTTTCAGTTTAATCTGTCTGTTTGGAACCGCCTGCATGTATTTTGAAAGAGACGAAGGGGGATCAACTTCCAGACGCAATAAGAATTGTAAGGATGATCTGTCTGTGAATACTTGTTCATTACCCAAGGCCTCGACGCATTAATTTCTTGTGCACAGCCTGTGCTGAGGGAAATGCGGGCGCGCGCGCGCGCGCGCGCGCGTGTGTGTGTGTGCGCGCGCGCTTGCGCTAATGATGACCGAGCGATTTGGTGGGCAATGTTTGGGCAGACTGTGGTGTGTTTTTGGTCTGTATGTAATATTGTAAAAATCACGATTGCGTTCTCACAACTACAACCATCAGGCAAAGCGTATAGTGTTGAAAGAAGTGGTTTTCCAGTTCTCGGGTAACCGAGTTGGAACAATACCACGAAGGAGACGCTCTGTTTTCAGCGATCTGTCGGGTCCTCCAGTACCTCTTCCATGGAAAGTTTGACTGAGAAAACAAAGCATTCTTTAAAGCATTGTTGTATCTTTTTCTGCATGTTTCGTTATGTTTTGGTTTGTAAAGGGGATGGGGGAGGGATGAGAGCATTTTTCTTTTGTAATGAAATAAGGCAGTAGTGGTTGTAAGATTAAACTAAAGCTTACCTGTGTGTAGATTCCCACAGGTACTCTTTGGGTTTTGTCGGGGATTTCAATTTTTTACGCTAATTAAGTGATTTGACCATTTGTTTTGAAAGAAGTACTATGAACAAGAAAAGTATTAAATTTGTATTTCTTTTGCAGACACAACTCGCCCGACAATACCGACGACAACGTCTACGACCACAGTCACCACAACGACCATCAGTACTAGTACAACAACCACCACACCCACCACCACTACCACCACACCCACCACCACACCCACCACCACTACCACCACACCCACCACCACACCCACCACAACCACCACCACACCAACCACAACTACCACCACACCCACCACCACTACCACCACACCCACCACACACCCACCACAACCACCACCACACCAACCACAACCACCACCACACCAACGACTACGACAGCCACGCCAACCACCACCACTACGACCACATCAACAACTATAACAACAACACCGACACCACCATCATCCACGACCACAGTTTCAACCGCCAATAGTACCACCACACCTATCGTTGCTGCAGAGGAGAAAGTCAGCGTCGTCCCCATCGCTGTCGGCGTCACCGTGGGTGTCCTCCTGTTGCTCATCATCATCGTTGTTGTCGTGGTTGTCGTCAGACGACGCAGACATGAAATCCCCCACCAGCAATTCTCTGACGAGATCTCGTTCAGCGCGGACGGCTCCATCGCCATGCAGAACCAAATGTATGACGGCAACCTGGACGAGATCGGCGGCAGCAAACAAATGGCGGGAGAGGGGGAAATCACCCTCGGAGGAGACAGGGCCATGTACCACCCGGACCAGCAGTCCGGGAATGAAACGTCGCCTGATGGGTTCACCAACCCGCTTTACTCCGTCATGCAGCCGTTTCGCACGGAGGGCGCCACTCTGTCTGACAACCAGAACGGACGACCGGGCGGGGACAGCAAGGATGTCTAGAACCACGTAGCCCGGGAGGCTGGAACGAGGTCGGCGACTACACGCTCAGAGCACATTGTCTCTCTTGGGAAGCGCTTTTTGGACTCTCATCGCTTGTCTTCGTTTGTTTTAATGTCTTCATAATCAAGGTTCTCGGCTGATGTCTACCTTATCCACGGTAGAGCGTAGTTCTCGGCTGATGTCTACCTTATCCACGGTAGAGCGTAGTTCTCGGCTGATGTCTACCTTATCCACGGTAGAGCGTAGTTCTCGGCTGATGTCTACCTTATCCACGGTAGAGCGTAGTTCCGGCGTATCTTTTGTTTCCGTCAAGATCTGCTCTGAAGTGAACGTGGACCGTGCAGTTCCGCTCGGCATCATAACCAGGAGACATTGTAATGCTACAGGATTAATAGATTCATGCTATCTCCCATCTGCAAGTGTGTGGTTTGTGGAGGGGTGGGGGTGGGGGGTGATTAAAATCACATCAGATGAATGCTTTTCATTAAACGTGAGGGCTAATTTGTTCATTTTAAGTCTTGTGTACTTCTTATTTCCCAAAGTCTTTGGGGCAAAATTGTTAGGTCAAAAATTCAAGGCGTGCTTAGTGAAGACAACTGACAGGACTTGGTCAATGCAAGTAGGTCAAACTTGCAGAGGATTATAGGGGGTATGAACGAGCATCTTGTTCAAGGGAGCAGGTCGGATTACGCTATCACGGCAAGTTCTAAGTCTTCAACAACAATAACTTTAGAGGTTTAAAAAATCGCCAGAGACTCGAAAGACGGTTTACCGAAAAATGTCTACCGCATGCATTGGGTATCAAAACTGATTTTGTTAAATGTTAGGGACATGTGAACCGGTCACCTGCTTTTGGACTAACAAAAAACAGTTGGTAAAATAAGGTAGCTGAATCACAAGCGTAAAATTTCAGGTTTATTAGATACAGAAGCCAAATATTTCATGATCCACGTTCACTTCGGTAGTGATCTGACGAACGGAACTCTATAGGTAACAGAAATCAAAACGATTTATCATCACCGTGGATTACAAACCTGTTCTTCTTCCTCCATGGTCGTGTGAAGGGCCTATGCTCAGTGTCCAGCAGGAACTGACTATTTGCCACTTTCACGAGGCCATCAAAGTGTTTAAATGACTCGAAGCGGTTGACGTGTGACTTGCGGAACGATTGACGTACGTAACGACAGGATACCATGAAGACGCAACAAAGGAAGCTGGTTTGGCAGCAGGTGGAGGTAAAGAAGACGTCGCTGAGCGCTGCCTGCCGGACAGTGGAACAGTAATGCCGGTTATCCCTTCTTCCAATCCGCCTGCTGGGGACTAACTTTTCGCTGGATGTTCCCTCCCTTTGAAATCCAGGCTTCAAGCAGACCGTGTGGCACAGAGAGGGGTGACTTTGTGCCAGTCTCTGCCCCTATCCATCCCCACGCTCGCCTCGTGCCCTCCTTCCCCCCCACCCGACCCACTCTCCTCTCTGAACTTATCCCCCCCCCCCCCCCCCCCCCCCCCACTAGACAGTGGGAGATAAACTAGAAGGGAACGCCGGTAACGTGTGACTTTCTGTTCACACGATTTCCATGGGCCAACCGCATACTGATAAGATCCTTTATTTGTGTGTGTGTGACCTGTATGTTTTAGACGGTCTGAGAATTCGCGCACAAAGAATTTTCTTTTGAGGTGATATGTTCTTGTATTTAGCCTAGCCTGTAATGTTTTCTAATTCTCATCTCGGTCTGTATTTGTATCTAAGAGAGTGAATTCTTAAGTTACGTGCATTTTCATAGCGAATTTTCTTTCATTTTGATTTTTTTTCTGATAGACATGAGCATTTTTATGGTAGTGCTGGGAATTTCCATGTAGAGTACTCTGAAATTGAAAACATTTAGTGGATTTATTTCGTGTATTATACTGACATCTTATGTCTTTTGCTAATGAATTCATTATTCATCTCTTATTAATGAAAGCATTCTTTTGTATCAGTCTGAAAGATGATACATCTTTTTCTTTCTTTTTTTTTTTCAAACTGGACGTAGGTTCTGCCTTTTTCCGTGAGCATATTAAGCATGTTTGCATACATTTGACATGTTTCTTATGTTCTTAGTACCCTTTGCATTGATGAACGCTTTGTTCGAGCCAACGTTTTGTTGTTTTAGTTTGGTTTCAAGGCAACATGAAACAAAGATTTGTGACAAAAATGGTATGTACATTGTGCTGTGGTAGATTAACTGTGCGTGTGTGCGTCATGTTGTTCTCACGTTACAGTTGATACAAATGTTACTGGAAAACATTGGCTCGAACTGGTGATTTTCACATTTATACTGTGTTGTCTGTGATCTACGGGATGTTGAAGATGGCAGGAATATGACGCCTTACTCCAGTGTAAAGGTAATGGTGGGGAAATTGTGGATGCCTTCTTGCTTGTTATTGTTGTTGTTGTGTTTGGATATGTTCCAGGAAATGAAAATGACAAAACAAAGCTCGTAGACATAGGCCTGTTTGTTTTCCCATGTATTGCCATCTTCTTGTTCTTCCAGAATGTATGAGACACAAGTCCAAACGGTCTTTTTCCTGTGAATTAAATCATAACCACTGTGAAGCCGTCACATGGTCTACCGGTAAAAATACCAGTGAGGAAATTAAGCTGATAATCGTTAACTTTTAAACATGTACGCCACACTTCTAAACCAAGAACCGAGAATACTTAAATATTTAGTGACTATTTTTCTCTTTGCTCAGCTCAGTTGCGAAAAGGTAGATTTCTAGACAGTTTGGAGAGGTGTGATCCAGAGTGTGGATTATCCCGTCAGAGAAATGTGTGGTGCTCATTGCTTCTCTTCAGCTACACCTTGCTCTCTATGCAATATCTCTTGAAACTGCTGTCTGTTGTTTTGATGTATATTCTCGGACCGTGCGCACGCAAAATGTGATTGTTGAAAGAGGCCGTTACATCATGTGATAAGTTCTAGAGAGTAGCGCTTATGTGGACGAGCGCTTACACCCACACATGACAGATATACGTACACACCTTTAGTCTTATCAAACAAGTATACATTTTATTCCAGTGCATATTGTTCATAGCCCAGCCGATCCCAGAGAGCCGTTTCAGGGCTGTCCTGAAAACACGGGGGTAGTAATACACACATGTGTATGTGGGAAAAACAAAAGATTTAAATGTTTTGGTAGAAGTTTGTCTGAAGCCATGTAACTGCCAGAATATCAACAGCAGTCTGTTTGCATAGTGACTCGTTGCACACGTGATTTTTTTTTGTCAGTCCGATCGTTCACAGCACCAACATTTCCTACATTGCAGCTTCGTTTTGCTGTTTTCAAACCCATCATGATGATTTCTTTTTTATCAGAGATTATTTTTACATATTTCTACTTTTATAATAACAAGTTTTTAAAGTGAAATGACAAATGATTTGCATGTGTTTGGTGTTTCGAGGAGATGTTTCAGACTTGTGCGTGCTTTGTGTTTGTGCAAGATTTATACTGTTGGCCATTTTATGTGTCTTTTATAGTGTAGTGTTTGCTTTCAGAGTCTCTCTCTCTCTCTCTCTCTCTCTCCTCTCTCTCTCTCTCTCTCTCTCTCTCTCTCTCTCTCTCTCTCTCTGCTTGTGTAGTGAGCAGTACTTTGGGCGCCTTGAAGACTTGCCCACACCAAAAATTAACGAGAAATGGTAAAAACAATAGACACGCAGCCTATCTGTTAAAACCGTCCGGTATGGCATTGATCGCTACATACATGCAGCGTTCAAG
Source organism: Conus ventricosus (assembly GCA_018398815.1). NCBI lineage: Eukaryota > Metazoa > Mollusca > Gastropoda > Neogastropoda > Conidae > Conus > Conus ventricosus. The sequence goes on along the minus strand of CM031608.1, from coordinate 82,005,468 downwards.
ATACGAGTGTTCGTAGCCGTATCCGGTGCCGTTGTCGTGAACGGACGTACGAAACCATGCTCTCTTCATTTCTTGTTTCCGCCATTTCTGCCCAACCGTGAACAGACGATGGACTCGCGCTCTAATCGTTTCGGAATTGAAGTAAAAATTGCCTGTTTTGTTTATGTTGCTTTTTTTTTTTTTTTTTTTTGGCCTTTGCTCCTAAGCTGACACGACATGTTGTCTAATTAGTGACCTGTCTCAATCCTGGTTCAAAGGTACACACCTGTTCAAGGACGTTTTCACGCTAACGATTTGGCGGGCAAGTAAGGATACACTCAAGACAAAAGAGTTGGTTCCATGTAGATGCTAGTTTTGAACCCAGAAAATATTAATGTAAAGTTCATTTAGTACTTGTTTGTTGGTGGACAAAAAAATAAAGAATGGTGCGAGTGTTCTTAACACTGTGCGCATTCTCTGACTTTGGAATGATACAAAGATTGTTTTATACCGGGATTCATACGAGAACTGTTTCACAGTGGGGATTTCTTGAACATAAAGTATGCAAGAGTCGTTTCACGGTTGGGGATTTTTTTAACATGAAATTATGCAAAATCTGTTACATAATAGGGATTCATTTGATATGAACAATGCAATAGCTGAATTACTGTGAGGATTTATTGAACGTAAAATCACAACAGTGTTTCATTGCACATTGGGGATTTTTTCAACATAAAATTGTGTGAGGTGTTTCACAGTGAGGACATACTGAACACAGATTTTGCAAGAGCTTTTTCACAGTATGAATTCATCGAACGTAAGATTATGCAAGAGATATTTTACATTGAAGATTTATAGAACATGAAAGTACGCGCAATATCTGATTCACAGAGGGATTTATGAAAAGTATACAAGAGCTGTTTCACGGTGGGGACTAATTCAGTTTAGCATTATGAAACAAGTGTTGTTTCACGGTGGAGGTTTATTCAGTTTAGCATTATGAAACAATACAAGTGTCGTTTCACGGTGGAGATTTATTCAGTTTAGCATTATGAAACAATACAAGTGCTTTTTCACGGTGGAGATTGATTCAATTTAGCATTATGAAACAATACAAGTGCTGTTTCACAGTGGAGACTAATTCAGTTTAGCATTATGAAACAATACAGTGCTGTTTCATGGTGGAGATTTATTCAGTTTAGCATTATGAAACAATACAAGTGCTCTTTTACGGTGGAGACTAATTCAGTTTGGCATTATGAAACAATACAAGTGCTGTTTCACGGTGGAGATTTATTCAGTTTAGCATTATGAAACAATACAAGTACTGTTTCACGGTGGAGATTTATTCAGTTTAGCATTATGAAACAATACAAGTGCTCTTTTACGGTGGAGACTAATTCAGTTTTAGCATTATGAAACAATACAAGTACTGTTTCACGGTGGAGATTTATTCAGTTTAGCATTATGAAACAATACAAGTACTGTTTCACGGTGGAGATTTATTCAATTTAGCATTATGAACCAATACAAGTGCTTGAGACTAATTCAGTTTAGCACTATGAAACATAACAAGTGCTGTTTCACAGTTGATATCTATTGAGCGTAAAATTCTGCAGTTAAAGAACAGTGTCACTGTGGGCGTTTACTGGACAGAAACGTTTTATGATTAGTGCGTTGCTGCAGTACAGTTGGGATTGTGATGAACGGAACTCGGACAGAAGAATGAACCCCGATAACCGCCTGGCTGACAGATATTCGTTCATTTTTGATGATTATCATCCGTGTGAGCATGTATGCGTTCTGTAATACTGTTTTTGTTCTTTTCGTTTATAATCAGATTTAGAATGGTAGTAATATGCACCAGTACCATTTTTCTTAGAGTTAGTACAGTTACATGTCAAGTTGTCGTCGTTGCTCAAATAACTTGAAACCACTGAATATATGACTTAATCTTTTGTCAACTTGTGTGACATACTTCTGAATCGTACGAATTAAAATTCGTACGATTCGGTATTTGAAAGAAAGAGTACTCTGAAATAAAAGCTATCTAAATGAAAAAGAAATGTATGAAGGAAAATAACTGTTATTCTAGTTTTAGTTTCCCAGCAAAAGTCAGTAAGTCATCTCGGACCATTTTCTGTTTGTTTGTTTATTTGCTTTGGCACAAAGTCTACAAAGTGCGCATGAATTTTTAAGTGACCTAAATGTGAAAGCATTTCATGCGGATTTCTGTTGAAATTTCACCAATTTTCTGTCAGATATCTGGTTGCCAAACAGTAGCGGACGTAATGTACATATCGTACTATAAGCATAATTCATTTTAAGATTCCATCTGCTGCAACGTATTGCTAATTTCGTATTGTTTACTCAGAACCAAAAGATTTTGTTTTACAACATTCCATCACTCTTACTTGTAATCATTTTAATTACTCTTAACGAAGATCATCTCCCACCGTTTTCCTTCCTGCTTCTCACTTCTCTTCCTCCCCCCCCCCCCCTTCCCCCCCTCCGCCCCCTTCCAGAAACTGGATATATTTTTTGTCTGCAGAGAAACCCAGTGACTGTAGTGACTGAATGATAAAGATCGATGCTGATATTAACCTTCTGCCAAGAGTTTTTTTTTTAAATTTATTCATGTAGGGTTTTTTTTTTTTTTCAAACGACAAAATGATGCTTTATTTGTAGCTCAAATCAAAAGGGAAGGTCGTGTATTTTGCGTGCTCTCTCTCCTCTCTCTCTCTCTCTCTCTCTCTCTCTCTCTCTCTCTCTCTCTCTCTCTCTCTCTCTCTAACAATGAACTGTCGGAAGGACAGTTATGCTTTAAAGGATTGACATTGAATTTTTTTCAAATATCTTTTTGGGTTAGCTGGATCCGGCGTACACTGATTGCCAATTCAGCGATATTTTGTACTATGTTTGTGATTGCCATTGCTTTTTTCTTGTGGATAGTAATCCCATGTTTTAATATGTGCATGGTAATTAGTCTTTGAAGTATTTTTGAGTGGGCAAATGATAATGTGACGGCGTGAGCCAACGGGCCCCCAAGTCTTTCAAACTTAAGTAAAACAGCATAGCCGTTTTACTCCGTTGCATACAAATTTGTCTTTGCTGTTCTTAATATGGGGACCTTCCTTGTAAACTAAGTGTGAAATATAACAAATACTCACCTTGTCGACAACGAATATCCCAGAACATGGTATGCAGTTGCCTACGTGTATGGCTAAAGAAAGAGATTATTTGTGTCAAAATGAATTCTTTGGTTTGGATCATACGGCAAGTGGCCACGGCTGCCAAGAAAAACTTATAGAAAAGAGAGAGAGAGGGAAAAAAACAACCAACACTTAACATGGTCACAGCGCATCGTTTTGGTTTTCTTCAGGTTTTCCTGTTTGTCAGTAAGGGCCGTATATATTGATTAGCTTGGCTGTGTATTGAATGGTTCAGCCTCCCTCTCCTTCTCTCTCTCTCTCTCTCTCTCTCTCTCTCCTTCTCTCTCTC
>CM031608.1:81809488-81999488 GCA_018398815.1 Conus ventricosus | reverse complement strand
ATTCAATTCAATTCAATTCAATTTTCAATTCAATTCAATTCAATTCAATTCAAGACACTTTATTTTCTTTCATAAGAACTTTGTGTTGTGGTGGGAGCACATAAACACATGACATGAGTACACAACACTGAATAATATAAAATGTGCAAATGCACTCACACCTGCACATGCCACAAATTTAAAAACAATATAAATAAGTAAGGCTTATTTTCACATAAAACTAATCAATAACTCTACCCAACATACACTCCATTTTACATCCAGTCAATTTAATAAAAACAGCTGTACGCTAAAATAAACCGTAAAAAAGGGGCACACACACACACACACACACACACACACACACACACACACACACACAATCTACACGGGATGAGAACTGAGGTAATTTTAAAATCATTGTCACTTGATTATCATCCCCCTCCCCAAAACATCTACACTCATTCTCTCCCCCCCCCCCCCCCCCCCCCCCCCCCCCCCCCCCCCATCCCCACCCCTCTTTCTCTCTATCCAAGTCTCGCCCTCACCCTCTCCTCTATCTTTATAACGACAGCATTAAACATTTACTCAGGATGGTCAGGTCAGTGATTATTCAATGAACGGATTGAAATAGGCAAGAAACTACGATTCAGTCTATTGGTTTCACATTTCAATTGCCGGAATCGTCTATCTGAAGGCATCTTTTCATAAAAGGGGAACAGAGGATGGGTTTCATCACATACAATCTTCTGAGCTTTCTTAGGCACTCTTATTTCAAACATTTCTCCTAAACTTTGTTGCTTAACACCAATAATCTTACCACACCGTTTTACGATCTTTTCCAGCAAGCATTTGTTTTTCACATTTAATCCACCATACCACACTAAAATGAAAAAGTGATCACAGATTCAATATTGCTTCTGTAGAATGCTTTTAAAACGTTACAGTTCACTCCAAGGTATCTCAATTTCTGTAAGCAATACACTCTTGACTGACATTTTTTTTATACACAGAGAGAGAATTAGAAGTGAATGTAAGTTTGTCATCGATAACAGAACCTAAGTACTTATATTCAGTCACCTTTCAACCTTGCTACCTGAGATCAGTAAATCTGGAATAGGATCAGCATTTCTTCGGAAGTCAATGATCAGCTCCTTTGTTTTCTGGACATTAAGATCAAGGAAATTGGTGTCACACCACTGTGTAAAACTGTTCACAATTTCATTAAAAGCTCTATCTGAGTTAGAGAGATCTGTGACTGCAGTATCATCAGAGAATTTGATGATAAGGCTACCACGATGCCAATAATTGTGAAAAAAAGACGAGACAAGTCCCAACCACTGGTCGCCACTGTGCAGCGCCCTCTATCAGAAGCCCTTTAAGACCCCCCTACATAGAACTCCTTTACTGAAGATTGGAGAGGACTGTGTCCACTTGATAGACCAAGCCTATGGGTATGAAAGCGGATACCATTTGCTTCTGGCGGGTCCAGCAAAGCTCTGTGTGTGTGTGTGTGTGTGTGTGTGTGTGTGTGTGTGTGTGCGTGTGCGTGCGTGCGTGCGTGCGTGCGTGCGTGCGTGCGTGCGTGCGTGTGTGTGTGTGTGTGTGTGTGTGTGTAGCTAGCAAGTAATTTACGTAAAAAGAAAGTGCAATTGAAGAATATCGAGGACAACGGGAGTCGGGGAACGAACAGGACTGGAGCCAGTCGCCACACAGATCCTGAGGGGAAGTGAGGCTGAATAGCTCATCCTTTGGAAAACCGATGGAATACCACTCTTCAGGCCCACAGTTGAGATGAAAGAGGGTGGCCCCTGAACCAGCCGAGAAGGAATACTGAGGTAGCGCTGAAGAAGAAGGGAACCAACCGGGACAGAGGCAGAAAGGATACTCAGAGTCGAGTGTCGTTGATGGCCAACACGCCCTAGGAGCGAAGGGCCGTAGCAGTTAACACAAATCCAGCGAGTCACCATTTTCAGATTCGGAACAGGACATAACCACTCTTCTCCACACTTGACGATCAAGATCCACACGAGCAAATCACCCTCCGCTTGGGTAGAACGTCTAAACACAAAACACACACAAAACACACACACACACCACAACACACACACACACACACGCAAAACACACAAGGGAAGAGAATCAAAATTCTTAAAACACTGGCATATCAACCTTGATGCGCTGTCCATGGGCACGACATCAATGACTCCCCGCGCGCGGGGTACTGCGGGCTCGCCAATTCCAAACACACGTGGTGCACCCCCTCCCAACCCACCTTCAATGACCTGAGCACCAAACACACTTGTTGCAGCCCTGCCCCAAACCCACCTTCAATGACCTGGGGCACCAAACACAGGCAAGACAGGTGGAATTCCACAGGACAAAGGGCGGCAATGTCGTCTCTGCGGACTTCCCCTGACCTCGACTGGACATTCCACCCAGGATTGCCGGGGCGCAAGACAAAACCGAAAGCAGCTTGCAATGCACAGTCCGGCACAACCTTCACTTCCTTAAATTCAAAACAAAAAACAAAAAAACCAAAAAAAAGCACAATTTGGGGTGTGTATGCAAAGTGCATTTAATTAAACAAAAATTCACTGACTTCCTCCCCCAGTCCCCACCTAAAAAAGAAAAGAAAAGATGAATAAAACACACACACACACACACGCAGGGCACACGCACGCACGCACGCACGCACACACACAACACCTTTTCATCCCAATCAGCCTCATGTGTTCGATTCTTGCCTGCACCACTTAAAATAACCAAAGATTTGTTTCACAAGCACATGGGGGTAAATCCTGCGACACTTCTGCCTGTTTTTCTGTCTGTCTGTTTGTCTGTCGTCTGTCTGCTGTCTCTCTCTCTCTCTCTCGCTCTCTCCTCTCTCTCTCCCCTCCTCTCTCTCTCTCTCTCTCCTCCTCTCTCTCTCTCTGTGGTGTAGTGTGTTATGTGTGTATGTGTGTGTGTGTGTTTTGTGGGTGAGAGAGGAGAGAGGAGAGAGAGAAGAGAGAGAGAGAGAGAGAGAGAGAAGAGAGAGAGGTTGATCGTGCTATGCTTCACAAAACCTCGTTGTAGCGTCGAAGATATTTTGCAGGGAGAGGGACCGGAGAAGGGGGGGGGGGGGGGTCTCAACTGACAAAAACATCACTGCAGTCTTCCAAATGTTTTTAAAATGAGGGACTAAAGGGTTCAATCTCCCAAATCTTCATAAAAGCAAGGAATGAGAGGTGCAAAGTTCTTGTAAAAGCGGGAGGGGAGGAGACTCTTCCAAATTCTTACAGGGGTGTTTTCTCCCCATCTTTCAAGTTCCTGTAATAAAGGGGAAATACATTTTTTTTGGCTTCAAATATTAGCGTTTGGTGGGGGGAGAAGATAGCCTGCCCCCCCTCTGACTCCCCCTCCCGCCCCCCCCCCAATGTTTTCACGGAGGGTGGGGGAGAAAGGTGCCTCCTACCCCCCTTCTTCCCCCCCCCCCCCCCCACCCCCTCCCGATGCCAAATGTTTTGAAACCTTCTTTGCGATTGATACCTGACAAATCGCAATTTTACCTTTTGTGAGATGAGGATTTTTTTTTTTCCCCGTTCGTCGTGGATTCCAACAGATAATCCTTTACCACTTGCTCATAACTGTGTCCCCCCCCCCCCCCCCCCCCCACTCCCTCCCTCCCCTTTCCCCTGAGACCCTAGAATCCTACGGGCAAAAATACGATTTGCACGGGGAAAGCATGAGCCTACATCTCAAGTGTTGTGAACGACCGTCAACTTCGATGTCGCTCAACGGGCAGACAGTTCTTCGAGTTATCAAGCATTCTTCTTTTTTGAACGACCAGGTTTAACTGACAGTGAGCAAGATTGTTATCGATTTGTGTCTGTGTTACTGTTAACTTGCAAAGTTCATCAACCTTTTTTTTTGACAAAGGTAAGGTTTGGAAGATTTTGAAATGGTTCACATTTAAACGGCTTTTTTCGGTGTGTTTACTTTACAAGTTGTGTAGAATGACTCGTTATTTCGTTTACTTCCCATTGGTCTACTCCCATTTCGCCTACACAGAAATGTGTGAGCACGACTTGGCCTAACGGGCCCTTTGTTCAATCGTCCTTCGTCCTCTCTCGGGCTTCGCCCTACTCTAATCTAAAAGACCCCTCGATTCTGCTTTGGAGTAACTGGGACACTGGTTTTCGCCAGGGGGGAGCCTTGCAGATGGTCAGTATGGGAAAAAACGAAATGGAGTAGTAGACAAATGGGAGTAGACGAAATGGGAGTAGACCAAATGGGATGTCACCGTTATTCATACAATCGGGCCCTTTCAGCCTTTTGATGTCGCCATAGTTATTGTTTTGTTTTTTTATTTTTTTGGCAGATCTGCTCATCTTTCAGTGTTTGATTATCCTTTGGTGCAGGGGTTTGACGAGATTCCTTTTTTTCCCCCTGCATGCAACACTGTCCGTCAGATATCGAAACAGTTCGGCAACATGGAGTACCGTACAACGGAAAAATTTCCTTCACCCCCCCCCCCCCCCCCTTCCCCTCCACCGATTTTACAAGAGCTGCTTTCAGTAAAGGCCGAAGTCGGCTTGGTTACAGAAAATGCCGGAGATCCTCCAGGAAAGATTTCCGTTTGTATCCCCACCTGTAAACCAGCTTTCCGTCAGTATTTTTTTCATTACATTGTAAAGGCAGTGGATGTTCGCGTTTCAAGTATTGATCTTTTTTCAGGAAAAGTTTCTTTTCGTACCCCACCCACGTATTACATGTGCTTCTTCGCATAATGACAAAGAAACATGCAACATCTTTAGCTTTAAATTGATCAGCTTCAGTATTCTGACAGAAAGAAGCCCATGTGCAGGAGTGGGGTACCAAAATCTGCCCACACAGGTAAACGGAATAGTCGACCCGACTTTATCTCATTAGTTTTTGTACAGTATGATCTTTCCGAGAATGTGATCAAAACCCTGACCTGTGCTTTAGTCCTTCCACCGTATCATTACTGCAACTCGGTTCTCGCTGGCTGTCCGAAATTATCAGACACAGAAAGTACAGAATAACGCAGCCCAATCAATTTTCAGGTATTCTATATCCGCTCATGTTGTTCCGTTCCTTAATTTTCAGGTATTCTATATCCGCTCATGTTGTTCCGTTCCTTAATTTTCAGGTATTCTATATCCGCTCATGTTGTTCCGTTCCTTAATTTTCAGGTATTCTATATCCGCTCATGTTGTTCCGTTCCTTAATTTTCAGGTATTCTATATCCGCTCATGTTGTTCCGTTTCTTAATTTTCAGGTATTCTATATCCGCTCATGTTGTTCCGTTCCTTAATTTTCAGGTACTATATCCGCTCATGTTGTTCCGTTCCTTAATTTTCAGGTATTCTATATCCGCTCATGTTGTTCCGTTCCTTAATTTTCAGGTATTCTATATCCGCTCATGTTGTTCCGTTTCTTAATTTTCAGGTATTCTATATCCGCTCATGTTGTTCCGTTTCTTAATTTTCGTCACGGGCTTCCTGTTCAAAACCTTTCTTTTAGTGTCTGCAGTCAAGTTGATTATTCTGACACTTTTGTGTGTATGACCATTTTCTATCCCGCCATTAAGGCAGCCATACTCCAACTTCGGGGAATGTGCATGCTATGTGTCACGTGTCATCCATATCAACGGCCAAACTGGCCTTCTCTTCCGAAAGTTGGTGACGGGATTTTACGTGTGTGCAAGATGTTATGCGTGCGTTCACACACGGAACCTCGGTTTATAGTCTCATTCGAAGGACTGTGTGGGGAATGGAGTCAGAACCAATGTTAACTCCGAGGGAAAACTCCCCCTGTACCGAAACGGCCCGGCGGAGATGCGAACCCGCAACCCCAAGATTACGAGTCCGATGGTCTACCAACTGAGCTATTCCGGCTCCAAAAACCTTGATGACAAACTGTCTTTGCTCAGTGCCAGGCTGCATCATGTCTTTCTGATCTTGTGCAGCTGCAGCACACTCCTGCCCGCGGCCCTTCCATTCCTCTGCTGAAATCCTCACCTCCAGATCCCTCGTTCGCAGAGCCGCTTGGGACAAACTTCTTCTTCTCGCCACACCTCTCTTCTCTCTCCTTCCTTCGTCATCTCTCTAGACTACGCTTTTTTCACTGAATCATAGGCTTATTCCCTTTTTTTGATTTGTGTGTGCGTGTTGTGCGCGCGCGCGTGCGTGCGTGTGTGTGCGTGCATGTTGTGCGAACGTATGTGAGTGTTTGTGTGCACGCGCGCACCAGGTGCTACGAGCTTGTATGCATGTGCAGGCGCTACGAACCTTGCAAGCGCTTAGAGCTATTTAGTATAAACCGAAATTCCTTACGTTAACGCACGCATAACTTCTCGCACATAGGTAAAATCCCAATCTTCAACTTTAGGACGAGAAGGCTAGTTTGACCGTTGGTATGGATGACACGAACACACACACAGAGCAAGCTACGAGAGAGTGACAATATAAATGAAAAACTGGCAGACTGAACGACACAGGCAGCCCTTCAGTTGGCTCTACCCAGGCAGCCAGCCAGCCCGTTGTGTATGGATTCATGGATTCAGGATTGGGACAGTGTTCGAACACGTAGCCATCTGGGCTTGTAATTGTCCCATCTTTTGATGATTTTTTTTTTAACAATATAGGTCACACGAGGTCATCTGTGATCCCTCAGTCTTTAGTGACGGTTTTAATCGTCATAATCATATTTTATATCGACAAAGCACTGCCATTTGTCAATAATTAGGTCTTTGAAGGTGTTAATATATCGTGCACATTTAATGTGCAACATATTCCATAGAGGTGCAACACGGTTACTAAAACAGAATTTTCTTTTGTTGGTACGACTGTATTCAAATAAAGATTTTACTAGTACTGTTTCTAGTAAGGGTATAGTTTGTTAATTTAAAGAAATCATGCATACTTATACCATCAATATAAGCAAAAATCTTGAAAGCTTGAATTGAGTCTCCTAACTCTTCTGGCTTTCAATGTACAGGAAAGTACTCTTAATGATAACAGGAGGAGAAGCGGGTGGAAGGGGGGGGGGGGGGGGGGGGCGAACGGGCAAGCGTCTCTGAAGAGGCTTTCTAGAGTGGAACAGTCTTCCGAAGTCCGTGACCAGAGCACTGTCACTGGTGTCCCTTGAGTCGGAGCAACCGCAGCGGCGGACCCCCGCTACTGTATACTACGGCACAGAGGGAAGAGTACCACCGTCTGTTGAGTTATCAAAGTTGTGTGTTTAAACAGCTTGTTCCATTCTCAATGTAGTCCCTATCTCCACTTAACTGTGTAGTCCATATCCCTTCCATCTCCCTTCCATCTCCCACTGTCCCTAACCCGTCACCCTCAGGAAGCGCACGTACTCACGCATGCGCGCGCGCGCGCGCACGCACGCACGCACACGCGCGCGCGCCGCTCTCCATTTGGATTTGGGCGGTGTGGTGATAGGGGAGGGTTATCTTTTTTCCTTACCATTAGCTCGTTCTCAAGAGGGCCAGACCCGTAGGCGAACATGAAAAGTAATGGATACTGGAAAGGTATGATTTCCTTTCGGACCCTTCTACCCGTTTTGTGAGAAGTTCTTTCCGACATATGTAGCAGGGTTGGTTGTTTTTTGTTTGTTTGTTTGTTTTTTTTAACACGGTTTCTCGATTTCTGGAACTTATCATATACCATAACTTCATTGACCATAGTCATACGTGGGGAAAGACTGCGAGGCTCTTTTGGAAACGTCATCTCTCTCGATCACCATCCCTTTAGCTCTTTTTTTGTGTGTGTCCCATTTTCTGTGCCACACGAATGGCAGTGCTGCCAAGCCGCTCATTCCGACACCCCGTCCACTGCCACAGCCCGGCACAGCCCGTAGCAAACCCGGAACTGGCAATCCACAGGGAGCAGTGTCAAGTCAAGAGGCAACCCACCGGAGGAGACATTGCACTGCAGCCGAGTCACTTCGGTGGTGCCTGTTCTGAGCCAACATACACAGGACAACCCGTACTACCCCCCCCCCTCCCCACACACACACACACACACACACACACACACCCTCCCCACTGACGACAGTTTATTCGCGGAGCCGGCGTGAGTGAGCTCTCCCTCCGGAGGGCGCCACCATGTCCGTCCATGCTCGTTCTTACACGGTTCAATTCTCTCCTTTGCATACGCACAAAGACAAGGATTCCTTACAAAACATGCACATTCCACGCCAAGCCTCATGCGCTCTGTCAAGTTTGAAAAATAGTTATATATATATATATCTATCCAACCTTATTGGCTTTGTTGATCACGTTGTGGACACGAGTGTCAAATGAAGAAGGAAGCTACTATCAAAAGTCAGTTCTGCATTAATGTGTATGTGTGTGTGTGAGTGTGTGTGTGTGTGAGTGTGTGTGTGTGTGTGTGATTGAGAGAGTGAGAGACTGAGTGAGTGAGAGAGAGATTCGAGTGGTCTTGCACGGATTCTTTTTGCCAATATGTAGAACTTTGCATTTTGACATATTATTGAAAGAGTATCCGATCACACCAGCAGTTTACACAAATCATTGTGCATTTCACAGCAAACCCCCACCGTTTCCATACATCGTCGCACAATCTGCAAAGATTGTGCATTTAATTTTCATGCAGTCTGGGAGATCCTTACAGAAAACTGTCAAAATATGGGCGCAGGTGTGCTTGCTGCCTTGCGCAATATCACCAAGGACTTCAGCACTGGCAGACTTAACATAACTCATTCTCACTTTTGTGAGTGCATGGATTTCATAGGTGAGGATACGAAAGGCTCTCGGTATGTTGTGCGCGCGCGCGTGTGTGTGTATATATATGTGTGTGTTTTGTATACGAAAGCGAGCTTTTTTTTTCTTTTCTTTTTTTAAATATATAAAAGCAATCGTGTGACGCATTCCTCAATGTCGCGTAAAATAGGTTTGAGTGTATGACTCGTGTCCAGGAGAAATAAAAAGACGTGAATAATGTATCAACGAACAGCAGTAGTAGTAGTAGCAACAGCAGCAGTAGTAGTAATAGCGTAGCAATATAATATATAAAAAAAATTGTAAGATAATGGTGACAATGCTAACACAGCAATAACAGTGTTGTGTTGTGTGACAGGTACTGTAAGTACTTGCATGATGGCTTCCATTTCCCCTGTGACGCTGGAGATACAGGGTGTCCCTCCCACCCACGTTTCTCCCGGGACAGACCTCAGCTGCGCTGTGCGCATCCGCTCCTTGCTGCCAGTACAGATCACGGGTGAGCTACTTTCTGTCTTGAGCTTGGCACGCGAGGCCCTTTCAAGGATAACATCGCCCAGGAAAATCGAATGAACGAATGAATACATAGGTAATTACACACATACACCGCTTCCTGGATAAAACTCGGCTGTGCTGACGGCGTCAGCCATTCCTTTTGAATTTTTTTTACCCCCAGATTTGAAAATTAAAAAAGCGTCAAATAGTGATCAACAAAGTGCATGTGCTATGACAAATGATACAAAGGCTGTGCCGGCAGATATTGTTCAGAGACGGAACCAAAGTGAACAAGATATTTTTTGTTGTTAAATAATCGGAATTGATATTCATTGGCCGTTCCAGATGTCTTGACAAGTCGCAGTGTACGTTGACTGGTCGGTCCACATCTGCCTTGAGTGGAAGTCATCTGCAAAATCAGGTCCGCCAGCCTCTCCCAGTCGTGGTAACGCTGGCAGAACCTTGAACACAAGCCAACAAACTGTCCCTGTCTACAGTGTATGGACGAGATGGCCGACAGGAAGAATCGGTAGGGTGTTGAGGTGTTGGAGAGTAGCATTCCTTGGATGGTTTCTCGGCATGTTCTACAGCGAACACAAGATAAATCGGAGCACGGTTAAGGAGAAAAAGAAAGTCACAAAAAGATCACAGACAACAGTCCCAAGGAAAAGAGTCGCAATAACATTGTCACGTACAAGGTCACATACTGCTGGCCATGGACCAAACAGAAACCCTACGCTAGCGTTCGACAGTAGGCTTGTCTCAGACTTGTTGCAGCAACAGAGGCATTGCACATGGATGGTGTAACTTTGCGACATTGCCACGGAACGTGCTGTCTGCAGGCAGATATGTCATTGGGGGGGGGGGGGGGGGGGGGGGGGGGAGGGAGAGACACAGAGAGAGAGCAGTTCTGCCACGAGATCCGTCCAAGGCCAAAACCCGCTGGATTACTTTGATGGCATTATCTCCGTGGACATCAAGATCCTGCTTGACAGAAAGCAGCAGAGTGTCCACGGATTCAACCTTTGAGAATGTGTCGGGCATGTTTGTAGTCCTGTTTCCCCCAGGCGTCTTCACGACGCAATGGTGCCCGACAACCCTGGAGCGAGCACTGAGAGCTGGAACAATGTTTAAACGATCGTGTTGATAGTGACCATCATCCATTTAGCAAACGGTTGAATGGTTTCAGCGGAAGACGTTACAATCTGCGCTGTTATCCACAAAAATCCTGTTGGAATTCGACCTGTGAAACGTGTCAAGTGACGTTGTGTTCAGCTGCAGGAAACGGATGACAAATCTGCATAACAAAGCGGCATGGCAAGCAGATAGTTGAAGAGTTCCTTGGAACATCAGACTCAACACGGAAATTTGAAGTTGCATTGATAATTTTTCGGCGGTTTTCCTAAGCCCACATCCGCCCACTCACCCCACCCCCCCCCCCCCCCCACACACCCCCCCCCCCCCCCCCCCCCCCCCCCCCCCCCCCCCCCTTTGGAACTTGTGTGACTTCAATTCCCTGATTTTATTTCTCGCGACTTGATCCTATCTATACCTTCGACAAGTCAACGGTTGGGCAGTAACTTACCACAAACACCAACACGGATATGATCCAGTTACAAGGCCTCGTCAGCTTGCCTGGTACAACCAGGCAGACTTCGCAACACCTGTAAGGGACCAGGCAGAACAAGCCATTCTGTCATCGTGTTTTTCTTTCAATTGCATTTTCATTCGAAGTTAGAGTGTATAGTTTTACTGGTTATGGTTCCGAGAGAGTGGTTTCTTAGTAGGACATGGTTCTGAAATATTCTGTTAAACCAAGTGATCCTTGGCGAGTTAGTGGCTGTAATGACTGGCCATGCCTCGCCGCCGGGATGTAATAGAGCGTGAACCTCCCGGAGGCAGTTCAGAGAGGCCCTGAATGAACATGCACAAGACGAACTACTCTACATGACGTAAGGACATGGAAGAAAATGAACAGACGGCAGCGTTACTGGTAAAAAGGTCAAAATACAAATGAACACGCCAAACAAAGTGTCAAGTAACGCAGATTTTACGTACAATTAGGAAAAAACAAAGTGAAATTTCGACGAATAAATCTTCTGCAGTTGCAAACACCAAAAAAAAAAAAAAAAAAGCTCAAAACATTTCTTGCGTGTTTTATATTGTACATGAAATACGGGATCCGTGACGTGACCACCACTGTGTCGTGGGCAGATTGCAGAGCGGTGTTCCAGCACATCAGGCAGCACGCTCCGCCCACACATGAGCTGGTCGCCATGCCGTCGGACTCTCTGGCCTCTCCAAGCGTGGTGAATCGGCTGGTCAATAACCGCCAGATCCACGTTCTGGCCAGGAAAGTCATGGTCTCGAAGGGTAAGGGTTCGGTTCTCTTTGTGTGGGAAGGAGGAAAGGGCGCGGGTAGGAAGGCGGGGGAGTTGGTCAAGGGGTAGGAGCGGGAAAGGTAAAGACATGGAGGAGCGTCCGAAAACGTGCAGGAACAGTCAAGGTGGGTGTATGAAGTAATAGCTTGGTGCTTGACATTTAGGAATAGCAAGTCCGCGGAGTACCAGGACAAAATGGCTGTTAAATGCTCTGGTACAATATGGCTACTCTGTGTCGTCTATTTGGAATATTGACAAAGAAGGGCACTTTGCTGATTTCTTTATATATATATATATATATATATATATATATATATATATATACCTGAATAAACGCGATTTTACACTTTAAAAGATCTGTTTTCGCTTTCTCCGTTTCACTACTACATTATTTCACTTCTAGCCAGGAGTTTTCACTTCTGAAGGAAACAAGCCTGCATCATTTCTGTGTGAGCAGGGAACCGTTTCACGTGGTGCGGGAAAGGTGGCATTTCACTTTGACCTTTAGCAAGAAACGCGCCAATTCACTACTTCAGTCTTGGTAGGAAACGTAGTGCGTTTTAGTTTTCGCTGAAAACACACCAATTCGTTTTCATTTCACTTTTAGAAGGAAACGCATTTGGATTTTTAGCGGATAGAAATATTTCACTTTTAGTGGGAAACTCTTCCATCTCACTTAAAGCATGGTACGCGCCATTTCACTTGTAAAGGGAAGGGCACCATTCCACTTTTGGTGAGAAACGCATCATTTCACTTTAAATGGTAAAGGTACCTTTTCTCTTGTAATAGGAAACGTACAAAATAAAGGGGGGGGGGGGGGGTGGCAAGGAATCTACCATTCTGTTTTTAGCAGAAAACACACCTTTTCACTTTCAGCAGGCAATATAGGCCGCCGTTTCACTTTTAGTAGGAAACGTATACCTTTGCGCTTCAACTTTCAGCAGGAAATATAGGCCGCCGTTTCACTTTTAGTAGGAAACGTATACCTTTGCGCTTCAACTTTCAGCAGGCAATATAGGCCGCCGTTTCACTTTTAGTAGGAAACGTATACCTTTGCGCTTCAACTTTCAGCCGTAAACATGGGCTGCCGTTTCACTTTTAGTGGGAGAAGTACCACTCCACTGTTGGTAGGAGACATGCCATTTCACTTTTCGTGGGAAACATGCCATTCCACTTACTGGTGGAAACGGGCGTTTAGCTTTCAATGAGAAACACGCTATTTAGCAGCGAGCATGCCATTTCACTTTTAGTAGGAAGCATACCATTTCATTTTCAGTGTGAAGCATACCATTTCATTTTTAGTAGGAAGCATGCCGTTTCATTTTTAGTAGGAAGCATACCGTTTCATTTTTAGTAGGAAGCATACCATTCCAATTTCAATGGGAAGCATACCATTTGACTTTTAACGGGAAGCATGCCATTTCACTTTTATGAAGAAGCATACCAGTTTACTTTGTACGAAACTTTGGCGGTGGCTTCCGCGATCGACTGAGCTATGAATCTCTCAACTGGAACAAAGAACGGGTCGGTCTATTGTCGGCAGGGAATGTACCGTTTTAATTTTAGTGCGTTCAGCGGGGAATGTATGTACCATTTTAATCTTAGTAGGAACTACACCGTTACGTTTAAGAGTAGACAAGTGTTTCACATTTTACAGGAAACTGAAGTTTGAAACGGCATTTCATTTTCAGCAGAGAGCTAATTACGTCATTCCACACTCAGCAGGAAACGTTTCCATTTCACTTATATAACGACACTTTTCACTGCTAGCGGTAAATGTACCATTTCACTCTCAGGGAAAAAAGCGTTTACTCCCAATTGCTCTTGCATTCACACGCACACGCACACGCACACATACGCACACGCGCACGCACACACACACACACGCACACACACACACACACACACACACACACACACACACATATGCACATACACACATACGCACACACGCGCACACACGCGCACACACACACACACACACACACACACACACACACACACACACACACACACACACCCACACACACCCACACGTACACGTACACACACGTACACACACACACACGCACACACACACACGCACGCACACACACACATACACACACGCACACACGCACACACACACGCATACGCACACACACACACACATTGTCACCAGGAAGCTTTTTCCTTTCACTTAACAAACTCCGTCTCTTTCATGACAGAAGAGAAAAATTGATCTGCTCGGACATGAAATGATGATCTTTTAACCCTTTCACTTTTCGCTGTCTCGTCCCTAGATATCCTCTTGTTTACAACGCACTCCTTTGATTTCACACGAAAAACTTGCCATTTCAGATTTCTCTGGATACCGTGCCCTTTAACCAGACCCATTACTCTTTCACGTTCACCCAGAACCGTACTTTTCAGTCCAGCTGCGTTGAATTGTCTTCCCCTTAAAACTACCTCCTCCTCCTCTTCGGTCTCATACTGCACACACTCTGCTCTTTCATGATGATGGTGAACCCCTATCCCACCCCCCATCCCCACCCCCCCACCCCCCACTCCCCTCTTGACGGATTGCCCACAGACGAGCAGCAGGCAGAAGCCCAGGAGATCCCGGAGGAGAAGGAGCGGGAAGAGGCGCTGTCGCTGAAGGTGCCCATAGGCATCGCCGACACCTGGGACGGCAGCGAAGGGATGCACGGCAGCAACAGGTCAGCCAGAGACTTGCCTCCTCTCTCCTGAATTAAAACCACCACCAGTCGCCGTGGTGGCAGTGGCTAATAGCGTCGTGGGTGGTGGTTTTTTGTGGGCTTGGGAGTTTGATGAAATCCGAGAGCAGAATGGGAACTACGCAGTAGCATCAGTGTTATCATCTTCGTGTATTAATTGAGAAACAATGGGGAAGGTGAACTTGGTCCTCGTTTGATGCCGTCCTTCTGCTGGAAGTGGGATCAGTAAACAAATCAACGAGATTCCAAGGTAGGCAGGCGTTGATTCAACGCCTTCATTTTCATTGTCCTATTTGTTTGTGTCTTGCCTAAAGAAGACCTAAGAGGTCGAAACGCGTCGTGTTTTGTCTTGTGACTCGTTTGTCCACGTTCCTCATGGCGGTTCGCTAACATTTCTTTGAGAATTGTTTAGATTTCCGCCTGCAGTCGTCTCACTTCGCAACTAGATCAATTTTAGTTCACTCATTAAAACGAAGCGGCCCTACACACGGTCAAGAGGCCACATCGAGGTTGAGCGTGTTGAGGTCAAGGGGCCACATCAAGGTTGAGCGTGTTATCAAAACTGTGCGCCATCTACCAAAGACAGCCCTCTCATCTTATCTTATCTCATCTTAATAATTCATCCATGATCTGCGCTGTCAGATCATGTAGGAAAAGACCACTCGCATCGGAAGTGGCTTTACGGACTCTGCAGTGAAATGTTTTCTTTTGTATACATGGCAACACTCGGTAAGATCTTTGAAGCCAGTGTCGTCATCCTCCAAGAGGTGGACTAGATAAGAAGCGACGTAGATTATCTAGCTCTGTGTGGGTGTGTGTGCGCGTGCATGTGCAAAACTGCGCACGTGGGTATATGTGTTATTTTTTTTCTTTACATTTTCATCTATTTTGTGTGGGTGCATGTTATATGGGAGCTATAAATCTATGCATGTTATTCTATACATTTATTGATATTCTAAACATGGGAAGTAACTTGAAACGTCTTGTAAACGAATTCATTTGTGGTGCCTGCAGCCTACGGTTAGGAATTTAGAAATGAGCAACACATTTTGGAGGGGAGAGAAGCTAGCGCTTTGAATAGTGACTACGGCGGAATTGTAGACTGGTCTAGAACATCGTTGCGCTTTTCAGCAATCAAGATTGACGGTACACTTGATCCCCGTTTACAGAATAAAAGATACTTTGTGGTTGCATGTTTCATCGTAGTGAACGCAACAGTACATCGAAGAAATTGAAAACGAAAAGACCTTAATGATTGAGTGACATTTTCCTTGTTTAATAAAGATAACTACTCTGAGCAGTTCCAAAGTTAGATAACTCTATGCTTTGAAAAGGAGGCAGTTTCTTTGTAATGTGTATGAAAAATGATTTTTTTTTTAAATTTCCAAATATGTTGCAAACTGTCGTGTTTGTCCTCATTTCGATTGTCATCTTTCCTTTCTTCTTCAGCCTGTTGTGTACGATGTTTCATAAGGTATCAAAAGTAAATATTGGGCAAAATGTGCAATTTGTTCTGTCTAAAACGTTTGAAATTAAAACAAGCACTTACAACAACCGTTTAAAGAATCCCAGCGTTTGAAAGAGCTTGTTCAGAGGCATAAAGGTATATCTTACCGTGTACTACTGACCGATAGGTTTTCAACACACAAAGTCTTTGCTCAATGCCTGAACTCCCAGAAGAAAAAAAAAAACATTCGTATTTTACTCATTCATACTTTTTAAAGAGTGAAGAAGCTCCGTGGTGCATTCCATGTCATGTGCCACTCACAATGAAACATATTCTTTTAGAGTGTTGGGACTTGCATGATGTGAGACACAAACATTTTACAGCAGATTCCATGAAAACCTTGTTCAGAGATGTTCCGCCTGACGCGATCTTTGCGTTCTGGAAAGAGATTAACATTTTTCATCGGATCTGAGATTTTACAGTGGAAAGATCTTTAACAAAATTTCGGATGGGTTTTGAGATGTATTTTAAAGAATGTGTGAATGAATGACTTGTGAGTTGATTTTAACGCGGTGACAGCCCTGATGTGGCCCTTTGTGGTCGGCTGGGCCATAAGCAACATTACCTTACCTTACCTTACCCAGAAAAAGGTCGGACGCAGTCTCGGTGAGTATTTTTCTTTTGAAGTATCGTTCCGCCAGCGACATGTTGACGTAGGACGCCAGCATGATGATATAAACGCTGGAGGTAATTGTCGCCCTGACTTCCCCCATGTCAGATACCAGATCGTGGCGGAGGTGACCTTCATGAGGAGGGTGGGATCGAGGAACCGGGTGGAGCAGAGGGAGGGCCACGTGAAGACGGTCAAGGAGGTCCTGGTTCGAAACCGGCTGAACGTGGCGCTGGCCGGCGGCGACGATCAAGCGCTTCTCCGGGTATGTGCGTCTGTAGCGTGTGTTTGTGTCACGGAGAAGGGGGAGGGGAGCTGTTGATTGGAAGAAATATGTTACAGATGTGAAAGCTTCACTAGCTGCATAAGGGAACCATCACAATCCCTTTTGAAGGCAGATATATGTGTATTGCCTGGCGCGGTGGAAAGGGAAGGACATGGCATACAAATATACCGCCGGACTCGTGATCCTGGGGTTGCGGGTTCGGATTTCGGTACAGAGGGATAAAAGATCATGGCATACAAATATATCTGCCTTCAAAAGGGATTGTAATGGTTTCCTTATGCAGCTAGTGAAGAGTTTTCATATCTAACATATTTTCTTAATTTAATGTTCCCAGTTTCTCCATCTTCAAACTCCCCCCCCCCCCCCCCCCCCCCCCCTTAAGTCCAAATCTTTGCTAATTCTTTACTATAAGACAGATCGTTGTTGGCCGCGCTTTTTTTTTTTTCCCCCACTTTTTAGATTGTTCGTCTATGATTTGTCTGACTTATTTCAATTTTTAAAAAGGCGTGCCATTTTGGGAATAAATTTACTCTGTAAAAAGGTTTTTCTTAGGGGACCCAAAAAATACCCCACTTGTTTATTTGTTTATGGTTTAAACTGTTCCCGGCCTCTTTTCATTTCCGTTTTTGCTGTGTGTGGTTGGGTTTTTTTTTTTTTTTTTTTTTTTTTTTTTGGGGGGGGGGGGGGGGGGTTTTTAAAGGCCCTTCTCTCATGATTTCATTGGAGTTTTCCAAAACGGGGCTTTCCTTTGGGTCGGTGGGTTTTGTCGCAGAGGGGGCGAAATGCTGAGAAGGGGGTGGGGGCCCAAAGCCTGGCGTGGCGGGAAAAGGAAAAGGTCAGGGCCCCACGGTCACCACCCCCAGCCCCAACCGGGGCCCTTCGGGGAGAACATTCGCATGAAACCCCAAACTTTCC
The DNA here is from genome assembly GCA_018398815.1 of Conus ventricosus. Taxonomy (NCBI): domain Eukaryota; kingdom Metazoa; phylum Mollusca; class Gastropoda; order Neogastropoda; family Conidae; genus Conus; species Conus ventricosus. The sequence goes on along the minus strand of CM031608.1, from coordinate 81,981,840 downwards.
CCCAACCCAAAACCCCACCGAAACCTTTCCGCTACGCCCCCCGCCCCAGCCTTTCCCAAAGTAGAAACCCTGTCTGCCGGGGTTTGTGTGGTTGTGTGTGTGTGAGTGAGGGGTTTTGTGTGTGTGTGGGGTGCGTGCGGCGCAGGGTAAGTTGTTTTTGTGGTTTGAAATCGTTTCTAAACCCCTTGTTTTTGGGGTGCGCGCCACGTGTTTGTGTGTGTCGCACACATATACGTCGATTTTTCCATAAAACATTACCCTATACGCATGATTTTGGGGGGCTAACCCTATTTCTTGTTTTATTCCATGATTTGAAAAAGCGCCATGCCCGAAAAAAATTTGCCCCCCGGGCCCCATTTTATAGACATCGTAGTTTTCTGGGAAAACCCGGTGAAAATCTTTCCGCAAAGCCGATTTTTCTGCCGCTTTTGGAAAATTCCCTGACTGTGAGGGGTCTCCGACCCCCCCCTCGTTATTAAAAAAGATTTTCATTTTCGGGGAATGCGGGGGGTTATAGACAGAAGTTTTTTCGCTTTAAACAACCAAAATGCGCCTGCATAGGCCCCCACGCATCGGGCCCGCTCACATCGGGGGGGGCAAAAAAGGTAAACGGGAAACCAAAAAACTTTCACGGGAAAATAACTTTTTTTTAAAATTGACCCCAAAGCCCCCACCCGTCACTACACAACCAACTATCTTAAACATACAACAATGAAAACCCTCTTTACAGACAACCCTCATAAATGCACCCCCTTTCCCTTCAAGTACTTTCAAAAAAATTCTGTTTGCAATTTTATAAACTTAAAAAAAAAAAATAAAAGTCCGTAACTTGCCACCCTTTCCTGGGTTTTGCCCGGCAGTTTTCTTTTCATCCCCCGGGTGCGACACGAGCAAAAGGGCTGCCACCCCGTTGTGTCCCCCCCCAAAAAATTTGGCCCCAAATTTCCCATTTTGGGGGACACTGGCAACGTGTTTGATTTTGCCCCCTCGCACCGATCTCCCGGACCCCACTGCACTTCGCCCTCTCCACGGAAAGGGCTCCTGTCGGCCTCCCCCAAAAGGTTTTCCCTCTGGCTGCAAACCCCCCACCTTTTTCGGGGCCTCCCCTGTCAAAGGCCCCAAAACAGGCTCCAACGTCTTGTGCCCGGAACCGTCCCCCCCGGGGGGACAATTCTTCTCGTCGTCGGCCCGAGGCAAAGAAAACCCCCCACTGTTTTACGTCCCCCCCCAGGAGACAATGGGGCGACGGAAACCCTCTGCTTCCGCTGATTTTCTTGACCCCTGGGCAAAAAAGGGGCGATTTCCCTTTTTTCCCTTAAGTGAGTCACACACCCCCTTTGGTTTTTTCCAAAGCACCTTTATTCTTCTCAAACAAAAAGGAAAAACCCCATTTTAAACCCGGCTCAACCAATGGAACCCCTGGCAACACCACACCACGGGATTTGTCCCAATAAATCCCCAAGTTTTTTTTATTCCACCAATGGAATCACAAGTCCCTACACATGCCCCCACACACACCCCCGCGGGCTAGCGCCAACAAAGGATTTGGGGGCCCACCCAGGGGTTAAGGCATAACCCCCAATTCAAACCCCTTTTCCGGATTCCCCAAAAAAAGGCTCCCCAAAAAAACTAACACCCTGGCCCCCTTACTAGCCGGGAAACTAAAGTTTCCGATTTGTTACTACCTCTATAGAAAACCCAAAGGGGGAAAACCCACTCAAAAAGGCCAAAACCTTTCCCAAATTCATTCACCAGAACAAGGAAAAACTGAATGGTCGCTGTACCGGGGCCTGCAGGCTGAGGTCACCTACCCGTGCGGTCCCCCGACACAAACCCCCTTTCCCCCTTCGGGGCCCAGGGGAGACCCCAAAGTAAATTTAGCCAGTCCCCAAAAGGGGAACCCACTTTTCTCTACCCGGGGACCGGCAGGTCGCATTTCTTGTTACTATCCCTCGGACTTTGCGAACCACTTCCCAGTAACTCTCCCTCCTTCAGTAAAACACGGGGGGTTTTCCCCCTCTGGTTATCCCTGAATTCGCACACTTGAAAAACCCCAAGGGAACTTGCTCTAAACAAAAAGAAAACTACCCTTTTTTGCCTAAATGCTCGGGGAACTTTTGGGCCCGGGGACTATACCCCCCCCGTACCTAAGGGGGGTTTTCCCAATCAACTTTTCCCTCCAGGACGATGTTCTCAATTGGATAAAACAAACTCAGTGCAGGGGTCGATATAACATACAACCCCTATGTTTTCAAGACACCCTTCCATAAAATTCTCTAACTGGAAAAGGGAAACCCCTTAAAACCAATAAATCAATGGGATAACCCCAAAGATCACTTTTTTGGTCAGTCATAAGGGGCCCTGTGCACAACTTTTTAAATTTCTAAACTGGCTCACATACAATCAAAAAACTCGGGCCATAGTGTCACTTTTCAGAAAGCCCATACTTTTAATTTTAATCATTCCATTCATTTTAAAATTTTCCCAAACCATGATTGACACAAGATTAAAACCCAGGAGAAATGGCCTATTCTGAATCAAGATTAAAATTTCCCAGGTGGGGGGTGGCCCGGGCCCTACTTAAATAAAAATCAAATTCAGGCGTGTACCCAAACAATTCCAAAAGACAACTTCAAATTCGGGCTTTGGGGGCCCAAAGCCTACCTAACACAAAATAAAATTTCCCGGCGTGTGGCCAAAATTTCTGTTACACGGTCTCACAACAATATGAAAAATCAAACAGTATTTGATTTCACAACATAAAGACATTTTCCCCTTTTACCGAGCTTTTGACAAAAAACATTAGCAAATAGTTTAAAAACCGGGAAAAATAAAAACTCATAACACTTGAGCATCCCACTCAATCCTAATGGCAAGAAAAAAAGCAAAAACAACTATAACCATAAAAAAAAAAAATGAAAAATAAACATGAACATGGGGTCAACCCCCCCCGCGAGGGGAAAACCCCAAGCAAAATAAAAAACCCCGCCGCTACTTTATTTACACTAGCTGTCCGAAAAACAGAGGGAGTTCAACCCCCACCAAAACAGCAGCCCTAGGCTTTGGCTCCTACCATTTTTTTACTTCTGTTGTTCGCACAACAACACCCAACCGCCGGGAGGCATTCCCTCCAACCCCGGGCCCCTACCCCTTTCCCCTCTAAATTCTTGCCCGCCTTTTGTGGTCGCCAATAGTACCGGGGGGCAGAGGGGTTTGGGGCCTGGGTTTCAAAGACGTCACCCGAAACCTTTAACACTTTTTTGGGCCTTTTAAAGGAGCGCGTAAAAATCTCCCGCAAATCCTCTTCTACCCTGTCGACCCTTTTTCATTTGCGAGGGCCCGATCTTTCCCCCTTTTCAAAATGTTATGGATGACCCCTCACTCATTTTTAAACCAAAACCGATTTTTCCTTCTCTTGGGGAAAAATTCCCTTTGGGTTTCGAATCCCATTTCTTCCCTATCCCCCATTACTTAAATGAGCCTTATTACTTTCCCCTTTCCTGACAGGGGGAAATTATCTGCTCCTTTGGGGGGGAATTTTGGTTTTTTTTTTTGGCATTTTTAACGTTTAGCTGGTCACCTCAAACCTTCTTCCCATCTTTAATTACTGCCTCCCTGGCCCAAACCCAGCTGCTGGTTTCCTTTTTACTCTGTGATCCCTTTTGGCCCCGCCCCTGGGCCCCGCCCCGGGGCCCCCCCACACCCCCCTTTTCCCCTCCCGGGCAACGCCAACAACTTTTTGAACCACCTTTATGGCCACCATGGAAAGGGCACCGCCATTTCAGCCCCCTTTCCATGGCCCACGGCCCGCCACAAACGGCCCCCCCCCAGGGGCCCCGGCACCGCCACTACGCCTATTTAAGGGTTTCCCCCTGCCCCCCCACCACCCCCCTTCATGGCCCCCGCTAGCCCCACTGCTAGCGACGCCTGGGGCACCCCACCTGCTTTCTTTTTTATTTTTCCTACCCTGCACGGGCCCTTTTGCTTTCCCTTTTTTGACTGGCACCTGGTTAGGTTTTGGGGGGAGGTTTTTACCTCCCCCCTAACAAAGCTGGATAGGGAAGTTTTTTTGGGCACTGTTTGCAGGGGAAGTCTCCTAAACAAACTCTGACTCTATTTTGGACAGGGGCCCAAAAGGGTAGCCGATTAATTTTTTCCCAAACCCTGCATATCGAACGAAAGGGGGTTTTCCCCCCCCCCGGTATAGTCGGGTCTGTCTCAAAAAACCGGGCTCAAACCCTTTGCCGCTAGGCCCAGTCCTGTATCAAAAAAAGCGGGTCACCCGGTTTCCCCTTTTTTACTACTGCCCTAGAAAGTTGGGGGTTTTGGGCCCCCTTTTCCCCTTTAAATTTGGGTTATAAACCCGGAAAACGACGGAATGTATTCGCAGCCCCGCTACTTTCCCCTTTGGCGAATGACCCTCTCGCCCACATTTAAAACGGGGCGTTTCCCCTCTAACTTCCCTTTTTTGATCCCACTGTGCCTTGGGACTTAGAATGCTTTTCTAACTGATGCCCTCGCCCCTTTTTTGTAGGGAGTGGGCGAATAAAACCCCCCTATTTGTGGGTCTGGGCTTTAAACGGGCCCCGATGGTTGATCCCTTTCATCCCATTACGCTGATCATGGGCAGATTCATACCTGTCTGGAAACTTTAAACTACCCCTCTAAACTTCCTAATTTTTTTCCCCCCAAGAAAAATGTGAGATCCTTCCGACAAGTGGGGGAAAAATTTGTCCTTTAACAATCTCCCCCCTTTCAAAGTTTCAAAATTTGTTCGTTGTTCCCAAACCTTACCCAAATTTGTAAAAGAGAGCCCAAAGGGCCAAAAAAAGGAACTGTACGTGCGTCTCACCCTGATTTAGGGAAGGGTTTTTCTGAAAAATTTTCCCTTTTTCTATGGGCGGTTCCCTGATACCTTGAAAAAAAAGCATCGCGAAACCAAATCAAATTTTTTTTTTTTTTCCGGGTGGAAAGGCAAAAAAAAAGCATCCCGGGCTTTGGGGGTCAGCAGCGCAGAAAAAATTTGGGGCCCCAAAACCGTTTTTTTTGGGTAAGCCTGATCTTTGGCAATCCTTTAAAAATTGGGCGAAATAAAATCCTTTTAAAAGGGTCCGGATTATCATCGAATTTTGGGCAAAATTGATCTAGGGACGGGCATTTTGGTGCAAATTTCACTTGGGGTTTTTTGGTCCCGCCCCCCTTTTTTTCCCCAATTTTTTAATTTTTCAAACTCAAAGCCTTATCCCCCCTTCTTTTCCCTTTCCCCCTCCCCCTCCCTTTTTTTTCCTCCCCCTTTCTCTTTCCCTTTTCTCTTTCTCTCCCTCTTTTTCCCCCCTTTCTCTCCTCCTTTTCCCTTTTGGTCTCTCCTTTTTTTCCCCCGTTCTCTTTCTCTCTCCTTTTTTTCCCCCGTTTCTTTCTCCCCCTTTTTTTTTTTCCCCGTTCCCTTTCTCTTCCTCTTTTTCCCATTTCTCTCCTCCCTTTTCCCTTTCCTTTCTCCCCTCCTCTTTTTTCCCTTTCCCCTTTCCCTCTCTCCTTTTTTTTCCGTTCTCTTTCTCTCCCCCTTTTTTTCCCGTCCCCTTTCTCTTTTTTTTCCCTTTCCCTCTTTCTCTTTGCCTTTCCCTTTGTATTTTCGGGGCCCTTTCAAATACACGGGGCCGTTCTTTTCCTACATATGCCTTCATTTCCAGACCCTTTAGCCCAAAAAGTTTTTCCTTCTTTTGAGGCCCCCACTTTTTCAGCGGCCCATTGTCTAAGCACCCTCTTCGTCGACATTCTGAAGCTTCTAACCCTCAAATCAGCTATTTAAAATACAACCACAGTAACAACGAGATATCCAAAAGATCCATTTGGGGAAATAAGTGTAAAATAGTTGTGCTAACACAATAAACCCCTCAACAGAAAACCAAAAATCAAGCAATTCCCAACAACAGGCCCGGGTCATAAAAAAAAAAAATCAAAACAATAAAACCCCGGGACAACGTCTTTCCGGGAAAGGGAAAAAAAATTAGGTTTCCCCCAATTACGACAAATTTAAAACCCCTTTGAAAATTGAACAAAACCCAGAATCAAAATCACTTTTGGTCTTTTAAGTACACCCCCGACGCCCCCCCCAATTTGTGCCGGGCCTCCGACGTTTCCCCCCTCGTTAAAAAAAATTATGTTTTTATTTTTCGGGGATGCGGGGGTTATAGACAAAAGTATTTACGCTTTCACAACCAAAATGTGCCTTTTCGCTTTGGCACAAAGCACTCTGCCCCCCACATCGGGCCCGCACCAAAGGGGCGGGGAAAACCCAAAAACATTTCACAGAAAAAAAATCAACTTTTAATTTTAAATTGATCCCAGCCCCCACCCCTCCCCTACACAACACAACTATCTGTATCATAAAAACAAAGTAAACAACAACCCCGACAAACTCCAAAAAATCGCATCCCCCTTTTCCCTTTAAGTTCTCTTCCCTTAACCAGGAAAGACAATATTCCCCAATTCGTTTGGGGAAACTTATAAAATTTAAAAAAACAAATAAAACGTTCCCTAAAATTGCCAGATTCCCCCGGTTGGAACCCCATTCTCTCTCCCACTGTGCGATACGACTAAAACTGCCCACCGTTGTGTCCCCCCCCGATTGGCCCAAAACCGGGCGGGGTTTGGAAAGTGTCGGAGGGGGGGTGAGATCCTGGTTTATTGGAGGGCCCCGCGCTCTCAAAACATCACTTTGGGGCCCAAAATTCCGACAGGGGTTCACCTTGGCCCCGGGGGTACTAAATCGGCTTTCCCCCCCTTGGGGCTGGGGCAAAACAGGCCCCCTTTTTTTTTTCCCCGGGTGGCCCAAAATAACCCCTGTAGTGGCCAGCTCTTTTGTTTCCCCGGGGGTTTGGGCCCTGATCCCGGGGGGGTAGGGTTTTTTGGGGGAGGTTTTTTGGGCTGTTGGGTTTTCTCCCTTTAAGCCCGGAAGGGGTCAAGACATGATTCTTGGCCCGGCCCCTTAGTTGGTCCCAAAAAGGGGGGGGTAAGGGAGGGGTGAAATATAATAAATTTCACATGGGTTTTCAAAAAACCCCCCCCCCCCCCCAAAAAGGAAAAAAGGAAGGCAGCATCCCCCTTTTTTAGAGGACTTTCCAAAAAAGACAGCGATTCTGATACTGAGGGACGACAGAAAGGGCAGGTTTTGGGCTTCCTGGTCGTATGGGAAAGGGAAAGGAGCAGGAAAACCCCCTTTCATCTCTTTAGCCCCTTTTTCCATCCCAAAAAGGGGTTTCAAGGGCTAGCAGGTGCCCTCAGTTTGTCAAAAAAGGGTTTTAGGAATGGCTCATTTTTTAATTCAATGTCGACTAAAAAGCAATCTGAACAAAATGTTGAGAGCAAAAGATAGTGGGCAGGGAATTTTGGGTGACTCCTCCTAAAAAAGTTAAATTCGGCAAAAAAGGGGGGGGATTCCCCTGCAGAGATCTTTTCAGGGGTCCGAGGCAGAAATCAAACGGAACGGCCCCTCCCAAAAGGTTTGGGACGGAAAGGGGCGCAGGGGGGACGGGGAAAAAAAGGTTCAGAAAAGAGTGGGCAAACCCAAAACCCTCTTTCTGAAGTTTTGCAAAACCCCGTGCTCCTCCGGTCATCAAAATCGGTTACCTAAATTTCATGTTCAGCTGTATTGCCGTCCCCGTTAAGGTTTTTTCAGAAGCCCGAGGTTTTTTCCATGTCAGAGGGCCGCTTTTTTGGGGAGGAGGGGGTGGGGATTTCTGCAGGCAACCCCTGATGGGCCGGGGGAAAGATCCGGCAAAATTGGGGCAAACTGCCCTTTGGGGGACCATCCCTCCTCTTTTACGAAATTGTCCTCGGGGGATTCAGGGTTTTGCAATACAAAAAAAGTTAAGACAGAAAGGGTCTTTCCCTTTTTTGGGAAAACCCCCAAGGGAGGTTGTTTGGGGGGGCAGACGGCCCAGGGAATTTCCCAAAGCTTTGGGGGTAAAGAAAATTTTTCCCCCCGGTCAGTTTCTGCCAGATGATGAAAATTTTTCTTTTCAAAGGGCACTGCAAGGAAGAACTGGAAACTCTGGGGGGAAACAGGTCCAAACCCCCTCCCAAACCCCCAGTTTAATGCCCCTGGTGGAGGCAAAAAATCCGCCCCCCCTCAGACTGCCCCCAAATCTACAACATCGTGCTGGGGAGATTAAAAAAAACCCGCACCCGCCAAATCCCAATTCCTCCGCAGTGCCCGTGCGGGCAAGGGATTTTCAAAAACCCAATGTGGGAAAGGTGGGGATGAGGAAGAAAACCCCCCCATCTCCCCAAAAAACCCGACCTTTCCCCATCTTTCCAAAAATCCCGGGGCCCTTTTTCACCTGCGGGCAAGTCTGCCAGCAGGTCCAAAGGCCACCCAGTCCCCGTGAAAATAACAAAAAAATTTGCTCCATTAGATGCGGACGTTGAAAGGAGATGACCCGATTTCCTCCTTTTTTCCCCCTCTCACCATGGATATACAATATTCCATTGGAATATCCGTGGTCCCAAATTCCCCCTTCGGGAGCTGCAGCTTCTGTGTCAATCTCTAAAACCTTCCGTCCCTGGCTCTTTAAGAAACTCAAATTCAAAGCCCCAAGAACCCTTTACTCTTTCCGGTTTAATATTTTTCGAAACCTGCACAACCATTTTCCCCGTTGGGGCTGTCGGGGGGGGGTTTCCCCTTTTCCCACACAAACTTTGTTGTATAGTTGTCTTTTTGTCTACCCCCCCTTTAGGCTGTACTGCGGGTCACTCTCCCCAAGACTGTGGAAAAACCTGTTCCCTTTATCTCTCACCTTTGTCCCCCGGGTTTTTCGCAGGACCTTTTCAGGCTGATAGAAGAATTCCTGACCTTTTTTTCTTTTTTGGGTGAAATTTAAAAAGGTCACAATCCCCCTTTGGGGGTAGTGCCAAATACTCATCCAGAGGTTTCAAATTTAGGATTTTCCTTTTAGATTTGGATTTGTGTTGTTTGGAACGACGGGTTGCAACTTTCTCCACTTTCCCCCAGGTTTTACTTTTGGTTTAGATTTGTCGGTTTGTGAACCCCCCCCGCTGGTCCTGGAAATATGAGTGGTCTTCCATGGGCGATCGCACGGAAAGGAAACCCTTTCCCTGTTTTTTTACAGCCCAATTAACGGAAAAACCCCCTCTGTCTCTCAACACTCAATTAAAAAGAAAACAAAAATGGGATCTTTTTCAACCCCCATTTTTAAAAGAAAAAACCCGGACACTGATTTTTTCCCGAGTCCAGACCCCGCAGAATCGTGACTTAAAACCGTGAATCAAATGTGGGAAAACCTTAAAATTTCCCGGGGTCCCTTTCCCACAAACCCCAAAAAGCCAAAAACACCCTGGTTTAATTCAGACTGCCAAACAAATTTCCCCCAAATTCGCAAAAGGGCTCAGGGGTTCCCGGGTTTTTAAACCCAAAGACCTTCGGGTCCCCAAGCTGAGCCCATCAGAAACTCCCCTGCTAAAACGGAAAAATTTTAAAAAACATAAAAGCGGTCCTGGAGAAACTTTTGCTCCCTGGACAACTAAAAAATTCCCAAAAAAAAAATTGGAACATCATTAGAAAAAATAAAAAGGGGAAAAACACCCACCCTCCCTTATCACTTTAAAAATTCTGATGCTCTGATCACTGACAAACAAGCTTTTTGCAATCTTTTTGGGCCCCCACCTCCCAAAAGAACCCCCTCCCTTTTTCCAAAAAAAACTGCACTTTAAGAAAAAAAAGGGTTTTTTGGGGGAAATTCCCGACCAAAATCTGAAACCCATAATCTTTCCTTTTTTTAATCGTTGAAAAAATAAATCAGCTTTACAAAACCCGCATTGATTCTGCCCTGGTCTGGATGACATTCACTAAAGTTTGAAACCCCTTTCCCCGAAAGCTGTCTCCCCGACTCTTCTCCAAATCTAAACCATATCTGGGCCACAGGGTCCTTTCCCCCCCTCCTGGGGGGAAAGCCCCCGATCTTCCCATTCCCAAAGCCCGGGAAAAGGGCCTTACCCAAACCCTTCCCAAATATCGGGCCCCAATTGCTCTGAAACCAAACCCTCTGTTAAAACTGATGGGAAAAAATGGTCAAAATCCCCTCTGATGTGGAAGCTGGAAAAACCCCTGGTCCCTTTTTGGCCCGTGAACAGTGCGGTTTTTCCGGGGGAAAATACCACTCGCGGTTTTTACCATCTAAATTTCCCCCGGAAACCCACCATCCGCAACGCCTTTTTTAACAAGCACATTTGGGGCGCTATCTTTTTCGACCTCGAAAAGGTGGGACGACAACCCCGTGGAAAACAGGGGTCCTATGGGGCCTGCACAAATTGGTTTTTTGGGGTCCCCCTGCCTCGGTTTTATTTAAAATTTTTTTGCCGATCGACAGTTTTAAGGGGGTTGGTTTGGGACCACAAATCTCTGCATCCATGGGCAGGAGTTGGGTTTTTCCTCAGGGGAGCCCTCCTTTCTCCCGCCCTTTTTTAGCATTAAAATTAATGACATTGTCCAATCGGGAAACCCGGGCACCGGGGGTTTCCCCTCGTTTTTTTTGATGACTTTGGCTGTATGCCCCTTGGAGCTTTTAAACCCCAGTGTACAGCGTCGACTCCAACTTTTCGCAACAAAATCCAACAGTGGGGGGCCCAGGGGAAAAAAAGGGTTTTACCTTCTCCCCACCCAAAAATTTTTTCAATTTATTTCCACAATTTTTTTCGATTCTTTGATGATTTCCCGAAAAATTTGTTAAGACAAGTCCACCATTCCCGTTGTAAAAGAAAACCAAATTCCTGGGAGTTTTTTTTGACCAAAAAAATCAACTTTCCCCACCACCTCAAAAAACCCCAAAACTTTTTTTGGGCCCGAAAAACTTCTGAATATTCTGCGGGTCGTAGCCCCACAAACCCACGGGGCCGGGTGATAAAACTTTGCTGCCCTCTACAGGCCTTGGGCCTTTCCAACTGGACCTTTCGGGTTTTGGTGTACGGCTCTGCAAAACCCTCTTACCCCAAACTCCCTTTGGGCCTAAACCACCATCAAGGGCTTCGCTGTTTGGAGCGTTCCGCACCACCCCCCCCGTTTCAGCCTGTTCGCAGAGGTGGATGAACCCCTTTATTGCCAAACCCCAGGCTGAAATGTCTTTGAATTATTTATCCGACTGTTTTTCAAACCCCAGAATCCCGCCCATGACCCGTGTCTTTGTTTTCCTTTTCCCTTTTCCCAAAATAAATTTGAAAACAAACCCAAAATGTTTTCCCCCGTTTTGGGCTTCGTATGACCTCACGTGCGGGGAAAGCAGGGCTGACCAAAGGGGTTGGGTCGGGTTTTTCTTAAATTTCCGGGTCAACCCCCCGTGGGGCCTTCTTCCGCCAGAGATTTCATTTCGATCTTGCAGCTTTTCGGGAAAGATCTACCAAACCTTTTCTGGCGGAAAAGGTTTGTATGCTGAGCTCTGTTCCAAAAAACCCCCTCCATCAAAAAGTTTTTCCCCTGGCGGTTTTCCCAAATCTGAAAAAAGGGGGGTGGCCTTGTCAGCCCACTGCCCTGGGGGTCCTTTCAGATACTGTTGAAAACATATTCATTTAATGCTTTTGTAAAAATTTTGCTGAAAATTTCTGCTTGGTTTTTTGGGTTTGAAGGGAAAAATCCCCAATCTTTGAAGAGGGGGGTTTCTGGTTCTGTCGGAAATTTGCTTCAAACTTTGGGGGCATAGCTGGGGCCCCCAACCTTCAACACCCCCAAATTTTTACTTTTTTTTTTAAAAATTTTTTTTGGGAACTTTAAGGGGGACGGTTCAACATTACTCTTGTTGGGTTTTCCCGGTCATGTTGGCCTCGGCGGGGCCAAATGGTTATCGTTTAGCCAAAAAGCCAAAAAGAGAGAAACTGCCAACAATTTTTATCCCCCCTTTTAAACGTGAAAAACCCCAAATTTAACGATTATGGGGAGAGACCTCTGGCAAAGGGGGTTGGGAAAACACAAACGATAACAAACTCTTTCAGATCCGTCCCCAAAAATTAAAAGGAAAAAAAAAATTTCCCCCCATCCACGTCGGGAGGTCGTTTTAAAAAGGAAAAGGTTCTGTGCCGGCTGCCCCCCGGCCATTCGTATTTTTCCCATGCCCTTTCCTTTTAAAGAGGAAGAAGCTCCGGGGCATTTCCCTGTCCTGCGCCACTCACAATGAAAATGGGTTTTTTTTAAGTGTTGGGGCTTGCACGTGTAGACACAAACATTTTAAAGGCGGCGTCCTGAAGAAAAATTTTTCCGGGGGTGTCCCGCCCCCGGGGATCCTTTTTAGTTTTTTTAGAGAGATTTAAATTTTTTTTCCGATTAAGATTTTACGGCAGAAAAAATTTTTTAAAAAAGGTTTTTTTTTTTTTGCGTTTGTAAAGATGTCCCTTTTCCCAAAATGTGTGAAAGTTGTTTTTTTTTTTTTTTTTTTTTAAAAGAAATGGTGATTGATTTTCCCCTGGGGGAAAAGCCCCGATATGGCCCTTTTGCGGTCGGCCCGGGCTATAAGCAACAATCTTATTTTTATCTTGGCCAAATCCCCCGTTGGGGGGCACTGGAACGTAGCTTGAGTTGCAAACCCCCCAAAACCCCCGTCTTTCCCCGGGTTCCACTTTCACTTCGCCCTCTCCCCCCGGAAAGGGGGTCCCGTTTGGCCTCTCCCACAGGTCTTCTCTGGCTGCAAAAAACCCCCCATTTTTGGCAGCCCCTTTTTAAAGGGTCCAAAAAAGGCTGACACGTCCCCCCTGTCCCACCGTCCCCCACGGGAGACCCAAATTTTTCTCGTCGTCGGCTCCCAGGTACAGCAACCTCCACGGGCTTTCGTCCCCACCCCGGAGGGCAATTTAGGGCGATAGCTAACCTCTGCTTTTTACGCTGTATTTTCTTGAGCCTCGGCAAGACGGGCGAGTTCACTTTCCCCTTTAAGTGAGTCCACACACTCCCTGGTTTTTCCCAAAAACCTTTTATTCAAACTCCCAAAAAAGAGAGAACCCCAGTTTTCCCCGGCTCAACCAATGGAATAAATGGACACACACATCACAGTTTTTTGACCAATAAATCCCAATTTTTTTTGTTTTTCCCCCAAGGAATCACCAAATCACCTTCACATCCACACAAAACACACACCCAGCCCGCTAGGGCCCAAAAAAGCTTGGGCACCCCCGTGGTTAATGCATAAAACCCCCTATTCAAACTCATGTTCCCATTCCCCCAAGCAACCCCTTGTAATAACAACCTGGACCCCCTTTTACCAAACCGGACCCGGGTGCTTTTGAGTAGTTTCTACCTCTATAGACAAAAAAAAGGGGGAAACCACCAATAACCGAAAACCCTTTCCCTTCATTTCCCCCCAAAAAAGGACAAACCCGAATGGTCGCTGGGACCTTTCCTGCAGGCTGACGGTCCCTACCCGTGACGGTCACCCTGCACGACCGCCTTCCCTTTAGGCCCACGGGGAAAAAGCCCCGGGGAATAGCCAGGGCTCAAATGGACACTCTTCTCTTTCCCAGGACCGGCAGGTCAGCATGTTCTTGTTCTTTCCCCCCGGACATCGAAAAACCCCTTCCCCCGTTTAAATTCCCCCCCTTCAGTATACACTTTGGGGGGATTCCCCCCTGGGGTTTTGCCTGAAAACGCCCCACTTGAATAACCCAAGGGAAATTGCTCCCCAACAACAGCAACTACCCCTTTAAATTTTCCTAAATGCTCGAGAACATTCGGGCCGACTCATGACACGGACCATGCTTTTTTTTTTAAATGTTCTTTGTGTTGCTCCTGCCATTTCTGGTTCTGCAAAGTCAGAATTCGAAGCTTGTTTCAGAAACGGAACTGAAGCAATCACAGTGGGTGGTCATGATCGCCCCCCCCCCCCCTCCTTCCCCTCAACAATCACATGAAACAATCCAGAAGGACAAGCTCTCTAAAGTGCGTTGAAAAGGTTTTTATTTAAAGTGCTCTCCAAAATATACAGAAGATTTTAAAGCGCTCTCCAAAGTGCGTATAAAAGGATTTTAAAGTGCTCTACAACGTGCATAGAAAAGGATTTAAAGTGCTCTACAACGTGCATAGAAAAGGATTTTAAAGTGCTCTACAACGTGCATGGAAAAGGATTTTAAAGTGCTCTGCAAAGTGCTTAGAAAAGGATTGAAAGTGGTCTCCAAAGTGCGTAGAAAAGGATTTTAATGTGCTATACAACGTGCATAGAAAAGGATTTTAAAGTGCTCTGCAAAGTGCATATAAAAGGATTTTAAAGTGCTTTGCAACGTGCATAGAAAAGGATTTAAAAGTGCTCTCCAAAGTGCGTAGAAAAGGATTTTAATGTGCTATACAACGTGCATAGAAAAGGATTTTAAAGTGCGGTCCAAAGTGCATAGAAAAGGATTTAAAAGTGCTCTCCAAATTGCGTAGAAAAGGATTTGAAAGTGCTCTGCAAATTGCGTAGAAAAGGATTTTAAAGTGCGGTCCAAATTGCGTAGAAAAGGATTTGAAAGTGCTCTGCAAAGTGCATAGAAAAGGATTTGAAATGCTCTCCAAAGTGCATAGAAAAGGATTTAAAAGTGCTCTCCAAATTGCGTAGAAAAGGATTTGAAAGTGCTCTGCAAATTGCGTAGAAAAGGATTTGAAAGTGCTCTGCAAAGTGCATAGAAAAGGATTTGAAATGCTCTCCAAAGTGCATAGAAAAGGATTTAAAAGTGCTCTGCAAAGTGCGTAGAAAAGGATTTGAAAGTGCTCTGCAAAGTGCGTAGAAAAGGATTTGAAATGTTCGGTAATTACTTTTGGGAACTGGTATAAGTATACAATGAAGAAAACGAGGTAATCTAGTGAATTTTACCCCATTGTTACCTTGACCAGTATAACGATGTAGCCATTTAAAGGTGGAACCACATGTGAATAGCCCAGAGCATAACGCTCCTGTACTTGTCTCGTTAATGTACAGAAAAAAAAAACCTTTTTCTTCAAACCCACACAGTTATTTCTGAGGATTCTGTATCATATATACTGTTCAAAAAAAGAAACGCAACAAATAATATTTTGGAATATGATGCAATATTTACATATTCCCAACATGAATGATGTTGACAAATAGCAGAATTGATTCACCCGTTCCTCTGCCATGTCAGTGTACAAGTTCAGCGCATGCCGTGCGATAAACACGTGCTGGTGGGCTAAAATCTAGCGCTGTAAACTTTCGACTGTCGACGGATTTGCAGACGGGAAATTCACGTGCAAAGCACAGAATACAATACTCACAACACCTCAATAGCAGGGTATAAAAGGGGTTTGGCTTCATTGAAAAATGAAACCAGAAACGAAAGGAAAAAATGCTAAATCTGAATAGCCAACGAGAAAATGCGATAGGCCGGTTGCAGGCCGGACAGAGTCAAGCGGCTGTTGCCAGACATTTCAATGTGGCCAGAAGCACCATCAGTAGGCTTTGAAACCGGTTTGGAACGACGGGGTCAACAGCAGATCGACCTCGTTCAGGACGGCCAAGGTGCACAACCCAAGCCCAAGATCGCTACATTACGCTCCGCCATGTTCGGGATCGTTTCCTGTGTGTCTCCTCTACATCCCAGGCCATCCCTGGCCACAGACGTGTAAGCGGGCAAACCGTACGCAATCGTCTACATGCTGTTGGAATGAGGGCTCGAAGACCTGTCCGAGGACCCGTTATGACTCGGCGTCATCGCCAGGCACGACTTCAATGGTGCATGCAACATCTTCCCTGGGCTGTTCATCGTGAATGGAGACAGGTTTCATTCAGCAACGAATCACATTTCCTGCTGCAACGCCATGACCAGAGGAGGAGGGTCTATCGCAGAATGAATGAACGCTATGCACAGAACTGTGTTGATCAGGCACCTCCCCATGGTGGTGGAGGGGTAATGGTATGGGGAGCCATCAATTTCAGTGGCAGAAGCCCCCTAGTACTGGTCCAGGGGCGACTTGATGCTCAGCGCTACATTGCAGAAATCCTCCAGCCTCACGTTCTTCAACTCCTGGCTGCTCCTGGTTTCATATTTATGCATGACAATGCTCGGCCACACTCAGCCCACTTAACACGACATTTCCTGGCTGCCAACAACGTCAATCTCCTTCCCTGGCCCTCTATGTCCCCGGATTTAAACCCAATAGAGCACATTTGGGATGAGTTGGATCGCCGAGTCCGTGCCCGGGTTAATGCCCCTACAAATGAACAAGAGTTGTTCCAGGCTCTTCAGGAGGAGTGGGACACCATTCCACTGCGCGTCATCCGCAGTCTGCTGCGATCCCTGCCCAGGCGACTTCAAGGTGTGACTGCTGCACAGGGAGGACACACACGCTACTGACGTTTGAAAGGTGTGAACTCTTCTGTAATGACTCTTTGGCACTGTTTTTTTCAACGCAAAATCAGATAAGCCATTATGTTTCAATCATCTCCACTTTAACCGTGTTTTGCAGTTACCTGAAAATGTACAATGTTTTGAAAATAGTAAAGGCAGGTGACCAATTGCTGCTGTTGCGTTTCTTTTTTTGAACAGTATAATTACACCAGAGAATCGTAGAATATGAAGACAAACTGCCCATATGAGACTGTTGATCCATTACAAAGGATTTACTGGTAATTTTCATATCGTATCAATCGACACAGCTGACGAGGAAGATGATTCCAGATTTCCCTTGTGTTTTCCAATTGAAGAATATGCTGGGGAAAAAAGGTTAGTAGTTTAAGCCTGTGGGTATACATTGAATGATTACTGTCACAAGGGTCAGTAACCTGTAAACAGAAACAAGATGCAAAGCAAATAAACGTACTCCCAGTTTATCTGGAATAGGCGTGAGATATTCCATAAAGAGGAAAAACCGTTTTGGGCCGTTATAACCGTTAGTAACGGCTATTCTGGTAAACATCGGGCATGGTCCATGACCCATAATGAACATGCCTTCAAATTTTCAGAAAGATCGGCCAAGTACTTTCTGAGATATTCCATAAAGAAGAAAAGCCGTTATAGCCGTCAGTAACGGATGTAACGGTAAACTAAAACATCGGGCATCATCCGTGACCCACAATGAACATACCTACAAATTTTCAGAAAGATCGGCCCAGTAGTTTTGTCTGGAGCGAGTGGAACACATTTTGACCACGGACAGACAGCATTTCTTCGTTCCCATTCTCAAGTACTCCCTGTTCTGTAAGAACTGGGAGTACAAAAAAAGCACACATGCCCAAACGCAAACACATCACGAGAATGAAATGTTCCCCAGCTCTAGTTGATGTCCAGCTGATCCCACAAATGTTAGAAACACGCAAATATACTTTATAGTTTTCGTCACAGCACGAGTCGAACGCTCCTTGTGGGGCAATTTCCTAATTTAAAAAGGACATCCCTTCCCCTCCCTCACCTGTTCTCTCGATGGCATTGATGTAGCGTTCTGGAGGACAGAAGAGCTTTCTGTTCGTGAGAGCGCTAATCAGCTTGGTCGACATAACAATCTGAAGCCCCGGAGCTACAGTTTTGTCCCTTGCGGCATCTGTCAGAAGTCGAGCTCATCCCCGTTTCCAGGTTAAGCCTACTGGCGACACTGTGCGTGTGAGAGAGAGACAGAGAGTGTGTGTGTGTGTGAGTGAGTGAGTGTTATGAGTGTGTGTGTGTGGTGAAACGTTCAGTGGCTGATCGCACCTTCGTTTTCTGCTGTGGCGCGCGCGCGCGCGCGCGCGCGGTGTGTGTGTGTGTGCTCGCGCGCGTGCGTGCATGAAACGTTCAGTGACTGATCGCACCTTCGTTTCCCGCTGTGGCGTGCAGCGGTTAGCGCTGACGGAGCACATGGTCACTCGGCCGGTGGATGAGCTGATCCGCACGGTGGCCATCCCCCACGCCCTGCTTGGCCCCGGGGGCCAGTGGGTGGACGAGGTGGCCAGCCTGAAGGTGCCAGACAGCTGCCTGACCAATGCCAGCTTCAAGCCCCATTGCCCTGTCCAAGTGGGCTTCTTTGTCCGCGTGAGTAGTAGTAATTCAGTCTCCCACCTCCACCCCCACCCGTCTTTCGATTGCATAACTCCCAAGCCGCCTGATACCCAATACTCGCCCTCCGCCCCCCCCCCCCCCCCCCTCCGCCCCCCTTTTTTTTTAACCACCCACCATCCACCACCTCGCTCTTTAATCCATCCTCACTTACTCTCCGGCCCCAGCAAGTTCGTTCCTTCAGCAGCAGCCATAGTGCCGGGCTACTCGCTCCCCTTGCAGGAAGCAAAAAGGGGTCGTCGCCATGAGGCTACCCCTGAGAGGAAACACTGGCTGGCTGCTGCCGCACCGCTTTAAAGTGGTGGTCGTACGCACGCACCTGCTCCGGTCTAGCATGGGCAAGCGGCTGCCTGCTTTCAACCCCGTAGTGGCTTAAATTTGCTGAGAATTCTTTTTCAACGTGTTGATGCAAAGAGCAAAGAGAAAATGCAGATGAATTGGTCGGTGCGTGCATTATGCTTTTTAAGTCATGCAAAACACAAAAAACGATAATCAGGAATCTAAAATTTGAAAACGTCCCATGATTTTTTTTCCTTTTTTTGAGGGAGGGAGGGGGGTTGGAAAATCAATTCGAAGTGAAGGTGTGGGGGGGGGGGGAGGAAGAAGAAGAGGAAGGGGGGTATGGAACAATGGAGACGGTCAAGAAACGGCATGGATTGCAAGTCATCAAGTACGTCATCAAACTTGTACAACCCCTAAACTAATTGGAAATCGAAAGTAGCTTTGAGTGCAATCAAAAATGTGTCACGAATTTGCCTACACTTGACTGAAACCACCTGGGGGCAGACACAGAGGACCAGTCCAAACTGAGACCACCACGAGAGCAGGCCATGTAGGCACGCTGAGTTTGAGACTCGATGATGATCAATAAGATTTGATAATGGTATTGGGGGGAGGTGTATACGTTATTGGAATGAATGGGGGACCATGTCGTGAGAACCACATGGGGGGATGGAGGTGTGTATGTAACGTTTCCGCTTTTATGGTGGATTTTTTCTTCTGTTCTTTCCCACGTATGTCAGCGGTGATGAGCTCTCTCTCTCTCTCTCTCTCTCTCTTCTCTCTCTCTCTCTCTCTCTCTCTCTCTCTCTCTCTCTCTCTATCTGTCTCTCTCTGTCTCTCTGTCTCTCTCTTTCTTATTTCCGCAACTCTTTTTGAAAATGGTACACAAATTGAAACGACGACAAAACAAGCAACCAAAGTAAAACTAAAACTATTAAAAAAAAAAAAAAAAAACGGGTGCTCGCCTCAGGCTGACAGTTCATGTGCAGTATGAACTGAAGGCGCAGGGCAAGCACGTAGCAGATGATCCATGTTAACTGCACATCTCGGTGAAAGTCGCCTGTCGTAGTGCCCTGGTGTTTGAGGACATCCATCCCTTTTTTTATGAGCAGCCATGGTCCATAGGTCGATAACAAGGGCCAGGACTGGAGAGTGGCTGAGGAATTTGGAGGAGGCGGCGGGGTGGGGGGGGGGAGAGATGGGGGGCATAGAGGAGAGATCTTGCTTAAAGTTCCATCGTGGTCAAAACCATTGGGGTGGGAAGACGGGGGGGGGGGGGGGGGGCGGGGGGCGGGGCGTACAATCTGTTCATAACGTGCCCGAGTTGCTGATGTGTTTCCATGACATTTTTGTTTTTTTCTTGTGCACTTGGCTAATAGTATGAATGGAATCGGGGTGGGGGTGGGAAGGGGCCAGGGGTTGACGCCTGCGACCTGCGTGGACTAAACGGTTGTGTGCCGGTCTCTTTCCAGCTCAAACTGACCTGGCGGTTCGGTTCCCTGAAGTGCTACGTGGACGTGGATATAGGCACAGAGCGAAATGCCAGGCGTCTCGGAAAAGACAACGTTCAATGTCTTTATCAAGCTGGAGGTACGTCATTGCACTGCGATCTCTCTCTCTCTCTCTCTCTCTCTCTCTCTCTCTCTCTCTCTCAAATTTATTTAATAATTCCATGTCTAATTTTTGTTCTAGCCACTTTTACATGCTTCTATTGCCAGATTTTATTTTACATTGTTGACCCTACTCAGGGCGAGGACTGGATGTAAAAAAGCACATCAGTGCTTATCTATTATCCTCGTTGATAAAGAATTTTGTCTAGTCTTGTCTTGTCTCTCTCTCTCCCTCCCTCCCTCTCTCTGTCTCTCTCTGTCTCTCCCCATAAGCAGCCGAATTTAGGGGCCCTGAGAAAATAAACTAATAAAAACTAAAGGATCTCTGAAATGAGGCGGTCAGGCAATGGTAACTAGTGGTTTACCAAATGTGAAAGATAATTCTTGTTCTTGAATCGCACTGTGACAAGATTCAAAGGCCTAGCTAAAACGGTCCTACAGGGAACTGTTGAAGGAGGGAGACGGTGTGGGGGGGGGGGGGGGGGTAAAAAAAAGTGGATTGACAACATTGCAGTGGATCGGGGAAAGAATCAGCCGACAAACCTGTAGGAACCTGGTGAACTGTTCATCAGTGTGGTGCCCCAGTGAATCCTCACGGAGTTAAGGAAAGAACAACTCTTGCAAAACTCAAATGAACACTGCTTACCTCACCGATTTCCCTAGCCCGATGCGAATAGATATCATATACAGCGTCGTTTGGGACGTGCAGTTGTCTTTTCTTGGAAGCAAGAGTGATCCTTCGTGTTTGTTATGGCAGAAGTTTAAGCTGATCGTTCCCATGCCTGCCTCAAACTAACTCGTCTTCGGAGAAACCGGACGGTATCCTTTGAGCATATGAATATCTGTGGAATAGATCGGTACTGGTTGAGGCTCCTGAAAATATCCAGGTTGTGCCGAGAAGCTTTTGAAGAGTTTCTCGTCAAAAACGAGCATCCGATCATTATTTAAACGTCACAGCAGAAGCTGAAGCTCCTCAAATTGTCCATGTGCAGAATATGCATGCAAGCAAATGAAAAGTCTCTCGGTCAAAATCAGTTCGGTCATAATACTAGCGGCGTATTTGCCAGAAAACAAAATGTGAAATCATGTTTGGTATAGTATGGTTTTCTAAAGGCTTGGGATGCAATATAATCTTCTTGGTGAATGGAAGAACGCAATTATTTCGGGTGATATGCTTAAGTGATACTCGGCTTTAAGAAACGTGTTTAATCTTAGCACGTTTTGCTACCTGGGAAAAATATTTACATTGCAACTTAAATGCACGCGATTGGCTTAGGTAATTTTGGCTCGAAAGTAAGGGAGGGGGGGGGGGGCGTGAAAAATTAAAGAAAATGTCTGGATGAAGCACAGGTTGATGCTAAATTCTCGTCATGTGGGGAAGAAGAAACGAAGTGAAGTTGCTCTTGTGTTGCTATACAACCTTCAATCCTGTCCTAACCGAGTGCACGCATTGTCTTCCTGCCGGAATTGTCTGGCAAGTGTTTTATCGTCCAAAATTGAAGTCAGAAGACAAGAAGTAAGGGTACTGTAGGTCGTGCAACTAATTCCAAAAATAGTAACGTTGGTGTGTGTGTGTATGTGTGTGCGTGCGTGCGTTTGTGTGCGTGCGTTTGTGTGCGTGCGTTTGTGTGCGTGTGTGTGTGTGTGTGTGTGTGTGTGTGTGTGTGTTTGTGCGGAGGATATGGAACGGGAGGAGGATAGTACAGGGAAGAGGTAGGCAGGGTGTGGAATAGGGGAGAGGTTTCTTGCGGCTTTAAGTTAATACATGTGGACAAGGGCCCCTCTCTCTCCTCTTTTCTCTCCCCCCCCTCTCTCTCTTTTCTCTCTCTCTCTCTCTCTCTCCCTCTCTCTTGATTTGTGTGCATTTGTTTATGCATTCAATGTCCTTGTTAAAAAGGCGCCATTACGTGTCTTAACTTCATTACATTAGCCTTTGATGAGGATCCGATGTAGAAAAGTTAACCCGTTTTTCTCCATTAAACACACTGTCTCCTCCTCCCCCCCCCCCCCCCCCCCCCCCCCCCCCCCCTCTCTCTCTCTCTCTCTCTCCCTCCCTCTCTGATTCGTATAACAGATTTTTGTTTCAGTTTTCCTTATTTCTTTTATACTGCTTAAAATTATAGGCAAAAAGAAATCGGAAAGAACAGGCCATCCCTGAGCTCTCTGAAGACAAGTTGTTGTTGTTTTAAAGTTTTCCTCTTGGCGTAATCTCTGGCTAGATCGCTTCAATTCAGTCAACGGAATAACTGGGATATACATGGACATGCTGTCGTGCATGCAATGTAACGATAGTCGGGGAGACATTTGAGCTTCTACCCTTCTACTTCGCCCCTGCCCCTCACCCTCAGTTAACGACTCTCGCCGCAGGATAACAGGAAGTGGTTGGTAGAGGTGGGGGTCAGTTTAAAGTGGTAACCTGGCTTTGCAGAAACTGATATCCTAGTTTCTCACACATTTTGACTTCTTTTTTTTTTTACTTTCATTGCGATCATTTTTTTTTTTTTTTTTTTTTTTTTACAGCCTTTGTGGCCAGTTCGTCTGTCCTCGTTACAATTCATAACGTGCTGTGACGGTGGGAATCTTTGGAATGGGCGTTCATATGCTTTTAAATTTTACAGCTTTTTTTTTTTTTTCAAAGAATCCATTACAAACACACAACATGGCTCATTTTTATCCGCTGTACGGATTTCGGCGTTAGAATCGATGTGATTTGTCGTGCCTGTTATCAGAGTACATGTCTGGGCTGGATGTGTTGTTGTTGTTTTTCATAACTAGAATCGCATTTTTACATGGGAGTATTGAATTGACCGTATGTGGTCGTGTGCCTCATTGTGAAAGTGGAACGCTGAGCTAAGTGATTTATCGGCCAATGAGTATTTTGTTCTTTTCCAGTGCATCGTTATGCGCCCAATTTGGAGGCCATCGCGGAGCAAGAGCAAGAGCAAGAATGACACCATGAGTAGCACTGCACAGACCTCTTGCCTCCTGTGGCAGCGCTCCCTCCCCCCCCCCCCCCCCCCCCCCCCCTCCCCACCCTCTCAGGGGTTCAGAAGTCCAGGCCTTCTCCAGGGCAACGAAAGACGTCGGCCTGTCGGATTTGATCGGCGTTATCTGAGTTTCCTCCCTTAGACTGCCTCTGTGTCTGTCTCTCCTGACTTGTCTTCCTGTGTCTGTGCCCCGTCTCTCTCTCTCTCTCTCTCTCTCTCTCTCTCTCTCTCTCTCTCTCTCTCTCTGTGTGTGTGTGCGTGGTTTCCTGCTTCAGGCATGGGTTTTGGGTTTACTTAGTTCAATCACCCATCATCGCCAGAATCGTATCCCCTGTGACTGCGTTGAAGTGAAAACTACAGGTCAGTAATTGTCCTTGGCGTTCATCCCGATGAAAGTCGGGAACTGGGCAGGCTCATCGTGTATTAACCTGTTGGATTGACATTACACCATTTCACGACAACGATTTCTTTTTGTACATTACCCATTTCAAAACGAAACTTTACATTCGACGTGTGTGCGTTATACAATTATGTTTAAAGCAGCCCCATCATTTTTTTTTTTCTGTTGCACTGTAAAGATCTTCCCACTATGTTGAACACGGCTTTACGAATGAGAAAAACGCCATGTTCCTATACGGTTGAAGTGCGGCGCACTCCGATCCAAAGTGATGCTGAAGGAGGTTCTGATCGTTGGTCTGAAAATAAGTGGAACGCAGCAATTCCTATGCAGGTCAGGGGTAGAGCACGGGGTTTGGTCACACGCTTCGAGTTTGATTCGGGCCCGTGACCCCAATATAAAAAAGAAAGAGTTTTCGCCGTGCATCTTAATATGGTTGTCGTTCTGGTGCTGTTGCTGCAGGTTCCTATCGCCCACTCTCTGGGCCCTGCCTGCCGTATGGGCTGTGGTCGGAGTGGGCGTTATAACTGAATGCAGCTGCACCCAGTCGGCAAGTATCCTGCTTGGTAACATTTTTCATACAAAAGTTCGAAACGCATTGCGGTCATATCAAGTACAAAAAGTCAACGCTTCAGCACCGACTGACTAGTGCTGGCGGCTGCAGTGGCTGAGAACAGTTTATATGGGTTTAGTAGACATACGTCGGTTAATATCTTTTTAAAATTTAGTATGGCTGGCACCAGCCACACACAGTCGGTGAAGTCCTCTGGTCAGGCGACCCCGGCTCGTCTCCTGCCAAATTAAGGTCAGTTTGGCCTACAGCTCCGTTGGAACCCCTGACCAATGCCCGCCATTTTGTGTTCTGGCACCTTACGCTTCGCACAGCATCAAAAGTCGTGCCTAATGAATCCGCATGCGCCAACTTCGGAAACTGGCTACGCTGCTGTCGGAACAACAGTGGAGTTTTAAAAAAAAATGCTGGGGGATGCTTGTAGTTAAGAATTAAAAAGTACTGGTCGAACAGCACGTGTATTAAAAAGCGGTCTAAGCGGATAAAACAAAAATCAGGCTGTTTGAAGGACAGGTGTGGTATAAAGTTGTGTTGCTTGAACAACACGTGTAGTAAGATTGTGGTGTTTGAAGGACACGTGTAGTAAAACGTAGTGCTGTTTGGACAACGCGTGTAGAAAAAGGCAGTGCTGGTTTCACGCCACATATAGTCATTGTAGTCATGTTTGATCCATGGTAGAAAATAATGCTGTCTGAAGGACCGAGGGCTTGAATCTCGGTGTCACGACCTCCAAAGGTGTACGTAAAAACGTTGAGATTTTGAAGATCAGCTTTTGTTTAGTTTGCAGAGGCCAGTACAGTCCTGCAGACTATCATTGAGCAGTTCATTTTCTGAACACGAATTCCATTCTGCAGATTATTCATTGAGCAGTTCATTTTCTGAACACGAATTCCATTCTGCAGACTATTCATTGAGCAGTTCATTTTCTGAACACGAATTCCATTCTGCAGACTATTCATTGAGCAGTTCATTTTCTGAACACGAATTCCATTCTGCAGACTATTCATTGAGCAGTTCATTTTCTGAACACGAATTCCATTCGTAATCTTTAAGCTTTTTCTTTTTTTTATCATTATTTGAGTGGTCAATATAATCATGTACTTGTGTGGCGCGGGTTCCTAACAAAGTTCAACAAAAGATCATAGAATTTCAATGACCGTAAAAGATTTGCAATTTGTAGAGTGGAGCTGTTTCCAGTGTATTGATCTAACGGATCGTTGCGGTTTACACTGATGGTGCTTGATTTTTTTTTTCTTTTTACTTGATAGAAATCTTTTACTAACGACTTTTTAGCGTGCATTTGAAATGACAACTCCAGTTAACGGCTGTACACCGTCCTTGTCTTTTTGCAATGTTCTTGGTTTCTATATGAAACTTTTTCTTAGATTTTGTGTTTTAAACATGTTTGACTTTGTGATGATCCTTGTTTCGAGGTAGCCTTCCTGAGCAATCTTAATACACTCGAGCAGCTATGCACCGCAAGTTTTCAAAGGCCTTGAGTCTTGGGGATTCATCATGATCATTAAAAAAAAATGTAAGGATCTTTCCTCTGTGTGTGTGTGTGTGTGTGTGTGTGTGTGTGTGTGTGTGTGTTTACTTTTAGAAAGGGCTCTGGCAGCGATCCGCAATGTTTCCGTCACTAAATGTAGCGCTCGTGAAAAGCTAACTCCTATCGCACACATGCACGCAAACACGCCCGCGCGCATGCACACGTGTGTGCGCATGTACCCACGCCCCCCCCCTTCGTTCTTTTAAAACCTCTTCAGTGAGGATGTCTACAAAAACGAAACGAAACAAACGAACAGGAGGAAGAAGATACAGACTGCAGTATTACAAAATGAGAGAAAACGCAAATGAATTCGCAAATCTCTGCAAAGTAGTGCTTTTGAGATTATAATACAAAACGGACGATTCAGTTTTGACAAATGTCTTTCAGATATTGGATATTTGGAGAGAGAGAAAAAAGCATATAACAATGCTTTCTGAACAGCAGCTGTTTTCATTCTCGTGTTGCTGTGAAAGATATGGTTGAAGACCCTTTTCGAAAGGCGGGGCAGTTTTCACATGAAAAGTCATGCAAGACGGAGCGAGTTCCATACGCTGGAACGGTAGGAGAAACCTGTGCCAAACTGCGATTCTCAATCAGGCAGACCTGCTTTTCCGTGCAGGGTTATCTCCCTGCCGTGACTGACCCGTCCTCCATGCCAGGGGGACTGACCTTATTTAGCAGTACGCGTTAAATCAGCCCAGTTTTGTCCTGCACCCTGACAACCTAGTGGTACAACCATATGCAGAGAATGGATTGCCAAACGTCTCTCCCTTGCATGTCCAGTGTCAAGTGTTGATGTTGGCCACCTGTCCGTGGCAGAGTAGTCTTCCTCCAGAATGTCATGGACTTGCAAGCTGACAGATCTCGAAATGCCCATATTGGCAAACATCTGTAAAACGCAACAGTCCAATACATTGCACATATTCGCCGGCAAGATCTGCCAGAATTCCAAGCTAAGTCTGCCGATACATAAGACGATACATGATTTGCATACATGATTTGCATACAATCACAGAACCATTTTTCAAGTGAAAGCCCAATGGAGGTAGAGCAGAATAGCAGACAACCTCCAAAAGATTGTCCGAAAGACGTCTGTGAAGGCTGTGCAACATATGAAGCCAAAACGGTGATCGGACGGAAACCCGAGAGAAGCAATAAGGAAAACCGCAGGGTTGAAGGGTAGGGACCTGTGTGGTGAACAACGGGATCGGCTCTGTGTATACTCTGTTGTGAACTTGACGGTGACGCTTAACTAATTGGAGTTCGGGTACAGTGCCAAATTTGAGATGTTCCCCTGAACTCGCATATATCGTCTCTTCTGGTTACAAGTCGGATGATAGTGAGAGTGAATGGACCTTTACGCTACTGCATGCACTGCGCGAGCGCAGACGGAGAGAGAGAGTGAGTGTTGCTAAGGCGGCTGAATCGTACACTTGACTTGACATTATGGAAATACAATCGCGTGAAATATAACTTATGGTGAGAGTACTATACTGTTTGTTCAGAAGACATCGATCGGCAACCCCATTTGTTTATTTGCTGTTCCCTGTCTCGTATATGATTTCCAAGAACTTTCCCTGGGCTCATGACCGTCCACAATGAGTGGTTGGGCGGCTGAAACGGCTCTGCAGTAACAAGTCTACATTAATACTAAAGGTGAATGGGTTGTACATTTCTACCTGCCAAATGTGTAAAAAGACGAGCTAGATGCGCAATAGTAACTTGGCTCTTGCCTGCTCACGTTACAAGAGTCGATTTCTCAGAAAGACCAGTGAAGAAAATCGAAAGGTCTGATGGACCTGTTAAACTCCCAGAATGAAAGCAACTGATTCAGACAGAATACTAGAGTCTGCAAAATGCCATAACTGGCAACGACTGTTAATGACCAAAAAGACAACCATAGAACAAACCATGCAACGTGGTTAACAGCCAGACGCAAACAGAGTACTGTTTTACGACGTAGACATACCTACGCAGAGGCTACCAACTCTACATCATTAGGCTTAGGTACTTAGAACGCGCATATTCACTCCACACTCGCGCATTCATTCACACACACGCACACACCTCTCGCATATCACCTAGGACTGTAGAGAAGCCAAAGCCGGGAGAAGAAAAATAAAAATGAAAAGAACACAAAGGAAGAAAACTAGCACCCAAAAATTGCGCAAAATCTTATCAAATGACGTCGTCCGGACACAATAGGCTTAGGTCTTCAACACGCGCACACACACACACACACGCACCTCCCATATCGCCTGGGTCTCCAGAGAAACCACAGCTGGGGGAGGGGAGAAACGCATACACAAAGCAAGAAAACTCCAGCACCCGAAAATGACACAAAAGTTTCTAATTGCGTCAAAGCAACGCCCCATAGAACTAGAACACAAAAAGGTGTTTTGTAGTCGCTCCCACTGTAAAAAATGTAAACGAGATCTCCCGCTGGCTGTCTTTCTACATGATTATGTTACGTTAACGGGAAAACGTTTGGTCGATTTTACGGTTTTCAGACACTACTACGGAGAACCTACACGACTGAAAACGTACAGTATACACTTGAAAAAGTCCTAAGCTCCAAAGAAAGTGATACACCAGTTGATGCCTTAGTTCTTCGTCATGGTGTCAAAAACAAAAACAAAAACAAAAACAAATCTGACCCACAGTGTGTCAAAAATATCGCTTCTGATCACCCCAGAGCAAAGAGTCATCTGTGGGACCACTTCCGTCAGAGATCCCCGGCTGGAAGTAAGAAGAGAACTCTTCAATGCTCTTATGAGCACAGAGTTGTTTGGTGCTGTTTGGTGGTGTTCGATAGTCACTTGAATCTGCACACACACGCCAGATTACTGAACCACCATATTTACCCGACCTTCTCTTCTGGAAGACATCACGAATGGCGAATCGTTTGTCGACAAGTTTGCTAGTACAATGAACGTAGCAGATCTACAACAAATTTGCACTACCTTATGCACCACCTCGCTTCAGCTAACAACTAGGGACTTGCTTTGCAATCTTTGAATGTAAAAATGTATTACTACCCTCCAGTACACGAGAATGTACATCAATCGGAAAAGATTAAATCTGCCATATGTATTACATGAGATACTTGAGTACAACTTTTGCACCTCTCCAGTACAAAGTAATGATCCTGATTTCGTGTGCTGCAAGCTTAGAAGTCCGTGATCATTTTAGTTTAAACATAGTGCCTGTGTAATTGACTAAAGGGCTTAGCGAAAAGAATACAGAATGGATACGAACATTACAAGAACCAAATGGAAAATGGTTGATATACGGCGATTTTAATATTCATTCTCCATTTTGGGAAAGGAATGTAATCACGAGTGATATATTCATTGAAACCGTAGTCAATTTTTGCCTTTATCCATTAAATGACGAAGTGTAACGAGAATTCTTGATGTGCCAGATCAAAGGGCAACTGCAATTGGTTTGTCTGTCATTTCGCTAGTTCTTGTCGCTAAATGTACTTAGGAAACGTGCGTTCATATCCTATTAGTGATCACCTGCCAATTATAGTTGCTGCCGATGACCAATCAGCCCAGCACAATCACGAAAAAGACATTATCCACAAATTCAACTGAATCGGACCGACTGGGATAAGTGGGGGGGAAAAAAACAACAAACATTCAGAGCACAAAATACAGACGATGTATTATATTAGTATATTAATACCTTTTATGCAAGATTCACAGAAATTGTTTTGCAGGCTGCTGACGTTTCTGTCTCTAACATACATTGGTAAAGTCGGATAAATACTCGAGAATTTGGAAAAGTAGACTCAGAATCGAAAAACTTACTTTGAGAATATTTCGACAGGGTCGCCCTGTCTTCTTCAGCTCACTGTTGCTGTTGTGGCAGCGAGGCCTGGTGGGGCGGCTGTTGTGTGGGGTGAATGGCTGTCAGGATCTGATTGTAGATGGGGGTAAGCTCAAAGCCTTGATCTCTGTTCAGGCTGGGGAGTCTGGTCTTGATTTCAGTGGCTTCTTGAACTTTTCTTTTTGTGAGGAAGGGTCTGTAGATAAGATCTTGGTTCTTGGGGGCTGAAACTGTGGCTTGTAGGTGTTCGTGTATAGCAGAAGTAGATCGGTTTTGGTATTCCTGTGGACGGGTGGTGAGTGGTCTTGCTGTCTCGCCAATATAGGTATTGGCACAGTCTTGGCAACCTACCTGGTACACTACACCACACTGCTCGAGGGGGTCCATTTTGCCTTTGACATGGGTCAGTTGCTGGCGTAGGGAGTTGGTGGGTTTGTGGAACACTTTGCGTCCATGTTGTTGGAAGGTCCTGCCTAGACGCTCTTAGACTCCTTTAATGTAAGGGATCCCACTTTCACACTGTCCGTATCAGTAGAAGAAGGGTAGGGAACTCGAGGGTTGTCCCACATCCATGTAGGGTATCCATTAGCGGAAAAGGCAGTCTTGATGTGTTCTTCTTTCAGCTCTTCCTCCTTAGTGGAACACAGTACAGACGCTCTGTGCATGAGGGTGTTGACAACATATCTCTTGTGCTGGAGGGGGTGGTTGGAGTGAAAGTTCAGATATTGGACGCTGGTCTCCACCCCGTCGTCATGGGTTCGGGCGATGAGAGGGTCCAGGAACGGGATCTTCCCTTCTGCTTCAGTTTCCGAGGTGAATTGGATACTGTTGTCGATGGAATTCAGATGAGTGCCACAACAGCAACAGTGAGCTGAAGAAGACAGGGCGACCCTGTCGAAATATTCTCAAAGTAAGTTTTTGATTCTGAGTCAAACTACTTTTCTAATGTCGAATCCAGAATCCAGAAACCTATATTCTTATTTACTCGAGAAATATTCTGCAGAATCCAGTTTGTCAAAAAGCTGTAAACAATAAACAAGACAAAAAATCGAATCTGTTAAAAAGATAGAACACCAGAGGATCATCTTTTAATAAGAAAAGCAAAATCGTTTAGTAACAAAACAATAGCTCAGGCCAAGCGACAGCTGTGGTGCATTTTCTGTACAAATGATCTTTATAGTCACAAAGACCGCCAGAGAGCATGGACAAAATTCAATAATATGAAGAATGGAATACGACTAACACTATTCAATTAAATTAACAGCTAACGTAGACTGAATCGTTTGTCAGCATGTTGGCTAGTACGATGAACTACATAATTTGTCAGGGGAAAAAAGAAAGAGAAAGAAAAGAAAACCGTTGAACTTTTAGAGAAAAAGAGACAACAAGAGATACATACAAAGATCCTCCTCAGTGTGGTAAGACACACTATGTTAATGCTCTTCTTACTTTGCAAGAGCTTAAAGACGGGTGTTTTTTTTCTTTTTCTGTTTGTACCAAGAAAACGTCAGTCAGTATGGACGCATTTTCTAACAATTTATTATACATTTGCCTGAAAAGTGGGTAAAGCTGTTGTTCGATCTAGCTTAAAAATGCTGGGTTCATGGCACTATTCTATGAATATGGAAACATTGTGGTAAAAACCCAAAATGGGAAAAGCCAAAAAAGTGAGGGGAAAAAAAAAAAACTACGGGCCAGTTGCACAACCTCTAAAATTTTAAAATAATAAAAAATCGTTTCAAACGACTGATATAAAATTGTGAGGGGGGGGGGGGGGGGTGGAAGTAGAGAAAGAAACTGGGAGAGGTGGCCGGAGTCCTCAAAAGAGAACCCCCTTAAGAAATGTTTCGGCCTTATCTCCTGAATTGGGGGGGTTGGGGCCACCCCCGGTTCGCCCCGGTGTCCCTTGTGCCCCTTTTTTTTTCCCCATCGGGGCGACCAGGGCGGGGTTGCCCCATCCCCTTTGGACATGCTCTTTTTTACTTAATGATCGCGTTTTAAACCCACTGACCCACGGGAACCCTGTATTTGTGGGGAAATTAAGCCTTATGAAGTTCACTTTTTTTCCCTCCTTGACCAGATCCAGCTTGAACACCTCCTGCCGCTTCTCCCTTTGCTTTCAGGGCTCGGGTTTTTTTTCTTCCCCCGCAACTGAAGCTTTTTCTGAGGCTGTATGCGACGTTCCTAAAATCCCTAGCCCAATTTTGCTGAGGATTTTTTGACTGATAGCCTTTCCTCCTCGGGTGTTGCCAGACAGCATATTTTTTTTTCGTTTGTAGATTTGAGCTGCCTCCTTCTGTTCTCAAATGGCACCGTGAGCTCGAAATGACCCTGTTGGGTTGATTAGAGTGGCTACTTGTCTGGTCTCATGCCACTTTGCGATGATCTCTGGGTGACTCTTCCTTTGGGGGTCTGCAGTGCACCCCAGTACGGGCCCACCGCAGTTTTGCCTGCATTTTCGAGGGCACTGTTTTTCTTGGCATGATTTCTCCCCTCTGCCGGGAAAAATTTGCGGGTGCTTTTGGAGTCCTGTTCCCCCTTTTGGGGTTTTGGGTACTAGCCGTCTTGTACAATTTCTTTAGCACTTGGTTTTCCCCTCCATGTGTACCTTCCTTGGACAGGGCTACTTTCAGAGCTTTAAAAACTGCTCCACTGTTTTTTTCAGGGGAAAGGGGGGGCGCAGGATCGCTGTTTTCCCCACTTCCCGGTTTTGCTTTGAGGCAAATCTATGCAGATCTGGAAAATGAAGTGATCCTGGAGGGGCATTCCCAAAATGTCTTCAATTTGATTCTTTGGAGTGCATTCTCCCACGTTGCCCATTGCCCTTGGGGCTCTGCTGGACTGTTTTTTTGGGTTTTTTTTGGTTTTTTTTTTTCTCATCTCCTAAATCAGCTGTCTCTTTTGTCTTTTTTTGGCCTTTGACCCCCATTCGTTTTGGTCACCCCCACCCCTTGCTGTTGGTCTGTGTGTGTCCTGTTATTTTTGTCTTGAGATTTTCTTTTGCAAAATCATGCCTCTTGAATTTCCCCAAATTTTCTGCCTTTTTTCAGCGGGGGTTGATTGCTTCTACCACTTTTTCCCCTGAGTCCCCCCAGCATGCTTTGAAGTCATTTTCCCCCTGTTTGTATTCCCCCAGGAAGGTTTTATGGTATTTTGGCTTTGTTGGCGCATACAGGCGATGTCATCAACAGGGGGGGGGACCCAACCTTTCCTTTGTGAATTGTTGTTTTTTGGTTTCCCATTGCCCCCACTGTGTGGTGCAGATGTCGTATATCACAGAGGCCATGGGTTTTGGGTTCAGATGAACTGCAGACCCCAGACCTTGTATTTCCCAGGGAGCCCACACTGGTCAATGGCTCCCAAGCCTTCTTCCCCCATTGTTGGTTTTCTTTTGCTCTTTGTGTTCTTTCAGCGTATATCATCCATCTTCCCAAAGGGTCTTGCTGGCTCTTCTGTGATGTTGGAATGGCTGGTTGGCAACACGGACCCCCGTTTGGCCCCTTTTCCTTTCCTCATGAGGACTCCGTGTTTTTTTGGTTGAACTTATTTGGTTTAGCAAATATGTCTTCCCCGCCCCTCCCGCCCATGCTGTCTCGTCTTCTCTGGATAAATCAAGTATTCATCCATGAAGGGCCCTTTGGGGGAGGATTGTATCCATCCAAGGGCTGTTGTTCGCGTTGTTTGTTTCGCTTTCAATGAGTTTCCCTTTCCAGCACAAAACGTTCGGGGAAAAATTTCACAGCCATTTCTGCCCCTTCCCAAATTATCCAATAGTTGTGTACCCTTGGTGAGAACCCCATTTAGACCATTGAGTACTTTTGAGCAAAGTCCGGATGTTCTTTGCACATGTAATCCCAAAAAGGCCCAAATGTATCATCTTGGGGACAGAATTTTTGCTTTGCCCGATCAAACACACTACGTCCCGGTCTCTCTTTTTGTTTTTGCTTTTTGGATTGCGTCCAGATCATTGTCGTTTTAACACAGCCACCACGCCCGGGGTGCCACCTTTTGGATGACAATCCCAAATACTTGTTTTCCATCAGGTCTTGGGGCACCCTTTTGGGTGACAGAGAAGAAGATTTTCCTTCGACGTTCGTATTTTATTGGCTTTAACTGGCTGATGTCACTTGAGTTTTGCCCTTTTGGGGGTGTACCACCATCTGCGTCATCCCCCTGGCCCCCGGGTTTTGGTTTTTCCAAACGATCGCAGTCCTGTGGGCCCCTCCGACCTTGGGACATTTCTTGTAAAGTGGTAGGGTTTTTTTGTTTGGCCCGGGGGGATTTGGCTCGGCTTTTTCGACCCTTCTTGATTTCCCCCCAAAGTTGGAGGGGTTGCCATTGAACTGTTCCCCAGGGTTTGGTTGGCCACCCAGATCTTGAATGCGGTTTGGGGCTTTGCTCTGTGAGTCGAGTATGTTTTTCCCCAGATGCGCTAAAACTCCCTTTTTCCACACTTGGGGGCCCGATTTTGGTGCTCAAAAAGTGTTTTGGCAAAATGGGGGGTCTTGAAGAAACGCTTTTGTTTTCTTCTTTTTCTTTCCTCTTCCCCTTTCAGATTGCTTTGCTGAGGGGGCTGTTTTTTCTTTTTAGGTCTTCCCCCGTTTTTCCAAGCCTTTTTTTTCAGCTGGCAGTGCGGTCTTCATTTGCTTCTTGAGGTTGTTCTTTTGGACTCTGATCTTGTCCATCTTTTCTTGGCGTCTGGATTTCTTTGAGGTGTTTTCTCTTTGGGTAGTTTTACTCCATAGGCGTCTCTACATGTGGCATACACAATGTCCCCATATGTGGCTAGTTTGTGTTCCAGGGTGCTTTTCCCTATCAGTGCATCGAGTCTTTGGACGATTTTTTGCATCCAGTTTCTCCCAATCTTCAGTTTCGTTTGCTCGTGGCAGGTTGAGTTTCAGGCGCCTGGCATCGAGGTCCTGTGCAAATTCCTCATCCGAACCAACAGCGTGGATGTCCTTGGCACTGTGGTTTAAATCCTGGCCTTGGTCTTCCGACGTCTTATCTGCTGATGCAGTGCGCTGCTGCTCATTCAGATGAGTCTTCACACATCCCATCTTTGTTCTGTGG
Source organism: Conus ventricosus (assembly GCA_018398815.1). Classification (NCBI taxonomy): domain Eukaryota; kingdom Metazoa; phylum Mollusca; class Gastropoda; order Neogastropoda; family Conidae; genus Conus; species Conus ventricosus. Next base: position 81,947,531 of record CM031608.1, on the reverse strand, counting down.
ATCTTCATGCCACGGGTGGTAGCGAAACGCTTTCCACAGACACATGGATATTCCATTTGGTCCATGTTCATAGTCCGTTTGGGATTTGCAGTCGTGATTGGTTGAGCACCGATGGATTCATCATTCTCTCCCCCCTTTCGGTGAATCCTGGGAGCATCTTTCCTTTTAGTTTTAGTAGCCACATGTTTAAGGCAAAGTGGGGAGCCAGCCCACAGAGCCCTTGGTTCTGGTCTTTCCCAGTGTCCTCCGGTCTTTCCCGGACGTCCTCCAGCCTATTCCCGGAAGTCAATGGTTTACCCATGCATCAGTAGAAAGAAACTCGTGGAGAGCGTGGCAGCAGAGAGTCCTCAGAAGAGAAGGCCCCCTTCAAGCAAGGAATAATTCACACACACAAAAAAAGAAGCAGAGTTTCGAAAAGGCGATTCAGCTTTTGGCCATTTGATTAAACCTACTACATAAATAAAACATTAGTTTGTCTGCAGGAAGAATGTATTAGCCACATTTATAAGTGTGAATTGTGTGTGTGTGTGTGTGTGTGTGTGTGTGTGTGTGTGTGTGTGTGTGTGGTAATGAATTGCTAGTAAACTGAAATCTATCTGATTGTCGGAAATATTTACAGTTATGTTCAGAATTTCTTTACAGATAGAACCATAAAGGCTAAATTCGAAATTCTTACCCTGCATAAACATACCTAAGATGGCATCCCACACGGCCGGTCATTGCACCTCATCTATTCAACATTCCAGTCTGTGAACTTCCAAAATGTTTATCAGGCAATGCTGTCCTTGTACAGTATGCTGATGAGGTCTACATGTGCATAAAAGAAAACGTCTTAAAGAACCCGATTTCTACAGAAAATACATCTGCTTGAACGGATTATCATTGACCACTAATTAAGAAGGCTGATGGTGTTCTTTATTAAGGACTGTATGTTTCACCCTTGTTGAACAGGGAGAGACGGTTTCTTGTTGTTGTTCTTCTTCTCTCTTTTGTTTTCTAATGCTCCATTCCTGTGGGATAGTGCCAATGGTGATAGAGGACGATGCTGAGAGGATCGGTGCATAGGTGATTTCATCTACTTGCTCATTCTAATTGAGTCAAAGACTTATCTTATCAGGGTAGGCGCTTTGCTGGCGTTCAGTCCCTTCAGCAGCACCCTTGGTACCCTTGCCGCTGAGATTGTGATTGTGTCTCCGGTGGGATCCTGGGATTCTAGGTTCAAAACTGTCCATGATTTGAAGTCTCTCCTGGAGAGCATGGGCTTTGCTGCTGAACATAAGACGAACTGTGCATTCATGATTTCCAGTTTGTCTGTGGCATATATAACCAGCTTGCCGTCCATTTGTTTTAGGGGTAACGTTGGCCTTCTCTCGCTGGGACTTGAGGTAACTCCAGTAGACTTCTTTGTCTTGGGGTCGGTGCTGGGGCTTTCCATTACCAGGTTTTTGGTAAACAAACCACGTACATGGCAAAGCCTTCGTTGTGTGTGGCGGTTCAGGACATTGGTTGTGGACATCCTTGTCTCTAATCTGTGTCCACCTCTTGCCGAGTTTGTCTCTCCCCCAGATGATGATGATGATGATGAAGTGTGTGTGTGTGTGTGTGTGTGTGTGTGTGCGTGCGTGCGTGCGTGCGTGCGTGCGTGCGTGCGTGTGTGTGTGGTGAATCCATCAAAGACTGACTGCCTTTATGTGAGTGATCTGTGAGGCAAATGACTTTACCACCGTGTGGAGTTCTTCTTTTACCCACGCTCAGATTTCTTTGGTGAGGCCGCGGCTATTCTCATTGAAGGAGGTGGTGATGGTTCGGTAGCTGGACATCGTAATGTAGACTGACCAATTCAACTGTGGTAATCCCCTGGATCTGCCGTTGCTGATCTGGCTATATCTGGTTCTCCATACACATATATGCAGTCTCCTTAGAGTCCAAGGAGCTGGACCAAAACACTTGTCTGAGAGAAATGTCATTTCTGAAGGCCTTCTGCTTTCAAACTCCACTTAAAGTTTCTTTCAACAGTCTCATGGTCTGACGACCCTGGCATGCTCTTTTATGAATGATTTGTATGATTTTTCAGACTTTCCTATACCAAGAAAGATTCAGAATATGGGTTTTGGTTTTGGACACGTCGAATAGCGCAATCTCTGACGTCAGTAACTTTTTTGCTCATAAATGACTTGCACATTGTACAATCGTGAGAGAGAGAGACACTTTTTTTTAGACGCTTTAGACATCTTTTTTATGGACGTTGACCTATACAGTCTTTGTGTCAAGTGGGAACAAGACCATAATTTGCAGCGCCAGGAAAGAGAAGAAAACATCTGGAAAAATAGGCAAACCGAACAGCTCAGTAAATGTACAGAAAAAGTAAAAGTAGATGTAGCACAAGAGAGAGAGAGAGAGAGAGAGAGAGAGAGAGAGAGAGAGAGAGAGAGAGGCAGACAGAAAGACAGACAGAGAACTATACATGTGTCAGAACAGTTTTTAGGCTGTCCGCTCTTCAATACACAAGTCATTATTGGTTATTCAGTCTCTTTTGTTAAAAAAAAAATATTGGAGGAAAGGAGGGGCAAGGAGATGGGGGCAGGGGGGAGTCAGCAAATGACAGTCTCCTAGCCCCAAATTTAAACTGAGGGGGCTACTACCCTCCCGCCCCCTTCCCCTCCGCTTCCACTCCTGCCGGCTCTTCTGTGAGCTGCATATCTGTCACAAGTTTTGTTTTTGTTTGTTTGTTTTTAAGGCTGTTTTAGCTAGCTAGTCAAGTTAAGCATCGGGATCTTTAGAGTCCGTGTATGATCTTAGTGCATGTGACACGGACTAGACCTCGGTTTATAGTCCCATCCGAACGACTAGGCCTATATGGGGAATGGAGTCAGAACCAATGTTAACTCCGAGGGAAAAATCCCCCTATACCGAAATTCGAACCCGCAACCCCAGGATCACGAGTCCGGCGCTCTCCCAACTGAGCTATCCGGCTGTCTGTGTGTGTGTGTGTATGTGTGTGTGGTATTGTGTTGCATTATGTGTGTGTACGGGGGGGGGGGGGGGGGTGAATGGGGTATATTTTGGTAATTTGAGTTTTTGATTAGAGTTAATTCCCCTGACAGGCGAATTGTCCTCAACATTCAAGCATGGCATAATGGTTGTGCCGCTGGCCTCACGTGAGTTGCAGAGTATTATTGTCGACAGCCAAACAAATTCTTCCGTCGGATGAGAACAAACTTTCTGATTGCAGCCATGGATAAGTAAGTATAAGATCTTTTATGTATATAATACAAAAACTCCGTGTTCCGGGAAAAAGATGGGGAGGCTTGAAAAATTGAGATGTTTCAAGGTTTTCTTCTTCTTCCTAAAATACTGGTTCACTCAAACACGAGTAGGTCACCAGCGCGCATTGTTGTCCACCCCAGGATTATGAGGATAGCTGCCGACTGGTTGACAAAGTCACGTTCCTCGATGAACATATGATGCCGACTTTGTGTGATGGGGGAATTGGTTGGAGGACAGGAAGTGGGTGGAAAGTTTGTGAAGCGATCTTTTTACCATTCAGATTCACTGAATTGCACACAGCCCTGATGTGGCCCTTTGCGGTCGGCTGGGCTATAAGCAACATTATCTTATCTCATGTCACTGAATTGCACGGTATGTCTTGAGTTTGGAAACTATTGCGTTACAATGTTCCGTTGTTTTTTTTAAAGAAATGATTTTTATGCTTGTCTTTTACTGTAAGTGTACAGAAAATCTAGATATGATGGCACATTGTTTTCGCATGAATCTGTGTCATGTACTTACAAAAACTACTAAAAGAGCTAAATGAGGAGATGGCCTTCCCACTTTATAATAATTAATACTTTTTATTAAATCTGTTGAAGAAATGATAGTAGTAAGTACCTTCAGATTGGAAAACAGCTACAGTTATAAATACCAGTATTCAAAAAAGGCAGTTACAGAATGCATTACAAAATTTTTATCATACTATACTGTTTGAATCTACCAGTCTACTCAGTTATCTTTTCTTTAAATTGTTTGACCCTGCCTATCTATTCAAGCTTTTTTCACCATGTTCCCTTAGGCCTTATCCATCACTTATTTTGTTATTGTTGTAAAATCAAGAATGATGGACTGTTTGTAAAGGTCATCAAGAATTAGTAACTCAGCTTGACTTGTGTTACCAGGAATGCCTTTGAACAGTGGATGGAGAAGGTACTGCCCCAGATGGCTGCGCTGTCAGCAGAGCAGACAGAGGTGTTTTTACAACAGTTCATACAGCGCTGTTCAATAGAGCAAAAGTATTTCCTGGAAAAGGAATTCATCTTCCTCTTGAAGCAGGATCTCTTGGCCCTGCCAGATTTGGTTTTGGAAAACATCATGGAATATTTAAGCCTCAGTGATCTGTTGACACTTCGCCTGGTGAGTTTGTGGATGTGTTTTCTGTTAATGTTCAGTGTCTGTCTAATAAGCTGTCTATCTGTTTGCTGAACAAATAAGTCTCCTCTTTCTAAAGAGCAGGCCATAACTCCATTGTTACTTAAACTTTGTAAAGATTCAGATTAAGAAAAAGAAAACTTGGTTGAAAAAGAAAGAAGTCAAGAATGCAAAAGATGGTGCTAAAGTATAAACAATGAAAGCCTTCACTTGCAGCCTAATTATGGGGACCATTGAAGACTGCTTTGAATACAGAACCACTTTTATCATCTATAAATGCAGACTTTCCTTCTCCAGAAACTGTTCAAAACAATTGAAAAAGCAGTCAGAACCTCACTCACTTTTTTTTCCTGATAAAAATCTAACAATTAAATAAAGATAGGAACTTTACTCCATTCATTGAGCGATAGACTCTCAAAAAAATTGATTGATCACATTCAACAAGAAGATCAGATTTGGTGACACAGCAGTATAAGAAACCTGGCTTGCTGGTATGTGAACATTGATAGTAGGCATCTTGATCATCTCAGCTCAGCAGTGCTGCCTGTTTCATTGTAACTGTCTCTCTGAAGTCCGGATGCATTCCATTTGGTGTACCCACTCACTATAAAACATGTTCTACCAGACTGTTGTGATTTTCTTTTACAGTTAAAGTAACGTGAACATATAAACACTTCATCGCCAACTCCCATGAAAACCTTTTTTTGTTGTTGTTTGAGAAGTTCCATCAGATTTGATTTGTTCTTTTTTTCTTTCTTTTTTTTTCTTTTTTTTTCCTTTTTTTTTTGGGGTGGTGGTGGTATTTATTTAGTTGCTTACAGAAATCTTACTCTTTCATCTGATTTAAGATTTTGATGGAAGAAAGATTTTTCACCATTTCATCATCACTGAAGCTGCATGGCTGCAGCAGTCAGAGGGCCACAGTAGTCTCTTGGCACCATGAGTATGCTGTGATTCAGGTTTTGTTTAAGCATGCATTTTCTTTTGTTTAGCTTTCCCTCAATATTTAAATTGTATATGTGTGAACTCTTTGAATTGTTGAATAAATGGTAACAACTTGTTTAGTTATTCAAAAGTTACACTTGCAGCCGTGTAGATCTGTGCTGCACAGCTGGTTTTCACAATTTCAGCTGGCGATGAAAAGGATTAAACAATAATTATATGTTTTAAGCAGTCTGGTAGAAAGTAAATACCCCATATGATCAGTTCGGCTGTAAACAGCATGAGATAAATCTTAAATAAATGTTAGCGAACCGCCCAGAGAACGTGGACAAACGAGTCACAAGACAAAACACAACGCGTTTCGACTTCTTAGGTCTTCGTCAGGTGATATATAAACGAATAAAACAACGAAAATTCACTTAGCTTTGATCGCTTCAGATCGCTTAGGGTTCAGCGCAAGGAAGGCCTTTTTTTTGCTGTACAAAACCACACCCAGACAAGTACTCTCTCAACTGAAACACCAGCATGACAGACTTTGTATATGAATTGATAACATTTAATAACAACACAGTGACACTACACTTCCCCTCCCCCTCCCCCTTCAGCCCCCTTTCCCCTATCAAGATCCTCTGAATAACAAACAGTAAAGACTACTCATCTTTAGAGAAAGACGCTTTTTCTTCAAGAATGTTGTTCTGGTGCCAGATTTCACACAAAAGAAACAATTTTATCCTTCATCAATGTAAATCTCACATTGAAAAGTTAAACTCATTCCGTTTTCAGATTCGTTTTCCCAGAACGTTTTTTGTCCTTTTCAATTTCAGATTGACCTCTCGTTAACTTAAGGTTCCATCCCTTAAGGATTGGTTTTTTTTCTGGAAGATTTTTATCTTTCTCAATACAAATTCTATATTTACGTTCTGATAAAGAAAGGTTTTTTGTTTTGTCATACTAGATTTTACCTGGGCTGTAACAACCTTGCCCTGAGACGTCTTTTTTTAAAAACTGGAACTCTGTGTTTGTGTGTGTGTGTGTGTGTGTGTGTGTGTGTGTGCGCGCGCGTGCATGTGGGGTGAAGGGGTCTTTTTTGTGTGTGTGACACTTGTCTCTAGATGTGAAATGTTCACCAAATGAAGAATGTTTAAAACAATCTTATTGAAGACCTGGCTTCATGGGATAGATGGAGGTGGATTTGATTCAGGATGGTGTATCATTCATAGAGGACATCCCTTGCACTAGTTGCAGAAGCATTGAACCAGTGTCATTGATAGCCATTGAGTCAGCTTGGTTCAGCGGCGCTGGCACTCACGGTACAGGAACAGCCAGGAAATGAAAGATGACTGCAATCTGTAATTCAATTTTGTTTTTCTTTTGTATTTACACAGAGAAACAAAACATACAATTTACATTGTATCTTTCCTACACACTAGACATCATTCATTATATACTATGTGTCAACAAATCTTGAACATGCTGTCCCTGTGACCACTCTCTGTCTTCCCACATTATACGGGCTTAATAATCATTAATGGCATAATGGTTTTCCAGACTCTTTCTATGTCACATTTGCCTCTCTGTATCTCTCTCTCTCTCTGTCTGTCTGTCTCTGTCTATCACTCCATCTGTCCTTCCCTCCCAAGCATCTCACAATCATATCTGTACAGGAATATTAGAAATGTTCATGACAGACGTTTCTTTCACTGTCAGTCCCGTTTTTACATCTTTTGACTTTTCAAGGTCATTTAAACAAGATTTGAGTTGACACAACTCCTTAGACTAGTTTTACAAGAGCAGCTTTGTCATTAAGTTAACTAACTGGCTGTCTCCATGCTTGAATTTGGCAGATGTGTCATTTCCTTCTTCTTTGCTTTTCTTTGTTTATTTGCTGACTTGTTTTTTTGTGGCTTCTCGAATTTGATATGATCACTCTCATGCCGCTCACGGCCTTGATGATCTGTGTGTTAGGTTTGTCAGTCGTGGCACAAGAAAATCACCACCTTGTCCTGGTTGTGGACATCCAGGTGTCGACAGTTGCCCGTGGCAGTGGATGAGGTTGGCTTCAGGTCAGGCAGGTGCAGCTTTCAGTTTTTCATGCAGTGCAAGCGTGCTCTGCACGCGATGGCAACAGGTGAAGCTTATCACACAGAGTGCAGCACTGTGTTGGGCGTCCGCGGGCATTGCGTGGAGTGCACCAGGAGGAGTCCAACTAACAAGCCGCATGTCTTGGCCTACAACCATGATGCAAGGCTCATCGTGATGGGTAAAGTATAATTTGTGTGTTGTTGGGTTTTTTTTTTGTTGTTGCAAAGGGTGTGTATACATGTGAATGTGATGCTTATCAGGCCTTCTCATGAATATTTACAATATAAATTATATTAATATGGCATCAGATTGATTAGGAACAATTGTTGAAACGTTTCTGGTCATGGTTACCTATCAATGAATCTCTGTTGTTTTACCTCAGCTCCAGGAGGTAACATGCAGGGTTTTTTCCGTATAAACTTGTCCCTACCTACTGCAATATTTTGTGCCCGTAATTTCCACTTTTCTATTTATAATTACTGTGTGGGACAACATTTCTATTTTTATCTTTCTTTACTGTCACCAGCTGGCTTTCTGCATTTGTGGCCCTGTCGCCCGACTTTGTTCCTCAAAGTCTTTTTTTTTTATTCATTTATTTTTATTGTTCAGTTTACAACATGACAGCAAGCTTGTTCAAATTTCATGACTAGGTAATCAGTAAACATTGTCAAAACTGACAAAAGTGAATAATTCCAGCTTTTCTTTCTGCAGTGTCTGTTTATCAGTCCATTTGATGGTTTTACAGATCTTTTTTCCTTTTTTTTTTTTTCTTTTTGTTGTTGTTGTTTAGCATAAAGTGTTATGTTTTGACGCCAGTATGCAAATACTTGTCTCGGTTGTTTGTTTGTTTTCCACATGACAGGGACATTTTGTTTCTTTATATCATAACATATGCGATGTCAGCCTCCAGGGCTATATTTATGTGATTGGCTGGGCTTTATTGTAAACAAGGTCTACACAGGTCATGGAAGTTAGGAAAAGTCAATAAATTTGAAGAAGTGATTTTCCATGATCAGAAAGTTTTAGCATTTTTATGATTTTGATCCAAGTCATGGAAAGGTCATGAAATTGAAAATACAGCTTTCGAGAGACACAATTTATCATTTTGATGGTTTGGTTTGGGTGCATTTGTGTCACAGTGTACAAAACAAACAAAAAAGTGAAAGTTTAGCTCATTACTGAGAGGACCATTCTGGGCATTTTTATAGCATTTTGTGTGTGGAAAATGGCTAATGTATGGTGATGGAAATGTCTCAGAATGGCATTGAAACATGCTTGGAACTTAAGAAAAGAAGCATGTGTACATTATATTTTACAGGCATGTCATTTGCCTTCTTTTCATACGATTTCCTTTTTTCTACTGATTTCTTCGTTCATGCTCCTGGAAATTTTAAGAACTCCACCTCACTCCCCTGGCTTTTTTTTTTTTTTTTTTTTGCACCAATTATACGGAATCTGAATGAAAACTTTGTTCAAAATACATTTGAAAGCAGCAGTTTTGTTTTTTTTAAGTGAAACAGGCAGTGCAGGCACAGCCCGTTGTTATTTTTTTCCCCCTTCAATCGCTCATTCAGTAGTTTAAATGCATCCTCACTTCGTCATTTTTTAATGCATCCTCGCTTCGTCATTTTTTTCCCTCTTCTATATCTTCAGGAAGTTGGCATGCCTGTTTTTAGTCCCAACTTATCATGAAAAATTTCAATTGAAAAATCTAGTACCTGTACAAGGGGAGAAGGCCTCAGGAGGCCTTTAGAACGAAAAGAAAAAAAAAAGAAATAGTTTCAGCCCCTTTCCTTGGCCAGGCCCTAGCCACCCTGTGGACTCTGGCATGGTGTCATTACTCCTCCCCCCCCCCCCCCCCCCCTCCTCTTCATCCTCCCCCACCCTGCTCACCTAGCCTGTTACACCGTGTGCAAAAATGAGTCATTGATAACATAGCTTTGAAAGAGGTGTATAACACACACCAGAGGTCTAAGCTATTACTTTTCAGTGACAGCATGACACATTTAATTCAAAAGTAACCAAGGTATCCTACTGTTGTCCTGCAGGTTCCCTTGACGGTCAGTTAACCGCCGTGGAATCCATGACCCACTACGCTCGGTGGCCATCCATGGGCACCATCTGTCCCTGTCTGTACATGAGCTCAGAACTGCTGCTGGCTGGCAACCATTTTGGGCAGGTCAGGTTCTGTCGCTGGATGGACGCTTTCTGAGAGACTTCCAGTGTGGAGCCAGTGCAGTGACAGCACTGGATGTTCATCCATCTGGCCGTTTCATGATCACTGCCACGTCAGACGGACTTTTACATCTGGCTGATGAGAACTTGGAGGTCTACAGTGTTGCTCTTGAATTCGATTCTTCAGAGTCTTCTTCCTGTGTGGTGACAAAAGTGTTCTTCTTGCCAGACAGCTCTCTGAATGCAAACCAGGTGGCTGTGTGTGTGTGCACCGACTTTGAGGTGCTCGCAGTAGTGCTCACGGAAACAGGGAAGGTGTGAATAAGACCATCCACAAATCCAGCCGCAAGATGTTCTCTGTCTGCCAGAGCAGTACAGAGCATGGCGTGCTCTATACAGTCTCGGACAGTTCCTCATCTGCGGCAGAAAGATGGCTTACGAAGCATAGTTTCCATGTCAGCCAGTGTGCTCTGTCGTCACAGGTGAAGGAGGTGGTCATTGGCATACAGCAGCCTGTGTCATCATTGTTTAACAGGACTCGAGAAAACATGCATTTGGTAGCGGCAGGCAGACAGCTGGGCATTGCTGTGGTGAGCAATACGGTGTATGTGTTTCGGATGGACTCTGGCGTCGTTGTGTCTGCATTGCCACCATATTTCTTGGAGGGGTAAGGTGGTCTTTCAGTATGAGTTAGTTACACAGTGTGTGTTTTTTGAATGTATTGTCTTTGTTTTTTTTGTTTTTTTTTGTATTTACAGTGTGGCAAAATAATCTGATCCCATTCGAAAACTTTCTTCAGTTCTCAGATTAATGACAGCATTGGTTTTTTGTTCTTGTTTTTTTTTAATGTAACACTTATTCTTAATCTTACAATACATTGAAGGTAAAAGGATACAAGATAGATAGATAATGTTGCTTATAGCCCAGCCGACCGCAAAGGGCCACATCAGGGCTGAAAAGGATACAAACCATACTCTGCAAGAAAATAATGGAATTTAAGAAATGATCACACAAATGCTTTGGTGTTTCCAATAAAGATTTTATCTCATGAAATCTCTAATGGTTTTCCCAACCCTTCACACAATGTTCCACGTACTTTTTTTTTTTTTCAATAATTAAATTGATTTCATGTATTTCCCATTTACTTCCACTGGCGTGCACCACATCTGCTGTGTTTGCTACAGTTAATTCCTTGTTTTCTGCTGCTGTGGAGTACACACAGCATGCAAATTTACAGGTCAGAGTACAACAAAGGTTCTGAAACTAGTGAAAGTGAACACTTGTTAGTTGAACACAACTTGACATTTGTTTTTCAGTGGTTAAGTCTGTTTCATCAGGATACGTAGATTTACACAAATGTAGAACAAGCATCTGAATTATCTGCATTGATGTTATCATCAGGTCATTCCTTGCACTTGAGATATGCATGGTTTTGTGTCACTTGTGTTCTGCAGTTCTAGAGAATAAGAATAGTGGAAGGTCCCATACATTTATTTTGCTCTTCCACATGCCTACAGACTTTGCAGTCAAGTCTTTTGATAGGTTTAGGGGATTGAGGATGGATCATCTGGATGGGAAATGCAGATGAACTCTAGTCAAAATGTTGTGTAAGTAACTAAGTTTACAGACTTTGCAGTCAAGTCTTTTGATAGGTTTAGGGATTGAGGATGGATCATCTGGATGGGAAATGCAGATGAACTCTAGTCAAAATGTTGTGTAAGTAACTAAGTTTGTACAATTTCAGGCAGTCAAGAAAGAACAGCAATGTGCATGTTGCACGTTCTTGTTATCACCTTTAGGTATAATACATGTTCTCATAAACCTCTAAAAGTCGAGGTTTTGTCCAAACTGCTTTCATTGATTGGTAAGTTCTCTGAATGCCATTAATCACAGGATGCTCTTTCCTTTCTCCCCCCCCCCCCCCCCCCCCCCCAAGTCTTACCTTCCGTGCTACTTCAGTAACATGTACACTTAATTTCCTCATTCCGGATCCCCATCCACCGTCACACCTTGGCTGGTCTCGCCACAACTCCAGCATGCGCAATCCACAGGAGCAGTCCATGTCAAGTCGCATCATGAGGCAACCCGCCAGAGGAGATACTGCACTGCTGCTGAATCAGTCTGATGGTGTTCAGTGGTGCCTGTTCTGATCCAGCATATGCAGGACACCACCTACTACTTCCCCTATTGACAACAATGATTGCTTAGTTGTGGCGCTAGCATGAGTTAGATCTCCCTCACAAGAGTGCAGCTATGTCTATCCAGCAACGATTCCCATGAATTTGCTGAAACCATGACCCCAAGAGAATCTCGCAAAGCATACAGACGTGGAGAGGAAATCGAAACTGAGGTCACCATGAGAGGAGGGCATGAAGGACCACAGAATTTGAGACATTCTTTGAAGCTGAATAATGAAGATCCATTCTAGTCTGAGACTGCATGACAAAGCTGAACTCTGTGCTTACTTTCACATTATATCATGGCGTCAACCAGCCCTGAGAGATCTATATGGACACCTGCAGTGTTGGTCAGGAAATTTAAGTAACACTCAGTGATGAAATTCAGCTGTTTGGTTCCACATCCAGTCTTCCTAAACTGTAACTTTGGGTAGGAGCCAGCCAGGGCAGAAAACCCCCACAAGTAACTGGCCCTGGTGGAAATCAAACCTCCCGGCTGTGAGCACAGAAACAGGAGAGATGGAGTCTCGCCCATTTTTCTGGCTGTAAGTTGTCGGATGCAAACCACTTTGCCTTGGCAACCATTTTGTTGAAATTCTTTAATAGTCTGATTCACTCACGACTAGAATTAATATTAGTTGACCTCTCTTCTTTGTTGGATTTTTTAAAAACTTGCTGTATGTTGTTTGTTGTGGCAGGGAGTGTGTGATGGGACTGGTCCACAGAAGGGAGACCGGGCGTATCCTTGCCGTGAACGGGGAATGGCTGGATGGACTGTCACCTTCCACAATGAGGAGCAGTCAACCTTTTCTTCTCTTCGGGTACAACTCTAGTGACAGGCTGTTCAAAGCTGAAGAGGCACGTTTTGATAAGGGATGTAACCCATACCATTCCATCAACCGGTTGGCCATCAAGTCACTGTGGTGGGCTCCAGATCTGTGGGAGAGTTTTGGGGATGGCACAGAGGAAAAACCCAGTGATGATAGTGATGGTGATGCTCCTGTTACTGCTACCTCTCATGCAGCACATCGTGACAACAGAAGGGAAGAAAGTCAGGATAGTTCTAGTGATCTTGATGGAAGAGAAGGAAAAAGCTCTCCAACCAAGACTCTCCAGTATTTCAGAACTGGTGAGTCATTGGGGACATGGAGAGACGTTAATGTGTTCAAGCAGGTAATTGCTGGAAAATAGAGCTGTAGTCAAGTAGTTTTTGTGAAGGAGAATAAGTCAGTTTGAATTACAGGAGTGAAAGGTTTTCTTGATGTCAAGTGTCAGTACATTTCTCATTCATAGATAAATGCACAAGAATTTTCTCTTCACATAATATCATTTTACAAGGCTGCTAACACATGTCATTTATTATAGGTGATTTCTTTTCAGACTTTAATCTTCTCACAAATATTGAGAAGCAGGCCCCAAAATGGGACCATCCTATGCCTGCCTCTTCAAGGGACGCTTAGAACAGCGCCTACCAACCACATACACAGGCCCCACACCAGAGCTGTACAAAAGTACATTGATGATGGACTGGGAGACACATCCATGCCCAGACAAAATCTCCTCAATTTTCTCAATCTTGCCCAGACCTTTCATCCATCCACCCAACGAACCTACACCATTTCACTGTCAGTCAACTTCCTGGACATCACCATCTCCCTCGAAGATGGCCTGCTCAAAACCTTTTCTACAAACCCACTGATGCACATGCATACCTAGACTACACATCCTCCCGTCACCCGTACACTGAAGACAGCATTCCATATTCACAATTCCTCCCTCACATGCAGACTTTGCTCCAGTGAAGATGACTTCACTAAGCAAGCAGCCAAAATGACAGAATTTTTCACAAACCGTGGATACCCCGGTTCTGTCATCAATGAAGCTCTTGGCCGCACCACAGCCATATAGATCTAGAACGTCTGCTCTGGAAACCCAGCCTCCAAAAGAGACAGACAGATGCACCACCTACCTCTTCCACCCACACACCCTCCCCATCTGCAGGATTCTCAAATCCAATTGGCGCATAAGAGAAAACCACAAACCTGCCTTTGAAACCAAATCTATGATCACTTTTAAATGTGACAAAACCCTGAAAGATCTACTTGTGCTGTCCAAATTGAACCAAATCTCCACACCTAAACCACCAGGTACTCGCCCCTGCTCAAAAACCAGTTGCAAAATCTGCCCTCTTACTAAATAAGACACCATCCTTCACAATTAAACGTATATTTTCCTGTCAGAGCCGCAACATTGTTTACACCATCCACTGCTGTGTGGTAAGATATAGGTGAGACATCCCACACACTTGAGACATACATCTCTGAACACCTGGCTGACATCCGCCACCACCGGCCCAAACCAGTTGCCCTACATTTTAGTCACCCCAACACATTAACCATGTCAAAGTCTTGGCACTTTGGCAATCACAGAACGACAACTTTGAGTGAATCGAGACTTCCGGCCGGCCTCTGATGTCAGCAGGCCACAGGTTTTCAGCGCTCTGAGTGTTTTGAGAGGGAGGTGTGTATAGGAGAGAGTGGATGCTCCAATTACAGTACAGAGTTTTGCTGTGCTGCAGTGGTAGGTATTTGTCTATTTCCGTGACAACAACGTCTCGATCGAAGCCCGAAGGAAAACAAGGCCAGTGAACCAGTGTAGGGCCCGGGGCAAAATGGCGGTGGCCGGTGCGGCCCTGTCGGTGGACCCAGTGTATGTGACCGCGTGTGCTTTGCCGCAGTATGAGTCCCTTCCAACAACCTACGACATTTGTGTAGCAGCAGAAGCGGTGTCAGGAAGGGAACGATTCGGGGAGCACAGCGAATTAGAGGACTGTGGCAAATTTATCCCAAACAAAAGAAAGACAGACACACTATTGTTAGAAGGTTTTCTTTTCAGGGGAGCACGAGTGGCTCTATTAGACACGAACCCCTTCAGTGTTAGAGGACAGGGGGAGGAGAAACCTTCCACGAAACTGTGGGTGGATAGTGTTCCACTGCACATCCAAAACAAAGACATTGAAGATGCGCTTAAAAAAATTGGTGTGGAGCTCCACAGTGCAAAACGAACTGGCATGAACCCCAGGGGGACAGTTGACACAGTTTGAAACTGGCCGCAGATGTGTGTGCATTACACTACCACGCACACCTCTGCTGCCAGTTTTAAAAGTTGGTGTGTTCACTGCAGGCATCTTCTATTGGGAGATGAAACAAAAACTCAGATGTAGCAAGTGCCTGCAAGAGAACCACGTGGCAGGGAACTGTGAAAATCAGGTTGTCTGTAAAAACTGCTTACAGCCAGGACACAACAGAATTGACGGTCCGAAAGATATGCCAGAATCAAGTGAACCGAGTGACCAGGCCAGCGCCGAAATACCCGCCGGACAACACACCCGCCGGACAACACACCTGCACGGAGGTGGTGGGGAATACAAACATAACGGTACCACCGCAGCCGCACAAAGCGGGGCCGGCGTGTTTCGGTAGGCCTAACGCGGAACACAACACACGAAAAGAGGGGGAGAAAGCAGACGACAACACCACGCTACGCGGCACAGCGGAGAGTGGCGCATCAGGAAGAAAAGAAAAGAGAGAGAGAAGCGAATCGCCTACGGACGAGCTTGAAGCGAAACACCCAACAAAGATGCCTGAGCGTCAACAGGGGGAAAGTGAAGAGTCTGGGCTAGCAGACGAAAGCGGAACCTGGGCCTGTATGCACGTCGATCCGGATAGAGGGCTATCCGCGAATAGCGCCTATTCGGTGGATAGGCGGCAGATTTTGGTATGCACGTCAGACCACATAAGCTATCCGACTCGGCTAAACGTGGATAAAGTTATCGGTGCCTCGGGGGTCCGATAGCGAGCCTAAACGCGGATAAATATGGCTGCATTGATGTTTTTCCAAGTGAGACAGCGACGGCAATTGCGAAGAAACCGCATCTTTCGTGACAGAAAATTGGTGTCCGCTCCTATGATGTCGTGAATGACGTCTTCGTACGGGACCGGTGGTGGAGGTGGATCTCCTCCCGTTTTGCGTTCATCCCTCTTCTTATTTAACACAGCCCCTTTCATGGACCGCCATTTGTCTTTCAATTCCTGCACCGTGCGAACGGCCACCCCGCACGCATTCACCTTCTCGGCCATCTTCTTCCATGTTTCCGTCTTCTGAGGGTTGGTAACACTCGGAGTAAAACTGCTGAATAACAGCGCACGTTCTACCTGCATCTCTTCCAGTAATACTCGAATTTCATCAGCACTGAAATTTGGCTTCCTAGTGCGCTTTGAATTCTCCATGGCAAGTAACACAAACAATAAAAACTTGGACTGGCGAAAACCGACGAAGCACGTACGGTATGACTAAACCGAAAGCAGTGCCTGCTGCACCCCGGTTTTGCCAAGAATCTATAAATAGAGCGCCGTTTCCTGCCCTGTAAACGCGGAGAGCTATTCAATCGCGAATAGGGCGTCGTACATACCAAAACCGGAGAGGGGCTATCCGCGTTTAAGCTCCGAATAGCTAACCGCGTTTAAGCCCTAAACGCGAATAAGCTAATCGGGTTTGACGTGCATACAGGTCCTGATGTATGCACACGGCAGACGGACTGACCTCACCCTTTCAACCTACAGTTTTGAGTTACGGACGGACAATTATGGTACTCTGATCTATTAATGCCTTTTCCTATGAAGAATAATAACATATGTATTGGTCCACTTAATGTACGTGGCTTTAGAAATAAGTAAAAAAGAACAACATTTAACTTCATGAGGAAACCAAACATAGACATGATGATCTTATGCCTACAAGAAACACATGTAAGAAAAGATGTTATACAAGAAATCAATGCACAATGGACAGGAAACGCCTATTACAGTCCAGGTACAAACAGAAGTAATGGACTCGTCATTCTCATAAATAATAAACAATTCAAAACAGAACTCGGCCAAGCAACAGATCGAATACTGTTAATAAAGGTTGTATTAGAATAAAGGTTGTATTAGAAAATAAAACTAATGTCATAGCTAACTGCTATACCCCTAGCTCAACAAGTGATAAACTAACATTTCTAAATCAGCATAATAGAATACTACAAGGACAAGATTATGATCATCTTTGGGTCATGGGAGATTTTGATACAGCAGTACACCCCATTGACAACATTTCAGGAAAATCTCGCCCACAACAAGAAAGAGAAGCTCTTTCAGATTTATTGACATCCTATGACTTAAAAGATATATGGCGAACATTCCATCGTGATGCCAGATATTACACTTGGTCCAAATATACCCCGTTTATTGCAAGAACAATTGATTATGTATTTTGTGATGCTTTTTAATACACATCCATAGGAGGAGCAAATATTGAAATATTCCCACACTCGGACCACAAACTTGTGAAAGTTAAATGTAATACGAATAAATTCCAAAGAGGTCCAGGATACTGGAAATTTAACAGCTCATTGCTGTCAAAGGAAGAGTTTCTAAATGAAACGACTAACTTCATTGATGCCCACTATATTCAGTATCACAAGGTAAACCCACAAAAGGCATGGGAAATGTTTAAAGTAAGATATAAATCATTCTCTATAAACTTTTCAAAGGGCGCAAAAATTTGGCCTCGGCAGAAACAAACCAACGTCACACAGCTGGAAGAAATTGAACAAAAGCTGCCATACAACCCTTGGATAAAGGCTAAGTAACAAAAGCACATCAACTTAAAAAAGAAATAGAACTACAAGAATTGAAAGACGCACGCGGCGCTCAAAATCAATCAAGAGTCAAATGGATCGAAGAAGGTGCGTGAGAAGAACACTGAATATTTTCTGCGCTTAGAAAAGACACAAGGAGCAGCAAACACTATTGCATCACTGTGTGTAAATCAGTCATTAACAGACAATCCCCAAACAATACTAGATGAAATTAAGCAACACTACTCACAGCTATGCAAAAAAGACGCACCAATTAAACATGGAGAGACGATAAAACACGATTTCCTAACCGATGATGACGTCCCCACACTCACAGATGAATAAAAAGAATTCTGCGACAAGGAAATGACACCAGACGAACTCACGCAAGCCCTTAATCATTTAACAGATGAGTCTGCACCAGGGAGTGATGGCCTCACACCACTCTTCTACAAGAAATTCTGGGATAAATTAAGACAACCCTTACTGAATTGTATTACAGCTTCACTTGAGCAAGGTGAATTATCCTTTTCTATGAAAAAAGGAATCATAACATTAATACACAAAAGCAACGATCTAGACAAACATAACCTCGCTAATTACAGGACAATTACACTCACAAATACAGACTACAAAATACAATTACCACACAAATACAGACTACAAAATATTCACAAAGGCACTAGCCTTGAGACTACAGAACATAATAACATCAAATCTTAAATGTTAGCGAACCGCCCAGAGAACGTGGACAAACGAGTCACAAGACAAAACACAACGCGTTTCGACCTCTTAGGTCTTCGTCAGGTGATACATAAACGAATAAAACAACGAAAATTCACTTGGCTTTAGCGATGAACCCTAAGCGATCTGAAGTGATCAAAGCTAAGTGAATTTTCGTTGTTTTATTCGTTTATGTATCACCCGAGGAAGACCTAAGAGGTTGAAACGCGTTGTTTTGTCTTGTGACTCGTTTGTCCACGTTCTCTGGGCGGTTCGCTAACATTTATTTAAGATTTTTTTAGATTTCCGCCTGCAGTCGTCTCGCTTTGCAACTAGATCTATAATAACATCAATCGTAAGCGAAGACCAAGTAGGATTTATAAAAGGCAGAAACATAGCCCTCCATTTGAGATTCTTTGATGACCTCGCTGCATACCTCAACAGAACGAACCAGCCGAGTGCCCTACTTGCACTAGACTTCTCTAAAGTGTTCGACACTCTGTCTAAAGACTGTATCTTAGGAACGCTTGATTTGTTCAATTTCGGCCCACGATTTAAAAAATCTGTTTTAACTGTTATGGAAAACACACAAAGTTGTATTCACAATTGTGGATGGTTATCTGACTGGTTCCCAGCAGAAAGAGGCATTAGGCAAGGTTGCCCACTCAGTCCTCTCCTTTTTGTGACAACTGTTGAGGCACTAGCTATCCGAATAAGGAACAGTAAAGATATCCAAGGAATTAAGTTAACACAAAATCCTGACGAAAGCAACACGTCCAGCCATACTAAAATAAAACAATTTGCGGATGATACAACACTGACCCTTAAAGATGAACAGGATAAGATAATGTTGCTTATAGCCCAGCCGACCGCAAAGGGCCACATCAGGGCTGACCTTAAAGATGAACAAGATATTCAAGAAGCCACAAACATAGTTGTGAAATCCGAGGATTTTCCGGCCTAAAGCTAAATAAAAGCAAGTCAGAAGGCATATGGTTAGGATCACGAAAGTGTGAAACAGGCACTGTTAGTAATATACCTATGAAATCTGGTAAACTCAAAGTTTTAGGCATTTACTTCTCGGCAGACAAATCTCTGAGATCAAAGAAAACTTTAAATGCCAGAGTAGATAAGATGACCAAAATCATCAAGCAATGGGAAAACAGAAACCCATCCCTCTATGGCAAAGTTATTCTAACTAAAACATTTCTGCTGTCACAATTCTCTCACATATTGCAAGTTGCATCTATACCGAAACAAACTCTCCACTCTGTTAATTCACTGATTTATAGGTTCCCTATGGAAAAAAAAGTCAATAATAAAAAAGCATTTGAAAAGATAAAAAGAGGTGTCCTTAGCCTAGAAAAGGAAAAGGGCAGCCTAAGTATGATTACCATCAAACATCACCAACAAATGTTCCTAGTCAAATGGGCAGCAAGACTCCTCAAATGGGCAGCAAGACTCCTCAAACAAACCAAAGCTCACTGGAGCATCCTCGCGCGAAATAACTTGTCACCTTTCCAGAGCAGCCACTGCGTTTTTAACTGTAATGTTGATCCTAAAGAAATTCAAGGATTAGAAAAGTTACCTCAGTCTTTTGGAAAGACGTAATAATTGCAGTCACCACCTATAACAAAGACCGACCAGTAGAGAATGTTAAAACAGAACCTCTGTGGAACAACAGAAATATAAAATACAAAGGAAATACATTACATTTTACAAAATGGTATAAAGCTGGTATCCTTCTCGTTCAAGATCTTTGGTGAAATGGACATATAGTGACCTTTAGAGAAATAGAAGAAAAAGTAGGCACTTCCCCAAACCTTCCATTCGAATACAATGCGCTGACAAACGCAATCCCATCCACATGGAAGCAACAACTTGCTAACATTGATCACAAAGACGAACCCCTACTGATGTTGCAACAGACGAAGGAAACCTCACAGCTCTAAAGCAAAACCATGAAATATGCGCGACACATTTTTGGGACATCAACATTCAAGACTACTTTAACTTAGCGTATGAATGTACAAAGGAATCTAGACTGAGGCTCCTTCATTTTAAATTCCTTCACAACATTTATCCCAACATATTGTTACAAGAAATGGGTGTAGTGGAAACAAACAAATGCCACTGGTGCAAAGAAATAGATTACATTGAGCATGCCTTCTATTCCTGCCCTAAGTTATCCACATTCTGGAACCAAGTAAAACAGTATATTCTCACACACTACAACATACAGATCCCTATGAATGTAACAACAGCTCCGTTTGGCGTTACCAAAACAGATGTATTCACAGAAAAAACAAGCGAACATGGTTCTATTAATTGCAAAATTTTCTATTTCAAAGTTTAAATATGGCAAGTGTAAACATCTGGAACTGATATTTGAGACTGAACTAATTCAACGAAATATATGAAAAACCCCAAGTTGAATAAGAATAAAGAAACAAAACAAAATAAAACAAAACAAAAACAGAAGAGAGAGAGAGAGTAATGCATGAACCTAATGATTTGTCATATTTTGGGGACATGTGCATGCTGGGGGAAAAAAGGAAAAAAGGAGA
This sequence comes from Conus ventricosus, assembly GCA_018398815.1. Lineage (NCBI taxonomy): Eukaryota > Metazoa > Mollusca > Gastropoda > Neogastropoda > Conidae > Conus > Conus ventricosus. The sequence continues at coordinate 81,926,763 of CM031608.1, read as the reverse complement.
GATGATGAAAAAGGGAATCAAATTATAATAGGTACATAGAATACAGACCAACAAGGTGACAAATGAATGATTTAAGGAAAATAAAACTTGGCCCCGGAGAATCACAGCGAACGGCTGCAGCTTGGAACAGTAGGCGAACGAAATGTGGAAGTGAGCTAAACGACAGCCACAAAGCGGAAGGAAACCGACGCACATGGTACTGACGCGAGCGCAGCCACAACACAGAACATCCCTTGCCTTTGATGGAAACAAGAGAGAACTCGACCTTCCAAGACACGACACCTTAGCATTACGGGTTCAACTTGTTACTGAAGAGAATGCCGTACTGAAGAATGAAGATCTCCATCGACAGAAATTCAGAAGTGAACAGAAATGAAGACAGTCAAGACACACCGACAACGATGAACACTCAGAGAGAGAGAGAGAGGGAGCTTACACTAATGCATGCGTAACTAATGTCCATCAGTAATAGAAATTAGCAATACAAAGTAAAGAAAAAAGATTCCCGTCAACTGCTCTTCCTCTTGGTAGGAAATAGTTGAAAAAAGAAAAAAAAACACAAACTTTGAGTGAATCACGCTAGAGTCCTATCTCATTGCCAAACTCGGAGCGCCACAGCCCCATGGCATCAACATTCAAAAGTAGCACAAGTATACGTATACACCACCGCATCAGTATCTTCTGCCAACACACACACACATACATACACACACACCACCATACCCCCCCACTACCCACTTCAAACAGAAGTTACAGTTACCCTCCTTTCACCTTTGGCTTTCCACCACACACTCCCCATGTTCGACTATATCAATCAACTGCTTACTACTCACAGACCTATCCCCTCTCCCCCTCCCCCCCTTTTTTTCCCCCTCATACACCTAGTTTTCTTTTAACTTAATACACTACCATGTCCACATGAATATCCCTTTCCCTTCCGTCTTTCCTGTGTGTAAGTGTATGTGCAAGTATTTGACCCTCCTGCATCCACCCCCCCCCCTTACCTCCCCCGCACCCCTTCCCTCCACCCCATATCATCAACATCCAAAAACAACATACACCTATCCACCACCGCAGCACCAGCCCACTGTATCCTCCACCAAATTACACTAACACACCACCGTACCCCTATTTACCTTGTATTAACTTACAGGTATGTTCCTCCCCCCCCCCCCCTCCCTTCTTATACTACTTCCATTTACTACATCTATTCTTTATCCACATACCAGTCCCCCTTCCTTCCCCTCTCCCCCCATTTTATTTTTCCTTCTATATTTTATTCTTCTGTTGTTGAGATGTCGACCCCTTTTCTCATTGACCATTTCCATTCCTTTCACCGTTTACACGTTTTCCCCCCTCTGTGTATGTGTATGGTTTGATTGTGTGTGTTTTCCCCCTCTCAATTCTCACCTTCTTCCCAACCATTATCATTAGTGCCAATATCCCTGCATATGACGATTGTCATTATGATCACCACCTATTTGCTGTCTGTATGTGCATATGTGGTGGGGTTTTTTTTGTTTGTTTGCATGCGTGTGTAGTGTTGTTCTCACTTATAAAAGACAATGGTCGTCATCCATCAGCCATCGATCATTTCCATTTTCCCCCAATCTGCATTATTATACTTGTGCCACCAGATCATTTCACTGATAATGATCGTCATCCTGTAGTACTGTTGATCTCACTCATGACAATGATCATAATAGCCATTGATCATTTCCATTTTTTTCCCCAACTGGCATTATTATACTACTTGTCAAAGTGCAGTCTCGTGCATTCTACTGAGGAGGGTGCACTGCACATGGAACGTTGCCAAGTAATGAACTGTGATTGAGTTTTGAGTCAGTCGGTCAAAATGGGTGCACTGGATGTTGATTCTGTGCATAGACCTGCTTATTTGCAAACTTTTTTTTTTTTTGCAAGTGTCTATCCTCAGCCTGAAATTGTGGTATGTATTTGGTGATTTCATTATGTGTGTGATGTTTAAACTAGCTGTTAGCCTGAAATTTTTATATGTATTTGGTGATTTCATTATGTGTGTGTGATGCTTAGACTTGCTGTATAGAGAGCCCCGGTGGCATATTCCAGAATTGGTCTTTCATATTAATTGAATAGCAGAATGATAATGTCTGTGATGTTGGAATTCAATAAAACGAGGAATGCATCAGTGACGGTAACACATCATCAGTGTGCTCCATACGTATGTGTATTAATATATAATGTGAGTGAGATACCCATGCCACTGGCACACCCGTCAGCTCCTTCTTCTTCAAAGCATGGACTGGAGTAGCTTTTAATTTGCATGCACTGGCTTTTTTCTTCATTTGACTGATCTCTGTGTGTGTTGGGGTGGTATGTAGTAGAGTCATGCGTGCCATTACACGCAGAACCTTGGCTTAAAGTCTCATCCAGAGGACTTCAGGGGTGGTTCAATTCTGCAGGTTATCTCTGAAGGAAAAATGTCTTACCCAGCTATCAGCATTGTTCTCTTGATGATGATCCAATTGTTTTGGGTTCAATCCTTGCTTAAGAAAATAATGCTTCAATCACTGGGCCATTCAGGCTCTCTCGATTCTATGGTATTATGTTGAAATAGTTAACAGTAAATAATACAATTAAAAGCCGTAAGTTACTGATCATCTTCTAAGAATGTACTCATGAAAATAATGCTGTTATAATAATTATGAAAATAGTGCTGTTATCAGTGATAATTATTTCCTAAAATTTAGGCTTGGTACAAAAAACATTCCGCACCACCCCTGTGTACAGCCTGTACGCAGAGGCAGGTGAACCCTCACTGTCCAACCGCAGGCTGAAAATGTCTCTAAATTATTATATCAGACTGTTCTCAGAACCGCAGAATCCTGCCTATGACTGTGTCTTTGACCCTCAGTTTCAAAACAAATTCGAAACCAACCCTAAATGTATTCCGCCGTTTGGTCTTCGTATGCAGCCTCACGTGCGGAATGCAGGTCTAGACCTGGGAGTAGTTTCCGATTTTTCCAAGTTTCCGGATCAACCTCCGTGGACCTTTTTTACACCAGAGATTCGTTTCGATCTTGCAGCTTTTCGCAAAGTCTACCAGCTCTCTGGCGTACAAGGCTTTGTATGCTGAGCTCTGTTCTAAATTCCCATCCTATCAAAAAGTTTTCACTGACGGTTCCAAGTCTGAGGATGGAGTGGCCTGTGCAGCCTACTGCCCTGGGGCTCCTTCTCAGATACTGTTGGAACATATACATTCAGATGCTTCTGTCTATTCTGCTGAACTTACTGCTCTGGTACTGGCTTTGAAGATAATCTCACATTCTTCGAAGAGGGACTTTCTGGTTCTGTCGGATTCGCTGTCAGCTTTGGAGGCCATAGCTGGCCGCAACCTTCAGCATCCAGAACTTTACTTTTTTTTGAACTTTTTAGTAAGTTGAAGGCGGACGGTTACAACATTACTCTTGCTTGGGTTCCTGGTCATGTTGGCATCGGCGGGAACGAAATGGTTGATCGTTTAGCCAAAAAATGCCACAAGAGAGAAACTGTCCAACACTTATATCCCTGCTCAGATGTGAAACCCAAAATTAACGATTATGTGAGAGACCTCTGGCAGGAGGATTGGAACACACAGACGAATAACAAACTCTTTCAGATCCGTCCAAACCTTAAGGACTTCCTCCCATCTACGTCGGGTGGTCGTAAAGAGGAAACGGTTCTGTGCCGGCTGCACACCGGCCATTCGTATTTTACCCATTCTTACCTTTTAAAGAGTGAAGAAGCTCCGTGGTGCATTCCATGTCATGCGCCACTCACAATGAAACATGTTCTTTTAGAGTGTTGGGACTTGCACGATGTGAGACACAAACATTTTACAGCGGAGTCCATGAAGATCCTGTTCAGGGATGTCCCGCCTGACGTGATCCTTGAGTTTTTGAGAGAGATTAACATTTTTCATCTGATTTAAGATTTTACGGCAGAAAGATTTTAACAAAGTTTCTGGTGCGTTTGTAGACGATGTCATTTAACGAGATGTGTGAAAGTTGGTTTTTTTATTTTATTTTTTAAAATGACTGGTGAGTTGATTTTAACGTGGTGACAGCCCTGATGTGGCCCTTTGCGGTCGGCTGGGCTATAAGCAACATTATCTTATCTCGTACAAAAAACTCACTTCCAAATATTTAGGGGGTCACCATTAATAACTGCTAGAAAATATAGTGAAAACACACACATACACACACGAGCGTGCTCTCACTGGCTCATACACATGTATTAATCCACAGAGAAAGAGACAGATGAGATACATAAGAAAAGAGGTGCTTATAATAAAGTTAATAAAACATTCCAGACTGTGCTGAATGTTGTTTATTCATATTCGTGTTCCAGTGTTTTTACAGTGTTATCAACGAACATGAGTAAATGTTAGCTCCTACACCATCAGGATTTTAATAGTGAAACTTAACTTGTGGGATGTCCTCTCGATTATCATCACAGACTTTCCACTATGAGAGCCATTTCGTTCAGTGTTGAAATATTTCATTGTATGATCAAATTCCATTTGCCATGCAATGATCATCGGAAGCCGGTGGAACCTACGACGAAACTGTAGACTGGCCATTCTTGCTCTGTGAGCAACACATTCGTATATCCAGAGCGGAGCCATTTTAATTATCCGAACTGTTCATGTTGCATCCATATCGATCGTTCGACTTTTGTTCCATTCGCTGGTTTAACACCCACGAGCCATAGCTGAAATGTCGGATTTTTATTCTGAAAAGCCGAAATTCCTACAGTTTTCCATGCTTTTCCCCCACTTAGCAGAATCACGTGATCTTGTGGTCCATTCATAGACTGGATAGGCCTAGTCTGCGTTAAACGACTCTTGTTGGTTTAGAAGAGTTCTCAAGCGGAAGTTGTTCATCGATTCAGAACGTTCTGAAACATCGAGGAAACTTACATTTGTAACTTAGATCATAGCAGATAGGATGAAAGCCTTTTTGCGTGGTACAGCGCTCAGAGTAGTAATACGTACAGGAGAAAATAAGTGCGTCATGGTAAATTTTCATACGTTTTTGTGATGCACTGTCCTGAATTTGAGAAGGACCTTGGGGTTTACATAGACAACAAACTGAACTTCAGAGAACATGTGGCCAAGGCAACTGCTAAAGCAAATAGAGTTGTTGGTATCATCCGTCGCTCCTTTGACTTCCTGACTGAAGATACTTTCCTACAACTGTACAAGTCTCTTGTACGACCAGTACGGACATTCAGTCTGGCAACCCTACTACAAAACACTGTGCCAGGACGTAGAAGATGTTCAGCGCAGAGCAACTAAACTGTTAGCATCTCTCAAAGATAAACCATATCCTGAGCGTCTTTCTACTCTCAAACTTCCAAGCCTGGAGCACAGAAGGAAAAGGGGTGACATGATAGACTTGTACAAGTTTATACATGGCATTTACCGGAGTGATAAACCACGGTTCGAACTGTTTACCAACAGGGACAGCAGAGGACACTCCTTGAAACTATCCAAAGTTCATCACAGACTGAATATCAGAGGAAACTACTTCTCTCTTCGTGTGATTGATGTTTAGAATGGTCTTCCTGACTCCGTTGTAACAGCCCCTACAGTCAACATCTTCAAATCACGGTTAGATACTCATTGGCAGGAACTTCCGACAAAATATAATCCGGAATGCTATCAACATGGATAGTCTCAGTCGTGACTCTCTTCCTTCCACGCACGCGGTGTTTTTTTTCATCTCAATGTTATACTTAGAACGGTGAACAGGCCTCTTAAGGCCTCTAGCACCTACAAGTTCAAGTTCAAGAATTCCAGTGCACAAGATGGGAGGTTTATGCGTCGGAGACGCACATTTGTGCGTAAGAATTATAACTGGTTGTAGCATTAATACCGGTCAATGGAATCAGTGGGTCAGTATAGCATCATCGTCAGTTCTATTTCAGAGGGTTCCAACCATCCGCAACCCCTCTCTTACTTGGGGAGTCCCCCCCCCTCCTTACCCACACCCCTCCCCTTTTTGTGTCATTTATAACATGTGGACCAAAACAGGGAATGGTCTATTCATAATCTGTAAACCACTGTTCCACTTGTGTTTTATTGTGAACACTCACCTTGTAATGAGCATAATACAGAAGAAAGTGAAAACTCACTCACACACCGAGACATTCCCCTATAAGTAGCAGACGTAGACGGATAGTTTCCTTCTTTTTTTTTTTGTTGCTTTTATTGTCAATCTGTATAAAAGTTCAAACCAAAATATAATCAGACCTGTGCTCCAGAAATTTGGTGTTGGTGCATAATTTCTCATCAATGATTAAATTTGTGTTAACAGAAACCTTGTGCACTTCTAAACTTCTCATTTTCAAGATTTTCTTAAAAGAGACCAGAACTGATGGCTTCCCATTCAAAGCATTTTATATCAGAAATTACTGTTAGTGTATGAAACTTTTCATGACAGTACTGTTTTTTGTCCATCATATCTTAAAATGACCACACACAAAAATGCTCTGACCAGTATCAATAAAAAAGGAATCTTTCTTTGTCTTCATTCATGTAATGTCTGGGTATGGACAAGATGGCCCAGGAGATCAATGTTGTCCACTGGGGATGGGAGACGAGGAACGGGAAGTGCAGAAGACAGGATGAAATGTGGGTCATGATGGGGTCTGGGGGTGATGTTTCAAATCAAGGATTTGAAACCTTTTACTGAGAGCGATGAACTGCCTCTGACAGAAATTCAAAGTTTTAACCATTATGGTCCAGCAAACTTCGCTCAGCCTTTCAAAGGCTGTCAAGCTCTCACAAGACAAAAGGTCACATTACATAACAACTAAGATCAAAAAGAAAAAAAAATCCAGAAAAACAAAACTAAGCAGTTATGAGAAGGTAGCAAAACGACACCCAGCTTGCACTGAATTCAAGAAGATAAGTGATGGCTCGTTCATCGTTTTCACTGTCCTGAATGTTGTTCATCTTGCCTGAAATTGATGGCTCGTTCATCGTTTTCACCGTCCTGAATGTTGTTCATCTTGCCTGAAATTGATGGCTCGTTCATCGTTTTCACCGTCCTGAATGTTGTTCATCTTGCCTGAAATTGATGGCTCGTTCATCGTTTTCACCGTCCTGAATGTTGTTCATCTTGCCTGAAATTGATGGCTCGTTCATCGTTTTCACCGTCCTGAATGTTGTTCATCTTGCCTGAAATTGATGGCTCGTTCATCGTTTTCACCGTCCTGAATGTTGTTCATCTTGCCTGAAATTGATGGCTCGTTCATCGTTTTCACCGTCCTGAATGTTGTTCATCTTGCCTGAAATTGATGGCTCGTTCATCGTTTTCACCGTCCTGAATGTTGTTCATCTTGCCTGAAGAAGACCGAAGAGGTGGAAACGTGTTGCGTTTAATCTTGAAACTTGTTTGCGCATGTTAACTGGCGGTGTTACTCACAATTTCTTGTAAAATCTATTCAAACTACTGAGGTCAAGATACATAAAAATGAGGCTGTTCTGACAGCCTCAGGCCTCCTTTGTTTTTTTGGTCCCAGATTTTAAAAACACAAAAAACAAAAACATTTCAATGCCATAAAGAAAACTTTTTTTTTAAGCCGTGTGGGCAAACAGACACAGCAGAATGGACAGCTAATGTCCACTCTGGGCAGTGCTTACACTTCCTAATTACCATACTACAGCAGAAAAAAAAAGTAAAGAAAAAAAAAGCTGGCATGTCATAAACTGCTATCGGATAAAAAGACTTAACGAGTTACCAGAACAAAGATGGGAGAATGGTCCTCAAAGACAGAATGATCTGCAACAGTGAAGAAGGATAAAAATTGGGCTGGGGGTGGGAGCAGAGTCAAAGAGAGTGACAGAAAAAATAAAGTTGCTAACACAGAACTTTCATGACGGTTGGGGAGCCATTTGTTCTGAAAGAGCCCCTGACAATCCCCACAAGAATACCTCCATTCCATGTATTAGTGCTCGATGAATAGAATGAACGATTCCTGCAACTGGTCTTGCATGCAGGAGGAGGGTAGGCTGACTGTTCTCTCCCAGCTTTGAATGTCATTTTCGTAAGGTTTGTATACAGGGTTAGGGAGTACACTTCTTTTTTTTTCTCCAATTGGTGCAGTAAAAAATTCTCCAAGAAAACTTTTTTTTTTTCAACTGGTGCAAAAAAAAACACCACTCCAACAATTTTTCAATTGGTGCGGAAAAAAATGCTCCAACAAAATTTTGGATGCACAGGTCTGTTTACAGCACATAAAGCATGTTCTATATTCACCTGTACAGTCACTTCACACAAACAATGAATCTGTAGGCAACACATCATCTTCCACCATCATACTTGGCTCCCAATGTAAACATGCATGAAACCATTCACACACACACACACAAACACACACACACACACACACACGCGCGCGCAAGGGGCCTAGGGCTTCTACAGGCTTGGATGAGTCAAAGGGCAAAGTCCTTTGTCGGTGGTCCAATCCCCCTGAAGCTGAAGGGCTTTCACACTTTGAACAAGTAAAATCAGGGCATTTGTATGCAGCGATTTCCTTTTTGCTTAGCCATCCACAAGACCATTATCATCATGAAGTGACAAAATAATAGAATACAGCTGAGTTCACCTAATGCAAGCTGTTGGGGACTGGAATAATTAGTTCTTGATATCCTCATTTTTGTGTACCTAAGAAAATGGTCATTCTGGACCCAAGAATTAGTTTGTGTTAACCAGAATTTTTTATGTTTCGGTTATTGAAACAAATTCACTGCATCTATAATGCTAATCATGAATATGCATGGATCATACTGAATTTTTATGGTACATGAATAAAGCCTGTACTTCTACCCCTCAACACCATCTTTGACATAGCCTCTAGTATAATTTCCATCCATTCTTCTGCTTTATTCAGAACAATGGCACTGATGGCCTAAGCATCCTCATTAGTTGAATGAATAGTGTATCACTGTTCGATGACACAGCATTCACACACCAATTTTCCAGAATGGTAGTCTGGTTTGGCAAAAATATGCATTATCACATAAACAGAGTACCCTGGAGGCAATCTGATTTACTGGAAAACATGAACTGGAGCTCATAAACTGAAATTCTCAATCTTGAAAAACCCAAATTCCAGTTCCTGGCCATCCAGACATGTAGTTTCACCTATGTTCTGCATATCAGTTAAGGTAAAAAGGTTGCAGAATATTCTTGTTATGAAAACAGAAGTTTATCTTACTGAGAGTGATGCCAAGACTCTAGGCATCACTCTCAGTAAGATAAACTTCTTTTAGTAAGAGTGTGTGGTGATAGGTCCACATTTTTTGTTGTTGTTGTAGCAACAGGCATTTAGCCACCAAAAAGGGTTTCTTTTGCATTAATGTCAACCATGGCACAGATTTCTTTTCAAAAATGTTAAAATCATGTCTAATTATTCTGTCATTCTGCAGGATCCCAAGAGTATTGAAGATGCCATAACTACTAGCGTACACTAGGAGTTTAGCAAGGCACATCTCCAAATATGACTCGCATATACTGATTTATATAATTCACTGTTGATAGATATCTGAAATGATTTTTTTTACATGTTTATTTGGTTCTCCCACAACATACATGCATGCAATCTGACCCCAAAATGCACTTATTTTCAGAAGAAAACATGTCGTTCAGCATCAGTCAGGGCTTCTTAGCAATACATTTTCATATACATATTGAATGAGCATAACTTAAATATGTACATGTATTTACAGAAAAAATGAATGCTCATCTGTAATTGTTGCTTGCAAAGTACATCTTCTAAAATCAGCCTTCAAATACAAACTAGTGGGGAAAAAAATACTTGTTGCCCCTACACATAAACCCACACACACCATTCATCTGTCAATTACATGCAAGAGACAATATCTGAATCCTCAGTTCAAGCATCCTCGACAAACATCGCATGTATTTTGTATAGGCATCATATGCATACATTTCACACAATATGCTCCTTTCTTTAAAGCAAACAAGAAATGTCCCCACTATTTAAGCAGTCGTGCATACATTAAAGGTTGGTATGGATGTGGAATATACAATGAATTCTGCCACCAACTGACCTGACAAGAACAACAGGAATGTGAAAGTCAACACGTAATGCACATCGGTGGTCTTGGAGTACCCCCATCACATTATATTCATTTTACATGTATCCACTAATACATCAATCATCCCCACCCACTCTTGGTCGTGAACATGCATGCAAGCATTTAGAGGATTCACGTTCATTTTACAGTATGGTAGATTTCGGGTATCATCCTTTTCATTGTTTGAACATATTCTGGCTTTTCAATGGTTTCATGTGTTGCTGTCTTTATTGTAGGTGATGATGATCAGATGCACGGTTTTGCAACGATAACATTAATCTCAGAGAAACATGAGGCTAAAACTGAAGTACTGATTGGAGATGCATTTTTATCATTATTTCATAGCATCACGATAAAAATAAACAAGTTTTGGAATCATGAAAATAAAACAACCTGAATTTCCAGATGAAAAACCTGCACTGATCTTGGAACGAATCTGTAAGAGTAATAGTGATTTACCTGTTAACAGTATTTAACAAAGAAATGATCGTAGACTTGTTTCAGGCAAATACTTCACAAACCTCTCCAAATATTTTCAACCACAAAGATTACCTAGTATCAGTTTTAATTTTAAAACAAGCAATAACAGTGAGAGGAAGGTAAAGATTCCATTTGCTTTGTTTTTGATATAGTATGCCAGCTTAGTTCTCCTCATTCATTGAGAAATTCATAAACATGCCCTACATATTTTTCGTACCAGAATTTCCAAATTTTGTTCCATGCCACTTGCATCCCTCTTGCCCGATTCACACATATACATGCATACATAAAAATCCAAACCCACACTCACATTACTATTTAACTATAAATGCACACCCGCTAATATTAAGTCCACTACAATCTAATAAGATACAAAACACGCCTCTTTTTCATACTGGCATCACAGAGAAACATACGGTTCAGTAGAGCCATACCGGAAAAGCCACAAAATGTTTAACAAGAAAACTGAACCAGTATCAGAACAGTTTTGCTGTATCAAACATGCTTCACATGATGGAAAAAGGAATCGGGGGAAACGACCACTTTTGACACTGTGATTTGTTGGATCAATGTGATTGTCAGCTTTATTACACGCTGTCAATCTGACGTGTGATTGTGACATTAAAAGCAGCTTCACCTGCATGCTCCCATTTTGTTGTTGATGTCATGTTTGTGCTAAGTAATTTAAAAGAACTCTCCTGAGAAAATTTGTCATTTCATTTCTTTTACAGTACACTTTTCTTGTTACACTACATCCGTTAGGAACAACAATGTGAAGTAACAGTTCTGGTTACAATTTATACAATTTCAGTAATGATTTTGACTAATGGCCACACTCTCAATGATAATCAAATGAATCAATTTCATACTATCAGAGTGTCGCCACTTATGTGGCAAGGTAGCTAAAGATGCCCAGACAAGCATGCAAACATCCAACAAAATCCACTCCATGGCCAAGCACTGGCTTATGAGCATGCGTGCATTGATGGTCAGTTGGGGAATAAAAGAACAAAACCTTACAATACAATTCCACGCAGTTTCACCATCCCCAGTATTACTGTTCCACCTGTTGTGAGTAACCCTACATGTTGCACCAATGCACGTGATTCGGAAACCTTTGAGCATTAATCAAAACATACCATGTTTTGACGATGGCTGTTGCAAAACTGGCTGCCACTTGCAAAGTTCCTCGATTCTGTCCATAGCTCCTATTTCCAGCTTGTGTGAAGTGAGATCAGGATGGACAGTTACGAAGACTGTCATCACAGCTGTAGACAATTTCAGTGGCCCTGGTGATGCGAAATCAATAATCGTAGGACTGAAAAGTGCTGATTCAGTGGCAGTAGAAGTAGAAAGTCAGCTTTGAGGTTACGTGACGTATGGATTCCAGATTTCTCATCAACAGTTAAATGACTGATCCGGTCTGTTATCGATACAGATATACACATGTGTACTGCATTTTAAATCCATTACTTGATTTTCATACTGACTTTGATGTGATTTTGATTTTGCAGTATTTTCTAACGAAAAAAAGTTTCATAAAGTTAATGTTTTTTAGGAGCAGTTTATTAGGAGCACTAACAAGAAAAATTAAGCTGGCGGCAGCCGTAATGTTATGTAAAAACAACAAGTATTAAAGGATTTATTCTTCTATGTACATATTCTTTTCTTTTTTTTAAACAAAAAAAAAACACCTAGCTTTCAAGGACCAACTGAACAAAAGTTGATCAAATTTAATGCATTGTGAATAGAAACACTGGAATGTAATAATAATGTCCAACAGGTTTTTCAGTCAGTCAATAAAAAAAAACCCAGCTATTCAATATAAATAATTCATTGAAGCTTGCCTTCTTCCTTATCCTTTCTGCCTCAATAACTTTATTACAACTAGGGGCAATTGCATAGAAGTCAACTTTATTGAAAACACGTTTTACAGATGCATTTTGTTCTCTGTTTGCCAAAGCCATTTCCTATTTTGATGCGATATGTTGTAATGAAAGCTGTGCTATGCTAAACAGAGTTCATCACTCCCAACGTTTCCATAACCAGCTTACATTTGTTAAAAGGAACACACACACACACAAAATAGCAAGAAAACTTCTCTGTTAAAGAGTATTGTCCTGAAGTTATTAACTAGAAAGTAAATGTGGAGACTCACAATTAAATTTCTTATGCAAGAGTGAACGTGAATCTCTGCATTAAAAAAGGGTAAAACTAAACTTTAATGAGAAAGTAAATATGCACACTCACAATCAACTTCCTGATGCTCAAATAAACCAAACTGTTTCAGCTATGAAGAAAAAAAGACAAAACATAAAAACCATGACACTTACCTAAATCTGTCTGATTGATTGCAATCTGTCTGATTGATTGCTCCCTGAAATGGACAAGATTTCAAACTATACCCTTGCCAAACTACATACAAATCTATGCAGAACATGTTCATCAATTCAAGCGAGGATTGTTCCTAGACACATTGCCATCAAGGTCTTCATAACCATTGCGCCGCTTTCGAGCACAGACGTAGATTCCTCCGAAAAGGATGATGATGACTGGGATTCCCAGACCAGCAGCAATGATGATGATCACCATCGTAGAGATGCCCTCCACGGGAGGTTTGCCGTAACCCACTGTCGCTGTCCTGTACGCACACAATTAACCATACTGCTAAGAAAAACACAAGTACAATTCCCCATAAAGTTTATCTTATCTTTCGTTGGTTCTTTTTTCCAGACAGGGTAATGAAATGAAGCCCCCTATGCAGATAGTAGCCTGCACAAGTGACAGAACCTGTGAGAAGTGAGCTGTCTGTTGCAAAATTTTGTGGGGAAAATCTGCTTTGATAAGTAGTTTAAACACACACACACAAACACGCACGCACGCACACACACACACACACATGCATGCACGCACACACACTCGCACATGCACACGCACATAAAAATGAAGGTAATTCTGTACATAAGACATGCATGCCATGAGAAAAGCATCCCAAACTTCAAATAGATTAATGTGTTAAGAGGTGAAGATTTCTACACACACACATATAACACACACACACATATAAATACACACATAACAAAATTTTCATCCTGTTGGCTGATCCAATGTTTCACTTGTGTTCTTAATCATAGTGTTTGTGATTTTCATTTGTGAGTGAAAGTACTGTCCAGTTGGACAAAAATGGTTGCTTACAAGTAATTTATGTTCTCCTAACCAAGATGAAGGTTCATAAGCATTGAAAACAAGCATTCATCCTCCGTAAAAATCGAAGGAATGAGTGAAGTCTTAGTCTGAGTGACCGATATTCAACTGAACAACATAGAAGACGAATGATTCATGCTAGCATGCAGCTCTTCAGACCGCTCTACCCAGATAGGCAGCCCATTGTGTAAACACAAGCACAGATAATAAAGCGCTCAGAGCCTGGACTTTTACATACATTATATATCTGCTTTACATATATAAACATACACACACCCAACTTCATGCTCTCTCAACATTTTTTTTCTAATGTTTCAGGGCAAGTTGTTAAAGAAGCAGACACAGCCTGACCCATTTTGTGCGCGAAAGTTAGCACAGTCCTCGCTCTTTGGTCAAAGCCCCTCCCCCTCTCCCCCGTCCCTACTCCTTTGGTTACACACCACACGTGCAATTACCCCTCAAGAACATCATTCCTAGAAATTCTTTTTTTTTCACTTTTTTTTTCCCCAATTCATTATATTAATTATATTTTCATCAAACATACGCAAAATGTGAGAAAACTGTATGGGGGAACAGGTCTACCACACTCACCAGGCAGTGTAGTTGCTCTTCGGGTAGAAGCCATCCTGACTCAGCCCAAAAGACACATTGGAGGACATCTGCACAACTTTAGAGGTGTTATTTAGTGCAGCTCCAAAGAACGCCCGAGCCAGACTTTCCCCCAGCAGTCCCTCAAGTCCATGTACAGACTTTGGCTTCTGCAGCGGATACTTCATAACTTCAGTGCCGACACCACGGGAGTGCTTGGAAGCAAGGTAGCAGACAGGTTTCCACTGGATGTAGCCTGTGTTGTGTGACTTACCTGCAGAATACCAGTTCACCACCTGCAAACACCAGGGAACTATAGTTAACATCAGAGAAAAAGAAAAGGATACAAAACAAGTTAGGTAACTGCTGTGCGGACCAACACAATGTGTTTGTTTTCCCACAGAAACAGCAGCCCGATTTCCCCATTAATAATTTGTTCAAAAACAAAGGAGAAACAAAATCATGCAATTCTGAATAGTGTATGGTTATATACGCATGACTCTGTCACAACAAGTACAAAGAACTCTACCACAGTTTCAGTAACTACTGTCCTCTAATCATATGCAATAACTCAACACAGGTACAGCAACACCATCAAGGCGACTCATCAGCAGTAGTGTCTGCTCTGGTGATGGGCTTCATAATGAACAGACACTGGTAGTTCCCTGCACTGAGACAGCAACATGGGATGCGCCAGGGTGTGTTTATTTTGAGGGCATAAGAAATGAAACGTGGCAAAACAGTGCCACCTCAGGGGGCATGACCGATGACGATAGCACTGCATCCTACCAAAAAAGAAAATGAACAATACTCGCCCTGAAGACACCCGGAGAATATTCATCATCAATAGATCTGAGCTCTTCCACGTTCATGGCCTCGGAGGAGTAGTTGGCAACCACAGTCATTTCCAGAGCAAAGCGAGACTTGCTGAACTTGGGAACATACTTGTCCAGGACAAAGTCCATCTGCGTGTTGTTGGCATTGTACATTAGACTGGGCAGCTCCGAATCACGTCCAGAGTCACTGTTGAACGTAAACTGGAAAACATACATTTATGCCAATCAAGACAGAGGACAGTGAACTGGTGAACAAAATGAGATCTAGGATCTGCTGCAGCTCAGATATGTTGTTTATGGCCCAACTACAAACTGAGGCCCCATCAAGGTTACTGCAATGATACAAGAAGTTGTGTGTGGAGACTGCATTTTAGTAAGGACACAGCATTGAAGAAACAAAGGTACAGAATGCTCCTAATTGCACCTTTCCATTTTCAGTGGTGGACAAGACTGAACTGTGAGAGTTTGACTCAATTTCAAATAATAGCCTCTATGTTGGCTTACTTCTTCACATTCTTGTAAACTGAACCAGCAGCAGAATTAGAACAGAGGTTGCAGCAGAAAAAACAAAGACTTTTTTTTTTGTGGTTAATTTATGCAGTACATTACATCCGTTCTGGTCACTGGATTTTTCATTAGCTTAGACCTGACCTTACTACTATGATGGAAAGTCGCCACAACTTAATTTTTAATTCTTCGAAAAAAAATTAAAAAAATGAAGCAGCAGCAAAACCAGAAATTGATGAAAAATAAATCCACTGTGGCTGTATCTCCCATCTGATTGCTCACAGCTGGAAAAAAGAAGGTGTTAACTTTGTCAAAGACATTTTACAGCACAGTTTAAAAAAAGGATACACCTCCATGTAGAAAATAGTGAACATGTTTCAGAGCAAAAGAGATCTATCTTGATGGCATTAATACACCTTATTACATATTAGACCAATCTCAACAAAACCAAATTCTGCTATTACACTGATAATGAAAGGGTTTTTATGTTGTACTTTAAACCTTTTAACAATGAAATAACCTGCATTCGCCTGTCTGCCACTTTTCTCCTATCTGTTGGTCTACCAGTCAAGGGAGACTCAAAGTCTTGTTTCCATAGAAATCTTTTGGGAAAGGTTATGTTAAGATACATAAGGTTTTGAGCTTGAAGCTTTAGGTCTCGTGGGCACCATCAGCAATATGCTACAAAATAAGCCAAAACATAGCTTAGAAATATTTCTTCCTACCTTGTACGAAGTATGAGTGGAAAAATCAATAAGCAACACTGATTGAGATCAGTCCATAGTAGCCCATACCCCACAAAATTGACAGCAACTCAGAATATCAGTGTAGACTATATGTGCAATTTGTGTTTAAAACTGGTTCTAACTTAAGAAACAATGACCTTAGTAATCTAAATTTGGTGACCTGGCACTGATTTTCAGTTTAACTTTCAAATCTTCACTGTGCAGATCAAATAACAACAATGGTCGTTCAAACATGCACATCAGCTATATATCCTCATAGACTTTTAGACAAATTTGATGTAATTTGAACTTGTATGGGGATGTGAGGAGTGGTCATAATTTTTATCTTTAAACAAAACCCATTTCCTGAGTCACGTAGTGCTCTAAAACAATTTGGCAGTTTGGTACATATGACATTAAGAAAGTGTGTAGTTTAATAAAGATGTATACCCACAAGAGCTCACCTCAAAATACATGGATCCTGCTGTATTGTTACCATATGGAGCAAGCTGGGGTTCAGTGGTGTTGAAGATGACGGAGTTACCCCCCTGTCCCAGGGTCATGTTCATCCAGACAAACTCACTGAAGTCACGGATATTCCACTGTGTTTTATTGTCATTGCCAGCGTTCTCCAGGTTGGCTGAATCATCGATGTCATCGTACTCGATCAGCTGTGGACAGCAATTTCAATTCTTTTCTTTTAAGTAATTACCTAAGGATGGTGTCATACCTGTAACGATATGGTCCAAGGGAAATAATCAAGACAGCTGTTCACCTATTGAGGGGATTCCCTCCCTTAGACGAAGGTCTATGTGATTGGTCAGATCATGTCTCGTGAGGGGGGATTATGGGGGATTCTGAAATGGCTGCTTGCGGGCGAATAAATGCACGTGTTCCCTAAGAAACTAGTTGGTGTTCTTGTTGGTCTGCTACCCACATATAGGTCATCTTACATGGTGTCAGAAGTCGTGCCAGCCTCAAGGTATCAGGAAAACGTCAATACCGGTAATCATGTTGTTCAAACCACCCACAAACTTTAATTTTCGTGAACCGGTTTCCTGGCCAAACTGGCGGCGAACATTCGAGCGGTTCCGGACAGCGACTGAGCTGAAGAAGAAAGACGACGAAATTCAGGTGAGCAGCTTGATTTATGCCATGGGGCCAGAAGCAGAAAAGGTCTTTTCGACCTTTGGTCTCTCTGAAGCAGACGGCAAGAAATATGACACAGTCATCAACAAATTCGATGGCTATTTCACCCCTAAACGTAACGTGATCCATGAGAGAGCACAATTCCACAGGAGGGGGCAACGGGAATCAGAGACAATTGAGGAGTATGTCAGGAGTTTATATGAACTGTCTGAACACGCTGACTTCCCTGACAGGGACAACACTATCAGAGACAGACTAGTTTTGGGTATTTTGGACAATGAGTTGTCAGAGAAACTCCAGTTAGAACGGAGCTGACCTTAGCAACGGCAGTGCAAAAGGCCAGGCAGAATGAAGCAGTCAAGGCACAGATAAAAGAACAGAGAGATTCACAAAGTCATGTTGATGCAGTTAGTGCCAGGGGAGGACAAGGCGGACGTTCTCATAGAGGAGGGCGTGGCCAAGGACGAGGCAGTCACCAGGGAGCTGTGGGGGGCAGCTCAATCCAGAATTGCAAGTACTGCGGTGGGTCGCATGGCAAAAGACAATGCCCGGCGTACGGGAAAGACTGCCGCAAATGCCATAAGAAAAATCACTTTGCCAAGGTCTGCAGGGGAGAAAAGAAGATTGATTATCTGTACAAAGCGGATGAAGAAGAAGAGGAAGCCTTTCTATTCTCTGTCAGATCAGACTCACATGAGGGACCGTGGAAGGAGGAGGTCATCATTGGCAAGAACTGCACTCAATTCAAGATCGACACAGGCGCCGATGTGTCGATCATGACGACGAAGACATACAATGCGCTCCAGCCAAGGCCGCCCCTGGAGAAGACGAAGATAATCCTCAGGAGCCCAGGAGGGGTACTTGACTGTATGGGCAAGGCAATCATGGACTTCACAGTGAGAGGTACTGTATACCCTGTCACTGTATACGTAACGCCAGTACAGGAGAACCTCCTGAGTAGGGAGGCAGCAGCGAGAATGGGCCTCGTCATGCGAGTCGATGGAGTTTTTGGAGCGCTGGATAAAAACCCAATGAACACTCCCCCTGTAAAAATCCAACTACAAGAGGGCGCACAGCCGTACAGTGTCCATACAGCAAGACGGATTCCCATTCCCTTGCTGGGGAAAGTCAAAGAAGAAATAAGAAAGATGGAAGGCGCAGGCATTATCAAAAGGGTAGACGAGCCGACCGATTGGTGTGCACCAATTGTGCCGGTCATCAAGCCTTCAGGCAGAGTACGGATTTGCACAGATTTCAAGAAGCTTAACGCTGCAGTCAAGAGAGAGCGCTACATGCTGCCGGCCGTCGAAGATATTTTGCAGAAGTTGAGAGGCTCAACAATCTTTAGCAAACTCGATGCGACGTCAGGGTTCTTTCAAGTCCCACTGGAAGAGAATTCGGCAAAGCTTACAACCTTCATCACGCCTGAGGGCAAGTTCTACTACCGGAGGTTGCCTCAAGGAATTTCCAGCGCTCCCGAGATCTTTCAGAAAACAATGGAGTCCATCGTAGGGGACCAGGACAGCAACATCTGCTTCATGGATGATATTTTGGTGCATAGCAGTGATGCGACGGCACATGAGATCCACTTGAAAGAAACTTTTGACAGACTTGAAGCAGCAGGCGTGAAGCTCAACAAAGAGAAATGCGTGCTGAGGAAGTCAGAAATCCAGTTTTTGGGTTCTATCGTCAGCAAAGAAGGCATCAGACCAGACCCAAGCAAGGCTTCAGCGATCCTTGAAATGGCAGATCCAACCAACCTGACGGAACTACGTCGATTTCTGGGGATGGTGAATTTCCTAGGTCGCCACCTGCCCAACTTGTCAACTGTCCTCAGTCCCCTGTCAGAGCTGTTGCAGAAGGAAAAGGCGTGGTGCTGGGGTCCTCCACAAGCGGAAGCGCTTGCAGAAGTCAAGAAAATAGTGACGTCAGCTCCAACTCTGGCGTACTTCGACCCTGAGCTACCCACTACCGTCAGCGGGATGCAAGCAGTTACGGCCTAGGGGCCGTATTGCTTCAGTTGCATGAAGAAGGCGAACGCCCAGTCGCCTTTGCGTCAAGGACACTGACAAAAGCGGAGAAACATTATGCCCAAATTGAAAAGGAGTGTCTGGCGTCGACATGGGCATGCGAGAAATTTGACAAATACCTGGTGGGCCTACCAAGAATTGACATTGTCACCGACCACAACCACTGGTTCCCCTCATAAACACCAAAGATCTGTCAGAAACACCTCTGAGATGCCAGCGCCTACTTCTCCGCCTCCTCAGATTTCAATGGTACAGCAAGATATGTCCCAGGAAAAGAGATGCTGGTCGCAGACGCGCTGTCCCGGAGTCCAGCGAAACAGACATCAGCATCAGAGTCACATGAAGAAGATGTCACGGCTCATGTCAGAGAGGTAGCAGCCTCATGGGAGGTGAGAGATGCAACCCTTGACAGGATCAGAGAAGAGACAAAGAGAGACATTGTGCTTCAGAGCACACTGAAGTATACTGCAGAGGGATGGCCACAGTACAAAGAGGATGTACAGCTGGCAGCACTACCCTTCTACGCTCTTCGAGGGAAGCTGAGTGTACATGACGGAATCCTGTTAAGGGGTAACAGGATAATCATACCAGAGACAATGCGGAGGGAAATGTTGGAGAAGATCCATCACGGACACTGGGAATCACCAAATGCAAAGAGCGGGCAGGACAAAACATTTGGTGGCCGGGTATCAACAGGGATATCAAAGACAGAGTTGCCAGTTGTCGCCACTGCCTGGAGAAGAAACCTTCACATGCCAGTGAACCTCTTCTACCTTCACAGCTACCAGATCGGCCTTTCCAAAAGGTCGGAGTTGATTTGTGCGATTTCAAAGGCGCACCTTTCCTGGTAATGACCGACTATTACTCGAGATTCCCAGAAATCTGCCTCCTCCCAAACCAGACAGCACAAGCAGTCATCGGAAAGATGAAGACATTATTTGCTCGCCACGGTATTCCCGTGACAGTGGTGTTGGACAATGGTCCGAACTTCACATCTACTGAATTCAAGAGTTTTGCTGAGAGTTGGGGTTTTCATCACGTGACAAGTTCTCCTCACTACCCAAGAGCAAATGGGGCCGCAGAGAGTGCGGTGAAGATCATGAAGCGCATTTTGAGTCAAGATGACAGTTGCTTAGCTCTGCTAACATACAGGGCTACTCCCATTCCTGAGCTGGGGGCCAGCCCAGCAGAGTTGGCGATGGGGAGGAAACTGCGTACAACCCTACCATGCCTCCCTTCCACTCTTCAGCCACGCAATGTTGATGACAATCAATTGCGCGCGCGTGACAACGCCCTGAAAGAAAAGCAGAAGTTTTATCATGATCGTCACAGCTCGGCACAGCCTTTGCCGGAACTTAGCCCTGGTGATCCAGTGCTTGTCAAGTTAGATGAGCAAAAGGGTTGGAAGTTGCCAGCAGAGGTGACGAAGAAATGTGCACCGCGATCATATATGATCAAGACACCGACGGGTATCCTGAGGCGCAACCGACGTCATCTTATGCGCCGACCAGATTCCGATGACGGGAACTCCAGCAAGCAGTCCCGTCCTTCACCTGTCCGTGTTCCTAGGGGGCCTACTCACCATCTACACATGCAGATCCAGGTCCAACTCCACCCTCCCAGCTGGTGGAAAAGTGTGGTGGTCCACCGGGTCGTCCTCCCTCACCACCATCACTGCCACAGGCGGTGACGTCATTACCATCTACATCCGCGACGTCTACTCCGCAGCCAACGCCTACTACAGTATCCTCACCTCATTACACCAGAAGTGGCCGAGCCGTGATCAAGCCAGCCAGATTCCAGTAATGTGTGTGTTGTGAGTGCCATGAGCGCACGACCTGTGTAATTGTAGTATGTGCGTTTAGCACATGTGCCTTGAGCACCTTTTAGAATAGGAAGTGCGGAGAGCACATAAATTTTTTTTTTTTTTGACAATGCTACTAGAGCATGTCTTGAATTGTGTTTGTGCGGTTATAGAATAAGCACCAGTGTAGTCTGGGGTGCATTAAATAGCCCAATTCAAACTCAAGAGCCAAATTCATAGGAAACATTCAAACTTACAGTGTCAACTCGTTATTCCCAGTGCCTAGGAATTCACAATCCTAGTCAAGAAAAAGACTGTTCAGAGTGCAAGAACAACATTCTTCAAGATCATGTTTATAAGTGACTCCTGAAATGACATTTCCTGACCTATGGAATTAAGACACTTTTCTACAACAAGAAAAGACTGAATTTGTTGAAGAACACTTTATACATTTAGAAAATGTATTATTATTATTTTTTATTTGCAGGTACAACTGACAAAAATTCCCAGGGCTGAAATGCATAATTTTCTTGTTTGATTTTTCTTTGTAGTATTGTTGAAACTAAAAGGGGGAGATGTAACGATATGGTCCAAGGGAAATAATCAAGACAGCTGTTCACCTATTGAGGGGATTCCCTCCCTTAGACGAAGGTCTATGTGATTAGTCAGATCATGTCTCGTGAGGGGGGATTATGGGGGATTCTGAAATGGCTGCTTGCGGGCGAATAAATGCACGTGTTCCCTAAGAAACTAGTTGGTGTTCTTGTTGGTCTGCTACCCACATATAATACCAAGGATAATGTCGACATTCTGTTTGACATACTGATGAGAAAATCCTTTAATAAATGAACAATTAGAAAGTGCAACAAAAGCTTACTTACTGTTCAAGTCTGACTAAACCAGGATAACACTACTGAATAAAAAAGACAAATACTGCATATGAAAAACTAATACTGTATACTGTGCACAGGGTTACCATGATGCACCACAACACATGAAAAAAAAGTCAATGCTGCTTTAATATTTCAGTGTAAGTTTCACAAAATCAATGTCTACATAAACATACACAACCAAGCTTTTAAAAATCAAATAGCTCAATTGCTCTCCTGAAACTGATACGGTGAAACCCTTCAGTAAATGTCCTCTGAATAAAGACATATGGTGTACTGGAGAATTTGCTCATAAGTCTCTACAACATGATTAACCCCCCAATGAAGACTCCCTCCCATTAAATACCCAATAATTTTTTTTAAGGATTTCTGGCAATCTTTAGAGAAAGGTTCCACTGTACTGAATGATCAGCAATTTGCAAATCATGTACCCTGGAAAAGGTGACGGCAAAGCTGTATAAAACACTGCCATGGTACAGACTACCATTGGTGTAAACCGCCCCTTCAATGTCAGCTGTATTGTTTGATAGTAGACGGGTCCAGTTGAAGTTGAACCGCTCAGCGGCATCTCCCACTGTGTGCACCACAAGAATGCTGGGCAGGTTGATAGTGGTCATGACAAAATGAAGCACATCATCTCCGGCTGACGACCGGACGTAAACCACATTTGGGAAGCTGGTGTTTGAGGCGGTGGCATTTTCACTGGTCTCTTTACAGATTTGGTAATCAGCACAATCTGGGTAAAGCAGTGTCTCCACCTGGGGGGAAAAAAAAACAGGTACAAATTAACAAATTGATGATCAGACAGACAGGTAGATAGGCATGTACTGATGTAGTCTGTTAGACAGATACACAGACAGATAAGATAAGATAATGTTGCTTATAGCCCAGCCGACCACAAAGGGCCACATCAGGGCGGTCACCACGTTAACAGACAGACAGATAGAAAGTGAGAGAAATAGAAAGACAAACATTAATTGTGGGCTTTTTTTGTGCTTTTTTTCCTTTCTTTTTAATCAATCAACTTTATTTCAGCAAAACAGAATTTCACAGAACAAACATTTACTTCACAACTGGCTCAAGATTAATCTCTTACTTGCGTGCATGCATGCATATAGTATATCCACACATACACCCCTACGTAAGCCATGAAAACAGGAAAGAAATGTTGGTCAACACTAAGCACACAGGCAGGTGAGGCACGACTGTCAACAGGGCTAAGCTTACGTATGACTGAGACAAGACCATCTGTCACAGTTGAAGCTGTGAAGGTTTCTCTCTGGTAATTGTATCTATCTATTATCTAACAAAGTAACATTTCAAAGAATACCTCATAGCTAGTAAGGGCCATCCTTTGCAATCAACATTGGACCACTGACCAACAGTCAGGTCAGCAGTTCTTAAACCATGACAAGGCAACCACAACTGGAGGTCTTTCATCCTCCTCCATAGTCAACAGTGTTTGAAATCCAAGGCAACTGGGATCAGTTGGGTTTTTTTCTGATGGTACTGTAATGTCACCAAATAACCAGGATCAGGTAACAAAAGACATGATCAAATCAGCGTGTAACTCACCGAATGATAAAGATTTTATTGTCCTTGCTGGAGATGTTCATCATCCAAAAACAGCCATGGTACATAATATTTGCTCCAAACAACAGGATCATCCAATGTATTTTGAGATTGGAAATGAATTGCTTCTTCTTAAAAAACATCAAGGAACCAACTAATTCCAGGCAGACCTACAGTAAACGAATGTTCTTGATTTGATAATGAAAGAAAAGACAGCCAAGAGATCACTTCCTCCAGTAGGTAAAAAACCGTCATCATCATGTGACTGTGATGTCTGACATTCTCTTCCTGGGTACTACGTGTACTAGAATGTTCTCTGTCACTCAAGAAGAAAGGAAAAATATGATAATTAAAGAGAACGGAGACTATGATCGTTTAAGGCACTGGCAGTTCTATGGCAAGGTTTACTGGAGAAAAAGGCTTCTAACCATCAATGTGTGAATAAAAGCTGGGAAACAATATAAAATCTGTGAAGAAAGGAAGAGAGAAACACACCCATTAGGTACTTTTCACCAAAAAAAAAAATCTTTTCAGAAACAAATGTGTTCCACACACAGTACTTGACAAGATTAAAGCCAAGCATATATTGCTTTCAAAATGCATACAGTATTTTACAATTAAGAAATCCTTGAAATAAAGAAAACTGTAATGGCCATGCTCAAGCCAGGAATTAGGTTAAATGGGCCATAAAGAAAGCAAAGTTTGAAGCAAAAAGAAACAAAACTATCTAGAAATATCAAAAATTATTTAATAGTTTCTGTGCATAAGTCTTAAGGACTAAATCTTAAAGAGAGAGTTAGCGATCTCATCATGCCTGATGGAAAACCTCAGATCGACAAGGAACAGGTTGATGTGTTCAACTAATGATTCTAAATTGGTTTCACAGTTTGAAATTGTAATGACCTGCCTGTTCTCCCAAAATGTGCTAATAAAATAATTTCTCCGACACATTTACAGAAAAAGAAGTAAATAATATCTGAACATTTATAAATCATGTGGACATGATGGAATACATCCAAAACTATTGAAGGAAGCAAAAGACTGTTTGACAGCTCTTTTGAAAGATTTAATTGATAAAACAATACAGGAAATGGAAATAAGAATGATCCTGGTAATTGCATACCAGTAAGCCTCACATTAGTAATTTGCCAAGTTTGTGAAAGCTTCCTATGCAATTTCGATTTGGTTTCCTCTCATCTGCTGTCCAGCTCCCAGTCTGGGTATCTTATAGTAGTGGTAGATCATGAAGACAAAACTACCACTACTACTAGGTAAATAAATGATTGGATGATTACACTGAATCTCACTTGATGTTGTCATCTTGGATCTCTTAAAAGCATCAGAAAAAGTCCCATATCAAAGATTATTATACTTAAAATCAAAAGGAATTTCTTGACTGGCCTGAAAATTGCTTTTACCAAAATTTTCATTTTCAGCATGTTATTGTTAGGACTGGTGAAGCAAAATCAGATACCACAAACATTTCCAGTGCTGTTCCGGGGTTTGTTTTTTTCAAATATTTTGCCTGCCGCTTCCAGTTTTTCTTCTTCTCCTAATGACACTAAAACTTTCTGTGGCATTCTAAATGATGAAAACAGACAGTGATAGTGACAAACCTGTATCAACAATCTGGTCAAGTAGATAAATAATTGGCAAATTCATAGCTGATAAACTAGAATTGCACATTTTGGTTATTAAAATCAATAATAACCTAACATCTGTATAAAATTGATAACTGTGAATAACAAGCTGCAGATGTGGAGAAAGATATGTATGAGTGATGTTTGACAGAAATCTTACATTTGAGCAGCATACAACAGGTACTGTCAAAAAAGAAAATCAAATTGCAAGGATGACTGCATATAATGTCTTATCAAGTTCAAAACCAAAGCTATAGTGGTAGGTGCATAACTTTTTTTTCTCCCAGGTATTTAGTAAGATAACGCACAGAATACAATAAATTGAATAATGTAGTGTGATCTCCTAATCCGAGGAGGCAACGGTTGTTGAAAATTTGAAAAGATAGTTAAATTATGAAGAATATTAAAATTACTTAAGCTGCCCCGCTTTGAAAATCAAAGCACAAGAGATGATATAATCAAGACTCAAAATTCTGCATATTAATATTATGATGTCAAAACTACTTAACATTTTCATAAATTTCAAACTTAAAAACTTGCATCAATAATGAGAAGACATTCTATACAAATTACTCTTTTGCCAAAACTAACTCACTTCCAAATTACTTTTTTTTTCAACATGGTCATACATATTTGGAATTTGTAACCAACTTGTATTGCTACAACTTACAGCAGGAAGGAAAAGATAAATCAAACAATATCAAAAATCACACCAAGCATTAAAATTAATACTGCTTTCAGGTAAAGTAAACTTAAGTTTTGGGAGCCATTCAATTTTTATGCTGACACCTTCTACAAAAGAAAAAATATAGTTCTAAACAGCATGCAAAAGGTTGTGTTAAGGCATGAAGCCTATGCCATGATACGAAGACATGATGATTTAAATTGCTGAAAACATTTTTTCTATTCTTATTTGTAACCGTGTACGGTAGGCCAACAATTCCTGGAAAATAACGAATTTCATGGTTTTAATATAGTATGAGTAGTAAGCGTCACAAAACCCTGAGCTTAGTACAGAAGACCTGTGGTTTCCACGATCGCATGAACTGAAAATGAGCATGAATCCGACGGCTTTTCAATTCATTACCAATTTCTTTGACTTTTAAAAGCTGATGACAAACTAAATACAGTCACTAGAAGAAAATTTTCCTTTTCACACAGAGTAGCCCCTTTATGGAATGAACTCCCTACTAACATAAAATTTGCAGAAGACACTAACAAGTTCATGATTCTTTTGGATGTAATTCCAAAGTATAAGGATCTTTTAAATAATTTTGATGATTAAAATGCCTTATTTGGCATAGTGTAACAAAATGACAATTGCGCATTCAACACCTGTACTTTAAACAAAAAAGTATTTAACAAAGAAGGGACGTACATAGGCCGCGAGGCCTAGGTTTTTGAGCCAGTCCCTACTACTACTAGGATTTCCTGATTTCTGATTTAAAAGCATGATGGCTAACTGGATTCAGTCCCTGATTTCCTTTGGCTATTCTTCGTCAGCACCAATCACAGGTTTTAGCAAATGTGACTGACAATTTGATT
Organism: Conus ventricosus; assembly: GCA_018398815.1. Lineage (NCBI taxonomy): Eukaryota > Metazoa > Mollusca > Gastropoda > Neogastropoda > Conidae > Conus > Conus ventricosus. The sequence goes on along the minus strand of CM031608.1, from coordinate 81,899,664 downwards.
ACTAGATGACTGGATTTTAGTTACAACTGTAACAGTCATCGTCACAAGACTTTGCAGCTGACAGTGATATGAATACACTCAGGTCGACGAGAAATGATTGATGACCGTTTACTTTTGTACGATTTTTACCCGTCTCACGAGGCTGATCTTGTTTCTTGAAATCCTTTTCTACATTCGAAATTTGTACGATATTTTTATGATGTGTTTACGTACTTTTCTTTTGGTGACATCTGCGCCTGAGAGCGCAAAAGGGTTACGATCAGAGCCCAGAGCATCACGCCTTTCGCCATCTTCGTTAAGTTGTCTGTCACATGCCCGAGCGATCACATGCCTTGTAACGCAAACAAAAGGGGGTAACTCACACTCTTTGACGCAAATGTTATTTCCCTTACTTCTTAGAGGTCAAGATGGTCCTAAGGGCTACAAGCAAGGATGCCCCTCCGGGGGGTTATCAAAGCCCAAAGAATGGGCAAAAAGAGTCACGAAAAAAAGACTGGGTGGTAAGTCTGGAAATAAACAAAACGTTGCGCTAAATCAAGCCCAAAATATCTAAAAGTAACACCCGTAATCAGCTGATGCCGTTGTCAAGGGTTGCGGCGGTCACGGTACTGGCTCGACTCTACAGCAGTCGCTTATTTGTTTTTGCCATTCGAAGATCTTAGACCAACAACTTCTACTAGACTCAACTGACCGCAAAGTACCTGATTAATGATTAGTTCCTGATTAATGGTTTATCTAATGTCTGATGCATGCTTTATGTACAAGGTGGTTGATGGGCTGGTACCGGCCGGCCATGCCTCTTTCATCTTAGAGGGATTTGTCCCCCCACCCCCCACCCCCTTAACCCTCACAGTGCTCTGTATATCAATTTAAACTTTAAAGAAATGTGTTAAAATCTAGGACGGGAAACTCGTCACACACCACATTGAGAATTTGGCTTCTGCATACTTATTATTTGCACTAGATATGCAAACCTTTACATTTTTTGAAACTAGAGATGTTGTAGAATCTAGTGAAATAACTGAAAATACTGTAGGTGGTACCTACTTGGGGGACTGACCTCAAAATATAAGCAGAGAAAATTATTGAAAAAGTTATTTGAAAGTAAGTCAAATGTTAGGAGAGACACAGTTTTTCTTCTGTACTACCTAACACTTCAGACTGGAGATAAAATGAAGACAAATATGTGCGGGAAACATGGGAAAGATGATGGTTCTCTTGACTTGAGCTATGTATAATAAATTGTGCCTCAAATGAGTACCTTAATTCAGAAATCCGGACAATAAAATTTTTCACTATATTAGGAAATGGGGTTTGTGCAGGCTTTCTTGAAGCTAGATAGGTAAAACTATATGTTTTTGTAAACTAGAGATAATGGAGGAATCTGAAAAAAATAATTACAGCACAGTCCCCTGATGGCAGCTGAAGATATTCTTCACAGTGTAATCCAGAACATTGGCGAAAAGGTAATCCAAAACGTCAGCCCCACATTGTTTGAAACACCACAGTTTTCCTGCTTGAATGTCAAAACACTTGAAACTTCAGAGAAAACAAGAAGAACTTGTCCTTGAAAGACACAGAACAAAGTTAGGGCCTTGGTCTTCTGGGGAAGGCTGAAAAGCACTCGGGGCAGAACCCCATGTCGCATCCAAACCCATTCCCAGCCAAGAGCGCACACAAGTAGGATGGCCAGCGCACAGTTCCTCTTTCTTGAGCTCCTCTCTCAGCATCACTCTCCTCTGCAGTAGTGCTTCCAGATTCTGGATCACACAAGAAAGCACATATCCAAGTTTTTCTGTTCATTTCATTGTTTCATGATGGTGCAAGAGTTGTTACAGAGAGCTTGACTCAGTTTCCACTGATCAGTCTGATTTCAGAAAGAAAAAATATTAAAACATTACTTATTCATTCTATGAAAAAGGAGTCATGCATAAAATCATAAATAAAAATAAAATTCTGAATCACTGCATAAAAGGGAAAGGGGGCCCCGGGAAAGGGGCTATAGCTTTCATTGGAGACAACGCCCACTCGTGACAACGCCCACACTGTTTCCAAACTAATAAAAAGAAAACAAACAAACAAAAGTTATAAATTGTTCTCTTCAAATCACCACTTTTATTCATCTCTAAAGGGGCTTTCAAACACCTATAATCACCCAGAAACGATCTTCTAGTTTGATCAGGCAACTCCTAAAAGTAACCATGTCCCCTGCCCCCTCCATCCCCCCCCCTTTCCCTTTATGTGGGGGACCAACAAATGTAAAATAACCAATAACCGCACGCAGCAAGTGTTCCATCCCCTCGACACACAAAATAATCAAAATTTATCTACTCACCTGCTTTGCTTTCGTTACTACTGCCTCCGGCAACTGATTCTTTACTCGTGCCACTTCCCCGAAACTCCTGCTCAAACTCGGTCGCTGATTCACTCATTATTTCAGTCCAAAACGCACGAAAAAACTTGGGGATAACGGATGACAAGGCTTGCAGGTGCACAATGGATACCAGCAAGTCACGTGAACTGATCAATCCGGATGTTTAGCGGCAGTGGTATAACGGTTTTTAAACTGAGCCACGATCGTGGCCCCTCGCACTCGGGTTTGGGAAAGCCACAATCGTGGCCCATCGCACTCAGCGGGTTAAAACTTAATAGATTGAAAAAAAAAATGAAAACCACCAAACAAATAAACACCACCATCAGAAAGAGCTCAAAAACACATACGCAAATGCAGTTAAATGGTGCCAAAAGAGGTGTCAGTCAGACAAACTTGCTGATTCGTCTGACTGTAGATGTTGGCTGCCTAAAAACAAGAAGAACAAAAGACTTAAAAGAAGTTATGATTTTTAAGTGATTTCCCCCCTTAAAAAAACAAAACCGATGGAATGCGCCTGAGATCTGTGAAAATGGTGCAAAATGGGGTTAAGTATCCCCAGAAACGAAAGTAATGACATGTGACAGCAGACTGAGTAATAAAAGTTGTTGCACTCCACTTACCTGCCATTTGAGCGCATCAAACATTTTTGATGAGACTAAGACAAAAATCTTGATGAGACAGGCTGGCTCATTTCTACCCAGGACTGTTAGGGACTGGAAAACCCCCTTCCCAGTGAGACAGCAGAGGCAGCAACAGTCGACGCTTTCTTGTCGCGAACCTCTGCCTAACAGTGACAGCTTACTGATACCATGCGGCCCTTATGGTAACGGACTGGCTATGGTTTACGGACAATAAGAATCCCCAGTGAACGTGATCACAAATGATCAGAGCATACAAATGGACTGCCTTCAAAACCCCCCCCCCCCCCCCCCCCCCCCCCCCCCCCCCCCCCCCCCCCCCTTATGTGCCAGAACGTTCATCCTCAAGATCGTGGGCACCAAAGGGAAAAAAGAAGAAGAAGGTGTGACTAAACATAGATACTCGCATGAACTCTGCTGACACAAAGAAAGAATCAAGGCTCTAGGTAAATTAAAAAGGCCTAAACAGGTCCCATATGGATTTCAGGCTGCTGAGATGAAGGCACACTTGGAAATTAATAGTGGTAGCTCCACCACAACCCTCCGGGGTTTTCGACCTTGTCGGGTCGGGAGGGCTTGCCCCGGTCCAGTGATCCTTAGGCTTTGTTGACGGGGCATCAATACTTGGGGGATAGGCTGGTTTTTTCACACTGCTTGTTAGCCTGAGAGGTGAAGATGCTGTATGGGGCCTAAGCGTAACGTGGTAAGGAGTTGATGGGCCCCTGGTAGGGCTTCCCATGTCAGATAGGCTAAGGGTGAGGAAACCTGACTAAGAGTAACCCGCCTTTCTCCTTTTCTTTTTTCTGCCTTCCTTAATTGGTCCTTTTATCTTCGTCCCCCCTTCAAGTCTTCTTTTCCACACTCCTTTTCTCTCTGTGGTCTCCTTAAGATCCGCCGCGTTGGCCGTGCGGTGCGACCCCGTGTCGGAGGGGAATGAGATCCTGGTGATTGAGAGGGCCTGCGCTCTCAACACATCACTTTGGCTCGGACCTCTCCTAGACAGGGAGTACACTTTGGCCCGGGTGTACTAATCGGCTCCCTTCTTGGGGCTGGTGAAGACAGGGAGTCCCCCTGCTGGCCAGTGAACCCCTGCAGTGCTCAGCTCTCTGTCCCGGGAGTTGAGCATGATCAGGGGGGATAGGTTGGTGGTTTTCTGTTTGTCGTATATCTCTCCCGAAGCCTGGAAGGGTCAAGACATTGGTTCTTGGCCCTGGCCCCCTTTGTTGGACTCCAAGGTGGGTGGTAAGGAGGATGAAATACAATGAACTTAATATGGCCCTTTTTAAAAATATCCCCCCCAAAAGGAAAGAGGAAGGCACATCCCCTATTTCAGGGAACGTCATTCTGACAGCGATTTTTGACACGGAGGTACGACAGAGGACAGGTTTCTGGGCTTCCTGGCTCGTGGTGGAAGGGACGGAGCAGGGGGAAAAACCCCTTTCAGCTCTGAGCCCTTTTGCTATTCAAAAGGGCTTTCAAGGCTTAAACAGGTGACCCTCAGTCCGTTTAAAAAAGGTTTTAGGAATGGTTTTGTTTCTAGTTCAATGTCGATCAAGAAAAAAAATCTGAACAGCTGTTGAGGGCGTCAAAAACTAGTGGATAGGGAGATCAGGGTGACTCCCCATAAACAGTTAAATTCATCCAAAGTTTTTGATTCGCTGCAGAGATCTAACGGGTGTCTCAGAGGTAGAAATAAAAACGGAACTGGCGTCCCAGGGTGTGACGGAGGTGCGCAGGGTGACAGTCAAGAAAGGTGCAGAGAGAGTGGCCACCAACACCCTCTTTCTGACCTTCTGCAACCCTGTGCTGCCTCCGGTCATCAAAGTTGGCTACCTGAACGTCCGTGTTCAGCTGTATGTCCCGTCCCCATTGAGATGCTTCCGGTGCCAGAGGTTTGGACATGTCAGAGACCGCTGTTCTGGGCAGGAGGTGTGCGGTGTTTGCTGCAAGGCAACCCATGATGGGCCGTGCAAAGATCCGGCACATTGTGCTAACTGCGGTGGCGACCATCCCTCCTCTTCACGAAACTGCCCTCTTTGGATTCAGGAATCCACTATCCAACGAATAAAAACTGAAAAGAAAATCTCCTTTTTTGAGGCCCGCAAACAGGTTGTGGGCAGTCAGACGCCCACAGCATCTTCATATGCTTCGGCCGTAAAGAAAGTTTCCACTCGGTCAGTCTGCTGCCAGACTGATGAATTTATCTTTTCCAAGACACTGCAAGGAAGAACTGTCAGCTCTGGTGGAAGCAAGTCCACCACCTCCCAAACCAAAGTGAATGCCCCTGGTGGAGGCAAAAAATCCGCCACCCCTCAGACTGCCCAGCAGTCTACAACATCTGCTGCTGGGCAGATTAAAAAACCAGCACCTCGAACTCCTGTCCAGTGCCCGTGCGGGCAAGGGAGTTCAACCCAGTGTGGAGATGGTGGAGATGAGGAAAAAACCTCCACCGTCTCCCAAACCCAGACCTTCTTCACCTGTTGGCAAGTCTGCCAGCAGGTCTGAAGACAACACAATCCAGTGAAACTACAAAATAAATTCACTCCATTGGAAGCAGACGTTGAGGAGGAGATGACCTGATCTCTCTCCTTTTCGCCCTCTGCACCATGGATAGTACAATATTCCATTGGAATATCCGTGGTCTAAATTCCAACTTCGAGAGCTGCAGCTTCTGTGTCAATCTATAAAACCTTCTGTCGTGGCTCTTCAGGAAACTCAAATTCAAAGCCAGAAGACCTTTACTCTTTCTGGCTTTAATATTCTTTCAAAACCTGCACAACCATCTACGTTAGGACTGTCGGGCGGTGTTGCCCTTCTCATACACAAAACTCTGCTGTATAGTCCTGTCGCTCTGTCAACCTCCCTTCAAGCTGTAGCTGCGAGAGTCACTCTCCACAAGACTGTGACAATCTGTTCCCTTTATCTGCCTCCTTCAGTCCCGGTTTGTCGTCAGGACCTTGTCAGTCTGATAGGAGAACTTCCTCGACCTTTTTTGCTGTTGGGTGACTTTAACGGTCACAGTCCTCTTTGGGTAGTGTCAGTACGTCATCCAGAGGTCTGCTTATTGAGGATGTCCTTTCGGATTTGGATTTGTGTTGTCTGAACGACGGATCTGCAACTTACCTCCACTCTTCCACAGGTTCACTTTCGTGTTTAGATTTGTCGGTTTGTGACCCCTCGCTGGTCCTGGACTATGAGTGGTCTGTCCATGACGATCTGCACGGAAGTGACCATTTCCCTGTCCTTCTACAACCCGTCATAACTGAACACGTCTCTGTCTCTCAACATCTAAATTATAAGAAAGCAAACTGGGACTATTTGCAGCCACTATTTCTAAGGAGTTCCAGGACAGATTTTCTTCAGAGTCCGGACCCAGCAGAATCACTGACTACCACTGTGATCAACTGTGCTAAAACCTGTATTCCAGTGTCTTCCGACAAACTTCAAATGCCAAAAACACCCTGGTTCGATTCCGACTGCCAACAAATTTCAAAAGTTCGCAAACGGGCTCAGCGTCGGGAATACCAACGACCCTCAGGTCCCAACGCTAGAGCCCATCAGAAACTCCGTGCGAAATCGAGACACACTTTCAAAATCAGAAAACGTCAGTCCTGGAGAAACTTCTGCTCCAGGCTGACATCTAAAACTTCCAAGAAAAAAGTTTGGAACATCATTAGAAAAATCAAAGGGAAAGAACACCAACCCCTCCATTCATCACTTGAAACTTGCTGATGCTCTGATCACTGACAAACAAGCTGTTGCCAATCTGTTGGCCTCCACCATCCAACAGAACTCTTCATCTTCAAATAAATCTGCAGTCTTTTTAAGAAACAAAGAGATTAGAGAGAAATCTTCATACAATTTCACATCAGACAACTCTGAAACCTATAATCTTCCTTTTTCAATTGTTGAACTCAAATTAGCTTTACAAACCTGCACTGATTCTGCCCCTGGTCTGGATGACATTCATTATCAGGTTGTGAAACATTTTCCAGAAAGCTGTCTCCAGACTCTTCTCCAAGTCTATAACCATATCTGGACCACAGGGTCCTTTCCGCCTTCCTGGCGGAAAGCCCTGATCATTCCCATTCCAAAGCCTGGAAAGGACCTTACCAACCCTTCCAACTATCGCCCAATCGCTCTGACCAGCTTTGAACTTTTTAGCAAGTTGAAGGCGGACGGTTACAACATTACTCTTGCTTGGGTTCCTGGCCATGTTGGCATCGGCGGGAACGAAATGGTTGATCGTTTAGCCAAGAACGCCACAAGAGAGAAACTGTCCAACACTTATATCCCCTGCTCAGATGTGAAACCCAAAATTAACGATTATGTGAGAGACCTCTGGCAGGAGGATTGGAACACACAGACGAATAACAAACTCTTTCAGATCCGTCCAAACCTTAAAGACTTCCTCCCATCTACGTCGGGTGGTCGTAAAGAGGAAACGGTTCTGTGCCGGCTGCACACCGGCCATTCGTATTTTACCCATTCTTACCTTTTAAAGAGTGAAGAAGCTCCGTGGTGCATTCCATGTCATGCACCACTCACAATGAAACATGTTCTTTTAGAGTGTTGGGACTTGCACGATGTGAGACACAAACATTTTACAGCGGAGTCCATGAAGATCCTGTTCAGGGATGTCCCGCCTGACGTGATTCTTGGGTTTTTGAGAGAAATTAACATTTTTCATCTGATTTGAGATTTTACGGAAGAAGGATTTTTAACAAACAGGGTTCGTAGGGTCCTTTCAAGTCCTTTTAAGTCCTTATGAATTGGATTTTGGTTAAAAGGCCTTTTAAGTGCTTTGATTCAGCAAGTTGGTCCTTTTAACTCATCAGGAGGTCCTTTTAAGTTTTGAAAGGTACTGTTAAGTCCTGTTTTATCAAGAGAAAGAGACTTGAGAACGAAACTGAAACACCGACAACCAAAACCGTACTTTTGCAAGTTGCAAAGAGTTGAAAGATGCCGACGCGATATCGTCTGAAACTCAGTAGGCTTACTGTACAACTAGGCCTATAACATTAGTGCGCTTTCTGCTCAGTGGCAGACGACGTGAAGCCGCGCGCAGTGGCTATGAGTCATGCCTGCTGCTTTGCTTAGCTTTGACGTCATGGGTTCCAAAGAGCAGACGCGGTGCTAATGTTTGCGGCATATAGCTGACTCAATTTTCGGTCAAACGATCTATGTTAAAAGGTTCCCTGTATAGAAATTAATTAAAAGAGTGAGGCAATAAAGATGAAAACATATTACCCAAATAAATGTAGGTACATAACATCACGGTATGCGAACATAACAAACTGCCTTGGAGAACAGCTATATGCTGCGTTCTTGAGCAGCATGTACAAGATAGATGCCTTCTCCGGTCTCTTCTCCTCCCTCCTTTTTCCCTGCGCTAGCTAATTCTGACGGAGGCCTAGTTTGGAAAGTTTTAAAAAAGTTTTGTTTGCAAGCTAAACGTTCAAAATGCCAGGGAAATGTTCCTTTCAGGATAGATGGTTATCTGATAAAGTTTATTGGGAGTGGGTGAGAAGCGATACTGTGGACAAGCATTCTGCTCGGTGCCTTTTTTGTGGGGTTTCGTGAACTTAAGAAACTGTGATGTGTGTGAAGAAAAATGTGTAAATAGTAGTGTAGTGGACGTGACAGTAGAATATGTAATAGTAGTGTAGTGGGTCTGACAGTAAAAACAAAGGAATGAAAGTGATTCATCATTATGTGTCTATAATAGTTTGTGACTCACAGTGAAAACTCAGTAATCTACATATTTGTGAAATAAAACTTTGTGACAATAACATTCAGCCAAAGAAACCTACAGTGACGTGAATTGCAAAGACTGAATTAACATTCAAATGGGATTAGCTGTTCCTCTGTTTATGAGAGGTAAGTGTCTGCTGTTCTGCATGTCAAAAGGTTTGGGGTGTACTGTAAAGTCATGTTGGCAAAGGTCCTTTTAAACTGATTTGAGGTCCTTATAAAGTCCTTTAAAGGTCCTTTTTTGGCTTCATGTCCACCACCTGGGAACCCTGACAAAGTTTCTGGTTCGTTTGTAGACGATGTCATTTAACGAGATGTGTGAAAGTTGGTTTTTTTTTTTTTTTTTTTTTTTTTTTTTTTTTTTTTTAATTTTAAATGACTGGTGAGTTGATTTTAACGTGGTGACAGCCTTGATGTGGCCCTCTGCGGTCGGCTGGGCTATAAGCAACATTATCTTATCTTATCTTATCTCTGACCAGCTGCCTCTGTAAGCTGATGGAAAAGATGGTCAACTCCCGTCTGATGTGGAAGCTGGAAACCGATGGTCTTTTGGCCAGTGAACAGTGCGGTTTCCGGAAGTACCACTCGACGGTTGACCATCTAATCCGTCTGGAAACCACCATCCGCAACGCCTTTATTAACAAGCAGCATGTGGTTGCTATCTTTTTCGACCTCGAAAAGGCGTACGACACCACATGGAAAGCAGGAATCCTCATGGACCTGCACAGACTTGGTTTTCGGGGTCACCTGCCTCTGTTCATTCAGAACTTTTTAGCCGATCGACAGTTCCAGGTGCGTGTTGGCACCACACTCTCTGACATCCATGGGCAGGAGTTGGGTGTTCCTCAGGGGAGCATCCTTTCTCCAGCCCTTTTCAGCATTAAAATAAATGACATTGTCCAATTGGTAAGCCAGGGCACTGAGTCCTCTCTGTTTGTTGACGACTTCGCGCTGTATGCAGTTGGAGCTTCTTACGCCAGCGTACAGCGTCGACTCCAACTTTGTGTCAACAGAATCCAACAGTGGGCTGAGGAAAGCGGGTTTACCTTCTCCCGTACCAAAACTCAGTCAATTCATTTCCACAATTTTCGTCGATTCTTTGCTGATCCTGAAATTCGTCTGGACAAGTCCACCATTCCAGTTGTAAAAGAAGCCAAATTCCTGGGAGTTATTTTTGACCAAAAACTCAACTTTCTCAGCCACATCAAAAACCTCAAAACTTCTTGCCAGAAAGCACTGAATATTCTGCGGGTCGTAGCGCACACCGACTGGGGCGCTGATAAGAAAACTTTGCTGAACCTCTACAGAGCCTTGGTCCATTCCAAACTGGACTACGGTTGTGCTGTGTACGGCTCTGCAAGACCCTCTTACCTTAAACTCTTGGACCCTATCCACCATCAAGGGCTTCGTCTCTGTCTTGGAGCGTTCCGCACCACCCCTGTGTACAGCCTGTACGCAGAGGCGGGTGAACCTTCACTGTCCAACCGCAGGCTGAAACTGTCTTTGAATTATTATATCCGACTGTTCTCAGAACCGCAGAATCCTGCCTATGACTGTGTCTTTGACCCTCCGTTCCAAAGTAAGTTTGAAAACAACCCGAAATGTATTCCGCCGTTTGGTCTTCGTATGCGGCCTCACGTGCGGAATGCAGGTCTAGACCTAGGAGTTGTGTCGGATTTTTCCAAGTTTCCGGATCAACCTCCGTGGACCTTCTTCACACCAGAGATTCGTTTCGATCTTGCAGCTTTTCGCAAAGAGTCTACCAGCTCTCTGGCCACGGCCGCGCCCGCACACTCACAGCGACTGCATTTAGTTCATCCAACGCTTTGCCTTGTGACTCGGGCTAGGCCCTTAACTAGTCAGCCACTACACGGCCAGACGCTCTGTGTGTTTTTGGACGCTTCGAGACTGGTGCAACATCTTTAAGTTATATTTACTGTACAGAGGTTTTTTAACTATAATTTCTGTATGAGAGCAATAGCGCAGTGAGTACTTGAGAGTGTGACAAAAGCTGGCATTTCAGTCTTCTCTGTGAGTACCATAATTAAGTTCGTGTTTAAAACTTTCTGACAGAACTTTGCGACCGGCGCAACCTGTGCTGCACTCACGCGCCGTGCGTCGTTGGCCGGCCTGCCACTTGACGCCACTATAACCTTCGCAGAAAATAGCTCACAGGGTGTTGTGGACAGAGACAATTCCGCTTTTCTCGGTTTATCCGCGCTAGCTGTGTGGAGTCGTTGTGTAAACTTTGGTCAGCTATAGGCGCGATACAGACAGCAAAGCAGTGTGTGGTTCGCTATTCTCCACGCTTTCAGTACAAGCGCGAGAAGCCCCCTTGGGCCCTTATCTCCTGACACACTAGGGTGTCAGATACAAGACCGCTCACAGACTAGACCCGGGCTTGTTGGGTGCGAGCGCACAATTTGTTTCTTCTCCTTTTCCGTCTCACGCGTTTGAAGAATTTGACTCAAGCGACTCAATGCAGCAGTCAGAACTGCCGTGATGGCGTACAAGGCTTTGTATGCTGAGCTCTGTTCCAAATTCCCATCCTATCAAAAAGTTTTCACTGACGGTTCCAAGTCTGAAGATGGAGTGGCCTGTGCAGCCTACTGCCCTGGGGCTCCTTCTCAGATACTGTTGGAACATATACATTCAGATGCTTCTGTCTATTCTGCTGAACTTACTGCTCTGGTTTTGGCTTTGAAGATAATCTCACATTCTTCAAAGAGGGACTTTCTGGTTCTGTCGGATTCGCTGTCAGCTTTGGAGGCCATAGCTGGCCGCAACCTTCAGCATCCAGAACTTTTACTTTTTTTTTAACTTTTTAGCAAGTTGAAGGCGGACGGTTACAACATTACTCTTGCTTGGGTTCCTGGTCATGTTGGCATTGGCGGGAACGAAATGGTTGATCGTTTAGCCAAGAACGCCACAAGAGAGAAACTGTCCAACACTTATATCCCCTGCTCAGATGTGAAACCCAAAATTAATGATTATGTGAGAGAGCTCTGGCAGGAGGATTGGAACACACAGACGAGTAACAAACTCTTTCAGATCCGTCCAAACCTTAAGGAATTCCTCCCATCCACGTCGGGAGGTCGTAAAGAGGAAACGGTTCTGTGCCGGCTGCACACCGGCCATTCGTATTTACCCATGCTTACCTTTTAAAGAGTGAAGAAGCTCCGTGGTGCATTCCATGTCATGCGCCACTCACAATGAAACATGTTCTTTTAGAGTGTTGGGACTTGCACGATGTGAGACACAAACATTTTACAGCGGAGTCAATGAAGATCCTGTTCAGGGATGTCCCGCCTGATGTGATCCTTGAGTTTTTGAGAGAGATTAACATTTTTCATCTGATTTAAGATTTTACGGAAGAAAGATTTTTAACAAAGTTTCTGGTGCGTTTGTAGACGATGTCATTTAACGAGATGTATGAAAGGTGTGTGTGCTTTTTTTTTTTTTTTTTTTTTTTTTAATTTTTTTTTTTTATATATATGACTGGTGAGTTGATTTTAACGTGGTGACAGCCCTGATATGGCCCTTTGCGGTCGGCTGGGCTATAAGCAACATTATCTTATCTTATCCACACACAATCTGTCGCAGGTAATTGGCGTGCAGGAATCTGTTTACCCTGTTACGCTACCATGTATGGTTGGACATCATAAATAATGAGCAACAGCTTGCTGTTGGACCATGCCTGCAATGGACAGCTCACATAAGATAAACGCACAAAGTAGGCATGTGAAGAGTAATATCAATGCATTAGATTCACACATATACTTACTCCAAACTGGTGAGCTGATTTAAACGTGGTGACAGCCCTGATGTGGCCCTTTGGCGTCGGCTGGGCTATAAGCAACATTATCTTATCTTACTTACTCCAAATAAATTCTTGCATCCCCTAAGGATCTATGCTTGGGTCTTGCCTCTTCCTGGTCAATATTAATTACCCACCATCTATCTTTTCCTCTCCCGTCAGACTTTTCACTGATGACACTGAGTTCAACCTGCTCCAACAACCCTAGCAAACTCCAGGAGGAGCTACGTGAGTTAGTAATATGGTAGAGCGAGTGGGAGACAGAGTTTCATCTGAAAAGATGTGTTCAGCTACTCCTATGGTATTGTAGAAAACCACTGCATGCACAGTCCTGCCACATTCTGCATGATCACACCCTTGAGGATGTGTCCTTTTTGAAGTACCTTGGGGTCACTCTGCAGTCAGATCTTTCTTGGGGGCCAACTTGGGACAATACCTGTACCAAGGCCAACAAAACCCTGGGTTTCCTAATGAGAAGGTTCTGTAAAGTAGGCTCCATCAAAATTAAAAAATCCAGCTTACAAGGCTCTGTTCACCCCTTTGTTGAGTATGCCAACACAGTGTGGTACCCCTACCCCACCAGACTCCCCCAGAACATTGAGAAGTTTCAGACTAGAGCAGCTAGACCTGTATGTATTAAATAGAGGCAGAAGTACCTCCAGCATAGATAACAGTATTGAACAACTGCAGTGGCCATTTCGTGAGGAACACTGACAGTCCATGAGACCCACCATGCCAGGCATGCTTTCTTTTCAGTGCATATTTTTCCCAGATACTAGACAAGAAAGATGAGGTGGATAGAATGTGGCACCCCCTGGCTGTCTGCCCTAACACTAGAAAAGGTACGAACATAGCCGCTCTTCCCAGTGCCATCTGTTCATTTCGCTTGAAATAAGAATTAAAGAAGGAATATCACAACCAACATGATTTATAGATAGGTATCTCATAACATTCTAGGTACTGCGTTACCGACAACATTTGGTAAGAGCTAGCCGGGGGAGGGGGGGGGGGGGATAGATCTGATGAGCTTTTTTTTTTCTCAGGAGAAGGGAGTTAACTGATAAGGCCAAAGGAGAGCCAGTGTTTGTTTTGTGTATGTAAAGTTGATTTCATTTTAACTCTTTGAATATTGTTTTCAGGCTTGGCTACGTTTGGACTCTTTGGTGCCTTCACTGGAGCCATGTGGGGCCTGTACTACTTAGACAGGAAAAGGCAGAAGTAAGTGACGTTGGTCTATGTATTTGCTGCTGTTGTATCACTATCAGTTTGTCCTCTGCACCATGGATAGTACCCTATACCATTGGAATATCTGTGTTTCTCTAATTTTGAAGAGCTGCAGCTTTTGTGCCAGTTAAATCTCGGGTAGTAGCTGTTCAGAAATGAAAACTCGTCCTCCTCTTTGGACAACTCTGTGCAGTCAGAGCCTCTCATGCCAGTATACTGGGTCTGCTCCGTCTTTGTGTAGATAAGATCACTCAGTGGGCCTGGTTTGCTTTTTGAGCATCAAAACACAGTCTATCCATTTTCACAATTTTTGTCAGTTCTTTGCTGATCCTGAAATTCATCTGGACAAATCCACCATTCCAGCTGTGAAAGAAGCCAAATTTCTGAGTGTTATTTCTTTTTGTATCAAAAACTGAACTTTAAAAGTCACATCCACTACTTAAAAACTGCATGTCAGAAAGCACTGAACATTCTGAGAGTTGTGTCACACATGGATTGGGGCGCTGATAGAAAACCCTCCTCCATCTTTACAGGGCTCTGATCCTCTGCAATCTGGACTATGGTTGAGTAGTCTATGACTCTGCCAGACTTTCCTTCCTTAAAACACTAGATCTCATCCACCATCAAGGGCATTCTGCACCACCCCTGTTTATAGCATGTATGCTGAGGTAGGAGAACCATCCCTCTTGAACCGTTGGCTGGAACTTACCTTGAACTACTGTTCGAATCTATCGTCTGAACCCCCAAACCCTGCATATGACTGTGTTTTTGACCCCAAGTTCCAAACGAAATTCGATGACCACCCCAGTCCCATTCCACCCTTGGGAGTTTGTATTCTTCCCCATTTGAACAATGCAGATATAGACCTTGGAGTCATATGTGATTTGTCCAAGTTTCCTGATGACCCACTGTCACGACCGACCCCTGGAGGTCTGCCCTGACAGGATCGGTCTAGGTGGGAGTGAAGGGAGTGACTGACCTCACACGCTCCGCAAGAGACCACACAATAAAGATTACGATACAACACCCCATTTATTCACACCAGCAAAATAAACATTCCAACACACACGCACCATGCACGATCACAATAAAGCACTCCAACGCACACAACATGCACAATCACGATCAAGCACTCCAACGCACACAACATGCACAATCACGATCAAGCACTCCAACGCACACAACATGCACAATCGCAATCAAGCACTCCCACACCCACAACATGCACGATTATAAATAAATATTTCACCATACGACGTACACAATCACAATTACAGCATTCCAGCACATATGGCATGTACACAATTATAAAGAAATATTTCCAGTATTGACCCTTTCTCACACCACGGAGTGCGTCCACATCCCTGCCCCTGTCAAGTCCGCAGGGAGCACCCTGTCGCACTAGGTGCTCCGAGCCGGGTTGGTTCTCGCAGGGAGTCGCCCGAAGCCGACACCCTCGACTTCCAAGCGGGCAGTGAAGAGCGTGTCCCGGGGGGGGGGGGGGGACGTAGCTGTTACTGGAGGTCCTGGACGGGGGTCCAGGCCGGCCAGTCAAGACGGCGGGCGTCTCTACCAGCCCTCGGTCCCGACCAAGGCGTGGCCTCGATCAGCGTGTGGCACCATCCCGTCCGTGGTCTCAGCCAGAACGTGGCCTCGACCAGTACGTGGCACCATCCAGATCGTGCTCCAGGTGAAGCCCCCGGGAGGGGGGGAGGACGTAGCTGGGAGGAGAGTCGAAGAGGAGGGAAAGAAGAAGGAAGGAGGAAGGAAGAAGGGTACTGGAACCCTGCCGTCAGTACCGTCTGACCATTGCTGTCAAGTCTTAGCCACTCGCATGATGGGCGAGGGGAAGTGTATTCAACGCACACAGAAAACCCATTGAATCAAGTCTTCTCACACGATGCAGGTAAAAGACTGCATTAAATCAACAGGTTATAAAACAAATATGAATTATCTTCACCCTTCTCTCACTCACGCTTAACGTTTTCCTTCCTTAGGAAATAAATCAACACAGCGACCATCGCTTAATAACTGCCACCACATTTGCAAATAATAATTCAATGGCACAACTGTCACATTTTATAAACACATTTCAAAATAACACAAATTTCCAACCACGCATCCGAACGACAAATCATGCGTACGCACGCTCGTGAACATAAAACTCGTTCTCCTTGCACACACAAACAGACGGTGGCCGAAGGATAAAAGTCCGGCGAATGTGACAGGGGCGGACGAGCGAGACCAAGCAAGTTCCAACCCTGAATCACCAGGTTCTCTCCCTTCCCCACCGACTACCGCATCACAGATACATAAACAGGAGAAAGAATTTTGGAAATAATTTAGAATGGCCAGGTTAAAGATGGAATTAACCAGAGAAAAGGTCTCACACATATTTCTCTTACAATTTCGAAAACAAAAGAAAATTGCGCAAAAGCGAAGACTAAGCCGGCTAACAACAACAAACCAAAACAAAAACAGACCACGAAACTGATGCTTACCAGCTACCCGTGGGTGACCCCGAAGAGGCGGGTCAAAGGACTCTCTCTACCCTCTGTCCAGTCGAGAGGACAGAGGCGAAGATGCGGAAACAGAAGAAGCGATGTCCCTCTCCTACAGGCCGACTGCAGGAATTGAAAGTACTGACTGTACTCTCGATGACAAGGTAAAGAACCAGGACTGGAGCAGGCGCCCCCAGAGACATCTTCCGCTCGAGTGAAGAGCTAACCTCCCTCAGCAATGGCGGCCAACATGCCATGCTGCGTCACAGAGTGAGCATACTTCAAACTAAAAGAAACGAAGCACGTGCGACAGGTAAAAAGACAGGCGAGAGGCCGATAGACAGAAAGTTCGAGAGAAAGGTACCGGCCACCCGTGAACTTGCAGGATGAATAGCACGGGCGGTGGAATTAGAGAGAGAGAGAGAGAAAGCAAACCGAAGTTGAGCTGAACCACACCAAGGTGCAACCGCACCACAAGCCACACTAAGGGACGGGTACACGACAACAGCAACGACAATAAACAAATAAGTAATTCCGCCACCCTAGGTGGGTCGAACGTCGTAGGCCTCGTGACAAACTCGTGACAAACCCCCCTTCTAAAAGCATCTGTTTCTCTGAGATACAGTGCTCCTTTGAACCTTGTCGCATGTGCAACTTCCCAACAATGGGACCGAACCCAACTCTCTGTGATCGACAGAGTACGATGAATCCAATACAAACATTCCACGATAGAATCACACAGGGAAATACATAATACTACATTTATCAAACAACTAAGCAAACCTTCCAACCATGAAAGTAACAATCCGAACCATTGGTGATTCACTACCGTTAACATCACTGAAGTGAAAAACTGTCACTACACCTGATACAGAGACAAAAGGGGATATAACCCTGGTTGAGGGGGAGTGTCCCTCTGACTGACTTTCCAACGTGTTGACTACGGAGCTCGGCTAAGATAGTCAGCATCCGTATTACAGGAACCCTTGATATGACGGAAAGTGAACGCATGACTCTGCAGCTCCACTGCCTAACTCATGAGTCGATGACTGACTGGCCGGATCCGGTCCAGGCACTGGAGAGGATGATGATCGCTCTCCAGTACAAACTTCCGGCCGTACTTCTTCTTGGGCACGCCAGTGCGCGTCCAAATCTGCCTGAGAGATTCAGCAACAGTAGGGGCATCGATAGTCCTAAGCGGGACAGCCTCTGGGTATCGACTCGCAGATTCTACCACTACCGAAGTGTAGCGGTGACCGCGATCGGATGGAGGATCAATGGGTCCCACCAGGTCGACCCCAACCTTGCTGAATGGCTCCCCAACCCGTGGCACTGACCCTAGGGGAACACGCTTCAAGCGACCCTTAGGCGTTGTCCGTTGGCAGGTATCGCAACTGCGGCAGTACTGCCTAACCTGTGAGTTCATCCCTGGCCAAAAGAAGTCTTGTCTTACTCGCTCGAGAGTCCGCTTGGAGCCCATATGACCTGCCATGGGGGAATCGTGGGCCTGCCGGAGAACAGACTCTCTCAAGCTTTGGGGAACAACAAGTTGCTTGGCCACACGATCTGCCTGAGTGAAAACCCTAAAGAGGATCCCCTTGTGGAGCTTGAAGCTCACCTTGGCGTGTCGGGCAGACTGAGCGGGATGATCCACCAGTTGTCGCAGGCGTTGGACATCCAAGTCCCTGGCCTGAAGACGAACAATGGAAGCAGATCGGCCCTGGCCAGAACCTCGTCAGAGATCGGCTGCAGAACGGGACGCAATTCCTGTTCCTGCTTCTTAGCTTTGGCGCGTGTGGTGACTCCCACACACGCCTGTACGGGCAAATCCGTAGACACGGACTGACTGCGTCCGTCTGCGAAGGTGATAGTATTCCCTATGATAAGGGAATACAGAGGACGCTCCACCGCAATGGCCCATACTTCACCACAGAAGTAGGGGTGGATATAGAAATAAGTACAGAAGGACGGGTGGAGGTAAAACCAGCCTCCAACCCGCACACATCGTAACTGGCGTCCCGCCGGGCCTTAGGGGAAACTAAATCCTTATCCACAAAGAGTGTTGATGCTCCTGAATCCCTGATGGTGTCGACCAAGGAGGAACCAACAACAGAGAGAAACACTGGGCACTCTGAATCACCAGAAGCTGGGATGGAACCCACGTTAGCCGAGGCACGAGGATGCTGGAAAGGACTAGCCCCATGACTACCAGCGGCTCTAGGGCAATCTTTCCTGATGTGGCCAGGACGACCACAAAGAAAACAAAATCGAGGTGCTGAGGTCCCCGATGGACTGCCTGCCTTGTTCACCCCACTAGCAGTTGTCGGCGCCTTATTGCTACTAAATCCTGTGGAGAGCTTCCTCTCCGTATCTGGGCGATGCCCATAAGCCCTGCGAGCTTCAGCAAATACCTCAGCTGTGTGAATCGCAGCCGCGAAATCCTGAGGTGCTGTCTCGCCTATCCGGATCCTCAACTCTGGGGACACAGTGTTGGTGAGCTGTTCAATGAGGATCAGATCCTCCAGCTCCAACTTAGCTAACTGACGCCAGTACCCTAGCGTTTTGCGCAGCCTATCACCAAACTGCACGAAAGTCTCGTCATTATTCTTCTTCATGGACCTAAACTTCCTCCTGTACGTCTCTGGGGTAAGGTGGAAACGCTTACGCAGAGCCAACTGCATGTCTGCATAAGACGCGCCTTCATTTAGAGTGAGCACACACTCCCTTGCAGCACCAGATAATCCGGAAAAAAGGTGCATAGCCTTTTGCTCCTCAGACAATTGGTATGAACAAGCAACCTTGTCGAAATGCTCTAAGAACATATCAATGTCCTCACTAGGTCTGAACTCTGGAAGCTTTAACTTTGGGCCTCTAAC
The DNA here is from genome assembly GCA_018398815.1 of Conus ventricosus. Lineage (NCBI taxonomy): Eukaryota > Metazoa > Mollusca > Gastropoda > Neogastropoda > Conidae > Conus > Conus ventricosus. The sequence continues at coordinate 81,880,480 of CM031608.1, read as the reverse complement.
TCTATCACCTGCCTGGTGATTAACCCCCTGGTTTACAGAAGCGGGAGGCCGCGAAAGAAGTTGTTCCATCTCCTCCCTACGCAGAGCCTCCATCCTGTCTAGTTCTTCCCTACGGAGGGCTTCCTGCCTGTCAGCCTCTTCCCTACGCCGATCCTCCTGTCTGGCAGCCTCCTCTCTACGCTGAGCAGCCTCCTCCCTACGCTGAGCAGCCTCCTCCCTACGCTGAGCCTCCTGTTTAGCAGCCTCCTCTCTACGCTGAGCCTCCTGTCTAGCAGCTTCCTCCCTACGAAGAATAGCCTCTTCCTTATGCATAATCTCCTGCCTGTCAGTCTCCTCTCTGCGCAGGGCCTCCATTCTATCTAGCTCTTCCCTACGGAGAGCTTCCTGCCTAGCAGCCTCTGCACTACGTAGGGCTTCCCGCCTAGCAACCTCTTCCCTACGGAGGGCCTCATCCTCCCGTCGCTGTCGCTCCAGAAACATCAGGACGGAGGTGATGTCCTGGGTGGGGTTCACCACTCCCGACACGGGAGGATGACCCATCTGACCCGTCCCTTGGGTCTCGACTTTCCCATAAGGAAAGTCTTCTGGGCATGCCCCTTACGAGGGGAAGCCTGGAGAGGAGAAGGTTTCGGTCTCTGCGACTCAACAGAAGCCCACAATTGCTTCGCTATACTCTGACGCTTCCGAGCAGAAGTGCCAGTCGGGGTCTCGACAGGAAGACCCCCTAGCGAAGAAGAAGTGAAAGTACTTGCTGGACTACCTGCTATAGCACTGGAATAGGTAGAAGTTACCGTAGTCGAAGTACTGGTACTAATAGTAGGGACTACAGTAACATTTTGAATACCCTTCTTCTTCGACGCACGCGTCGCCACACCACCAGCGCCGGACGTCGCCATGACAACAATATCCTACGGTTTTCAAATACAGGGGAAAGACAATTCCACTAGCAAAAAAAAAAACAAATATTTTAGGGGCGTGTGTATATGTGTGTATGTGTGTGTGTGCGTGTGTGCGGACAAGTTCCGGCTGCTCCCACTCTGGCAACACCGCGCTCTACAGCACGAGCAACAGTGCGGTGGGGCTCACCGGAAAAAAAAAACAAAACAAAAACTATGTCCGGCTGCCCCCACTCTGGCAACACCGCGCTCTATAGCACGAGCAACAGTGCGGTGGGGCTGGCCGAAAAAAAAAAAACAAAAAAAACTAGCAGACGGAATCCGGAGAGAGGAAAAAAAAAACACTAGCGTCCGATGCACCCCCCTGTACTCAACAACCCGGTAGAGAAAAAAAAACAAGAATTGGCTAAATACAAAACAGGAATGGAAGACTGAGCGGCAACAGAAGGGCAAGACTTACGGCCGTGCCTGCGTGAGGTACCCGGCGGAAGGAGGTCTGGAAGCGGTCGACTCCTCCTGGTCTCACCTCGACCCCCGAGTCACGCCGGATGTTCCCTCAGGCCACCAAAAAGACTCCCTTCACTCTAGAGTCACCCAGCCAACCACCCACGAACAAACACGACAAACTGACTAAACATATACAAAACAGACAAAACTAAACAGGTACTCTGCGAAACAAGAGAGAGACAGCCAGAGCCCTTCACATCCGGACGAGCCCCCACAATTGTCACGACCGACCCTGGAGGTCTGCCCTGACAGGATCGTCTAGGTGGGAGTGAAGGGAGTGACTGACCTCACACGCTCCGCAAGAGACCACACAATAAAGATTACGATACAACACCCCATTTATTCACACCAGCAAAATAAACATTCCAACACACGCACCATGCACGATCACAATAAAGCACTCCAACGCACACAACATGCACAATCACGATCAAGCACTCCAACGCACACAACATGCACAATCACGATCAAGCACTCCAACGCACACAACATGCACAATCGCAATCAAGCACTCCCACACCCACAACATGCACGATTATAAATAAATATTTCACCATACGACGTACACAATCACAATTACAGCATTCCAGCACATATGGCATGTACACAATTATAAAGAAATATTTCCAGTATTGACCCTTTCTCACACCACGGAGTGCGTCCACATCCCTGCCCCTGTCAAGTCCGCAGGGAGCACCCTGTCGCACTAGGTGCTCCGAGCCGGGTTGGTTCTCGCAGGGAGTCGCCCGAAGCCGACACCCTCGACTTCCAAGCGGGCAGTGAAGAGCGTGTCCCGGGGGGGGGGGGGGACGTAGCTGTTACTGGAGGTCCTGGACGGGGGTCCAGGCCGGCCAGTCAAGACGGCGGGCGTCTCTACCAGCCCTCGGTCCCGACCAAGGCGTGGCCTCGATCAGCGTGTGGCACCATCCCGTCCGTGGTCTCAGCCAGAACGTGGCCTCGACCAGTACGTGGCACCATCCAGATCGTGCTCCAGGTGAAGCCCCCGGGAGGGGGGGGAGGACGTAGCTGGGAGGAGAGTCGAAGAGGAGGGAAAGAAGAAGGAAGGAGGAAGGAAGAAGGGTACTGGAACCCTGCCGTCAGTACTGTCTGACCATTGCTGTCAAGTCTTAGCCACTCGCATGATGGGCGAGGGGAAGTGTATTCAACGCACACAGAAAACCCATTGAATCAAGTCTTCTCACACGATGCAGGTAAAAGACTGCATTAAATCAACAGGTTATAAAACAAATATGAATTATCTTCACCCTTCTCTCACTCACGCTTAACGTTTTCCTTCCTTAGGAAATAAATCAACACAGCGACCATCGCTTAATAACTGCCACCACATTTGCAAATAATAATTCAATGGCACAACTGTCACATTTTATAAACACATTTCAAAATAACACAAATTTCCAACCACGCATCCGAACGACAAATCATGCGTACGCACGCTCGTGAACATAAAACTCGTTCTCCTTGCACACACAAACAGACGGTGGCCGAAGGATAAAAGTCCGGCGAATGTGACAGGGGCGGACGAGCGAGACCAAGCAAGTTCCAACCCTGAATCACCAGGTTCTCTCCCTTCCCCACCGACTACCGCATCACCAGATACATAAACAGGAGAAAGAATTTTGGAAATAATTTAGAATGGCCAGGTTAAAGATGGAATTAACCAGAGAAAAGGTCTCACACAATATTTCTCTTACAATTTCGAAAACAAAAGAAAATTGCGCAAAAGCGAAGACTAAGCCGGCTAACAACAACAAACCAAAACAAACAGACCACGAAACTGATGCTTACCAGCTACCCGTGGGTGACCCCGAAGAGGCGGGTCAAAGGACTCTCTCTACCCTCTGTCCAGTCGAGAGGACAGAGGCGAAGATGCGGAAACAGAAGAAGCGATGTCCCTCTCCTACAGGCCGACTGCAGGAATTGAAAGTACTGACTGTACTCTCGATGACAAGGTAAAGAACCAGGACTGGAGCAGGCGCCCCCAGAGACATCTTCCGCTCGAGTGAAGAGCTAACCTCCATCAGCAATGGCGGCCAACATGCCATGCTGCGTCACAGAGTGAGCATACTTCAAACTAAAAGAAACGAAGCACGTGCGACAGGTAAAAAGACAGGCGAGAGGCCGATAGACAGAAAGTTCGAGAGAAAGGTACCGGCCACCCGTGAACTTGCAGGATGAATAGCACGGGCGGTGGAATTAGAGAGAGAGAGAGAGAAAGCAAACCGAAGTTGAGCTGAACCACACCAAGGTGCAACCGCACCACAAGCCACACTAAGGGACGGGTACACGACAACAGCAACGACAATAAACAAATAAGTAATTCCGCCACCCTAGGTGGGTCGAACGTCGTAGGCCTCGTGACAAACTCGTGACACCCACCATGGACTTTCTTTACTCCACAGATTTGGTTTATTTAGCCTCATATCATAAAGATACCACTAGCTCCTTGGCATACACGTCCTTTTTCACCAAACTGGTTCGAAGCTTCCATCTTTCAGAAGAATGTTTACCAATGGCTCCAAATCTGAGGAGGGGGTTGCCTCTGCTATGTTTTGTGCAGCAGGTCCTTCTCAGAGATGTTCTAAACACATTCCCACTGACAGTTCCATTTACACTGCTGAGTTGACTGCTTTGGTCCTGGCTTTTGAAATGGTTTCTAAATCAAAACATTAAGATTTCCTCATTTTGTCAGACTTACTTTCTGCTTTTATTAAGCACCTTCAACTTCCAAAATTATTTAGACTGTACACCTTTCCGAAATCAGATGGATACAACATAGCTTTTGCTTGGGTTCCCAGCCATGTGGGCATTTGAAGCAACGAGTTGGTTGATGAACTTGCTAAGAGTGCCACAAAGAAATAGTAAAGCTGATTGTCTATCCCTCACACTGATCTGAAACCCAAAGCCCATGCTTACATCAAAGACCTCTGGCAAGAGGAATGGAACTTGCAGACAGAAAACAAACTGTTCCAAATAGGTCCAAACCTGAAACAGTTTTTTCCATATTCCATGGGCTGCCATAAAGAAGAAACAGTCTTGTGCCATTTGTGCACAGGTACTCCTTTTACACCCATTCTTATCTTTGAAAAGGTGAAGAAGCCCCACAGTGCATTCCTTGTCATGTATCACTCACAGTGAAGCATGTTCTTGTAGAGTGTTGGGACTTGCATGATGTGAGACTAAAACACTTTACGGCAGACTTCATGAAAACTTTGTTCAGAGATGTCCCACCTGATGTGATCTTTGAATTTCTGAAAGAGATCAACATTTTTCATCTAATCTGAGATTTTATGGAAGAAAAATTTTTAACAAAATTTCCAGTGTGTTTTTAGAAATTGTATTTTAAAGGGTCGTGTGAATGAGTTCTTTTCTTTCTTCTTTTTGTAATAACTTGTGAGTTGAATTCAACACAGTGACAGCCCTGATATGTCCCTTTATGCTGGGCTGGGCTATAAGCAACATTATCTCTCGCTATCAGTTTCGTTAAAAGAAATGCCATCACATCATTATCTTTTGTCTGCACTCTTTCTCTCTCTCTCTCTCTCTCATTCTGTTTGTCATTCTTTCTCTCTGTTTCTGTTTGTATGTCTGCACTCTCTCTATCTCTCTCTCTCTTTCTCTCTCTCTCTCTGTCCGTCTGTCAGTCTGTATCTTTCTCTTTCTCTCATACATGCTGACATTTTAGATAAATTCATTACATTTGCTTTCCTACTTCATCCATAGTTCTTTTTTTTTCTTTAATCTTTATTTTCAGAAAAGAGGAGCTAGAAATGAGAGATGCCAGGATTGCGATTGTTCCCCTCATTCTTGCTGAACAGCAAAGAACGTGAGTCAGTACATGTGTAAAGTATGTGCTTGGATACATCACATACACACACACACACACACACACACACACACACACACACACACACACACACACACACACACACACTCACATACACACACTCATACACACAAAGAAGTGACAGTATGTTCTTGTGAACTATTAGTGCATACACAAGTGTGTGTTTTGTCAGCTGCGTTTCAGGACGATTTCAGTATTGGTGAAAAACATTAATAAACAGTATGCATAGATCTACTCTGGATACTTTTTTTAAGCATAGGGAGATAATATAATTTTCACTGGCACATTTTCCACTGTACAATGTGACAATGCACAGTGTGACAATAACCTGAGGTTAGTGCTCAACGTCCATAAAGTATAAAACTGACTCTGTGTTTGTGTGTGTGTGTGTGTGTGTGTGTGTGAATTGTTTTAAAACCTCAAGAGAGCCCCATTAGTTTTGATGTCAGTATACTGTGGATTAACATTCCATGTACGTGGTTTTGAAACAGAAATGATCTGAGGTCAACCAGCCATAACTGAATATAAACACAAAACTTAGCAATGACATTCCAAGCAAGCAGAAAACCCGCCCCTCCACTCCTCTTCCTCTTCAGTTTTGTTCATGTTTTTGTGCAGGACCTTTTTTTGATTCTCTCCCATTCTTCCCTGTGGGAATGCGGGAGGTTGTGTTGTGCAAATAAGCCTCCCACCTTCGGGAAGTCCTATGCCAGTAACTTCATTTTTCCTGTTATTCTGTTTGGCTCTGTGTTTCAGTTATTTTCCTCTTTCTTTACTGTCGTCTTCTGTTTTCTGCCTTAGCGGACTTTTCTCATGGAAACTCTTTTGCACTTTTCCTGATCACAGTTTATGATGCGCCTGCTTTTTTGTTATACTTTCTTGCTAACCTCTCTCTCTCTCTCTTTCTCTTTCTTTCTCTCTCTCTCTCTCTCTCTCTCTCTCTCGTGCTGCACCCACTTTCTGTTTCTTGAATTTTCAACACCACCAGTACACTCAAATATGCACACATACATGTGCGCATGGTCTCTCTCTCTCTCTCTCTCTCTCTCTCTCTCTCTCTCTCTCTCTCTCTCTCTCTCTCTCTCTCTCTCTCTCTCTCTCAGTCTCACACACACATACACACACACTAATAAGTGTCAGTCTCACACACACATACACACACACTAATAAGTGTATCAACAGAAAACTTTGCCAGTCTTATCTAACAACCGTTATTAAATGATCTGTCAGAAAACTATGTTGACTTCTGTGACTGGCCACTTTATAATCAAAGGATTGTTTTTGATGTGCTTGATAATCCAGGATGCTGAAGCAGTCCCTTGCCAACCGGGAGGAAGAGGAGGAACTGATGAAGAATGTGGAGGGGTGGAAAACGGGCACGCTGTGGGGCGAACCTGTCTATCACAACGTCCGCAATCGCTGGCTCTGGCCTGCCACTGAGGAGTACTTCGCCCACTGCCCCTACTGGGAAAAGTTCTACATTGTACATCATTGGCTGAACCACTGAAGTGTCACTGTGGTCTTTTGTTCAGATGGCTTCGTTCAGGTATTCAGCTCCTAGGTTGTATACTGCCCCACGACCTTCAGTATCTGCACGATTGTAGCTGGCCACAGACAGTTTCAGTGTGAAATGCTGTGAACGATTGTTATTTTTCAAAAAAAGGAACTAGTTGAGAATATAATAGTTGAGTCATATAATCAATCTTTTTTTTTTCTTGTGTGGGGAGTATCTTGCTTGACTTAATTTGTGCTCAGAAAAAAAAAAAAAAAAGATCAAAGAAAGATTAAGGCAGTGCTGCATACAGGTTTGCATTTTGTTCTTTTTCTTTCTTTTTTATTGATCAGATGTCTGTCAGAAGTCATGTTGAAACACATTGGAACATATAATTCGTATCTGGTTAGAATGAATACATGTGTATGAAGTCTTTCTTCTCTCTGTGGATTAAAGTTGTGTGTCAGTTTTATTTGTTGAGAGTTTATGAGTTGAGACATTTACTTGCGTCATTTTACCATCTGAAACATTGATTTTGTCAGCTTCATTTCTTTCTCGGTGTTTCCCTTTCTATTCATTTGTGTGATCATCTGTTTGCTTCATTCTCTGTTCTGGTGAGTTGATTTTAACGTGGTGACAGCCCTGATGTGGCCCTTTGCGGTCGGCTGGGCTATAACCAACATTATCTTATCTTATCTTCATTCTCTGTGGTCAACTGCCAAAAAAATCAAAAGTTCTGTTTGTTGAAAATACTTCAGTGGATGTAGAACATAGAATGAGGGTGAATAAAAAGAGTAGGATCTAAATCTTGTTGACTCAGATACAGACAGAGGAACGGTGAAATTTGGTAACTAACAAGTCTGTGTTCTTTATTTCCAGCAGAAATTAAACAAATTAGAAACTGGACAAGTCTTGAGAAAGGCCAGTCCTAAATTTAGGAAGGCAGAATAACAATCCTGTAATTAAAAAGGCAGAATATATACCGGCAACAAAACAAACATGCCTTCTGTTTTCATGCTGCAAAGTGAGACGACTGCAGGCATCTAAACAAATCTTAAATAAATGTTAGCGAACCGCCAAGAGAATCATGGACAAACGAGTCACTAGACAAAACACAACGCGTTTCGACCTTTTAGGTCTTCTTCAGGCAAGACACAAACAAATGATACAACGAAAATGAACGAATTTGGTACTCAGCTTCGATCTCTTCACTCTTCAGCGCAAGGATGCCAGGCATTGAATGAACTTGGCCAGTTGATTTGCCATGCCCAAGAAACGTTGAAGTTCTGTGCAGTTCATGGGTGAGGGGAAACTGTTGATAGCTTCCACTTTTGCTGGATCCGGGCGGATGCCTGAGCTGTCAATGATGTGACCCAAGAAACGGATTGAGTCTTTCGAAAACTCACATTTGTCATTGAGTGTGATGCCAGCCTCCTGTAAGCGATTCAGGACTTCCCGAAGACGCTGATCATGAGTAGTTTGGTCTTCGGCATGGACCAGAACATCATCCATATGGCAGACGACGCCATCTCGATCGGCCAGGATTGCTGACATTGTCCGCTGAAATACTTCACTGGCTGAACTAATGCCAAATGGGAGTCGGTTGAAGCAGTAGCGTCCAAATGGGGTTATGAATGTTGTGTATAATTTGGATTGTTCAGCAAGAGGTATTTGCCAAAAACCACTTCTGGCATCCAGTTTTGTAGAAACTTTGGAATTCGCAAGTTTTGCCAGGCTTTCGTCCACTGAAGCTATGGGATGAACTTCGCGTTGAACTGATTCATTCAGACGTGTCAGATCCATGCATAGCCGTATTGATCCATTTGGTTTTGGAACCACAAAAATCCCAGAGCACCAACTGGTGGGTTCTGTGACGGGAGAGATGACTTCTTCCCGCAGCATGCGGTCAATCTCTGTTTTCACTTTAGGTAAGAGAGGATGTGCAATTTTGCAGGAAGCATAAATGCACACTGATTTTGCATCAGGTTTGAGAGTGATGGTATAAGTTGTGTCCAGTTTGCCCAGGCGTTTTTGAAAGAGGCTAGGAAACTCACTTTTAAAGTCTGGAATTCCTGGATCGTTGATTTGATCGATGCGAGAGATCAGACCCAGCTTTACACAGGCTGTTCGACTGAGGAGGGAGCTGGACTGGCCTTTTAGAACATAAAGTGCTTGAAACGTACCCAGTACTGTGAGTTTGGTGTTACCTGGGCCTTTCAGCTGTTTTGGTGATTTGGTCAGCTTGTAAGAGTTAGCCCATTTTTCACCTACGACTGAAACAGATGTGCCTGTATCCAGTTTGAAAACGTTGGACCTGCCATTTGTAATGATTTTTGCTGTCCAGGAGTTGTCCTCTTGGAGATGAAAAATATTGCCTAGAAATTCAACTTCTTCTTCAGGTGAAGTGTAGTAGTCTTCTTCTGATAATTGATTAACTGATTTTCGCCTGAAAGCTCGACTGTGACGTGCAGTGCTTCGGCAAACCATTTTATAGTGTCATCGTTTTTGGCATGAAGAACAAATTGCTGTATGTGCAGGGCATTTATCTCGGGAGTGAGATTCTTTCCCGCAGTATCCACAGGATTTTCTTCCAAATGCTGGAGTCTTGAAATCTTTTATTGTTTCTGATTGCTGTTTGATGGTGTTGATGGCAGTATCTCCTCTAATTAAGTGTTGACTTTCTTTCCTTTCTTCTGCTTGTCTGCTGGTCTACCGCCTGACTGAGTGTTAAGTCAGCTTTTGCTTGAAGTTCATTTGAGAGACCATCATCAAATAAACCAACAACAATTCGGTCTCGGATTAGTTCATCTTTCAGTTGACCATATTCGCAGTCTTCGGCTAGCTTGTACAAATCTTGAATGAAATTTTCAATTGTCTCTCCTGACTTCTGTGTTCTTTTGTTGAATTTGGCCCTGGCAACGATCGTGTTTTTCCGTGTACCAAAGTAGCCATCAAACGCAGTCACAAGCACGTCATGTTCAATCGTGCTTTCGTCAATGTTCATGGTCGACATGATATCATCTGCTACGTCTCCCATTGTATAAGAAAAAACTAACCTGTTCTTCATGTGTTTTGTTCATCAAACCTATACTGGTTTTGATGACCAAAACACCTGAAGAACAATTGTCTGTCCTGACTTCTGTGTTCTTTTGTTGAATTTGGCCCTGGCAACGATCGTGTTTTTCCGTGCACCAAAGTAGTATCTCCTGTGACATGCAGTGCTTCGGCAAACCGTTTTATAGTGTCCTCGTTTTTGGCATGAAGAACAAATTGCTGTACGTGCTGATTCAACCTCTGGCATCCTTGCGCTGAAGAGTGAAGAGATCGAAGCTGAGTACCAAATTTGTTCATTTTTGTTGTATTATTTGTTTGTGTCTTGCCTGAAGAAGACCTAAAAGGTCGAAACGCGTTGTGTTTTGTCTTGTGACTCGTGTGTCCACGATTCTCTTGGCGGTTCGCTAACATTTATTTAAGATTTGTTCTGTTTTCATGCTTTCTTTCATAGACCCTAGAGATTGTTTTCAAAACCAAGCATGCGCTAATGTGTTTGAAACGTGCCACCAAGTATAACTGGCATCAACTCCATATGTTTTAGAGTAACTTGCATCCAGGAAAAGATTGAGTTACAGGGGGAAAAAAAATCACCTGATTCCTCAATCAGTCTTCAACAGTCTGCATTAACTAAATATTGACTTCTTTCCAGGATCAGTTCCAGACTGAATTGCCTGCCTGGTGATGCTATGGTAGTGCTGACCCTGTTGTGAGAATGTTAAGTCTAGCCCGACAGTTACATTAAGGTTTTACCTTCCTGCGTCCACCAGTACCCAGACATTCAAAGAGGTCTGTCTCAGAAATAATCTAATGAAATTTTAAGTCTGTTTTAAAATCATGATGAACTCAATATCAGCCAGCTTAATGTTTATGTATGAAAGGGAAGGACATAAGCAGTTTTACCATTTGAACAACAAAGAAAGAGCTGAGCAGATTGTCTATCCCTCACAGTCACACTGATCTGAAACCCAGTGCTCAGGCTTACCATTGTTCCAGGGGCGGCCGTAAAGAAGAAACAGTCTTGTGCCATTTAACGTTTGCACACAGGCCTCTCCTTCTACACCCATTCTTATCTTTTGAAAGGTGAAGAATCTCTGTGGTGCTTTCCATGTCATGTACCACTCACAGTGAAACATGTTCTTTTAGAATGTTGGGACTTGCATGATGTGAGACATAAACACTTCACAGCAGACTCCATGAAAACCTTGTTCAGGGATGTCCCACCTGATGTGATCTTTGAATTTCTGAAAGAGATCAACATTTTTCACCTGATCTAAGATTTTACGGAAGAAAGGTGTTTTTAGGAGGTGTGTTTTAAAGGGTTTTGTGAACGAGCTTTTTTTTAAAAATGACTTGTGAGTTGACTTCAACACGATGAGAATCTTGATATGGCCCTTAGTGGTCGGCTGGGCTATAAGCAACATTGTCTCACTCACTTTCTCTATCAGTTTGGTTAAAAGAAATGCCATGTGTGTGGTTGCTCTTTATGTGACATGTATAAACATGAAATTGTTCACATCGTTATCTTTTGTCTGCACTCTCTCTCTCTCTCATTCTGTCTGTCTCTCATTCTTTCTATTTCTGTCTCTGTCCCACCTGATGTCATCTTTGAATTTAAAAAGAGAACAACGTTTTTCATCTGATCTAAGATTTTATGTAAGAAAGATTTCTGCTGTTCTCGTTGAGACATGTTACTGAAATAAATAATTGAACCCAATTTGCAGGACAATGTCCTCTTTCTCATTAAAAAACAAACAAACAAAGATTGTGCAGAAGCAGGGTTGATTTGATCTATTCAAATGGGAGTTGGTTGTTACTGGTGACCTCTTTTGAAATCCCTAAACTCTGACCTTGTTTTAACTACTAAACAATGTTCTTTTCTTCAAATAGAGCCTTTCCATGCTACGAAAGCAGAAGTAGAATTTTGTCAAGCTAGCTGTCATATAGCATGTGACCAGATGACACAGACTGCAAGATAAAGCATGAGCAGTAATACATATTTTAATTTCAGTTGCTGTGGCCTTCTAAATATAGATGGAGTCAACTTTCTCTTGCTCAACATCTTGACAGAACTGTCCTCTTTCTTTAAGGCTGGCAGCTGCAATCTGGCACCAATTACTTATCAAGAGATCTGCTATAAAAACAGCAATGGAACGATCATTAAGCAGGCTGCCATAGGCTACATGAATAGTCGGACATTGACATGAACTTAAAATGTAAGCAGTAAATTATTATTGCAGATTCAGTTGCTATGGCCTTTCAACCTTCACCATAAATTACTCAAACTTTAAACGCCATGTTCTGTGTTCAAACATTCACCCAGAACTGAAATTTGATAAAACATCACTGCAGTTATCCACATTTTTGATAAAATGGGGAATGAAGGGGATGGGGAGGGTGGAATACCTGTCTTCCAAATTGTCGTTAATGTAGTGACGGGGAGGGGCGATTCACTTCCAAATTTTGGTGAAAGCCATGTGGCGATGGAGGGGAAGCCCTTATTTCCAAATTTTGGCAGGGAGGGGTTTCTCATCTTCCAAATTCCTAAGTATAGGGACTGGGGGCTGTAATTTGCTGACCATAGTTTCTGACTTTTAATATCATAAGGGGGAGGAGGGGTCATTAGACAGTGTCCCCCATCCCACCCCTGCTACATTTTCATGGAGGAGGGGCAGTAATGCCCACCTGCTGCTCCCCCCCCCCCCCCCCCCCCCCCCCCCCGCACTGGTTCTGTCGCTGCTGCCATTGTTTCTGTGTGAAAATCAACACATGGAAGCTGTGAATGAACTTAAGCATGCGAGCTTTCCTGTAATGTTTATTTCAGGCTTTTTTTTTTTTCTCAGAATATTTGACCTCTACTGTAAGCCACTAGCTCTGACCTTATGTTTTTAACCACTAAACAGTGGTCTGCTTTTCAAATACAGTATTTCCATGCTTTAAAAACAGAAATAAATCATGATTAAATTGGTTGCCATGTGACATATGAATAGATGACATTGACATCAAGATGGAGCATAAGCAATAAAACAAATATATTTAAGGTTCAATTGCTCTGGCCTTAAAATCTTCACTGTACGTTCCTCAAACTTTTGCATGCTTTACATTGTTTCAAAAATGCACCCATTCTCGCAAACAATGATTTTCTCAGCCTTACAAGCTACATGAAAATTCATCTTCGACTGCTCATTCAGCAGACTGCCTTTGTTGTGTCATTGGGTGAAAAATCACCCCTGACTTAATATAGTAAAAGTCTTACTCTGTACCTTTCCCCATATTTTTTTATAGAGAAAATGAGCACACAGCTGCCGTTTCTCCACAAAATGGACTTTTAAATTTGCTGAACCATACAGCGGCCTGGCTTAAAAGCTGTTGTTAGAGTCCTAATCATCATTGCACAGTTGTGTTGGAAGAACACGCGTAACAGACACGCTGCTTGTGCAGGCAGAGTGCAAGTCTGTATGCATGATGTGTGAAGCAAAAGTCTGTATGCATGACGTGTGAAGCAAACGGGCTTTTTCAGGTTTTTGCTCAACTGTTTGTTTCATTCACACATGTATTGTTTTCTGAGACGAGTCATTTTGACCTCTTCTATAGCCCTCTAAACTCTGACATTATGTTTAACCACTAAAGAGTGTTCACCTCTTCAAATACAATATTTCCAAAAATTTTGGCTGGTAATCATGACCAGATGACAATGACTTCCAGATAGAGCATGAATAATCAAATATATTTTAGGCTTAGTTGCTGTGGCCTTCTATACAAAGATTGCATCTACTTTTACTTGCTCTACATCTTGGAAGACGTCCTCCTTCTTTAAGGCTGGCGGCTGCAATCTGATTGCAATTACTGAGGGAACTGGTTATCTTTGAGGCTTCTTGTAGCAGTTGTCAGGTAACAGTTGTCAGGTGACACTCGTCACCATCTGGTATTCCTGATGTTTAGTATTGTGGATAACACCTCATTTCCAATGTTTGGAATCTTCTTTTCAGAGCCGCGGGGCTAATGGTCCGTGTCTCACATGAACTCGTGAAGATGGAAAGGCAAGTGCACACAAGAGCCTATCTTGTGTTTCATGGAGATGGTTTTTTTACGTCGGCTTTCAGTTTGGGCAGTGCTGATGGTATCGCTGCCCTGGAGAGGAGGTAGAATTTCTGGTTTACATTCTTTCTATCTCCCACACAAATGACCTGGTCGATCATTGTAGTTGTTGTACCATGGCTTAAAGATTTGAGGGATCATCTGAACAGCCAAAGTATTTGAACACTATGGTACAAATGCATCAGCTAGGGATGAGAACATTAAGTGTGTGAACGTTTATGATTACCCCGCCACACCCTGACTTGAAGGATTTTGGAGACTGATATTGATGCTAGGAGCTTGTCACGACTGAAGACAATCCCCGCATAACTATGCAGAGCATAACATTTTGATGTAGTCTTGGTGTTCTAGCCTATATCAACTGGTCTGACGCAGCCTAAAGCCAAGGCAGGGTCGCTCATTAAAATAACATGAATTTGTTCTCTTCCTTTCTGGATCTCAACACTTGTATTGAAAACTATGACATATCTTCCAACACCCTATTAACAGGCACTACCATATTGTGTACCCTGGCTCAACAATCAGCCTGTTGCAATTTGTCAGGCCCTGCATGAGTTTAATGTCTGATCTGGTTCATGAAATGTCAAGACTGGCATAAGCTGCCCTAAGGATCGAAGCAAAATGAACAAGCAAGCACACATATTAAAAAGAAAAAGACATGCAGCCTGGCTATATGGCCTGTGCCAGGGTAGCTACGCTGTTGAGCCCACCCTTCTGTCTGTGGCACTCCTAAAGTAAAATAATTATTTGGTTGACTTTTACAAGGAAACAGTATTTTTGTGCAAATAATCATTATTTAGAAGCACCTCTTAACAGAATGATTCATTTAGCTAACTGTTATTTATGGGGAAAAACAAAAGGTCAAACATGTAATTATCTTTTTATAGATCTGGGTTATTACAAAGTGGCTACTATGAAATTTTTCCCTCTTTCTTTAACAAACACTCATGCACACCTAGACTCCCCCCACCCCCATCCCCACTTCGCCCTGCTCCAACCCTATTCCTCCTTTGTAAAACACACACACACACTCTCTCTCTTTTTCTCTCTCATGTCAAACAGTAATGAATCTGTTATAAGTCTGTTTTTGCCTTAAAAGCATTAAGTATTCAAATGTAGTTTAAGCTTAGGTAAATATTCTTTGTGAACATAGTGTTGATTGTAACTTGCCCACGGTATGGCCTTATAGGCCTGACATTAAAACATTTTTGTTTACCTTCTCTCTCTGTCTCTGTCTGTCTGTCTGTCTCTCTCTCTCTCTCTCTCTCTCTCTCTCTCTGGCTTATGTCAAACAATAACAATTCTGTTATAAATCACACATGGGTCAGAGGCCTGACATTAACATATTTTGTACTTTTCTCTCTCTCTCTCTCTCTTCTCTCTCTTCTTCTCTCTCTCTCTCTCTCTTTTGTGTTTGTGGTATCATGATTCCTTTTAAATAGAAACTGCGCTACAGATTTTTTCCCACAAGAGCGAAAAAAATTTATATAAAAAATTTTTTTTTGGGGGGGGGGTTTTCCCTTAAGAAACGGAACAGTTATCGTTTCGGGGTTCGTGTCTGCATTGTTTTCGACAGCTGATGTTGGGTGCAGTCATCCCCTTTAAAACTCCAAGCGCCTACCCCTTTTCCCCTTTCCCCCACCCTTTTCCCCCTTTTTGTTAGGAGATTTTCATAAATTGGGCCCCCGTTATTCTCCCCACAAACGTCTCCAATCCCCAGAGAACGGGAAAAACCCTTCTTTTGGGGCCCCTTCCCCTAAACCCGTTTGGGCAAAGGGGCCCCAAAAAAAATTTTTTTTCCTGTTCTTGACAAGAAAGATTCAATAAAAAAAAAACAAAACGTTATCAAAAACCCAAACATACTGGTGGGTTATCCGTTTTCAATACTAATTTATAACTTTTCGATTTCTTTTTTTGTTTAACCCTGTTTTTTTCCCCTGGCTTTTCAAAAACTCATTTTGCGCAAACATTTAAAATGAGTCTCTGTTTTTTCATGGAAATAACACTACGCTTTAACTTTCTCTAAAGTCTTTTAAAAATGATTTATTTTTGGCAAAAAATCCCACATTATCCTAGCTGCCTTCCGTAAAAGCTAGTTTTGACAAAGTGTTTTTTTTTTTTAACTAGTTCCTCCCGAACAGTCATCTATAAAAAAGTGTTTGCGTTCCTTCAAACAGCTAAAAAAATTTTTTAAACACTCCCCCGTTTATTGTAGATCAACAAAATAGTCATCTCTGTCCATTTTAAACCTTCTTCATATATGCTTTTTTCCCTTTTTAAAGTGTGGGCAGAAAAACAATATGATTAAAATTATAAGTTTAAAATGTTTGTAACAGGTCTGGACAAATTTGTTTTTCCAAAACCCGTCTGCCCAAAAATTTAATGGCAATGAGGATTTTTGTCAAAAGTTTAACTGCCCCATTTTTTTAAAACAGAACTTAATCTAATCGGTTTTATTGTTTTTATCATCCCCTTGTTAAAACTTGTTCAAAAATAAAACCCTTAAGGTCTAAATTGAAAAGATTACCCAAATTTCAGTGCTGTAAGTTGTTTTTTTAACAATATTTTTTGTTGCTTGTTGTTAGCCCTTTAATACCCACCTTGTGAAAAAATGACAACAGAAACTTTAGACTGTAACGTCTAATTTTGCCGCTTTAAATTCCTTTAAAAAAAGGACGTCACTAACGCCCAAAACCCCCATCCTCCCCTTTTTTTTTAAGAAAAAATTTCAAAATTTTGTAAAAACGTGCCCCCAATTTCATTTGCGGCATGAACTGTATTTTGTAGAGCATTTTTTAAAACCGCTTTCTTCTGTGGAGGTGTACGTTTTTTCCCATACGGCTTTTTTCAATCTCTTTCCGATTTGTCATCTGCATAAGACTTCATGAAAGGGGCCCGGTTTAATGCTTTTTTTGAAAAATTTTTTTCGGCAAAAAATGTAAATGGGCTTATGAATTTAAATTTTATGTCCCATTCTAAATAGGTTCTAAGTGCCATTTTAGGTCAGGGTTTTTGAACTATTTTATATTCTACGGCCAACATTTTTTGTCTAGATTGCGCAGTTTTTCAGTTTAGGGAAAATTTTTGTTTCGCCAACCTCTTTAGTTTATAATCACCCTCTTTTGTGTCTCAAAACCCCTCAAAATGCCTTTTTCGCCTTCTGTTCAAAGTCCCAGGCTGCAAGGTTTTTTTTTCTAAAGTTTCCCTTTCAGGCGCCAATGTAAATCCCGGTTTTTGGCCCCCCCGCAATTTTTTTTGTACAGTTTATTTTTTATTTTCCAAAAAAAAGGCAGGGTTTTACATTTTACGACTTTCCCCCCTTTTGTCTTTGTCTTTATATTAAAAGATCCGACCCTCCACCTACTTTTTAAACTGTAAATTAGGGAATTGTATAATTTCATAAAGCAAATGAGCTTTCCCTGACGGCAGAGCTCTTTTAAAAAAGTTGAGGGCCTTCCGCAATAGTTTTCTAGTGCTAGCCATCCAAATGAAATAGAGTAATAATTAATGCAAGATCGACGGGTTTCTCCCTTAAATATTTTGCTGGCACAACTTAAATCTATGTTTCACTGCAAAGCCAAACATTTAGCTGCCTCATCAAAAAGAAAAATGCACTTTTTCTTCGGTTTTTAATGTTAAAAAAAGTTTTTAGATTTGCATTTTTAAGTTTGAGGTAATGTCAAAATACTCATTGCTTCTTTTGGAAAAAAACCCGTTAAAACCCTTTTAGGATGGTTAACCTAACTACCTTTCCCCTTTTTTATTTTAAATTTAGAACGCTTTTTTTTCTTGATTCAGTTATATTAAACCATAGACTTTTTAAAATATTTTTGGAAGGCGACCCTTTTGGCCCCCCAATTTTTATTAAAAAGATGTTTAAAAACGAAGGGGGGCTTGAGGTTATTTTTACAAACATTTTTTAAAACAAAATTTAAAAATGATGCTTTTAAATATACTGGCGCAAAATATTCTGTTGGGCCGCACTACAATCTTAAAAATTTAAACAACGATAATTGACTTGCTGTGACCCCGCTGCCTCTTTTCATAAAAGGTGAGTACTCCCTTTAAGAGCATCTTAACCCCCCTATTTAAAAAGGCCTCCAGAAAACGTGGTTTGGGCATCCCATGCAGTTTTTCAGAACCATTAAACTTTGCTGTGTCTTGTGCTCAAATGGGGTGGGGGGGGCGAGCGATCATCTAAATCATCCCGTCCTTTGGTGAGGTCAGTGTACAGATTTTATTTCTATTACACCTTAGGCTATTTTTCGAACTGCAAGCACCATTCCGAATGCAAATCGTTTAACCATTCAGCAACAGAATAGACATGAAGGGTTTTGAAAGGATCTGTAACGAATTCAATATTAAACCATCAAGACAGACATTAGACAAAAGTTGGATCATAATCATGGTCCTAGGCGACCTTTATTTCGGGGGCAACTCACAGAAAGAATAACTATGACGGCGTTCTCCTTTCAAAATTGTTTCGGGGCGGGCCCCAGTCCATAGAGCCAAGAGCATAAAACAGCATGGGACAACATTTATCTTAAGACGCTTCTTAAGGGCCTAACTAGAGCGGGAAAAGAACGAATAAACGACTCTATTCTTACATACGTTTGGTGTGTGCTAGGTTCGTGCAAGCACAAGGCGAGATTCGAGCATATCTGATCCTTCTACAGGCCGTTTGA
This sequence comes from Conus ventricosus, assembly GCA_018398815.1. NCBI lineage: Eukaryota > Metazoa > Mollusca > Gastropoda > Neogastropoda > Conidae > Conus > Conus ventricosus. The sequence continues at coordinate 81,861,886 of CM031608.1, read as the reverse complement.
CGCACAAAAAACAATACTCTTAGCAAATTTAGAGATGCCATTAAATTCTACAGTTGATTTCCTTCAAGTATTCAAATTACCAACATGTTTTACAATACGCATAGATCGAAAGTAACATGCTGTTGGCACTGTTTATACATCAGCCTCTGACCTCAGACTCCAGATAGGTACAAAATAACTATAATAAAGATCTTCATATAGCAGGCAATGAACAGAAGTTGGGAAAAACGACATAAATTCAGAGCCAGTAATATTACAAACAATAAAAGAACACCCAATAATCAGTCATTCCAATCCCGATGTCACCAACCCCAAAAGTCTTGAAGACTCAGCAAAGCTCGCGGACTCAGTTCGTGATGACCATGAATATGAAAAGACAGCCGCTTGTTCTTGATAAACTGGCAAAGGATTACTTGTCTTTATCTAACTAAATAGTAACTAAACCCAACTATACAGAACTAATGCCCATAATGCTCGCGTAAAGCCCCCAGACTACTTTGCTTGCAGTAGACAAAACCAGCTGAACCATACTCCCAAATATTCCTGGTAAGCGTTTACGGCCTTTACCACTAATTTTTAATAAATTAGCAAGATGATCAAGCTGAATATTTACCCAAAGTGATTTAAATCAGGTAGGTGAAGGCGATGGAGTCCTGGACATTGCTTCCACCGCCGCCTGTAATACCAATCACCATGTTCTTATTGCAAATCCTAAAGGCCGTTAAAAACGCATGCAAATGTTACTCCTAGCTCTCAAAACAGTGATCCGTATTCGTTCTGCTATGTCCGTGTCTTCAGATAAAAATTTTGTTTCGATATGTTCTCTTATTCTATTCACTTGAGTTACGTAATAATTGGGGGGGGGGGGGGGGGGGCCCTCGGTTAGTAGTTTCAGCGCTTTCAAGTCTTGCTGATCTTTCCTTGTTCAAGATTTTTTAGTCTTTGTCTATTTTCTTTCTTTAATATCAGGGCCCTAAGTTGGCGTCATCAGCCTCACGAGTTTTTTCTTTTTCTCTTTAATATGCTCCATCAGTTCACCTAGTTTTTGGCTAAATTGTTTTTATAAAATCGCTGTCTCTGATGCTTCCTCAAAGCAAGATCGAGGGCCGCTATATCTCGCATGGGTAGCGGCGAGTCGTTGTATATTCATTAACGCTGTTTCTTCATGAGAAACTGAATCTGCATCATTACATTATTATTCCCTGCGATTGATTTAATTCTTTAAGTTCCATTTTGCATTTGTTATCTGTCCGGGAGTTCTTGCCGTGTGTTTTGAAGTATAGCAACTGCCACCGCCCTAAATTTTGGTCTACAAGGCCCATCCGATTTAGACTTCACACTGAGTCTTGATAATTGTAACTCTAGGCTAAAAATTTGATGGTTACCCTGGTTTTAGTTGTAAGCCTAACAAGTTGCCCTTGATCCGTTTATTACAGACAAACATGATCATCTTTAAATTCAAAATATTTGGTCTATAAATTCGGAGGATCTTGGCCTAAACTTTCGAAAAATGATTTAAATCCTTACTTCTGTTAAAACATGCCGCATTGAGCGATGCTGTGTATCAAAGGGATCATTTCACTCATGGACTCTCCAGGAATCAAAAACATCAAAATCTTCGATCTCATACCTGTCCATGTTTTTAAATCATTAATTTTTATAATTGCTTCAAAAAGATGTCACAAGCACATTGGCTCGAATTCTTAAACCCGCATAAAGACAGAAAGAAACCCTTTGGCGTGAAGGGAAATTAAGCAGAACTATTACTGTTCCCAATAATCCATCTACTATTGGATGCAGACAAATATCTTTCTTACTGTTCAAATTTCCAACTAGGAGCAGATGACGTGATTGTGCCTGCACTGCTCGTCTTCCTTTCAAATAGTACAAGGATCAACAAAACAGACCCAAACAGGACAGTTTTGTACATAACTGGGCGTCAATCGTTAAGAAAATAATTTACCTATAAAAATTAAAAAAACTTGAAGGGCAAGCAAAAATATTTTCCTTTTACAACAATGCAGACATATTTTTAACCATAAAACCTATTCTGATCTATGGCTAAACCGGAAATGAAAGGGATGATCTTGCGTATACAGCGGAATAGAAAATGAAGAAGCACTAAAACATAGAATGGTCCTGCCGCCGATACTCAAAGACGGCAAAAAGTATGTGGCTGTAAATTTTGCGTATAGACATCGCTTTTCCCTTCCCTTAGATTTTGAGTTGTTAAAAGCGCATGCACCATACTTTCAAGGGGCATTTAAAAGACAGATTGTCATATGAAACTAACTTTTAATGAATACAAACGTGTTATCAGATCAACAGACACCGGAGCAAAGTACAGCATTTCTGACATCTCGTTAGAGTTTGACGTTGTTAGCAACTCTAATTTAGCAAGGCTGATTGGGCACCAATATGAGTCAGAATTAGTGATATATTACGAAAGAGTGATTCATCATACAACATATCCCAGAAGCAGGGCAGACACATATATGGAATTTTAGTTTTAGTGTCGCAGCAAGATCGCTTAAAGGTATTTTATTGCTGTGTGAAGATGAAGAACCATTTGAAAGAGGAAGTGAAAAGTTTATTAATCCTAAAATAACGAAAGTACAATGTTCGATTGAGGGCAGTCCTAACCAAATCTATGCTAGCGGGCTTAAACCTTATCAGCATTTTGATGAAATAAGAAAACTGTTTGGGGTGGGAGTGTAGAAATCCAACAGTTGACCTTGTGGCTAAAGATCTACACCTTCACAGCGTAAGACTTGATGATTATTTAACAACAAAAGTTCTTATGCAGCTATATTAGCTGTGCCTTGCATGGTTATCCGCAATGCAGCTATATTAGCTGTGCCTTATATTGTTTCTACTCAATGCAGCTACATCAGCTGTGACCTTGCATGTTTCTCAGCAATGCAGCTATATTAGCTGTGCCCTATTTTGTTTTATGCTCAATGCAGTGACCTTGCATGTTTCTCAGCAATGCAGCTATATTAGCTGTGCCCTATTTTGTTTTATACTCAATGCAGCTACATCAGCTGTGCTCTTGCATGTTTCTCCGCAATGCAGCTATATTAGCTGTGCCCTACCAGCTGCATTGCTTGCTTTGCACGTTTTCAGCAAGGCGGCTACAGCAGCGTGTCCCAGGTTTTCTACTCACGCAGGTTTCTCAGCAAGGTGGCTATACCAGCTGGGAACTCCGAATCACCAGCGTCTGTCAATTAACTGTGAAGAGTTTTTGCAGGTTCTCGGCTATTTTTCCTCCCAGTCACCAGTGTCTGTCTATTAACCGCGAAGAGGTTTTGCAGGTTCTCAGCTATTTTGCCTCAAGGTGGCTACGTCAGCGGTGCGTGGGCATGTTTATATATAACTCGGCAGGATGCGTTAGCCGCGACTGTGTATCGCAGGTCTCTAAATACAAGGCCGCAGCCTGAGACTGTCAACCGCAAACATGTTTTGCAGGTTCTCAACAAGTTTTTCTGCAAGGTGGCTACATCAGCTGTGTGTTGGCATGTTTTTATTTATAACTTTGCATGTTTTTCAGCAAGGCAGCTACATCAGCGTGACCCATGTTCTCTACACAATGCAGCTACATCAGCTGTGCTCTTGCATGTTTCTCAGCAATGCGGCTATATTAGCCATGACCCCGGTTTGCTACACAATGCACCTACATCAGCGGTGATCTTGCATGTTCTCAGCAATGCGGCGGTATTAGCTGTGACCCATGTTTTGTACACAATACACCTACATCGGCTGTGATCTTGCAGGTTCCTCAGCAATGCGGCTATATTAGCCGTGACCTCCTCACCCCCCGTGACTGTCAATTAACCGTGAATATGTTTTGGCATGTTCTTAACAATTTTTTCCACAAGGTGGCTACATCAGCTGTGTGTTGGCATGTTTATATAATTTTGCGTGTTTTCCAGCAAGGCGGCTTCATCAGCCGGGACGCTCTGCTGCGTTAGCCGTTACTGTGTGTCGCATGTTCCTCATCATATTTGTCAGCAAGGCAGCGATATCACGTGGGTGTTTGCAGGTCATTTTAGCCACGACTATGACTGTTTCCCCACACTATCATATCGATTGATCCCACTGTCTCAACAGGCAATACAAGTACACACAGGTAAGCCCCTTTTCGTGTCGGAAGAATTGGTGTTTGACAGGTGCCAAAGACAAGACCACAGACACGCCGACGGCCTACATTGAAGGCGAGTGAGGCCATAGCGGCCAGACCCAGCGACACACGCACCCCATGAGATCCAGCAGTCGTGCAGCCAAACAGTGACATCCACCACACGCCTACCATCACGATGGCCCCACCTTCCCTGCCAGCACAACAGGCCACCACCACACCCACAAGGGCCCTCCCTGTGCCACCAGCACAACCAGGGGCCAGCACATCGACGACGGCCGACACGGCACAACAGGTGGCCACCACACCCACAACGGCCTTCATGGCACCACCGGCTCAACAGGCGGTGGCAGACTGGCAGACCAGCATCGTGGGCCCAGTCCAAGACGCCCTACAAGGTCCTGGGGGCTCCCAGACCTGTGTGGAGGCTAACAGACAATGCTGGCGGACAGTGGCGCAGCAAAACCAACAAGAAAGACGGCAACCCCCACAAGACATTATGTATGTCTACAAGTTGCCCGTGTACAAAGGAGCGGTTCACTGCACCCCCACAAGACATTATGTATGTGTACAAGCTGCTCAGCCGTTCACTGATTATATAGTATGTTTTTGTAGGCAACATTATGTTCCAGGGCGTGTGTACGCGGTGGATGTGTGTGCGCGCGCGAGCATGCTGGTGCGGGCAAGTGCGTGTAGGTGTATGTATGTTGATGACCTGGGAACGCAGACTTTTGTGCGTGTGTGTGCTTCTGTTTAGGTGTATATAGGTTGATGACCAGGGAACGCAGAATTTGGCGCGTGTGTGTGCTTCCGTTTATAATTTTAGCTGTTGGATTGTTAAAACTTGTAAAGTGCCCGCCAGCCTACATGGTTAGGGTGGGGCTATAGCAATTGTTGTTATTATTAATTTTATGATGTAATCCTAATTTAGACGGTCAATGCGCTTAGGTCCACTACCTTTCGGTTATGACTGGGGGGTCAACACTTCATGCTCAAATGAGCAAGAAGTGTCTCATGGCGCTTTCCCCCCTTCAGTCAAACTCAAAGTTCAGATCCCAGGGGAATTGATGTTTTTAACCCCCTTCAGCAGTGTTGGAAAGAAATCGGCGCAAAGCGCTGGTCAGAAATGGAAAGAAATACTGGATTATTAGCCGTTACCTGGCAAACAAATGGTATTGTCCTTTTGAATCTTTTGTATGTAAATATTGAATTCAGTTACCTGGCAAACAAAGGTATTGTCCTTTTGAAGCTATGGGTGAGTTTAATCGTTGAAGTCCGTTACCTGACAAACAAAAGGTATTGTCCAATTGAAGCTAAGGTTGAATTTATGCGTTGAACTCCTCACTTAACAAAGTGAGCAGAGAAAAACACTTGAAAGAATGGGACATAAAGTCAAGAAATTACAAGATAAAATGAAATCTGATGTTTACCGGTCACTATTATATGTACCTGTCCAGATACCCACGGGGTATAATGCTGGTATATGAAGAACTGACAAATTATATTTTCACTCCTCGTGGAGTGGACCTAAGCGCAATATAACATCTTTGTGTCATGTGTTCCATGTATGCGGGAAGAGTGTGAAAGAGAAAGCATGTTGATCAGGGGTGAAGGAAGATGAGTGAGAGGATGAAAGAGAACAGTTATCAATTGCCATGGGACCTAACAAGAAGCATCAGCCACAAAAGTTCTTATGGGACATAAGGGAATTTGTGGCGGAGTGCGATTATTCCGATATTTTCCGGTAAGACAAAATTCTTAAATCAGGCCAGGCATGCGTAAAAATCATTCCGGTAGTTTCCGGTAAGACAAAATTCTTAATGCAGGTCGGGCATGCGCAAAGCACTTCCTTTTCGAAGTAACATGCTGGCAGTGAAGACGCACTCTCTGCTCTCCGAAAAAATTCCCACCCTCCCATCCCTTCACTCAAAGGCGCTGGCGCTTTCCCCCCTTCAGTCAAACTCAAAGTTCAGATCCCAGGGGAATTGATGTTTTTAACCCCCTTCAGCAGTGTTGGAAAGAAATCGGCGCAAAGCGCTGGTCAGAAATGGAAAGAAATACTGGATTATTAGCCGTTACCTGGCAAACAAATGGTATTGTCCTTTTGAATCTTTTGTATGTAAATGTTGAATTCAGTTACCTGGCAAACAAAGGTATTGTCCTTTTGAAGCTATGGGTGAGTTTAATCGTTGAAGTCCGTTACCTGACAAACAAAAGGTATTGTCCAATTGAAGCTAAGGTTGAATTTATGCGTTGAACTCCTCACTTAACAAAGTGAGCAGAGAAAAACACTTGAAAGAATGGGACATAAAGTCAAGAAATTACAAGATAAAATGAAATCTGATGTTTACCGGTCACTATTATATGTACCTGTCCAGATACCCACGGGGTATAATGCTGGTATATGAAGAACTGACAAATTATATTTTCACTCCTCGTGGAGTGGACCTAAGCGCAATATAACATCTTTGTGTCATGTGTTGCATGTATGCGGGAAGAGTGTGAAAGAGAAAGCATGTTGATCAGGGGTGAAGGAAGATGAGTGAGAGGATGAAAGAGAACAGTTATCAATTGCCATGGGACCTAACAAGAAGCATCAGCCACAAAAACGGTTTATGGATTGACCTAAGGTCAACGGAGGATAATCAGTTACATGGAAGCGGGAGAACTGTGAGAGACGTAATAAACATTCAAATTGATAAAGAAGAAGAAGCTGATAAACCGCTTAATGTACATTTGTTTTTAATATATGATGCGCAGCTGAATATTGAAAATAACAGATTAAAAAATATACAATACTAAATTATTTTTATTTTATAAAAAGCATGTCTGTTCAGGTTTATCCAAATGTGCCTACAGCGCCGCCAAAAGAAGAGATAGTAGAAACCCCTAACATAAAAACCTTTAGATTAACAAACATTACACAAATGCAGCAAGTGCTAGAGCAAGACCTTTCAAAATACAGCAAAACCAAACGAAGGTATTCTGCTGCCTTTAATGCTGTTACATATGTTAATACTGGAGCATCAACTATAAGTGCTCTATCAGCAGGAACGAGTGTTGGCCTCTTAGCAACGGGCATAGGCGCACCCGCAGCTTTACCTCTAGGAGGTTTGTCTTTAGCTCTCGGTCTGTGTTCATTAGCTGTAAGTGCGGCTGGCAAAAAATTAAAAACTAAACTCCAAAAGCACACAGCTATGGTTCAACTAATAACGGCTAAACTTAGCTCGTTCAAACTGACAATAAATAAAGCGCTAGTTGACTCAAACATCACGGATGAAGAATTTAATCGTTTACAGGCCGATTTTGATGACTACAAAAGACAAAAGTTTGATCTTCAAAGAAAGGCGAGGACAAGTTTTTCTCAACAGCCAGACCCCGAGCAGATAAAAAAGGAATGCTTAAAAAAAGTAAACGAGACATTAAACTCTGTTCTAAACAGCTCACATTAACAACACCGAAGGGTGTTTATACTTTAGTTTATGAGTCCAAGCGCAAAAAGACCGTTGATATTGATTCTGATTAAGCCGTTGTATTTTTTTTAATTTAAATAAATATGTTGGCTTAGAAAAGAAAGACAGCATGGCTAAGATATATGAAGGACAAGACGAATTTTTTGAAGGAATGCTCGAGAGAGAGCGTTTATCAAGAGCACTGAATGATATTGATTTAGAAGTCATTGACCCAACAAACGTACAGGCAAGTGTTGTTCATGCTATTTCTCAAGTTCCAGGCAAACTAACAATAGACCCGCCAGTTAAAGTAATGTTAGCTGTTTTAATCGACTATGTAACAATAAATGAAGAAAATCTAGAAGTCTGGGTCTCAACTAAACAGCAGACTATTCTTTCTCATAATGACTTAACACCGGGTTGGGCAGACGAACTGCTTGCACAGTTTGACGCTGCCGCTGAAGAAGCTAAAATGAGAGGCTCTGGTTGGTCAGAGGGCGAAGTCTTAGAGATTAGATTAAAACAGGCTAAGTATGCACCGATTGTAGGCAAGGCTTACATTCCGCTACCTCGGGAGTTGGTTTTAAAGAGAGCAGTTTTAAACATAAAAAATTCAGACAACAAATGTTTCATGTGGTGCGTTCTTGCAAGGCTGCATCATGTCCGCGAACACGCAGAAAGAGTGACTAACTATCGGCAATACGCCAAAGATCTTAACTTCAATGGAATATCCTTTCCTGTTAGTGTAGACCAAATTGATCAGTTTGAAGAACAAAACAACCCAATAACTGTTAATGTATACACATGGGATGAGGAAACAAATTTGGTGCCAATTAAAGTGTCCAAGAACAGTCCAACAATAGGCGAACCAGCCAAAAGTCATGTGGACTTACTCCTAATGTTTTCGCCAGCAGGGCTGCCCCATTACACATTGATACGAACAATGAGTAGACTAATGCAGCATACTTCAAAAGATCATGGCAAACAAGAATTCTGTAGAAATGTTTAACAAGAATGCCATCTGTGCAAGCCGCGAGTGAACATATAAAACATTGTAAAAGTTCTGTAGACTGTAATACAGAACTAATTACGCCCCACCTGGATCTAAAGTTAGTTTTAAGAACTGGAAACGGATGCAACATTCTCCATACGTAGTTTACGCAGACTTCGAGTCGCTTATTGTTCCTTATGAAGGGCCAGCACCACAAAAACTTCGAAAAACAGTCTTAATGAGTAATCATCAGATTTGTTCATTTGCTTTTGTTATTGTTAGGTCGGATGGCGCTCATTCAACGCCAGAATTATATAGAGGCCCAAATGCGGCTAGAGATTTTTTACAGCGCATGCAGCAAGTGCGTAATGATTGTTCTAATAATCTGAATTTATCTGAAATCATGATGACGCCTGAAGCCCAACAACAGTATGACTCAGCCACTCACTGTTGGATTTGTGGTTTAGAGCTAAACGCCCAAGAGTGTAAACCCCACAGTAAGAGACCATGATCACATTAGCGGAAAGTTCAGAGGAGCGGCGCATAACAAATGCAATCTTCAACTAATAGTTTGATCCTAAGCGCTTAGGGCTTTTAAAGATTAGGCGCAAGAAATGCACATTATTATTATTATTATTATAAGACATGGAAGCTGCCTGTATTCTTTCATAACTTGCGAGGTTACGACTCTCACCTTATATTGCAAGCAGTAACCAACGCCTTCAGGTAGCATGCATTGCACAGTCATCAGAAAAGTACATGTGCTTTAATCTAAATAACATGTCTTTTTATGACTCTATGCAACACATGATGGGATCATTAGAGTCACTAGCTATGTCCTTAAAGTCCTGCCCTATAACGAAGAATATTTTGACCCAACTCTCGTTAGAAAGGGCGTTTATCCTTATGAGTACATGAACAGTTGGGAAAGGTTTGATGAAGACACACTTCCTCCTAAAGGCGCGTTCTTTTCTAGTCTCAGAGGAAAGGACATTAGTGATTCTGATTACCAGCAAGCTCAAGATGCGTGGCAGAAGTTAGATTGTAAAACGATGGGAGACTATCATGATTCATACTTAAGGGCAGATGTATGTTTGTTGGCGGACGTCTTTGAAAATTACAGAAAGACCTGCATGAAACATTATAGCCTGGATCCCGCGCATTATATTTCTGCGCCCGGGATGAGCTGGATGCTTTCTTAAAGTTTACTGGAGTACAGATTGATTTATTGTCTGACCTACCAATGATTCAGATGATTGAAAACGGATTGCGTGGAGGAATTAGTATTGCGTCGCATCATTACTGTAAAGCAAACAACAAATACTTGGGCGACTATGATCCGAGTAAAAGGTCTAACTATCTCATGTATTTAGATGCAAACAATCTGTATGGATGGGCAATGGCGCAATCACTTCCGTTACGCAACTTTAAAATGTACACAGGTACAAATAATATTCAAAAGGCATTAAAGTGGTTGGGCAGTTTAACGCCTGATCAACAGCGTGGTTTCATTCTAGAAGTTGACTTAGAATATCCTCATGAACTCCATGACCTCCATAATGACTATCCATTAGCAGCAGAAAGTCTAAAGATGGATCCAAGAGAGCCGCCTAAACTTGTGCCCAATCTTCGGGGCAAAAAAAATTATGTCTGTCATTACAGACTTCTACAATTTTATTTAAGACATGGTTTGAAGTTGACAGCAGTTCATCGCATAATTGCTTTTGATCAAGAACAGTTCATGAAACCATACATCATGAAGAACACTGATCTCAGAACTAAATCCACAGATGCTTCAGAAAAAGACTTTTTCAAGCTGATGAACAACAGCTGTTTCGGAAAGACTATGGAAAATCCCCACAAGCGCAAAGATGTTAGATTGGTCACCAGAGAGAACGAAGCAATTAAGCTGACTTCAAAACCAAATTATCAGGACTTTAGAAGATTTCATGATCAGCTTTTTGGCATAATGATGAAAAAAAAGAAAGTCAAATTAGACAAACCTGTTTTTATTGGTTTACTGTTTTAGAATTATCAAAGCTTTTGATGTTAGAATTTCTTTATGACTACTTTAAGCCCTCGTATCCTGAGTCCAGAGTACTTTACACAGATACAGACAGTTTTGTTATAGATATTCCTACTGAAGACATCTATAAAGACATGGAAATGGAAGTAGCTAAAGGCATGCGGGATGGTACGACACATCTGATTACCCTAAAGATTCGCCTTTGCATTCAATTACTAATAAGAAGGTTTTAGGAAAGATGAAGGATGAATTATCTGGAAAGGTGATCAAGGAGTATGTGGGGTTAAGATCGAAAATGTACAGTATTTCGAGCCAGGAGAAAATCATTAAGAAAGCAAAAGGAATATCCCGCAGCGTTGTGCAGTCAAACATATCACATGACAACTACAAAGAAGCATTGTTTGGCAATAAGACTTTTCATCATGACAACGTAAAACTGCGATCTAATCTACATGAGATCAACACAACTGTTGTAACAAAGAAGTCATTAGATAGAACAAACACAAAACGGGTGTTTGTTAATCCGAGTTTTCATATGCAATCGGGCACTGGAGGACCGCATAAACAGGGGTTTTATATTTTTCATCAACTTTTATTATAAGATCAATCATAGCTTCATCCAATTCATTTAAATCTTTTCTCATGTTTGCTTGACGCGTTCGAATTTTTTTTATTATTTCAAGATATTCTTTTTCCCAATTTGGGGGTTTGAGTTGTAGGTGATCTGGATGATTTAGCATGCATTGATTAATCCTCGAAAATGTTTCCTTAATAGCATTACACGACTGAAATGATTCCCGTATCATTTTCATGGTCTCTTCCTTTACCATTCTTGTTTCGTTCTGCGCTTCCTTCTGGCCTTCCATTTTAAACCAAAATATGTTTACGTAAATTAATTAAAGCGGAACTGTGTCTGGCGGAATTATCTGCAGTTCTTCCTTCACAAAAGATCTTTGAGGGGCTGGTTGTTTTGTTGTGTCAGTTTCTCGTAAATAATACACGGGCGGATTCATTTTTACAATTCTTTTTATTTCATATGGATCAATACTCCAAACTGGATCGGTTGCCCTGATGCGAGTGTCCCCTTCTGCTTCCCCCGGTAAATAAAGGTACCTTACTTTCAAACCAAATGGTAATAGTTTGCCGGATGAAGCCTCTCCTTCAACAACATTTTGTTTTTCTTTTGATTGCTTGTACTGGTTTTAGCCCTTTAAATTCTTCATTATTCATTGCGCGCAAAACTGAGGGCAGTCTTCTAACCCATTCTGTGTTGCGAGAATTGTCAATAAGCTCTCTGTGATACTGGTAGGAGAAAAGTCTTTCGGCTAACTGTTTGTTAAAGTTTTCAACTAAAGCCTGTGATCTGTGAACTCCTGGAATGCCTCTTTTAATGGTAACTCTATGTTTTAACAATAATTGATTCACTTGACCTTTAAATTCTTTTCCATCATCGACTTGAATCATGCGAGGATAAGTTAGTGGCCCTCGTTGGTATATCAGTTGTATAGCAACAGCAACAGCAGAAGCACTCTTTTGTGTTAATGGCTCCGCATCTTTGTATCTTGAAGCTATGTCAATGACTGTGAGTGCGTACTTAAATCTTTTTCGTCTAATCCTATCAGAGGGTAAATATAGAAGATCCATTTGATGGTGTCGTTTGGAGTTGTATTGACAAAGTGTGGTCTCTGTATTCGTCTAGGCGCCGGTAAATAAATTTGCCAAATCGCTTGTTTAGATAACCATTCTTTTGCTGTTTGTTCACTGACTCCAGCTGCTTGGCTTAGCTTTTTGATTGCCGTGATTCCCTTCCAATATCCTTTTGGCGAATAATAAATTTTGTTCATTTTTTACTCAGCCAATATTATGTGCAACAAAATACACAACGGTCATACCAACGACAATAAACCCGATTTCTTGCATCTTTTGTTTTTCTGATGGTTGATAAAAGTCACTGAATTTTGGTGGGGGCAATGTCTCGATTGGTTTGCCTGTTACTAGATAATATTGTTTTATTGCTTGATCAACATTTTTAAATGTGTAAGCTGCATGCCCTGTCTTTTCAGTGTGTCATTAATAAAATCTAACTGCTCAAGTCTCTGCCTTTCATAGGCGTCTTGTGCAGCTGCTAGTTCCTCCATAGCTTTGTTATGTCTTTTTCTCTCGCCGTCATTCCCCAGTTTACTAAATGCGAAATTACTTCCGCTAAAAGCGAGCGCATTCACCACAGCGCCGCCTATCATTATTGCGAGTGAAGCCATTTTTTATAAATGTATTTTTTTTCTTACATATTTATATTGTCCGGAATTATTCCTTGCTTGACTAGAAAATCTTTCGTGGCAACCGAAGCTGCAATGATAGCAATCAGCTTTGCTGAATCCTCAAAGTCTAGTTTGCCAAGATCTGCTGGTTTAATTCTTAACAAGCTTTTACCAAGCATTGAGTATCCTACACTTAGACCTCCAATAACAGCAGAATGGTATACAAGGTTGGTAACAGTTTTTTCGGTGCTCATTTTATAAAATAAAATAATTATAATTATTAAAAAACATGAACAGTGATGATCTACTACAGCTACAAGGCGGCCTAAACCTTCCCGAACTTATGAATGACCAAGTTGATGGCCAAGCTGTTATGCCCCAAAAGGAGAGGTTGTATTCTTTGGCAGCATGTGGAAAAACAAAACAGTTCCTCGGAACTGAATTCAGCATAGAACAGATTCAGCAGATGTCGCCGCAAGACATTTTAAAGTATCATAACAGGTATGAAGCGCAGCTGGGGTCTAGAATGGTGAAAAGTGTGGGGCAAACGGTTCTTAGTTTGTACACTAAACTAGTCAGTAGATTGCTCCCATTGATTCTGAACAAGATCTTACCTATGATTTAACGCAAGATCCAGTTTTAACAAAGTCATTAGAGTCTCTAGGATGTGATCTATACTACAGATTTGGAACATTGTTATCGCCATTAATCATGGGATTAATAACTTTTAATCATATAGATTTTATTTCCCTTCAAAATGACCGGGCCAGAAAATCAGCAGAATCAGAAAACACTGAACCAGGTGGAGAAAGTAACCAAGCCAGAAAATCAGCAGAAAACGCTGAATCAGGCGGAGACCATTAAAAATCCTGGGCGTGTTGAAGCAGGAAAAAAAATTAGCAGAGTGGAACAGACAAAAAAATTAATGTTACAGAATATAACACCGCCAGCGCCAGAACAAGTTGATTCAATGCCCGCTATAAAAACTCCATGTGATACAAGGGCCCCAAAGTCTTCATGGAATATTGAACTTAAAACTGTTGCCATTTTTGGCGCCATTGCTGCTGTTGGGGGCAGTTATTACGGCTATAAAATATATACACAATGGCAACAGAAACAAAAGAAATCAAAAAAATCTCAGCCACTAAATGCAGAAAAAGACACCAGCACGCCAAAACCGCCAATAACAAAGCATCATTTTGATCCATTTATAATGGAATAATATTTTAAGAACTTAATTTTAAATTTTTTAATAAAAATAAATCATGGCGTATTATAAAATGATAAAGTCAATAAATAAAGACATGGAGTCTAAAAAGACATTTCCATAGACCAGAATTGTAATCAATGCGGTTGCTTAGATGTAAGACCTTCATTAAGATCTATGCAGAGAACGCTGAGCAAGACATCCTCAACGATGACGCTTTTTTTGAGGCGTGTGTGTACTATCTTAGACATTTACTATTTAAGATAAAAACATAGATTGTATTTTTTTTAATAATTATAAGATAACTTAATAAGAACTTGGTTGTACTTAAAGGATGACTTAGTTATGATCTTAGGTTAACTTGGTAAGAACTTGAGATGACTTGAGGACAACTTGAATAAAAACTTAGAAGTAACTTGAGAATAACTTGAGGATAACTTGGGTAAGAACTTGTGAATGACTTGAGGATGACTTGTGAATAACTTGAGTAAAAACTTGTGGATGACTTGGGGATGACTTAAGTTAAGAACTTAAAAGTGACTTAAGTGTGTGCATGCGTGGGGCGGGGGTGGGTGGGGTGGAGTTGGGTGGGGGTGGGTGGGTGGAGTTGGGTGGGGTAGGGGGTGTGCATGCGTGGGGTGGGGGTAGAGACGTGCGTGCGTGGGGTGGGGGTGTGCATGCGTGGGGCAGGGCAAAACACACAAACACAAACAAACAAACAAACACACACACACACAAACAATAGACAGGACAGTGCTTGTGGGAAAGTGAAGGTAAAATGCCGCAGAGCAGCAAGTTGTAGGTTGGCAAGATGGCTGCCGATCATGCATGTTCGTTCCTATATTTAGAACCACGTCAGAGCAGCAAGATGGCTACCGATCATGCATGTTCGTTCCTATATTTAGAACCACGTCAGAGCAGCAAGATGGCTACCGATCATGCATGTTCGTTCCTATATTTAGAACCACGTCAGAGCAGCAAGATGGCTACCGATCATGCATGTTCGTTCCTATATTTAGAACCACGTCAGAGCAGCAAGATGGCTACCGATCATGCATGTTCGTTCCTATATTTAGAACCACGTCAGAGCAGCAAGATGGCTACCGATCATGCGGCTGTGACGTGTGCAGGTGGGGTAGAGGGGGCTTTGTGGGCCAATCGGCAAACTCTGCCGATTGGCCTAGTTTTGTTATATTTAGAACCGCGTCAGAGCAGCAAGATGGCTACCAATCATGCATGATCGTTACTATATTTAGAACCACGTCAGAGCAGCAAGTTGGCTGCCGTATACAGCCTAACAGCGTGCGGGTTTCAACTACTTCCGAATCTCCAGCCCAAGTCGTGTTCCGTGTCGTCTGCTTTGCCGTTGTTTCACAAACACCACAAGGTGGAGAAGTTTTCTGAACTACAAGGTAGTACACCTGTCACTGAATCTTCTCACTACACCACACACCTTCAATGACAATACAACCCAGTCTTGCTAACGTGGCGGCCACAAAGTGGAGTGACACGTAACAGTCTAGAACATTTGCTAACGACACCTGGCGCGCTGTCAACCTGAAATGAATACACCCCCACCCCTCACCTGGCAAGCCCAGTCCCCCGCTTTATTGATTTTTTGGTCGCTTGCCGTGCGCTGTGTGAACAAGGTCGCGCGTCTCGCTAGCCGTAAATTAAGCGATTAGGTTTCGGCCTCGTGTCAGCCTATCTGTTACACATAGTTTTGTAGGTTAGAAATTAGTCAGAATAAGTGTGCGGATTTTATGTCAAAAATAAAACTTATCACTTAGCCTAGTTTGCTGTGCTCCTCTTTTCTCAACCAGGCTTGAAAATTGGCAGAGTTACAGCAATTACTGCCGTAGCCAAGCTTTTATGGCGGCTCTAATCGCCAGTAGTAGTACATCCGTCATTGTATATTTAAAGCATTTATATGAAGATAGTGCTGGCCACACACTACTCCTCTCCATACTGGTAGATGTACTAAGGTCTGCCTAACCCTATCTAGTTTGTTTGCCAGAACATTCGAAATCGCCATTCAGTTGCATAAGGGCACACTTGAAGGCAGATGAACTGGTTAGAATTAGAAAAGTAGAAAAGTATACACATCTTAATACACAGATCAGTTTGCCACATGAACACTGAATCTGTAGTTAACAATCAATCAAGTCTAATACAAACTAAGAACATTTTTTACTTGGGAGGAATTGCAAAAATGTTTCAAATATAAGTTTTTTAGCATACGAATCAGCCGTGTTTACCTCCGCCTTAAGAAATGAACGCCATGTTTTTTAAACATGGCTTTAGCTGTCTCAAGCCAGCTCCCAACAATCAACGCGTGATGGTTTGTTTTGCTTCGGCCGACTTTCGAACAATCTCATCGATAGCCAAACACGTATTAAAAACTAGCTGTATCTTTGTCAACAATATTGTCTTCAACAAGCCAACAAACCTTTAAGATACACAATTCTGTTCTTCGGTAAACTAGTTATTAAAATAACACACCCACCGCACAGTAAACCGTCCTGCTCGTCTAACTGTCAGAGAAAGAATGTGTGGGTTACCTAGTCATGTGAGCGCCCGGAAGCATACGCTTAACTCGATGATTGGCCAGGCTGTAAGAGCGCCGCCACGCGGGCAGTGTTGGCTGATGTCATATGTTGTAACCGGGCAGGCTGGGTGGGAAGGAGTGGGGGTGGGGAGTAAGTGCAGCAGTATTGATTTTTTTGGCCGGAGGCACACCTGCAATGTAGACAGGGAGCACGCCACCGTAGGTGAGGGGTATGCCACTGTAAACCAGGGACACATTTTTTTAAATAGTGTGTGTGTGTGTGTGTGTGTGTGTGTGTGTGTGTGTGTGTGTGTGTGTGTGCGTGTGTGTGTGTGTGTGTGTGTGTGTGTGTGTGTGTGCGTGTGTGTGTGTGTGTGTGTGTGTGTAAGTGTGCGTGATATCTTCTGCTTGCACTTGCTCGGTGTTTCTGTGACTTTCAGTCTTTGTCTGTCTGTCTTTGTCTGTCTGTGTGTCTGTCAGCCTCTGTGTGTGTGTGTGTGTGTGTGTGTGTGTGTGTGTGTGTGTGTGTGTGTGTGTGTGTGTGTGTCTGTGTGTGTGTGTGTGTGTGTGTGTGTGTGTGTCTGTGTATGTGTGTGTGTGTGTGTGTGTGTGTGTGTCTGTGTGTCTGTGTGTGTGCGCATATTGTTTGTAGATAATCGTTATTTTTTGGTTATTGAAGTCTTACTTGTCAGAGAACTATAAAACCTTAATTCTGGGTCACTTTCGCCCGAAAACTGGTTGAGGGCGAAAGTGGCCCAGAATGAAGGTTTTATAGTTCTCTCTCCTCCCCATTCTTCCCCCACCCCTTCCTGGCATTCCTCTCCTCTCATGTTCCCCCCCCCCCCCCCCCCTTCCCCAACAGCTGAGTGTTTGAGAAGAGACATCTCCGTCACCAGTTTTACATCCCCGGTCTATCTTCCCGCCCTCCCCCTCCAACCTTCTTCCGGGCCGGTGATCGGGTAGGGATCAGGTCATGCTGCCGATCCTCCCCCTCCTCCCTTCCACTCAACCTCCGTCTCGACTTTCCCCTCGCTGTCGTCACTGAGCTACGG
The DNA here is from genome assembly GCA_018398815.1 of Conus ventricosus. Taxonomy (NCBI): domain Eukaryota; kingdom Metazoa; phylum Mollusca; class Gastropoda; order Neogastropoda; family Conidae; genus Conus; species Conus ventricosus. The sequence goes on along the minus strand of CM031608.1, from coordinate 81,844,214 downwards.
GTCACAACCCCCCCCCCCCCCCAATTCCTTCTTTCCCCCTCCTTCTAATCATCATCAGTCTCTGGCAGTGCTGTGGACGGAAAGAGACAGAAAAGACAGTGAAAGGGACGACTTGACAGAAGAGAAAGGGAGGGGGCGAGGGGAGAGAACATTTACAAATTTACCTTTCCAGCTCCTCGTTATCTCTCTTGAAACTGAGCGCCACCTATTACAAAACACCACGTGATCAACGTTCTAGTTTATTGGGATTGTGTTCCAGCCAATATGTCCACAAAAAAAACTTTATATGACCAGCAGAGAAAATCAAAGCCCATATCTATAATGCAATAGAAAAGTCGACGCCATTAACACGCAGCTCAGGCAAGAAAGGAAAGAACTGGATGGACAGGGGCACACTGAAGTCAGTCAGGAAAAAGCATAGACTCTTCAGAAGATGGAAGGAAACAAAAGCCGGGAAAGAATACCAGACTTATAACACAGAGAATAACCGAGCAAGAAAGGAATGTCGTAGGGCTCAAAGAAACTTGGAACGCAAAGTAGCAGAAGAAGCAAAGACAAACCCCAAATGCTTTTGGAACTTTGTGAAGTCAAAAACATCATCAAGGCCAGGAATATCAGATCTGACAAAGGCAGATGGTTCAAAGACCAAGAACGATAAGGAAAAAGCAGAATTATTAAATCATTTCTTTCAAAGTGTCTTTACCATTCAAAACTCAGGACCACTCCCAGATCTACCAATGTATGACTTTGAGGAAGCACTCACAGATATCACGATTAAGCCTGAAATGGTCCGTAAACTGCTCGAAACTCTTCAAAACGGCAAAGCCCCAGGTCCAGATGGTATACCATCTAGCATTTTGGCAAGCGCCGCTGCCGAACTACCTCAACTTCTGGCACATCTTTTCAGTTTATCTGTAGACACAGGTCAAGTTCCTAAGGATTGGAAAAAGGCAAATGTCACATCGATCTTCAAGAAAGGCAGCAAGATGATGCCAAGCAATTATAGACCTGTAAGCCTGACCTGTGTAGTCTGTAAGGTAATGGAGAAGATCGTTCGAAAGCAAGTAATGGATCATTTACAGAAAAACTCACTGATTAGTCAAGACCAACATGGTTTCCCTTACAGCAAGGGTACTAGGGTCCACCTAGGTTCTAGCTAGCTCCAGCTTTGACAAGCTGAATCTAGCCAGAACCTAGGTGGGCCCTAGGTGGGTCCTAGGACCCTTGCTGTCTGGGTTTGTTCCAGGAAGGTCGTGTATTACGCAATTGTTGGAAGTCATGGATACCTGGACAGACATCATTGATGAGGGAGGTAGTGTTGATATCATATACATGGATTACCAGAGAGCCTTCGACTCTGTACCACACCGTAGACTCCTAGCAAAGTTATCAGCATTTGGAATACATGAAGAAGCCTTGAACTGGATCAAAGATTTCTTAACCAACAGAAGGCAGAATGTTGTAGTCAATGGTGTGAAATCACAAGAAGCCGAAGTGACAAGTGGCATTCCTCAAGGTAGCGTTCTTGGACCACTCCTCTTCGTCATGTTTATAAATGATCTACCACGTAAAGTCAAGACTTCTGTAAAGATGTTCGCAGATGATACGAAGGTATTTACAAGAACAGATACTGAGATGGGAGCAAAGGAACTGCAAGCTGATCTGGATGAACTCCAAATATGGTCAGACAAATGGCAACTAAAGTTCCATCCACAAAAATGCAGTGTTCTGAAACTAGGCAATAAGAAATCAGCAGCATCATACACCATGAAAGGAAAAAACTGAAGAAGGAGAGTGGAGTGCAACAACACTGGCCGAAAGCAAACTGGAAAGAGATCTGGGAGTAACAATAGATGAAAACCTCACATTTAAAGATCATGTGGCACAAGTCACAGCCAAAGCCAACAAGATAGTGGGGTTGATTCGGAGGTCCTTTGATTATCTTTCAGAACAGACTTTCAGCCAGCTGTTCAAAAGTCTTGTACGTCCACTGTTAGAGTGTGGGCATTGTGTCTGGCAGCCATATTAGAAAACGCTTTGCAGAGAAATGGAAGATGTGCAGCGCCGAGCAACCAGACTCCTCAGTCATTTGAAAGACAGGCCTTACTCAGAGAGACTAAAGGTACTAAAATTAGCAAGCTTAGAACACAGACGTCTCAGAGGCGATATTATTGAAGTCTTTAAATATCTGAACGGCTACTACAAAGTAAGTGCTCCTGTCTTCAAATTAGCTACTACCACTGACCTTAGGGGAAATTCTCTGAAACTGCAGAAGCAGAAGCAGAGACCAAGAATAAATATCAGATCAATTTTTTTTCCCACAGAGTGGTCTCCGGCTGGAACAGTTTGCCAGACACGGTGGTCTCAGCCCCTTCGCTGAATGGTTTCAAAAGTCATTTGGACCAACACTGGAAACAACTAAAGACAGTTTACGAGCCAGAGTGTCTGACTTAAGTTAGGGACATGTATATTCCCACGCATGTGAAAACTTAAGCCAGTAAGCTAGGACCAACGAACAGGCCCCAAAAGGGCCTCACACGTTGAATCAAGTCAAGTCAAGTCAAGTCAAGCATCTATGTTGGGTTTATGCGCTGGTCAGACACTTGTGAGGGATCCGTAGTCAGATGGCTTGAACGTGTGCCAGCGGTGCTGACGGTCGTGTGTTTGAACCACACGTGAGGTTGGTTTTATTCGACTTAAAAACACTCAATGTCCATCCAGTAGTAAATGGGTACCTGATTCAGTTCAGGGTAGGTTAAAGGCGGCAGAATGATAGGGATGAGTCACATCATCCATCATGCTCTGCGCGCTGTGATCTCATACACACAAAACTCCACTGCCTGGCTATACAGGGAGTGTCCGCAGGAGTATCAGCCTGCGTACCCAGAAAGAAAGAAAGAAAGAAAAGTCACATCATCCATCATGCTCTGCGCGCTGTGATCTCATAGCTTAGCAGACATGGTGGCGCGTATATGGACTTGTTTGTATGCAGTGATCAACACCGCTTCTTATAAAATTGGAACTGAAACTAGATAACTGAGAGATAACAGACTTCCAATACGTCTGGGGAAATCCACTTTTTCTTTTCTAAGCATTTCTTTATTGAACTGATGTGTACATGCAAGTGCATAGGTGAGTTTACACCAGTGAAGCAACACAAGTAGGCCTATGTAAAGTGGAGTCCATAAATGTGAGCGAGTTTGACGCATGTGTGTGTGCGCGCGCGCGCGCGCGTGTGTGTGGTGTGTGTGTGTGTGTGTGTGTGTGTGTGGTGTGTGTGTGTGTGTGTGTGTGTGTGTGTGTGTGTGTGTGTGTGTGCGCGCGCGCACGCCAACTTTTTGGTGCACGTGTGTGTATGTTAATATGTACACATGCTGACTGAATTTGTGTGTGTTGTTGTTGTTGGTCTGTTTAACGTCTATTCACTAAAAGTCAAAACAGACCATGGGAAAGGATGGCGGAGAGGGGAAGGGATTGGGAGAGTGGGAATGAGATAACTACATAATATGGTGTGTTTGTCGGTACTTGCGTGAGTGTGTACAAGTGTTTAAAATCAAATTATTGCATAGGGAAAATGAAAAATGTTGGATGATTATCAAAAATCGAGTATCAAAGCTATGAACATATGAAAATCAATTAAGATCTGCCAATTATGAAGTAACAATAATGCATTAATCCTTTAACATCGAATTAACAAACAACACACCAAGAAAGCAACAGTCAACACATGCATTTGCATGTCAATATGAAAAATGAAAAAAAATAAATAAAAAAAATATAAAAATATATATATATATATATATATATATATATATATATATATATATATATATATATATATATATATATATTTATATATATATATCTATATCTAGTGTGTGTGTGTGTGTGTGTGTGTGTGGTGTGTGTGTGTGTGTGTGTGTGTGAATGCAGTTATTTTTTGATAGGTCTATTGATTCGTCTATTTCTTTATTTAGATTAATCCGATGATGTGCTGGTGATACCCCATTAAAAAAAAGCACAGTCTAGTATACAACACAAATTCATGGGTCCTCGGCTTCGCAACCGTAGGCTCCTTTTGTATATGTGAAGGTGTTGATGGATGGTGAGAATGAATTGTTTGTCTTGTGCGCAAGCCAAAGGCACGCATGGGATGGAGCTTGTGGTGGTAGTAGATGGCATGTGTGGTTGTGTGCGTCATGTGATCCGCATGCTGTACGTAGTAGAGGGAAGGGAGGTGGGGTGGGAGGATAGGGGGTATCAAGTTGTGGCATGTCTGTCAATTATCTTTCTGATTTATAGATCTATGCTTTCAATGCTTTTTTTTTCTTTTCTTTCTTTCTTTCTTTTGTTGTTGTTTTTTTTTTGTTGTTGTTGTTGTAACTTTCGCTGCTGTTATGATCATGATCATCGTCATTATTATTACTACTGTTTTTATAATAATTATTATTATTGTTATTATCATTACTATTGGCATTTTCACCTTGCTGACATTTTCATCCCAGTTAGTATTCATCATTATTACTCTTATTATCGTTGTCATTGGTGTTGTAGAATCGTTGCTGTTGTTGCTGTTGTACTGATCAATAATGACTATGTCATCTTGTTTGCCACAATCAAAGATATACACACATGCACATAGACGTGTACACTCACGCAAACATTCTCAAAGACAATGATTATAGACCCGATCTTCGTCTTAAAATCCTCTCATTTTAGTCATTATTTCATTTTTCCATCAGTTGTAAATCGTGCGCAATGTGGTCTCGAAATTTAGGATATATGATTTATTTATGAGGACTAGTCCGCACGCAATGACTCGATGTAACTGAAACTGAAACTAGTGTTTGGGGCTGACGTTGTATGTGTGGACCCAGACATAAAAAAGAAATGAAAACAAGATGCGAAGCATATAAATGTACTCCAAGTTTTTCAAACTGCTTATAAATAGGCCAAGTGCTTTGTGAGATAAGAAATAAAGGCAAAATAACGGTTTTAACGGTTATTTAACCGATGAATCATGGCTCAGAGGCATAAAACCAGGAAACCCCCACCCCCACCCAAGACGCCATCAAATCAGCTGAAATGTTCCCGCCCAAGTATGAAGTATACAGAAACGATCGCAATATAAATGGAGGCGGTGTCTTTATACTAGTACACAAAAACATTACATCCTCGGAGGAACCTCAGTTGGTGACTGACTGCGAAGTAGAATGGGTGAAGGTGAAGATGAAAAACCAGAAGGACCTACACATTGGGGCATTCTACACACCTGATCGAAACCCAAACAACATCAAAGAACTCAACAAATCCCTAAATAGATTAACAGAAAATGGGAAGAAGCAAAGAGAGGTGATCTTAGCTGGGGATTTCAACTGCCCAAACATCGACTGGTCCACCCACAGTGTTGGATCGTCGGGTAAGGACCATGATGTGCAACAGTCCCTGGTCGACGTCACATCTGAACACCTGCTAACCCAAATCCAGCTAACCCCGACCCGAGGTCCCAATGTCCTAGACCTGGTATTCACCTCAAACCCCACCCTCGTCAAGACCTCAGTGAATGTCCCAGGCATCTCAGACCACGATGTTGTAGTCTCAGACTTTGACGCAAAGCCCTAGATACACCACCAGAAAGCACGTAAATGCTATAGATTTGGGAAGGCGAACTGGGAGAAGCTCAAAGAAGACATGGAAAATGCAGCGGACATCATTGAAGAAGAAAAGAGAGCGGGGAAGGACATCGACAGCCTCTGGACTACCTTCAAAAACCATCTGAATATATCAATGGAGAAAAACATACCCACCTTCTTACTCAGACCATCAAGCACATTGCCATGGCTGACTGCCCCACTCAGGAGGATGATTAAACGGAAGAAGAGGATGTTTCAGCGAGCCAGGGCGAAGAATGACTGGTCTGCCTTCCGTCAATTCCAGAAACACTGCCGGCGGGAGCTCCGAAGAGCAGAATGGCAATATATCAACGGAACCATTCAGGAAGGCCTCGCCAACAACAACACGAAACCCTTCTGGCGTTACATCAGGTCGAGAAAACAAGACTCCACTGGGTAGCCCCACTTAAAGAGGACGGCCAACTCCACAGTGACAGTCAGATCAAGGCAAACATTCTACTAAAACAGTTCAAATCTGTCTTCACCACAGCAGTAACGTCCACCCTACCAAACTTAAAGAAGCCTACAGCCCATATTAAACCCATCCATGTCAACACCCACGGTGTAGCCAAGCTACTTCACCAGCTAAATCCCAACAAAGCCTCAGGACCGGACAACATCCCAAACCGGATACTTAAGAACTTGGCCGACAACATCGCCCCAATCTTGACCACAATCTTTCAGATCTCACTGGACACCGGCCACCTACCACAAGATTGGCTCGGAGCCAACATATCTTGTGCTTTCAAGAAAGGTGACCGGCATACCCCATCAACCTACCGCCCGATCTCACTGACATCTGTATGTTGTAAACTCCTTGACCATATAGTCTGCCGCCATATCATGTCCCACCTAGAACAACAAAAAATACTCACAAATCTCAACCACGGCTTCCGTTCAAGCTTTTCCACCGAGACCCAACTGCTCACCACTACTAACGATCTCCTGATGTCCTTCGACAAAGGGAAGCAAGTGGATATGGCTATTTTGGACTTCTCAAAAGCCTTTGATACAGTACCCCATGACCGTCTCCTCCATAAGTTGACCAGTTATGGCATCACCGGCACCCTCCACACCTGGCTTACCTGCTTCTTAACAGAGCGAACCATGCAAGTGGTGGTAGAGGGCATTACATCCAACGCCACAACTGTCGACTCAGGAGTCCCACAAGGCACCGTGCTCGGCCCCCTCCTATTCCTGTGCCACATAAATGACCTCCCAGAGGCAGTCAAATCCCAAGTACGCCTATTCTCAGATGACTGCCTCATTTACAGGGAGATCAACGACTTTAATGACCACCACACTCTACAAGAGGACCTCAAGTCACTAGAGTCATGGGCAGACAAATGGGGCATGCGGTTCAATGCTTCAAAATGTTACATCATGAGCATTGCAAAATCCTCTACCTCCTCCTACTTCTATTCCCTAAATAATACCATCCTGCAGCAAGTCTCTCATAACCCATACCTCGGCATCCAATTCGCTGACAACCTCAAGTGGTCTCAACACATCGCCTCCATCACAAAGAAGGCAAATAGCACACTAGGATTTCTCCGGCGAAATCTCAGACACAGCCCTACCCCCTGCCGAAAAAATGCCTACCTTGCACTTGTATGCCCTGTCCTGGAGTATGCAGCAATCATTTGGGACCCGCACATGCGCAAGATCAACATGCTCGAGCACGTACAAAGAAATGCAGTGCGCTTCATAGCAAAGGACTACCGCTCCACCACGCCAGGCTTCATAACGGGTCTGCTAAGAAAACATGAGCTCACTACACTCCAAGAACGGCGGCTTCAACTACGGCTGGGATTCTTTTACAGGGTGGTTGAGGGTCTGGTGCCAGCGATCACCCCGAGTGATTTCATCACACCTCAAAAACCAGGATGACGCATCCGCTCCACCAGAGACAACAGAACGTACCTGACACAAAACCCAGTGGAGAACTACATACGAAACAATGATAGGTGCTACTGCATTCCTGAAACACACACCGATCAGTACCGTGACTCATACTTCCCAAAGACAATAACTGAGTGGAACCACCTCGACGATAACATCGTCCACCAAAAGTCAGTCGACAGCTTCAAGCTTCAAGTGGCAAAAGCCAGAAGCCGATAATATCACCACGCTGCTCACCCCCACCGTCGCGCCTATGCCAGTAAATGGATGTCAGCGACGTACCAATCCAGATCCAGATCCAGATGTACACTTTTGGAACTGTTATTTTAATCCTCACTGGGCTAAAGCCTGCGTACACACCAATTTTCATCGAAATCGGACAATAGGCTATGTCAGGAAAGGAAATTTTTATTCTAAAATTACGTTTATCTAACATACTTACCGTGGCTCACTAATGCAATAAGCGGCAGCAATTTGCTATCCCTGCCTCGTATACAATAAAGTCCGTACGGACAACAAAAACCCTGAAAGGGCCTCGTGCCTCGCGCATGCTCAGAACCATCCTCTTTTCGAGGTATATTAAACCCTGACTGAGAACTCCTGATGGAACAGGAAGGCGGGGAGGTAGGGAGGGTCTCTGCGTGAGCCACGGTAAGTATGTTAGATTAACGTAATTTTAGAATAAAAATTCCTTTTAATTACACATACTATACCGTGGCTCACTAATGCAGAGTCGCACTACTGGAAGGAGGGCTCACCTGGTTACCGCCTGGAGAGTGAGAAGAGCCGGAGCGGTGGCGGAGAGGAGTGTTGCGCCACCACAGCTGATGCGATGCCCCTAGACCCATCATAGAATTGGATGAAGGTGCCAGGGGACCGCCAATATGCGGCATTTAACACGCTCTGAATGCTGGCATTATGAGCTACCCGCCACGAAGACGCCCATGCCCTAATCTCATGGGGTCTAGGTGAGAAAACAGCCAAATCCCCTTCGGGTCTCGCGTACGCAGCTTTGATGACTTCTCTCAGTCATCGAGAGATTGAAGAGCGCCCGATCTCCTCCTAATAACCTTCGTTGTGAGAGAGAACAGGTGGCGCTGCTTGGGGCGAGAAGATTTCGTGCGTTTCCTAACTCCCGCAGAGCGCGCACCGGACAGAGAGTGCGGTCTTCGTCGTCCGGGGCGAGAATAGAAGTGAGAGGAAGAAAGGATATAGTCGGGGAAGAAGAACCTGGCAACTGGTTTTTCGCTAAAAAATTCTGGGAGGAGGCGAAGAGATATCGAGCCATCCGGTTAGGAGGCGACATCCCAGGCAGGCCACTAAGGGCACCGTGGACTTCACTGCAGCGCCTCCCTGAGGGCAGGGAAACGAGAAAGGCTGTTTTAAAGGAAAGGAATTTCAGAGAACACCCCCGGATGAGCTCGTAAGGGGGGAGCCTGAGGGAGGAGAGGACTAAGAAAAGATCCCACGCCAGGATACGGCGGGGGCATCGGGCCTCCTGTAGGGCTGCTCCTCTGACCAGATCCCGCAGAAGGGGTCGTCCCCGAAGAGTGGCCCCCTAACTGGCGGATAGTGGTGGAAATAGCCGCCCTGTGAACCTTAACAGAGGAGCCTGAAAGTTTTCTCTCCGATGAAAGAAAGGCTAGGTAGTTCCGGTAGTTGAACCGGGTGGCGAACAGGTCTACCCGTAGTTTGAACCATACGGTCCAGAGAGGTTCCAGGATAGAGTGGACGAGAGTCCACTCTGAGGGAAGAACCATGTGCGACCTGCTGAGGGAGTCCGCGAGAATGTGATCTTCCCAGGAACATGCTTGGCCGAGATCCGGATTGATTGTGTCTCGCACCAAAGAAGAAGCTGTTCCGTCCTCAGGACAGGAGTGAGAACGCGCCCCCCCCCCCCCCCCCCCCCCCCCCCCCCTGCTTGTTGATATAACACGCCACAGTCGTGTTGTCGGTGTTTGAGGAGAATGTGTTTTCCTTTCAGGAAGGGAAGAAACTCCTTGAGGCTTGGAACACGGCTTCCATCTCTAGCCGATTGATATGCCAGGACTGGGAGTGCCATTGGACCACCGATGACTGAACCACTGACCGAGAGGGATCGGCAGGTCCCACGACTGCAGTGCCTGAGACCAACGCTTGCGAAAGAGGCGCTGAAACCGGCGTTTGTGCAGTCGTCCAAGGGGTACTAAGGGAGCCAAGGACTCCATCAGACCCGGAAGAGAGCTGCTGCGACGGGATGAGATCGGACTTCTCCTCGTTGCGAACAAATCCCAGCTGCTGACAGAGGCTTTAAAACCTGTAGGGCTTGCTGGGAGCACAGAGTGCTGGATGAGGCAAGAAGAAGCCAATCGTCTAGATAGGCCTTCAGGCGAATTCCTTTCTCCCGAACATGCAAATAAAGTTCCCGAGCCACCTTCGTGAAAACCCAAGGGGCCGGGGCTAGTCCAAAGGGAAGAGCCCTGAACTGAAAAACGCGGCTTCTCCACATGAAGCGGAGGTACTTCCTGTCCCTTGGGTGGATCAAGGGATGGAAGTACGCATCTTTCAAGTCGATGGATACCGCCCAGTCGCCGGGATGCATGGCATCGCGGATTGACATGGGGGTTTCCATTCGAAAACGGAGGACGAAACGAAACCTGTTCAAGGGCGAGAGATCTAGAACCGGTCTCCATCCTCCAGAAGCTTTGGGAACCACAAAAATGCGGCCATAAAAGCCCGGAGAGGAATGGAAGAGGACTTCCTCTGTGGCTCCCTTGGCTAACAGCGAAAGGACCTCCTGGTCTAAGGCCGGAGAGTCTGCCAGATCCCGAGGAGGAACGAAAGGAGTGAGAGGAGCCTTCACTGCACCCCAAGGAAGACGAAACCCCGACCTGATCACCCGCAGAGCCCAAGGGCTTGCGGGAAGCCGCTCCCAGACACTGAGGTGCCTGGACCGACTGCCCACAGGACTGCCCTGGGGTGAAGTACCCAGGTCGGGGGCAAGTCATTGGGGTGGGCCCGTCTGAGACGTGGGAGCTTCCGGACCCCGGCCGAGCCTGAGGCCGGACCCCTGCGGGGTTGCTTGCCTCGGATCCCCGGGGTCCAAATGACCGTAGTCCCTTGGGTTGAGAGGGACCGGTGATGAGAAAGGCGCTGGCGCCTTGCGTTTTCAACCGGGGCGGGGGGGGAGGGGGCCTGACTGAAAGGCGAGGTCACGCCTAAAACTCGGCCTAGCTCTTAATGGTAGCCTGTACGTGATTCCCAAACAGAGACCCTGACCTGACTGGCAAGGCTCTGAGGGAGGCGCGGGCAGAGGGGAAACGGGTCACAGAAGATGCCAAAAGGACCGCATCTCTCCTCGCTAGTACAGAGTTCAGAAGGAGCCTAGCGACGGCCCCAGCCGAATACTTAACCCCTTCAGCCATTGACTGAAAACAGGCTACCACTGCAGCTGGGTCCGCGGATTGGCGGATGGTGAAGGAATCTGAATCAGGATCCTTAAGGGCAGACACTAATCCCCCTAGAAAAGAATCCATAAAACCCAGATAGCCTCCAAACCCCCCTCGCAGGCTCTTCCCACTCGGCAAGGCAGTGCCCTCAGAGGGACACCTGCTTAGCGTGTGATTTCGACCTCTCCTGGACCAGGAGGAGGTCCGCCTGGGAGAGGGGGAGAGTGGCTTCTGGGATAGTATCATTTGCCGAGAAGGCCTTCTTGGCAAATGGAAGCCGCACGCCAGTGCACTAGGGAAATCAGGGACAGAACCAGGCATGATGTCCTGTGCCTCCGTGCCCCTGACTCTTATTTGGGCCTCCTCATGCAGTCGGCCACCATGACCGACTCCTTTAGCAGAGAGGAGGGCCTAGCTGCCAATGGGCGAGATCCCAGGGCGAGTTCCGCTGCCGAAGGGCAGGGGGCTCTGACCTCCTGAGAGGATGACACCGCCTCCGGAACAAGGGAAGCCAGAAAGGCCACCGAGTCTTGGAAGGAATAAGAACCGGGTGACTGGTCCTCTTCCTCTGACTCAGAATCCACCAGGTCGGATCCACAGACGAGGGGGTGACCGCCCTTGGCGAAGCGGTGCGCGGCTAAAGCCCAGAGTGGCCTGGAATGGCTGATTCCCCAGACATTCCGGGATGAGGGGTCAGTCCCCGGGTGGGCCGAGGGGGCCTGGGAGGGAGAGGCCTGCACTGGTGGAGGGCTGGGCATAAAACCCGGCCACCAGGGAAACCCCGGAGCAGGGGGCTGTGAAAGCCCATGGTCGGGGGATATTGCCATTGGGCCCGTGGCGCCCAAGGCAAAGGGCCCTGACCCCATGATAGGGGGGGGGGGGGGGCTGAGGTGTGGCTGCTGGCCCAACCCAGAAAATGGGGGGCCCAATGCGCCGGTCCCCTGAGGGGTGCTCAGAAAAGAGGGCGAAGACCCGGTGGTCTGCCCAAAGAAGAGGCAGACACATGAGGTGGGGGAAGGGAAACAACCGGGGCCGAACGAGATTCGAGCCTTGAGCGGAGTTGCTTCCCTCGGATCGCCTACCGAGCGAGAGGGGGAGCGTGACGAATAGTCACCTCAACGCCCGGCGCCTCCGGAGAGGGGCCCGTGCATCTTCGATTCTGCCATGGGAATCGAACCGTGGCAGTAGAACCGCAGCTGAACTGAACACAGGATGCACTTACGGGAACGACCGAAGCTGAGTCGATCGCCGTTAGGGGGACAAGGGACAGTCACAGGATCGACAGAACCACCTCTGAGCCGATCATCGTGCTGTGGCTGTTGGCCCAACCAGTAAATGGGGACCTGATGCGCCAGTCCCCCGAGGGACGCCCTGAAAATAGGGCGAAACCCCAAAGTCCTACCCGAAAAGGCAGAGGACATGAGGTGGGGGAAGGGAAACAACTGGGCCTGGCGAGATTCAGCCCTCGAGAAGGAGTTGCTTCCCTTGGATCGCCCATCGAGCGAAAGGGAGGTTGGGTAGACAAGCAGTCTGCTCATTATCCCACCCTTTGAGCCTTCCATAATAGGGGGCTCGGCATCTTCGATTCCGCCATGGGAATCGAACTGTGTGCAGTAGAACCGCAGCTGAACTGGACACATGATGCACTAACGGAAAACGACAGAACCGAAGCTGAGTCGTTAGCCGTCCAGAGGTAGACGTGGAGTCTGCCTCAATACCCACCCCCTGAGCCATCCGTCATAGGGGGCTCGTGCATCTTGATTCCCCTGGAATCGAACTGTGAGCAGTAGAACCGCAGCTGAACTGGACACAGGATGCAATAAAGGTACGACAGAACCGCGGCTGAGTCGTATGCCGTTAGGGGCGAGGGACGAGATCGAGCAGAACGCAGCTGAGCCGATCATCGTCACGAATTAAGGGTTGCGAGAAAGAGCTCGCTGTCACAACAACAAACCGTTGAAGTGAACCCTTGGAGAAAGAAGACGAACAAGAAGAGAGAAAGTGACGCGGAAGCGAGTGGGGGGGGGGGGGGGGGGGGGGGGGGGGGGGGGTTGGCGCGGCCAGAGTAGGCTAGGCTAAGCGCCTGCCAGTGAGACGAGGAATCGAATGACAAAACCTTCGTAAATCTCGCCCTTACCACCCAATCGCTTCACGTACGTTCTCCCTTAAGTGAAAACTAGCAAGGACACAAAGAACAGCAACAACGATCGAGCGATCGTGAGAAAGCAAAAAAATACTTAGCTGCTCGTCTACACGCGGCTAACGGGAAAAAATGGCTGCCGAGAAAAGAGGATGGTTCTGAGCATGCGCGAGGCACGAGGCCCTTTCAGGGATTTTGTTGTCCGTACGGACTTTATTGTATACGAGGCAGGGATAGCAAATTGCTGCCGCTTATTGCATTAGTGAGCCACGGTATAGTATGTGTAATTAAATAACGGTTTTCAACGGTCAGATTTTGAAACACTACATGGAAGTGTCATTTGTGTGTGATAACGTTTCTATATACAAAATTTCATTAAAACCCACCAATATATTAAAAAAAAATAACGGCAAAATAACAGTTTGACGGTTATATAACCAATATACACATTTGAAACCAGTATTTTAGTCCTCACTGGGCTAAAGCCTGTGTACATATCAAATTTAATCCAAATCGGACAATATGTCAAATATGTCAAGAATAACGGTATTTAACGGTCAAATTTTGAAACACTTTTTAGAAGTGCTATTTGTGTGTGATAACCTTTCTATATACCAAATGTCATTAAAACCCACCTATGTATAAGAAATAACGGCAGAATAACGGGTTTTAACGGTTCTTTAATCCATTTTCAGCATTACATCACTTACATATAGACAGAGGCTCCGATTTGTCACAAGATCATCCAAACTGCTTATAAATTGGCCAAGTACTTTCTGAGATATTCCATGAAGAAGAAAAAACGCTACAGGCCGTTACAACCATTAGTAACGGCTATAACGGGGCAAACTAAAACATCAGGCATCATCCGTGATCCATAATGAACATACCTGCTAATTTTCAAAAAGGTCGGCCAAGTACTTTCTGAGATATTCCATAAAGAAGAAAAACCGTTACAGGCCGTTACAGCCGTTAGTAACGGTTATAATGGTAAACTAAAACATGGGGCATTATTCGTGACCCATAATGAACATACCTGCAAATTTTCAGAAAGATCGGCCAAGTACTTTCTGAGATATTCCATAAAGAAGAAAAACCGTTACAGCCGTTAGTAACGGCTATAACGAGGTAAACTAAAACAATGGTTCTCATTCAACGCCTTCTTCCTTGCGCTGAACCCTAAGCGATCTGAAGCGATCAAGCTAAGTGAATTTTCGTTGTTTTATTCGTTTATTTATCACCCGACGAAGACCTAAGAGGTCGAAACGCGTTGTGTTTTGTCTTGTGACTCGTTTGTCCACGTTCTCTGGGCGGTTCGCTAACATTTATTTAAGATTTGTTTAAAAAAAATGGGCATCATCCGTGACCCATATACCTGCTCATTTTTACAACGATCGGCCGAGTACTTTCTGAGATATTCCGTAAAGAAGAAAAACCGTTATAGCGGTAAACTAAAACATCTTCTTCCAGATGGGGATGTTTAACCTGCCCCGTGCCCACAGTCTTCACGTCGACTATTCTGGCACACAGGTTGCATGCATTGTGTATTTTCGTGTAGCCGGTACTCGCCCCGTCTTAGGACATGAGCATCGGGATCTTTAGAGTCCGTGTATGATCTTAGTGCATGTGACACAGACTAGACCTCGGTTTATAGTCCCATCCGAACGACTATATGGGGAATGGAGTCAGAACCAATGTTAACTCCGAGGGAAAAAATCCCCCTATACCAAAATTCGAACCCGCAACCCCAGGATCACGAGTCCCGGCGCTCTACCAACTGAGCTATCCGGGCCATAATGAACATACCCACAAATTTTCAGAAAGATCGGCCCAGTAGTTTTGTCTGGAGCAAGTGGAACACATTTTGACCACGGACACACAGACAGACACACACACAGACCCCACAGACAGCATTTCTTCGTTCTCATTCTAAAGTACTCCCTGACTGGGAGTACAAAAAAAAAAAACGTGAAGGTTGATCATTTGGCATTTTTTCATTGGCCACTTTCGATTCCAATAAAGGATAAATGGGAGGGGCTTAGAATACGAAACTAATTACAGTAGTGATATGATCACTGAAAATGTCATTTTAAACGCTATAAGTGGGCCAACGGGTGTAACAGATCATGAGCAGTTATGTGAAAAAAATCATACATAACGACTGAAAACCCGCTTCAGATTTGAAAAGAGTTCAGTAAAAGATACGAGTGAAGAAGTGGCTAGCTATGCATACGGTTCAAAAGGTCATCTGTTTGTTTTCGTTCGGTCAGCTTGGCGAGTGCGTAACAGCCTGAGGTCATAGCTTGCTGACCGCTTTCATCTCTGCTGCTTGTGTTTCGGTACGTACTGGGGCGAATTTAGATACCCCGAACATGTCTGAGATACACTTTCCAATCTTGCGTTACAGTTGCCATAGTTTAGTGACGAATGGGATACAAAATTGAAGACGGCACAATGAATGATTCACACTTCAAGTCGTCGTGACAGTCACAATGTTTACAAACAACGGAGCAATGAAAATTAGCAAGCTTTACAAACCATCGGACTAAGCTATGTCTGTCTGTTGTTTACTCCGTCAACAGTGCATTAGTTCTGACCACCTGGATCTGGATCTGGATCTTTACGTTGAAGGGTCTTTGCGGCATAAATTCAACGGGAGGGAGAGCGCGGGCACACTTGTCCCGCTTATGAACGGCTGTGCGGAAGCAGCCTACGGTATTCTCTTCCAGATGGTTCCAGTCAGTTACAGTTTTGGGAAAATTGAATTTTTAAAATTGTCGCTATTACACAGAAAGGTTTAAAACACTTTGTATTATTGGTAGTAGAAGCTTCTAAAATATTTGCACTGTAAAAGTCAGTAAACTTTTTGACGGCGACTCTGCGCCTAAAACGAAGCGGGGATAAGAAGTCGTAAGATGGCAGTGCTGGCACCAGCCCCTCGACCACGATTGGCCTTACTTCGGTCCTGAAGAGATGGTAAGTTCAGGTTTTCCAGCGTTCGTGTGATGCATCCTGGATCTCTCGCAGTGTAATTTCCCGTTATGAATCGAGCAGCTTGACGTTGATGGGGGTCCCATACAACAGAGCTATATTCCAGGGTGGAGCACACTGATGCAAAGTAAGCGATTTTATGGCATGACTCTGGGCGAGTGTTTTAAATTGCGATGAAGGAAGCCGAATGTGGCTTCTTAGCAATATTAGTGATATGGGTGCTCCATTTAAGATCCTCAGAGATAGAAACACCAAGGTACAGGGTTTCGGGGACTTGTTGTAAAATATGATTATTGAGTTGGTAAAAGTTGTTTGATTTCTAATTTATAGATAATATGTAGCACTACTTTGCATTGAAACGCATCCCCCAGGTCGATGCCCACACTTCTAGTTGCTGAGGTCCTGTTGTAGGGCTATATGATCAGCTCTGGTCTTTATGGCTCTATAAAGCAATCAATCATCTGTGAATAGACGCACTGTTGACTTTATGGAATTGGGCAAATCATTTATGTGACATAAAGATAGGATTGGGCCAGGACAGTACCCTGAGGCACACCTGACTCTACTGTTGGTGCTTCAGATTTGACACCATCCATGACTACATGCATCTGCCTGTTGGTAAGAAAGTCACATGGCCACGCATTGATGTTTACCATCATTACGTACTGACTTAACTTATGCAATAATTTTTTGTGAAGGACTGTGTCAAATGCTTTGCTAAAATCGAGTATGGCCACATCTACTTGGGCTCCTACATCAAACTTTGTCAGCAGGTCATGTACTGCAGTGACTAGTTGAGTTTCACAGGAATAACCGCTAGAAATCCATGGTTAAGCGACGTGAGTATATCATTTCGCTCAAGGTGCTTCAGCATATGTTTACAGATGATATGTTTCAGAACTTTGCATGTAACACAAGTCAGTGATACAGGGCAATAGTTTTCAGCTAGGTGCACATCCCCTTTCTTGAAGACTGGGGCAACATTCACATTTTGCCAATCTGTCGGGAGTTTGCCTGCATCAATGGAGCATTGAAAGATGGTTGTGAGACCATGGGCCAATTGTGGGGCACAAGTTTTCAACACAAGATTAGGAATCCTGTCTGGGCTTTGGCAGGATTTATACCCGCAACAGTTTTTCCACTCCCTCACTAATAATATCTAAGTGCGGAATACTGTTTCTTGGCATGCTTCCCAGTATTAAGCATGTTGGGGTTGACTCCTTCCTCCCGGGTGAAAACTGACTTAAATTGGTCTACGAGTATCTTGGCTTTGTCCTTCCGGTGTCTGTATTGTATGATCTATCATGGATGTCAAGTTTTGAGAGTGTGATAGATTCACCTCAAAATTAATATGGCTAAATCTCTCTGTGGTATGATAGGACTTCGTCAGAAAATGGAGAGTTTTTCCTGATTTAGCATTTGGGAACCGGCATTTATACACATTGTAGAGCACTGTCGATCATTGATGTTCCAGCATTACTGCACAGCAATTTTCTAGAAGAAAGTTCCATAGCTATGAATCGAAATTTGTGCTTTACACGATTTAATCAAAACTAATTTTCGATACGAAATTAACGTCCCTGTTAGATTTAGTGTAGTGCTGAATTGTTTTCCTACCCTCTTGCTAATATTGATAGTAACAACCCATATTCTGTACTTACGGAGGTTTCAGTTTGTTCTTATTGTTATGGTTCTGGGTGTAGGCAGTGTTTTTTTTTTCCTTTAAATTTATTTCAGTGTGTGTGTGTGTGTGTGTGTGTGTGTGTGGCATCAGGTGTTATCATTTCCATGCATGTCTAACATGTGTGAGATGTAAAGCAGTCACATATATATCAGTCTGAGTTTAAAAGTAAGTGAAGCTTCACATTGAAAGTAAGTCAGTGTATGAAATTCTCCTTTGGAGTTGATGAAATTGTAAAATCTCCACCTAGTACCTCAGCATGAACTCAACAAAAAAGACAAAGCTGATAGATTTGCAGCAACTTCTCATAACTTTGCATGGTTATGACGTTTGTCTTTTTTTTTTCATAAAAAGTGGTGATCCCCAATGTACGTGTGATCATTTTTGGTCTCATCATTATGGTTTAGCCATATTCCATCTTCATCGATGATGTCAAAAGATGACAATAGTATGCTGGTTATCTCTTTTGTGTATGTGTGCCAGCCAGTCCACCAACACATGAAAGCCTACGTTTCTGCAAAGGATGGAACTGGTACTTAACGCGGGTGCAATTTTTTTTTCAATGCCTGCGTCTACATATGGGTTTAAAAGTCTCATCCAGGGGCCTTGAACCTGCAGATGTTGACTCTGAAGAGAAAGTCTCCCTGTCCTCAAGCCAAGACTGAAGTTAGCCCAGGATGCTAAAATCAAGACTGTACAAAGTGCCCAGTATGGACACCAAGTATCCATTCTGGGGTGCTGTTTCGTACTGGGCTGTTAATTTTTTGTGTGTTTGTTTGTTTGTTTCTTTTTGCTTTTTTTTTTTTTTTGGGGGGGGGGGTAAAGACGTCAATAGTTTACTATTTCATTTGTTTATTTCATTTACATATTTGTTTTTTTTGGACTAGAGCTTTTTATTCCTGTGTAGTGACAGTTTTGAAAAGACCGTGGTTGGACAGATAAGCTAAACTGAACAAAACATTCTGTGGCTCTTCATGCCACGCTCACAGCATGGTTGGACAGAGTTCTTTTTATTCCCGTGTAGTGACAGCTTTGAAAAGACCGTGGTTGGACAGATAAGCTAAACTGAACAAAACATTCTGTGGCTCTTCATGCCACGCTCACAGCATGGTTGGACAGTTTCAGTTTCAGTTTCATCAAGGAGGCGTCACTGCATGCAGACTAGTCCACTAGTGAGGGTGTGGATGGGGGGTTGGTTCTTTTCTTCTATTCCCAAATTCTTGTCGAGCATTTTTCATATAATGTCATGTGTGTGTGGGGTGGCGGTGTGTGTGGGGGGGAGGATAGAGTGGGGGGGGATGTGGCTTGCGCATCTGTTTTAGTACTTGCTTTGTGACCTATTGTTTTGATGCCTTTTTCCCAATGTTGTGCTATGTTATGCAAACTTTTATTTTTCCTGTATTGTAAAGCGCTCTGAGGATGAGTCTTCTCTCATCGAAGAGCACTATATAAGCTTGATCTATTATTATTATTATTATATATGCTACACCACATCCGGTAAGTTTTGAGACCACACTACGCATTATTTTAAGCTGATGGATAAATGAATTAACAACTAAGGTGAGAGAATTGAAGAGGGTTTCATGGCTACAACTTAGAAGATGTCTGACCTACACATTAGCCCAATGCGCTGGTCAGACCTCGAGTGCCTGCCTAGCATTGGTTATCTTTTTTTTTTCTTTTTTGGTATGTGTGTGTAGTGAATGTACACGTGTGTGTGTGTATGGATGTGTGGGCACGAGCCCATGTGTGTGCGTATGCGCATGTGTGTGTGTGTATGTGTGTGTGTGCATGCGTGTCGCGCGCTGTTGTGTGTATGTGTGCACGCATGTGTGTGTGTGTGTGTGTGTGTGTGTGTGTGTGTGTGGTGTGTGTGTGGGGTTGGACAGATAGGCTAAACTGAACAAAAAATGTTATGGCTCTTCATGCTATGCTCCCAGTTTCCTCTGTCTCAATGCCCCCCCCCCCCCCCCCCACCCCCCCCCCCCCACCCCCAGTTTATGTCCTCGGTGAGTTTGTGTTGAGGTTTCCAATATCCTGAAGTTCATGGGCAACTATCCCTGGACAGACATGGTGGTGCCGTCTAGAGGGGGGATGCTCACTCATGCTGGCACCATGATTAAGCAAGTATTGTCATTAGTACAGGGCGTATTAGGCCGGTGGTGTTGGATCAGAACAGGCACCTCTGAACACCACCAAAGTGACTCAGCAGCAGTGCAGTGTCTCCTCTCTTAGGTTGCTTCATAACAACATTGACTGCACCCTGTGGGTAGATCGGTGTGGGGCTGCAGACGGACAAACCAGGATGTGGCAGTGGATAAGGGTCTGGAATGAGTGGCATGGGGGTAGTACCACTGAGGAAACACAGAAGACGAGACAGAAAAAAAAGAAGATTAATTAAAAGTAAAAGATGAAGGGCTTCTGATGTGTCCAGAGTTTATCAAAAATGTTTTCTGATTGTGCCCCAGGTTTATGAAGTTATACAGATGTTTATAGGTCTACTGTAGTTTATACATTTTTCCACTTGATTGTTTTAGATTGTTTATCAACAGTCTTCCAGTGAGTGAGTGAGAACCACACCTGGAAGGATGATAAGATAAGATAATGTTGCTTATAGCCCAGCCGACCGTAAAGGGCCACATCAGGGCTGTGGAAGGATGATGATGATGTGTCTGTCATATGATGGGGGAGGGGGAGGATTTGGGGTAGATGTGTCTGGTATGCCAGCATTCTACTGGTGGACATGTTTCTGGTGTGCTGTCATGTTTGTTTTCTAAAACTTTCCGTCCTAGTATACACCTAAAGATTAATACTAGTAATAGGGCAGACTGATTTGTGTTCATGGTTGCGTTTAAGTTTCCTTATTGCAGTAGACAGCATCATTATTCTCTCTCTCTCTCTCTCTCTCTCTCTCTCTCTCTCTCTCTCTCTCTCTTGCTCTCGCTCTCTCAGATTTCCTCACCAGTTAATACTTTATTTTTTGCATCAGTATGTACTATATCAAACCAGCTCAAATGTTTATTGGATTCATTTGTATAATGATAGTAAGTTCCATGGCAACTGAGAGGAACATGTCACATCCATGAAATCAGTACCTCAATATTCCTAAGGCAGAATGTTGCTGCCTTAATGGTGGGACGACAGAAGCAGTCAGGCACAAATCTGAGCACTGTTGAACGGTTGTTGCAGTTGTGCATAGCCATGGGAGGAAGATCTTCATGGGTGGTATACTCCACAACAATGTTGACCTTGATAAGCACTTCGGCACAGTTGTAGCCTATGTGAACAGAACCGGAGTTTCTTGCAAAACTACCAACTATTCATGTTAAATCCAGTTAAATGTTGTTGTCCCTCGCCTTTTCATTTAAAGGGAAGAGTAATCCAATGCCTGTGAAAACCGAGTAGAGTCCACCACAACATAAAAAACACTCTGTTTGTCAATGTTGAAAACATGTAAAATAGAGCAGCGTTTAGAAATGTGTTGTAGAAGATATATTTCAACTAGGTTTTACATCTTTTGTATACATTACATTCTCATATGATGTGAGAATTTTCTCTGACAAAACAGAAGATTCGGATCAACAGACAGACCAAAGAGCAGTCAGGTGCAGGCAGAAGTGAGGAATCACATGCAGGCATGGAAGAGCTGTGACCTGGAGGCACAGTGCTTTTTCAGCTTATGGGCAAATGCATGATTACATTTGGACACATCTTTCACAAAAAAAATCATTGTCAGCCTTCATCTCAGTCCCAGTTCAGTGTCTTCGCACAGTTTTCATTTCTCATTTTGCCACATTGTTTACTTATTGTTTACTAGTGACAGGTATTATATCATAACAGTTTACTTACCATTGTTTACTAGTGACAAGTATTATACCATAACAGTTTACTTATCATTGTTTACTAGTGACAAGTATTACACCATTACAACCTTTTTTTAATATTATACTTGTTAAATGAAATAACATTTCTTGGGCTTAGATAGTATTTGCAAAAGCTGTAAGAAACTTTGGAAATCAAGGTAACAGGAAAACTGTGTTGCTGCTGTGATGTCATGTCTGTTCCTTTTGGTGAATGAAATGTTCCATCATCCATCATCCATTAAGTGTCCACAATCATCAGGTTGATTATTCTGACACTTTGGGGTTGCTGGTCGACAAGAAAAGGATCTTGACAATCTTCAAATGTAAAAAAAAGGGAAAAAAAAGAAAAAAAAGAAGAAAAAAAAAAGGAATCGTTGTTATGTGCAGGAAATGGAGTTGTTCAAATGCTTTGGCATGTTTGCATAGATCACAGCTGGATGCAAACTATTTTAGATGGCATGTTGTGGTTGCAGTTCAGCTCAGGCCCTCGGGCGTGTTGCATTTATTCAAGCAGAACATCCTGGTTGCTTATTGTGATAGTCCATGTCATGAATATTGCTTGAAAAAAACAGCCCTGGTGATATCCGTGATAAACAGCTGTGATTCACTTCATAAATGACAGCTGTATTCAAGGAGAGGAGGGAAGACGGAGAGGCAGCCTTAGTTTTGATTTTCAGTGTGTTTTAAGACAGAGTAGGTCAGCGTGCTCCTTTGAGGTGCACAAGCATGAGTGTGTACGTGTGTGTATGTTATATGTGAGCCCACTTGTGCATATATGCTATGCGTGTGCAGGATTTGTACATGGATACAAACTGCCTGCACTGATGTGCTGATAGCTCTCGAATAGGCAAGGGATATTGAATCTGTTTTTTTTTTAGCTTTCGATGGTGTGGATGGCCAGACCGGTCACAAATGAGTGAGCTCAGTGACTCAGGCAGCTCAGGACTGTCTGATGGATGGGCAGTGGTCAGCGCCCTGGGAGAACTGGAGGTTAGTGCAGTAGCACTTTTGCGGACACTGAGACTGTAGAACCAAGCATCTCATCTTGTAAAGGAAAATCTGTAGTGAGGTGGGCGCGATTACGGGGTAAATAATGCACAAGGAAAGTAACTTTTATTCTCATGGTGACACTGTTAAATGCCTGTAACTCTGAACAACTGCCATTTGCAGTAGCCATTCACCTAGCCTCTTGTCCGTTATCCCATTTTGTGCACAAATGTATATCTGCTCACACACACATACACACGCACGCACACATGCACGCATGCACGCACGCACGCACACACACACACACACACACACACACACACACACACACACACACACACACACACACACACACACACACACACACACGTGTGTGTAAGAAATAGAGAAGAGAGAAACAAAGAGAGAGAGAGAGAGATGCACATAATTTACTCGCTGCCGTTAGTTTTTCCAATACGAAGAAAAAGCAACAAAGAACAGGAATTACCTGCACAGTTGTTATCCTGTGCTTAAAGGTTTGTCAGCATTTGATACAAGCTGACACCTGCGGCCTGCCTCTCTTTTTATATTAGCACAGGTGTAATCTTAGGTCCACAAAGTGTTACAAGGATACTCCAAACTAAAAAAGCAGCATTGTTGATTAATTCAAGCTGCCTGCGAGATTAATGTATCATGGTAATAGAAAAATCAGACTTCAAACTTGACTTTAGAAATTTGAACTTTAATTGTGCTATTCTGATAGAGTTTTTATGCCAAATGATCATATACGTAACCATTTGTTAATATACATAGATCAGCCATGTTCTTCTGTATTTTTTATTGACCACCAAAAACACCTGTTTTTTTGTTGTTGTTTTTTTACTTCATAAATGCATAAATTTGAGATTTTTGAAGGCGTTCTCTTCAGTGAATAAACTTGATCAGAACTGACTGGAACCAGCATGTACCGAATGACAGCTAAAAAACCCTTAATTTTCTCAACCCCATTACTTATGATAAATGCAAAATGGAATGAAAAAAAATCACAGTTGCATTGTAAATCAGCACTCTTGAATTATGTATGGGCAAACATGCATAAATCGAAAATGATTCTTTATTAACTATAGATTAGGAAAGTCTTGATATGCCCAAAATTATGGCAGCTCACAGATGGAGTACATGCATGTATACATATATGTGCAAGTGCTCAAACATAAAATGCAAGTAAACAACTACGAAATACAGCACTTGATTAATTGATATACATATGGCAACATATACATGACGCACACTCCCACGCATACACACACACACACACACACACACACACACACACACACACACACACACACACACTAAAATGCAAGTATGAATGCACACGGGCATATACACAGACATGCACATATGTACATTTACCATACACACCTGAGCATGTCAAATCCAAACATGCATGCACACACACACAACCCCCCCCCCCCCCCCGCCCCCCCCCTCCCCCCCCCCCCGCCCCCCCCCCCTCCCCCCCCCCCCCCCCCCACATACGCACGCACGCAGGCATGCACACACGCACTGCTATAACATTGTTAATAATGTTAGAGGTTAAGAGTGAAACTGAGTGAGCGCCCAACCAGAGTGATGTCCATCAGCTGCAATTCCCCATAGTTCCCATGAACCTGTAATTATGATTTAGAAGCACAACCTCATTAATCATGTAAATCTACCTAGTCACCTGATGGCTGTCTACCTTGACACCCCCCCCCCCCCCCCCCCCCCCCCCCCACTTTCCTCCCACCAGGACAGTGATGCTAATTCCAGCACCAGCTCCAGCTCCATCGAAGTGGTGCAACGGGTATGTGATGAATCAACTCCTGATGATCCAGCTTCCCAGAGTACTTCCATGGAATGCACAGAGCTGGAACAGCTGATGAAGAGAGCAGGTGAGCGTGCCTCCTGAAGGCTCTTCTGCCGGTACAGTGGAACCCTGTGTGACCGCTTTGAACATGCCTTGTGTTTGTGGAGAGGGCTCTTTACAAGGAAGTTGAGAATGTCATGCTTACAGAAACAGTGGGGTCTTTGTAGGGAGATAGAAAGTGTCAAGCCTTTGTTGAGAGGATCTTTACAGGGAGGTAGAACAGATCATGCTTTTGTAGAGAGGAGATAAGATAATGTTGCTTATAGCCCAGCCGACCCCAAAGGGCTTTTGTAGAGAGGGATCTTTACAGGAGGACAGAAAGTGTCATGCCTTTGTATATAGGGGGCTTTACAGAGAGGTAGAAAGTGTCAAGCCATTGTTGAGAGGATCTTTACAGGGAAGTAGAAAGTGTCATGCCTATAGAGACAGGGGTCTTTATAGCGAGGTAGAAAGTGTCATGCCTTTGAAGAGAGGGGGCTTTACAGGGAGGGAATAAATGTCATACCATGTCTTTATTAGAGGAGGATGTTTGTAGTGAAGTAGACTGATTTGTACTGACACACCCATGTGAACAAGTCAGCAAGTGCACACACACACACACACACACACACACACACACACACACACACACACACACACACATACACACACCACACACACACACACACCACACACACACACACACACACACACACACACACACACACACACACACACACACACACACACACACACACACACACACACACATGCCTGCACGCATACACAGAGAACTTTTGGGCCTTTTCTTGGATTAGTTTTCCACTTACAGGGATTTTCCTGTTTGTTTGTTTTTTTTGTTTTTATTTATCTGACATGAATGAAAACACCTCACACTCAGTTATGTACGTTGTTTTGTGTATGCATGTGTGTGTGTGTGTTTGTTTTTTGGTGTGTGTTTTTTTCTCCCAATTTTTCATTCAGTATTACCCCAAACACATAAAGAAAACTACTTTGTGTTTTACAGCAATATGTATCTATTCATACACACACACACACACACACACACACACACACACACACACACACACACACACACACACACACACACACAAAATATATTTGTCTAAATATCTATCTATCTATATGTGATTCGCCCACCACCACCCCTCCACCATTCAGGTTCCTGTTTCGGTCACATAGGAAGTTGAACTAAAAATAAAAGCAGCTTCACAGAATGTTTACAGTTGTTGACAGTCAACAGTAATGAGCAACACCTCACATTGCCTTTATTCTCTGTTCTTTTTTTCTTTTTTTTTTGGTACAGTAAGATTCCTTACGGAAATATGAAATACCTTCACAATCATTCATAAAACATTTAAACCTTTGCATCAGTTTGGTGCATAACACTGATTGTCATGTTAGGTTTATGTTGTTCCTGTGTAGTGCATCAAATTGTTGTTAAAAGTTTACAATGTTTTACTCTTTATGCTCCCACCCATGAAATTAGATATAGAGCCAAATTCTTAAGATGGTGACCATACCAAAGATAATTGGATCCTTGCATATGCGGTTCGTGCCTTCGCCAGTCTTCCATTTTGTAAAATCTGTTCTTTTACCGTATCTGTGTTCCACCTTAAACCTTCAGCCCAATACCTCAGCTTATTGCAATCACAGTTGCTATTTCTCCCTTTTACATTTAGATTATAAATGTCACTAGCTCTTTCATGCATTCAGGCTATCAGCTCCCACTGGAGCAAAGGCCATCAACAATCCATCAGCGTGCCCTGTCCTGGGCTGCCCTTTCCAATTCTCTCCAGGTGTATCCCGCTCTCTTCCTCTCTGCATCCAAGTCTCTCCATGAATTCCTAGGTCTTCCCCTTCTCCTCTGTCCCTGTGGGTTCCAGCGCAGAGCATGTCACATAATGTCATCGATGGGCTTCCTCCATGTGTGGCCTATCCAACGCCTTTTCCTCTTTTTCACCTCTTTCTCCGCAGGGAGTTGATGTGTCCGCTCCTACAGTTCCACATTCCTGATGGTGTCTGGCCAGTGGATCTGAAGTATCTGTCGGAGGCAGCTGTGAATGAATGTCTGTATTTTCTTGGAGATGGTCTTTGTTAGATCTTTCACAGTTTAAAAAAAAAATTCTTTCTCTTCAGAAACTTGGTGACATCTTTGCTGTACAAGTATTGATTGCGTAGTGCCGAGACTACAGCTGTGAGCCATTGAAAATGTCATGCTTGCACAAAGTCAGAATGCTCTCATGATTGTGAACTGATTTCAGAACATGAAAATGATCAGAACTAAATCAAGTGAATGTGACTGTTGTTTTGTGCACGGTTGAACAGTCAACTTCCTGTTCAGATCAGTCCTTACACAAGTCAGATGTCATGTTATGTACATAGAAGAAAAATTCATGAACTGCACGTGCAGCAAGAAAAAATGAAAGGTCAGATACACTTTTAGTTGGAAGTCTTAATTGTTTCAAGTAAATACCAAAACGTTGAATTCATTTTTAAAAGAAGCTGATGCTTGACAATTATTTTTTTCAACAATTTAATCCCCAGAACTAGTTATAGACTATGGATAAGGTTTTTGTCATAGTTACCTGTCCGAACAAATGCTTTATCCCCACTTGGCAAGGAACATCTCCATTCATAAGGAACCCCAAAAAAACTAAATCAGAAGAGCAGGGAGCTAACCTAAACTCTATAGCTAGATAAGCAGCAAGAGTGATCACCCTTACTAAGTTCACTTCATTGTGCCATAATTGAACAATGGTTAGGTTTTTTGCACCAGTTTGGGGTCTATGTGAGGATGTGTTTGTAAGTGTGAGTGTGTACGGATTTGTATTTGTATATGTGTGGAGGGGAGGTGTTTGTGTGTGTGTGTGTGTGTGTGTGTGTGTGTGTGTGTGTGTGTGTATGTGTGTGTGTGTGTGTGTGTGTGTGAGAACAAACACAATTAATTCATTCGTTAGATAACTTCATTATTTATTCACCACTGTTTACTTGTTTCCTCTCCAAAGCCTTGTTTGTGTGTTTGAGTGATTTACTCATTCATTTGACTTGTTCATTGTCTTTTACTCTATTCGAAGATGCTGCTGCAGCCACAGCCTCTGATGCAGGAGAAGCAGGACCGTCAGAACGTGTGGCTGCAGAAATCGGCACAACGTCAGATGTGGATGCTGGTCACCTTTTCAATCTACTACGTTTATCTGCCCAGGAGGAGGAGGTGTGTGTGTGTGTGTGTGTGTGTGTGTGTGTGTGTGTGTGTGTGTGTGTGTGTGTGTGTGTGTGTGATGCTCTTATTTTCTGGATGTTCATGTAATTATTTGATAAAAATGTAAACAGATAGTCATGGAAGACAGCAATATATGACAATCAGATACAGTATTTTCCTGTTTTTCAGTGATTAAAAATAAATTAAAACAGATTCATGGGAGAAAAAAAAACATTTAAAAAGAAACACTATCAATAATCCTGTGAAGCATGTTCAAGAGCAGTTGCATGTTTAGTTAGACCAAATAAAAGGAAATGCAAGTACTTCTTTTTGACACTTTTTTCTTTTTCATCTGATGATGCAAGCCCAGAAAAATAATCTAGGCTTGTAGAAAGCTTTTAAGCCATTGTTGATCAATTGTTGTGGGTTTTTCCTTTTTCTACAACTAAATGTAGAACTGAAATGAATAAATGTACAACTGAATGTAAAACTAAACTGAACCACAAATGGATACATCTTACTGAGTATAGCCAAGTGCAGTCGTATGAGATTAGCATTTGAAAAATACCAAACAAGTGCATCTGTGGCAGAGCAGTGTATATTAAATTGTCTCTTTCCCGAAGTTGGAGTATGGCTGCCTTAATGGCAGGATAAAAAGCGGTCATACACACAAAACTCCACTCCCTTTGTTGGGTAGATGGGATTAATCCTTGCCTGTCTACACAGGGAGTGTCCTCAGGAGTATGAGCCAACATATGCGAAAAAAAGAAAAGAGAAGAAAAAAAATTGTCTCTGTCGCTTCAACAATAAAAGATCTCTACAAAACAGGTTATAGGAGTGCATCGTGAATATTACGTTTTATTGCCAAACTGATAAAAACTGTTCCTGCCTCTGGTCTCCAGGTTTTGACATGCCAGCTGAAATCTGCTGACTGGGCAGTGAAAATTGTACACTTTGTGGACAGTACCTGTTCATTCTGCATGGTCGGTTTGGCTATATGACGTTTTTACATATGTCTTTGGCCTTTCAGTATTTTTAATTTCTTACCATTTTTTTTTTGTATCTGGGAGTGAGAAATCCAGAAGAATGCCAGGTACTCCTTGCACAGCCTGGTGTCTGCAGTAGTATAGTTACTGTGGCATGAACTGCTTTTGTTATTTTTTTGCTCTCTCAGGGTGTAATCTTTTTTGATGATCTGCCCAACTCAAGATGTGATTTTTTTTTCTCTGTGAATTAAAGACAGACCTGAAAAGGCCGTTTATGTGGTGAACATGGCTATAATGATAACAAACTAATGAATGCTTAGTATGTATAGTGTGTGTGTGTATGTATATATGTGTGTGTCTGTGTGCGAATGTATGTGATAAATGGCTCTGTTGTTAGCAGGCCATTCAGTTTCTCTCTCTCTCTCTCTCTCTCTCTCTCTCTCTCTCTCTCTCGGGGTCACTTCCGGCACGCAGCAAGTAAACATTAATAGTCGGGAGCTCCGGAATCAAGTGGAAATTGTGAGGTCTGCAGTTGTTTTTGCGAGGTGTCAGTGTGTAATCAACATTATGCCAGCGGTGCCTCTTTCTTTTCGTGTCGTATGTGGTGGATTTGTGGCCGTATTTCTTGCATTCATGCATCGACGCGATTTGAAAAAGGCCGCCTTATTCTGTCGGACATTAAGGATTCGTACGTGGCAAAGCGGTGTCGCAGTCGGGTTGATCCTCTCTCTGTTGTACTACGGACTTTTACTACAGCGTTGTGGTGACGTTGAGCTAAACCCTGGACCTGTTACTGGCAGCAAAGCAGCAGACCTGAGGCAGACCAGACTGAAGAGCGCCAGCGGAGGTTCACCGGCATCCCACACCTCTCCGTCTCGGACAGCTGCAGAGCCCACTCTCCGTGATGTCATGTCTTCCATGCGGGACCTAAACTGTAAGTTTGATGGCATGAAAGCTGACATGAGGGACATGAAAGAGATGTATGCTGGACTGCATGACGAGGTCTTATCCCTGAAGAAGGAGGTCATCGATCTAAGGCGTGATAATGAAAACTTGAAGGCGGAGAATGACAGACTGCATGAACAGATGCAGAAACTTGAGCGAAAGACTGATGACTTAGAATGTCGCTCTAAGAGGAACAATGTGATTTTTTATGGCATTCCCAGGAGAGACCAGGAAACCAGGCAGGACTGTGAGGGCCTTGTACACGATTTATTGACTGACCAATTAGAACTGTCAAGGGATGTAGAATTCGACAGGCTCCACAGGTTGAACGGGAAACCGGACTCTCCAGTCATTGGTCGTTGTACATTTTTTAAGGATAAGGAAGCCATTCTGGGTGCCAGGCACAAGTTGAAAGGCACTAAAGTGTTTGTTGGAGAAGATTTCTCCCAGCGCGTGAGAGAAGTGCGCAAAAAAACTTGTTCCTCATCTGAAAGTTGCCAAAAAAGAAAATAAAAAAAGTGTCAATGATCTTTGATCACTTGGTCATCGAGGGTAAAAAGTATTACTTAGACCAGGACAGTAATTTGAAAATGTCTATCTAGGGGTATGGCCGGCCTGTTAAAATAATCCCCAAACAATGTAATTCATCAAAACTGTACCTGATTCAAAATGTTGAGGGGAAGGAAAAATATGCATCACCGTTTAGAGGGGAAGGTGAGGATGGCACAACACGTGCAGCTCGGGTTGTGACGGGTGACACAGCTGTGTCAACTCTCCCTGTAAACTGTCACGTTCACGACAGAAATTGTGCGTGCAATGTGTCGTTATACCGTACACATTCAGATGTTTTTACTGTGGTCGGAAAACATGTACGTGATGACATATTGAATGTTGATCTCGCACATAATGAAAGAATGAATGAAAGTGTGTTTCCTTTTGTGATTGATGAATATCCTTCTTCTAACTTTTGTGTGCATGATGAAAGTGTGGTTGAAAACAATCTTTCTTCTTCTTTGAACACATGTTTTTCCTGTAAAGCTCCTGTATACAATGAAGGACTGGTGGAAAGCGCTATATCTCTTTTAACGAACAAACGCCAATCTTCTGATGTCAGCATAAACAATGAAAGAATGAATGGAGGTGCTGTTTTTGGTTCATCAACTGAGTGCCTTTCTTCTGAACTTAGAACACATAATGAAAGAGTGAATGAAAGTGTGAATGAAGAGGATTTGATCTCATCATCGTATGGGTGTTTCTCATCAGAAGGTTTTGTACATAACAAGATTTTGTCATCTCAAACATGGAATCAAAGCGTCCCTTCCGAAGTTTGTGTACATGATTTAAGAGACGATGAAGATGATTCATCTTTCACGTGGAACGATTGTTTTTCTTCTTGTACAGATATTCAGACACCAAGTTTGGCGAATGAAAAGGTTAATGTAATGGCTGATAATAGAAGGAATATAGCAGCTGTGAATGATGAGAATGATTTTACAGAAAGCCGTTGTGACATGAATTTGACTGATGTGAACGGAAAACATGTATCATTTTTACATTGGAATGTGAATGGCCTGCTTTCTAAGTTGTCTGATAAAGCATTTGTTTCATACATAACGTCTTTTGATTTAGTTTGTTTAGTAGAAACGTTCGTTGAAAGTCTGCATTCAAATGTTTTTAGTAATCATAAAGTTTTCTCTAAACCTGCTGTTCAGTTTACAAAACATGGAAGACGATCGGGAGGAGTTATATGTCTTGTCAAAAAGGAATTTTTGCCCTTCGTACAAGAGGTACCGACTGACCTAAATAATACCATTATGTTCAATATTTCTAAAGGTGTATTTGGTTTTTCTAAGAATGTTCTCTTTGTATGTACATATGTACCTCCGGAAAATTCACCATACTATGCTTTCTATGATACTGATAATGGCATAACTGATTTGGAAAATTGCCTTTCTGATGTTATGCTCAGAGTACCTGAAGTGTATGTACTTCTGGCTGGAGATCTAAATAGTAGAATTTCTAACATTTGTCAAGAATTTCCAACAGAAAAATGTACTTTCAGTTTACACAATGGAACCCTCGTTAACAGATGTTCTGAAGACAATACATTGAACAGGTATGGAAAGCTGTTATTAAACATGTGTACCGCGTTAGATCTATGTATTTTAAATGGCGTGTGTGACGGTGACCGTCAAGGTTGTTTCACATATATTTCAGAGACAGGGAACAGTGTGAATGATTATTTCATAACTTCCTATGACATGTTTACTGTTATCAATCTATCATGCAACCTCTGTGTGAATGAACGGATTGAGTCTGACCATCTACCTCTAGTGCTCAATATTAACTTACTCCCTGAAGTAAGAAATGAGAAAGGCGTTAAGTGCAACATACAGCTTCTTGATATGTATAAATGGCAAGATGAATATGCTAATATTTTCCATAATCTAATAAATAGTCGGCATGCATTATTAATGCTGGAGGAAGCTGTCAACTTGATCGATGATGATGTTAACGCTGCTTTAAATATATTTAACGCTTGTGTAAAAGAACAGGCAGAATGCATGAGGAAACAAATAAGATTAAATAATATTCAGAAGGATGATTGGTTTGATCATGAATGTCATAGAACCAAAAAAGACGTGAAGCAACTCCTTAGAATATCTAGAAGGACGTTAGACGATAAAGACAGAGACATTTATTGTAAAGCTCGAAGAGAATATAAAAACCTTTTAAAGACCAAAGAGAATGAGTATAATTCTACTTTATTATGCAGTTTAGTTGACTCAGTCAAAAATCAGCGAGAGTTCTGGAAGCATTTGCGCAAAATATCAGTTAGACATAGTAATACTTGTAACAATATTTCTGTAAACGATTGGTATCAGCATTTCAAAGAACTTCTCGAAGACGATACTGAAGAAGACGTAGAAGAATCTGATGAAGAAGGTACTTTTCTCGATATCAATAGCGATGCAAGTTTCCTCGATTTCCGATCTCTAGAATAGAAGTAATTTTTGCAATTAGAAAACTCAAGAACAGAAAAGCTGCAGGCCCTGATGGCATAGTTGGAGAATTATATAAAAATGCTGGAAACGCCGTAATTGATTTCTTCGTCAGATTTTTTAATGCACTTTTTGACAGAGGGGTATTTCCTGATAACTGGACAGAATCAATTATACTGCCTTTATTTAAGAAAGGTGAAGTCAATGATCCAAACAATTATAGGGGCATATCACTGTGTGATATAAGTAGTAAGTTATATAGTTCTATAATTAACTGTAGATTGCAAGAATGGGTTGAACATAATAATAGTACAGGTGAGTGGCAAGCGGGTTTTAAGAAAGGTTATTCAACTATCGATCAAATGTTTACACTTTTGGCAATTATACAGAAACAGTTTTTCATGGAATCGCAAATTGTACGTAGCCTTTATTGACTTCGAAAAGGCATTCGATTCAGTGTCTAGAAAACTGCTTTGGCCAATACTTCAAAGAACGGGATAAAGGGTAAGATGCATCGTTGTATTAAGAGCATGTATGATTGTGTGAAAGCAAAGGTCAGGTGTGGTGGAAATTTCACAAATTACATAGTTTGTACAAAAGGTGTTAAGCAAGGAGATGCGTGTAGCCCTGTTTTGTTTTCCTTATTTATTAACGAATTGGCACAAGAAATAATAGAGAAGGGAAGGCATGGAGCAACCCTGTCTCCAGATGTAGCTGAATTATTTATTTTGCTATTGGCAGATGATATAGCTTTGTTGTCAGAAACCCCAGTGGGCCTTCAGACCCAGTTGAACAATTTGTGTAATGCAGCATCAAGACTTCATCTTAAGGTAAATATGAAAAAGAGCAAAATCGTCGTATTTCGAAAAGGGGGTTTCCTGGCAGCAAGAGAGAGATGGTCTTTTAATGGGGACCAAATGGCTGTTGTTAATTGTTATAAATATCTTGGTATTTATTTTTCAACACGGCTTAGTTTTGTGGCTGCTTGTACAGATCTTGCAAGCAGGGCAAGAAATGCTCTTCTATGCGTTCTGCAAAGATTGTACGTACTTAAGAATAATTCACTTAAAGTATTGTTAAAGATATTTGATACTCAGGTGCAACCCATTGCCCTCTATGGTGCTGAATTGTGGGATTGGATGCTGCCGCTGTCCATATTGAAAAGTTCATTTGTATGCTCTAAAAAAAATTTTAGGCGTCCACGTTAAACACCTAATGATTTAGTTTATGGAGATACTGGACGTCATCCTATTTATATAAATTCGCGTGTGCAGTGTATCAGATACTGGCTGAAGATATCACGGATGAATGATAGTAGGTTACCTTTGAAGGCTTACAAAATGTTATTCTGGTTAGATACACGTGGTAAATCCACGTGGGCGTCAGGTGTTCGTAAGATACTATTTCAAAATGGTTTTGGATTTGTATGGCTGAATCAGGGTGTGGAAAATGTGAAATGTTTTTTGCAAGTATTTCGTCAAAGACTTATTGATAACAGATGGCAAAACTGGCATGAACATATTCAGGAAAGTGTTAGGTTTTCATGGTACAGAACATTTAAGTCGTTTAATAATTGTGAAACGTATCTATCACTCGATATTGACAGACATATTAAGAATTACATGACAAAGTTCAGATTTGGGGTTTCAGATATAGCAGTACATCGTAAAAGGTATAATGGAGTTCAGGATGACAGTTTCATATGCCCACTATGTCAGAAGGTAAACGATGACGAACTACACTTTTTGTTCCTCTGCCCTGCTCTCAGTGATCTACGGCAGGAATATATTCCATCCAAATATTGTGCAAACCATGTCAGTTCCGTATGAGTCTATTAATGACGAACAGAAATCAAAGTATTGTGAGGAATTTGTGCATATATTTGTATAGAGCCTTTAAGAGGCGATCTGTTGTGCTCAGCTAATAAATGTAGTGTTATGTCGATGTTATATAAATTTGCTAAGTCGACGTTAGTATCTGAGTCAGTAGATTGTACTTCATGCACTTGTACAACAGATTGTACTCCACGCATTCAT